>OZ038381.1:31533372-32230872 GCA_964036045.1 Eutreptiella sp. 'Long Island Sound 2002' | reverse complement strand
ATGCCGGGGTTGTGGCTGAAATTGCTCCTTTTGCTGAAGAAGTTCGTAGTTCACAGTCCTCGTTGTGTGAATCGTTGGGATCTTTGCGTGAGTATGTGCTTGTGGGGGTGGAATCGCCGAGTAAAGATGTGCATGCTTGACCTGCTTCTATTCACTCATCCTTGGGATTTTTGAGTGGTGTGTCTGTAGATCTCCTTGAGGAGGAGAACTCCGCAGAGTCTTTGAATGAGGATGATAGTGAGTGGGATTATGACAAACGGCCTCTCACGCAGCCCTCCCTCAAGCGTTCCATCCAGGATGCCCGTGAAATTTATAGGACCGCGACTTGGGAGGCCCCACCGGCACCCGAGGGAGCCGCAGTCAATCAGGATTTCTCCAATGTACCACAACCATTCAAGCGAATGCGTCACCCACGGTATCCTCCAAGGCATGTGCCACGGGAGAATACGTGCTCCAAGTGTTCGTGCGAGATTTTTGTTTGGCGACCCTTGCGTGGTGGTGCCCGCATTCAGTGCAAAGTGTGCAATGCACCTTACCATGAGTCTTGCTTTTATGCTACCTCGTCCACTTCTACCATGAAAGTGGACGATGGTGTGGGTCCTTGTTGTCGCGAGGAATTTGACTATTGACCATCCATTTTGCTTGGCAACCATGTCATTATGGGAACGCCACACATTCCATTTCAGCTGAAAGACACCGGTACCCATCACCACAAGTACAGTGATCACGCAGTTCATACTCAAAGCCAGTAACACATTTGCCCATGTCTTGTTGCCCGTGCTTGCTCCCTGCCGTTTCCTCCCCTTGTTTGCAACCTTACACTCAGGGCTTGCCACAATGAGCTAGGCGCTAGATGCCGCTGATATTCATCTAACGATTATCGTCCTGAAAACTCGCCTCTCTATCTAACACTTTTAAATAATCGTACCCATCTAACATTTATCGGCCTGAAAACTCGGCCCGTTCGCTTCGCTCCTGGGGGGCCGAGTTTTCAGGCCGATAAATGTTAGATGGGAACTATTATGTAATAAAAATAGTCGAATAGCCGCTTGTCCTCGCGGCGATTACAACGACAGCTTAATCCGAGGCACAGGAGCGAGCAAAGCCGCGACGACCAAGGGGGATGGTGCCCTACAATACACCACCGGACTGAGACAGAACAACGGACGACGAAGCGAGGAAGGGGATATCAACACACTGGGGGCAAGTGGCAGAGCCTAAGAGATTGGGTGGTGCCGCGCCAACAGCATGTGTTTTTATCCCTGGAGCATAGTTGAGCGGTAAAACACTTGACTAACAACTCGACGACCTGAGTTCGATTCCCGAACAGGAGAGTTTGCCAGTCTTCGTAGGTGTTTAGTGGTGGAATGTGCGTTGGATTGAGCTGACACTGGAAGCATCAATGGTAGATTTAGGTGAAACTTGAAAGTGACAACCGCAACAAGGAGGAGTTTGAAACCCATGAGCTCATTTGGTAGTTAGTTTAGGGTTGTGTGGTTTGTACTTAGTTAGCAGTTGAGTGGAAGAGGCACAAGGAGTGTTTTGTGGTAAAGTGTGAGTTGGATTGAGTTGACACTGGTGGCATCAAAGATAGATTTAGGTTAAATGTGAAAGTGATAGCTGCAACAATTAAAGGAGGAGTTTGAAGCGATTCAGCGATTCAGAGCGACCGTTTAAGGTAGGTTGTTTAAGGCCATATGCTATGTGCTCACTTGTTTTATGAGTCAAAAAGCCACAAGAAGTTTTGACATACTTGTATACTTGTGGATTGTAAGTTGCATTCAGGCAGCACTAGGGGCATCTATAGTAATGGCATCTATACTAGTGGCATCTACACTACTGGCATCTACAGTAGACCTCTAACAGCAAAGCTAAAACTTGCACTGATTGTCAAAGTTGCATCTTGATGAGCTTGAATTGAAACTAAGTCTAGTTGATTAGTTGATTGAGCTGTTGTTGGGGTGACATTCTATTTTGTCATTTGCAATGCATCCCGGGAACAGATGAGGACAAGCAATCTAAATATCATCCAACCTCTATGCAATTTAATATATTCTGATCTGATATTCTGAGGATGTGTTTGTCACAGGCACTGATGGAGCTTGTGCAGCATGTTCTGCTGCCATACCCCGTGAGTCTATTGATGTTTCCACTGTCAGGAAGCAAACCATATCCACTTCGTTCTTCAAGTAAACTTTGCAGTGGTGCTGAAGCTGTAGCCCGGATGTGTTCGTTGTTCTGGTTGCTTGTAGGTGGCTCAAGGGGGTACAGATTTTGGCCGTCCATTAAGCCGAGGGAGGTATAAACTTTGGGAGCAAATTGATTTTTTTGGGGTATACATTTGGGGGCGGGGTGATTGCATATGCGGCACCCTGCCAGTGCTGAACAGTGGCTGTTGGGATGACAATGGCCTTGATGTACGTGGGGACCCGTGGAGGAAGAAAGGATTGTGGTGTAGGCCTTGTGAGACACGCGCACCATATATTTACACAAAAATCTATTCACTCAAGTTTAGCAGGGTGCACACCCTGTGCCCACAACGGAAGCATGCACTGCACATGCAATGCATCACACACCCTTCGTGCGTTTTTCCTCTTTGGGTCCCATCCCAAAACATGGGTGATAGCGGTGGTGGGTGTGACAAATGTGATGATGGGATTAAGAGGGGCACAAGCAACAACTTTCAAACACACGAGTTAAGCCACACTTTGCGATCTTATTCATCAATCCCCATGTGTAGGCTAGTTGCTCCAAAAGCTCAATTTGAGCAAGTGCCCACAAATGTACCAATTTCAAGAAGGGGGGAAGGGTTCAGGACCCAGCCTGCATTCCTTTGCACAAAACAGTGAAGCATGCAAGGCAATAGAGGTACATTTGCAAAAGGGCTCGCCAGCGTTTCGCTCCATGATAGCCATCCACGAGAGGTATGCCATAGGCATCCAACAACCCATTTTGTAACCATTATGCCGGCGGTATAATGTAACCATTTTCTGGCACTATGCACCAATGCATTTGTTTGTGTCATTACAGGGAGTCTCCTTGTGCCCGACTTTTCATAAGCCTTGGTAATGACATGTTTGGCACAACAACTTGAAAACAAGGGACATGGGGATGACCCGCTGAGCACTGGTCGGATCTGCTTCTGGGCCGCGAATCAATGTGGAATTGGCTTTTGGCGCAACAATTAATGCATCTTATACAGTGCCTAAGACCAATGGAACGCCTGACACACAACACACAACACACAACACACAACACACAACACACAACACACAACACACAACACACAACACACAACACACAACATAGTCCCAAGCCCCTTCAGAACACGAGTAAGTGCTAGATTTTGCCGAGCCCAAGCACTTGGACCCTGCAACACAAGCTACAACACAAACACTCTTACAGACTTGCCTTAATGGCAACACACCACCCCTAGAAAAATTGAGCATCACATCTCCATTGGGCGCACTGCCAGACGCCAGCACTGGGATGCTTTTCATCCCAAATGGAAGGAGTGAAAGCTGCAGTACTGACCAGAGACCAGAAGCCATGCCTCGGAGAGACAGTCCGCCCCAATATCATGCGAGTGAACTCTGATGATGGGGCTCCGCAAAACAAAAGCTGGAACACAAGCAACAACCACACCCTTGATACGAGTTTGCGTTCTCCCAAGCCTCAGGTACAGTGTGGTCAATGGTCGCCCAGCACTAGAAACTCAAATGGACCAGCACTGATAATGGGACCGCTACCACCGGAAGGAGGCGCATTTGTCATGCCAAGCTAAATGGTTCTTCCTAAGAATCTGTTTCACTATGGGCGATATACTTTCTGTTCCTCTTTTTCAAACGAAAATATTTTAAAATGCAGATTTTCTTGGGGACGGACGGACCGCAGTTTGCCTAGCAGCAACCTGTGCTCATGGTGGACTCAATTTGGCAACGACTGTTGATTATTTGGACAGTCCTGCGCACGAAATCGCGATGCGAACCCTTATTGAGGTTGCAGGATCAAGAGTTGGACTGCCAGGAGGAGGGTGGCCCACGGCGTGTTGACCTCCCCGCATCTCAATCTGGTAATTCAATGCGTTTGATGCCAAAACACATGGTGGACTGTTTGGCTGGGCTCCAACAAATTGCTGCAATCTCTCCCTCTGCAATGTGGTGCAAAAATACTGTCCTTCACCCACCTGCTTGCACGAAAATGCGGTGAGATGATGGTGGTGTGTAGGGGTGCATCGTAACTGCCAAGAAACATCAGCCTGCCAATACATGCAGTGGAACGCCCATACCACTCATTGCTCATGGAGCAAGCCCTCCATACCGTGGGTGGTGGATGCCATCTCCCTCGGGTGTCGTTACACTGCCAACATGAATACATGAATACAGCAGGTCATAGAGCAGCGGCGAGAACACGGACAAGCAACAGAAGAGGAGCACATTTCATCGAAAAAGTGGCGGCCAGATGACGAGCCTAACGCCAGGCCGTCGCATGTGTGCAAGCGGAGGAGGTACATATGCTGACGTGACGACCGTCACAGCCTCATGTCCCACATCCGTTGCAACCTACAAACAGATGCGAGCCCAGGCCAAGGCCCCAGGACCAGGATCGGCACGGACGGGTCCACTCATGCGGTTTGTGCCGCGCAGGTGACCGATGCGATGGTGTAAACCACCACCTCTCCTGATACCCGGGCAACAAAGGCCGATCTGACGACTGCGCGCGAGGTCATGCTGGTGCAGGGTGTGGGACCGTGGGTTAGGGGATGCATCAGTGAACAGGGAACTCAACAGTCCAACCATCTTTCCGACGGCGCAGCATTTCGCTAAAAAGGCCCAGTGACGTTGAAACAGTCCAATGAACCTGAGCGGGTGAAATAAGAGCGGAGAAAGGCTCCTGGAAGAAGATAATTAGAGTATTGCGTGGTGGTGCGGTGGGGCTGCGGGGTCCGAACGGCACGCGATCTTCTCGTTGGAGAACAAAGGCCGCAATAGGTCACAAACGAGGTTCGAGGTTCAGCGCTTAACACTGTATATTCGCCGCCATAGAATGCAGCGCCATCCCACTCATCGCGCACACGCTAGTCATTTGATCTGCTTTGATCTTTAGGGCAGATACCAAACAGCTGCATGAGGAATCGACCCCTTGTGCCAGGTTCGCGTTGCGGTCTGCAATGACTCCCAAGTGGATGGGCCTGGGCACTTGCAAGAAATATCCCTTAGCGCGCGACACCGCTGCCTTCAGAATGTATTGTCCCGATGCGTGCATAATAAACAGAAGCAGCCCATCCATTGCATCCACAGCGTCAAAGTAAGCGGGACTCGCTCCTCACAGTGCTCTTTCGGCTTGCAGCACCTGTTTACTTGGCCTGGGCTGCTAGCTCGGCGTCCTTGAAGCCATACATCTTGTGGTCTTGAATGTATTTTAGCACGTCAGGGTGCAACCACTGCTTCAACTCGTCGGGATTGTTGCTGCTCCTCACTTTTGTGGACGACACATCGGTCTGTAAAAATGTCAATACGTGACGGGGGCAGGAAAGCAAAGAAAAAGCTGATCACAAGGCCATTAGGCAGGAGCAGCGACTGAGGCTGGCATGGAGGCAAATTTTGACGGTGTCCACCACGCCAGAAATTCTCTGGAACTGCAAGGAACAAGGATGACAGAGCGAAGGCGACATCGCTTGCAGTGTGATTCAAATCCTGGAAGAAATGTGGGACAAACGATCTCCCTTCACCTTCATTGCCAGCTCCAAGAGGCCAGCAGCATTCGGACTCCCCTGGCTGGTCTGCGCGGGACCCCCGGGGGACGACGCCAAGGCCCATCGTCCATGGGACCGCGGCAGGCGCTCCTCCTCCTCCTCCTCCAGGTCCACCCAGGTCCACCCAGGTCCACCCAAGTCCACCTAGGTCCACCTAGGTCCACCTAGGTCCACCTGTGTCAGCCCAGGTCCACCTAGATCCACCCAGGTCCACCCAAGTCTACCTAGGTCGGCCTAGGGCAACGTAGGTTCACCAAGGTCCACCCAGGTCCACCCAGGACCACCCCAGTCCACCTTGGTCAACCTAGATCAACCCAGGTCAACCTAGGTCCACGTAGATCCACCTAGGTCAATTTAGCCCCCCCTAGGTCCACCCAAGTCCACCCAGGTCCACCTAGGTGCACCTAGGTCCACCTGTGTCAACCCAGGTCCACCTAGATCCACCCAGGTCCACCCAGGTCTACCTAGGTCAGCCTAGGTCAACCTAGGTTCAGCAAGGTCCACTCAAGTCCACCCAGGACCACCCAAGTCCACCTCAGTCCACCCGGGTCGCAGGTCAACCTAGGTCCTCCCAAATCCACCTAGGTCCACCTAGGTCCACCTAGGTCGACCCAGGGACCCCTAGGTCCACCTAGGTCAACCCAGGTGCACCTAGGTCCACCTAGGTCAACCCAGGTCCACCTAGATCCACCTAGATCCACCTAGGTCCACCTAGGTCCACCCAAGTCCACCTAGGTCAACCTAGGACCACCTCGGTCCACCTAGGTCGACCTAGATCAACCCAGTTCCACCTAGGTCCACCTAGGTTCACCTAGGTCCACCCAGGTCTGAAGTTGCGCAAGCAACTGAAGTTTTGCCGGGGGGGGCGGGGCAAAGTGACTGCCACAGGGACATGACAGTGTACAGTGTCAGCCCCCCCCCATTCTCTGTGTGTATATTAGTTGATTTTCCTTTCTAAGCATCATGCACGGATGGGGGGGACGCACGCACGCCAGATAGTCACCAGCGTTCAATTCCTGTGGGTGATCATAGATAAGGGTTTCAAAGATCACTTTACTCCAGAGGGTAAACATGCGCAGACCCCACGGTGACTTTGAAGCACCATTTGGCTGTTGGAGGCTACTGTGTGCGTGCATACTTACCGTGGAGATGGTGACAATCATGTTTCTCAGCCGGAATTCCTGTCCTGTCCTACCCTGACCCAGCCCAACACCCCCCAAAGACCCAAAATACCTCAGCCACAGCGCACAACACGCCTTGAGGGATGGGAGAGATGATAAAAGCCAAATGCTGCTGGCCTCTTGGAGCTGGCAATGAAGGTGAATGGAGATCGTTTGTCCCACATTTCTTCCAGGATTTGAATCACACTGCAAGCGATGTCGCCTTCGCTCTGTCATCCTTGTTCCTTGCAGTTCCAGAGAATTTCTGGCGTGGTGGACACCGTCAAAATTTGCCTCCATGCCAGCCTCAGTCGCTGCTCCTGCCTAATGGCCTTGTGGTCAGCTTTTTCTTTGCTTTCCTGCCCCTGTCACGTATTGACATTTTTACAGACCGATGTGTCGTCCACAAAAGTGAGGAGCAGCAACAATCCCGACGAGTTGAAGCAGTGGTTGCACCCTGACGTGCTAAAATACATTCAAGACCACAAGATGTATGGCTTCAAGGACGCCGAGCTAGCAGCCCAGGCCAAGTAAACAGGTGCTGCAAGCCGAAAGAGCACTGTGAGGAGCGAGTCCCGCTTACTTTGACGCTGTGGATGCAATGGATGGGCTGCTTCTGTTTATTATGCACGCATCGGGACAATACATTCTGAAGGCAGCGGTGTCGCGCGCTAAGGGATGGCCAGCGTGGGACGTCATTATGGGCCTATGGCTGTCAGGGCACCTCCTCCTGGCCCCCAAGGTGAAGTCCACCATCGCCACCCGTCGCAGGCGGAGTCTATACCGAGTCTCGTATGTGTACCTTCAGAGCAACCAGATGCCGTCCAGAATACGACAAGAAGTTGACCTGGAAGCCCACGACGTGATCATCCTGGACAGCCTCGGCCGGCACGGGCTTGCCCCCCATTTCCCAGACTGGCGCCGCCTCTGGGCCATCCATTACGGTGGCGACGGACGGGGCCTGGAGGCCGGCCTCTGTGGAGATGAGATCCCCTCATGGTGTGCCACATTGCATTCAGCCTTCTCAGCCATCCTCAATGCGGCTTCCCAAGGCCCCCGTACGGTCTTCAAGGACGTGCAGGTGGCACTGGGTCGACCCTCCCCATGGCCCTATCTACGTCCGTGATCACGTCCTCGAACTCACGCGCCCGGACCGTTCCAGCACAGCGCGTAGTCGGGCCAGACTGCGCTCCTTGTCTGGCGATGTTCTAAGTCGGGGGTGATGCCCAAGGGAGACCCACGCCTTCGCGCGCTGGCCGATTCTGGGACGCTTACTCGAGTGGATCCAGGACTTTCAGACGGTTGGTGCCAGGGACCTGGAGGCAGATCGGACCGTGGCGTTGCCGTTCGCCAACGCTGAGACCCAGATGGCCTGCTGGGAAGAGCGTTCTCAGGTGTGCGGCGAGATCCCTCTTGCTTGAGTTCGAGGACGTGATCACGGACGTAGATAGGGCCATGGGGAGGGTCGACCCAGTGCCACCTGCACGTCCTTGAAGACCGTACGGGGGCCTTGGGAAGCCGCATTGAGGATGGCTGAGAAGGCTGAATGCAGTGTGGCACACCATGAGGGGATCTCATCTCCACAGAGGCCGGCCTCCAGGCCCCGTCCGTCGCCACCGTAATGGATGGCCCAGAGGCGGCGCCAGTCTGGGAAATGGGGGGCAAGCCCGTGCCGGCCGGGGCTGTCTAGGATGATCACGTCGTGGGCTTCCAGGTCAACTTCTTGTCATATTCTGGACGGCATCTGGTTGCTCTTAAGGTACACATACAGGACTCGGTATAGACTCCGCCTGCGACGGGTGGCGATGGTGGACTTCACCTTGGGGGCCAGGAGGAGGTGCCTTGACAGCCATAGGCCCATAATGACGTCCCAGGCTGGCCATCTGGAAGACCCAAGCGTCGAGGCCCAATTGGCGACGTGGTACCATTCTGGTGGAGGGCTGTTGACGAGGGACTGGTTCACGGGATCTCCCGTCGGGGGGAGAAGTGGTCAGCGAGAGGTAGGACGGGTACCGCATGCCGTTTGTGCAGGAGGACGGTGGTGAGTATGAAGTCACAGAGGAGTCAACGCGGGCTCGCAGGACGTAACCCCTGTGCTGAAGGGCATCTCGATGCGGCGGGAAGATGGCACCAAGACGTCCAACGGTATAGGTGACGAGGGCTTCGTGGGCCGGGGAGCCATCTACGGCCAGTAGGAAGGGCTCGTTACCCCAGAGGATGAGGACTCCCCAGGCAGTGGGCGTACAGTGGCGCCAGGCGTGACACCTCTGGGAGAGTCAGGCCGCGAGCCACCGATGGGTGCGGAGGAGCTGGTCCACCTGGCAAGAGAGGATGTGGTCGCCAGGGGCAGGCGGGAGGCATAGGGGGCAGGGCGTGTCCCTGGGGGGGAACAGGGAAAGGCGTATGCCGGTGACCGTGAGGTGGTCTCCCCACGAGAGGAGTCCATGACTGACGGCGACGGCTCACTCACCAAGGGCAGGATGGCGTTGAGGAGGGGGGGACTTGGCATAGGCGTGGTGGGAGACGAGCAGGGCACATCGTGCGTGGGGGAGGGCGTCGTGGACTTGGAGGCCCGCGTGGGAGAAGCAGATGCGGGGCTCCTGTAGGAGGCTTGGCCACCCTACCGTAGCCGGGCAGCTATCAGCGGACCGTCCTGCGGCGGCGTCCACTTGGTCCAGCACGGCGTCCAGCCAGGTGCCGGTGATGTGGGAGTAGAGGTGGCGGGGGGGAGGGTGGCGGTCGGCCATAGCACGGCATTCGCGTATTAGGTCTCCTTGCAGCGAGTCGTCCGTTTCCCGTCGTCCCTCTTGGGCCGTGATGTATCCCTTGCAATCGGCGAAGTGCCACGAGCTGGACCAGAAAGCGAAGGTGGGGTCGGCCGAGGGACCTGGGGCGGCCCGGTGGATGATGGCACGTAGGCTGGCGATGGTGGCTCGGGGCGGCGGGCCAAGCGGGGCGCTGGTCCACCCCATAATGGCTTGGACGCGGGCGAGGGAGAGTGCCTCGAGAGGAGATAGGTGCCGCTGACACAGCTGCTCAAGCGCAACCGCGGCCTGTTGGTGTAGATGTACCGGGACCCCCACGGCGTAGAAGGGATCCGCCGGGGGCACATAGCGGGCCCCTAACGTGCGGCGGTAGTCCACTTTGGTGGGTTGCCAGGGGGTACGGGGCAGTGGCGCCAAACCCACATCTTTCTCGAGGAGGATGACATCCCACGCCGCCCGGATCTGTTCCTTGAGGTGGGCCAACTCCACAAGGTGAGGGGAGTGGGACGACCAGTCCGGGTGTGCCGTGGTGTAGCGCTCCAAGTTGACGACGTGGACCCGGACAGCCGATGGCACAGGCTGGCTAGGCCCTCGCCCCGCTCTGTGACCTCGTCTTGCCCACGCTTGCGCGCCTGGGGATGTGCCGTCTGTGCCCCCCTTGCAGAGGCCCCCACGTGGGTGAGCCCGCAAGGCTTTGTGGGTGCCTCGGACCATACCTTCCTCCGATCTCCCTCGGAAGCTGCCCACACCACTGAAGTGCGCCTCGACTCCAGTTTCCCATCCGACCACACGCCGGTGCTGACCGCCCTCCATGACCTCCCCCTTGCGCCCCAGCTCGTGTGCCCATCGAAGAGAGGCCGTTTCCCCATCCCCGGAAAACCCCTCGCCAGCCAACTCCGCACCCTCAACGACACTTTCCGAGCCGAGCTCCCCTCGCTGCCCCCGAGCACCTCCAACGCACCACCGCGCTATGTCGCGGTGACCACGGCACTCTACGCCGCTGCCACGGAAGCTTATGGGCCCCCTACCCGACACTGGGAGGTGGGGGACCCAACGACATTTGGCGTTCAGGCCACCCGTTAGAACAACGACCCTGGCCGGCGTGAGGAGGAGGTAGGAGTACACCCAGTCCAGGATCTCTTGGAGGGTGTCGAGGTCCCCGTCGGCCGGGGAACACACGTTGCCTTGGCAGTGGGTCACGCCCGCCACTGTAAAGTGCGTGACGAGCGCGCGCCCTAAGGCAGAACTTTCGCACTTTCGCAGGCGTCGGGGCTGGTATGTGGCTGCCAGCACAAGGAGACTGGCACGGGTGAGGCCGGTGGCCGTGACAGAGACGCGGTTGTGCAACGACGGTGGGAGGACGGCATGGTGGTGCTCGGGTAGGCTGAGGGAGACGGGCGGCATGCCTTTGCGACAGAACTGTATCTGGTGAGATTCAGACACCTGTACGCAGTGCACCGCACCCACAAGCGACAGGGTGTCGCGGGGCCATGAGTCCGCACCGCTGCACGCCCGGTAGTAGTGTACCCCCGCGGGCAAGTGCAGGCACATGTGGAGGGCGTACGGAGAGGAATGAACTGGGCTGTGTCCGGGGTTGGCATGGGCACCAAGCCCCATTCTCTTGGGGGGAAGCTGGGGGTGTATGCACCCAGGTGCAGGTCCGAAAGCTGGGGGACGCCATCGAGGTGGGAGTGGCGGAGCCGCGAGGTCTCTCGGGTGATACCCGAAGTACGGCCGGTAGCGGTGTGGGTCGGTTGGGGGGCTCTAGGGCGGGGGGCGTAGGGGTTGTGTGCCATGGCGACCCAGGGGTTGTGCTAGTCCCCCGAGTAGGGGTGGGGCAGGAGGGGGGCCGGGGCGTGGGGATCGTGGTGGCCGGAGTGCTCACGGGAATCGAGCCGCTCATCGCGGTAGGTACTGCAGCGCCTCGCTGGCGGGCTATCGTGCCGGTACCCAGGGCTACGGCGGCGGAGAGGGGACCTATCCGGGCGGCGCGGGCTGTATTGCCGCTGGTGCTTGGCCTCCGCTTCTCCGTCTGAGTCCGAGGCCGCAGTGAGGTCCACTTCTTCCTCCGGGTCCTGCTTGCGTCGGTGCTTCTGTCCTCGCCCTCCACGGTGGGCCTTGCGGGCGGGGTATTCCCTGCCGGGGTCGGGGGCCCATGGGGTGTAGGGCTGCTTCTTGGACTCCGCCCGGGAGATCTTCCAGCCTCGGGCAATGTGGTGCCGGGTCAGCTTCATGCCCTTGTCGTAGTTGACGGGTTTGACGCCCACGATGGTGAATTTCGCCGTGTGGTTGAGCTGCGTGTCCGAGATGGACGCGAGGCCAGCACTGAACTTGTCGCGGAGGATGCCTCCCAGCAACCCCGCGTCCACCTCCCCCGCCGGGGGGTCATCGACCTCCTACCACCCCACCCAAAGCGCCTTGGAGAAGACCTGGGGCTCCACCTTCTGGGGCGTGTACCCCTTCTTCGTGGCCGCACCCTCTGCCTGGTTGGCAGCCTCGGCTTCGGCCGTGGAGGCGGCAGGGCTGTCCACGATTTGCTGGACTGGGGGAGGGCTAGCGAGGAAGGTTCGCAAAACTTCCGCGATGACGGGCAGGCTCGGTGCGTGACTGCGGACCCATGTCCATTGTGCCCGAATCGGGGACTGCAGGAGGAAGCTGGCGCTCGTGCCGTAGTGGCGGAACACTTGGAGGTGGAAGTCGTGGGCAACTTCGTCCTCGCATCCCTGTGGGATCGTGGGGATCCACTCCAGAAGGGCGGCCAGCGCGGCGTCGGTGGAGGAGGGTCCCGGTGACAGTGGCCGGAGAGGAGCACCCGGGGCCCGGAGTGGGGCAGCTGCCCGGAGTTTGGGAACCGGGGCCGGGACAGCAAAGGATATGTTGGGCGCATCCGTGGGGGCCTCAGGGATAGCCACAGCTTGCCTGAGTACACCAGCCAGCTCATCAAGGTCAAGCGTCTGGGGCGAGGTGAGGACAGCGGCGCCGAGCATGACTAGCACGAGGGCCACGAACTGAGGGGAGCCGGGCGGCGGTAGCTTGAACGAGGCCGGCACCGCGCTGTGCACGGCGTTGGCGAACGCACGTGGCGTGGACTGCAGGCTGCGGAGCCTGGTGGCTATGGACAAGAGGGGGTGCAAAGACCGGATGAAGCCGTTCGGCTTAACAGCCTTAGCTTGCCGCTGTGCAGCGGCGGAGCGTTGGACTTGCTGCAGGGCGTTGTCCCTTCAGTGCGGATAATGTCTAGGTCAAGCTTGAGGGACTCCGGGTCCTCTTGTGCAACGCGCAGTCCGTGTTGCTGGACACCACACCGGTCACTCAACTGGGCATAGTCGGTGGAGTAGGCTAATACGTCTAGGTCTAGGACAAAGGGCTCACCCGATTGTGAGGGGCTGTGGGGGGGGGGGGGGGGGCGACCTAGCGGTGGGGGTAGGCGACTCGGGCGGCGTGGGGTCAGTGGCAGCTGGCTTGACCTGCGAGGCAGGTTCGGGGATGGTGAAGGAAAACCTCGGCCGCTCGTGTAGCAGCAACGTGGGCGATGGGTCAAATCTCGCGGGAGTGGCTTTGTCTTGGGAGCGGTACAGCGATGACGCCGGGGTGTATGCAGCTGATGCAAACAGGGACCCCAGTGGGCAGGGGGCAGGTTCCCCGTTGGCGAGGTAGGGCGCGTGGCTGGGCGGGGTGAGGGGAGGGGGGCTGGTTGTGTCTTGGATGCCAGCTTGCAGGAGGACGATGGTGGGGGCTGTGGCCCACGAGTGCTCCCCGGCCTACTCGATCTAGTGCAGAAGCTCCACGCTGCGGACCGGGAGGACCGAGCACTCCAGCAGCGGCCATAGCGGGCCCACATGCCCTTGTTGGCCAGAGGAGGGGGGCTAGCGACCGGGGCCGACGTGAATTGCCCCAAGAGGCAGATAGAGGAGGCCCACGCCAGGAGGCCGAACCTAGCGGGATGAGTACCGCCGTCAGGATCTGGGCCGGTTGCAGGACTGCATGCACGTCATTGGGCAGTGCCCAAAGAGCTGCCACCACCTCGCGGGTCCGAAGGCGGTCCCCCGTCAGCCTGAGGTGGGGGGGCAGGAACTGGCTGATGGGCTTGTGAAGCTTATAGGACACCTTGTGAATCTGAATTTCCGGGGCCACGTCGATTTCAATGGGCGGGGCCTTCTCGCGGGCCGTGTAGAGGCCCCGGAACACCAGGTGGCGGAAGCGGGCTGCGGAGATGGGGGCAGCCCGGGGCTCCATCGCGTGACCAGGGCGGCAGTGAGGGCTTCGGGGTCCTTGGAGACATATTCCAGCAGCGGGCCGCCTTGCGCAAGCACTCAAGGGACGTGCTCAATAACTTTCACTTCCGATAGGCTCGTGGTGACCGTAACGGTGGCCGTGAGCAGGAGCCGCCTTGGCGTCCATGCCCCTGTCACGGTACTGATAGCTTGGATGCTTCCATCTTCTGCCCTAGGTGGATCTAGGTGGACCTAGGTGGACCTAGGTGGACCTAGGTGGACTTGGGTGGAAATGGAGGAGGAGGAGGAGGAGGAGGAGCGCCTGCCCTGGTCCCACGTACGGTGAGCCGTGGCGTCGTCCCTCGGGGGCCCCACGCAGGCTCTGCCGAGGGAGTCCTCCGTCTTACCTCCGCTAGAGTAAGACGAATCTAATCGCACACCTGAGAACGCTCCTCCCAGCAGGCCGTGTGGGTCACAACGCCGGTGTACGACAACGCTACGGTCCGATCTGCTCTCCGGTCCCGGCCACCGACTGCCCCGATCTGTCCTGGATCCACCCGAGTCAGCGTTCCAAGATCAACGTGAGCTGAGAAGGTGTGGGTCTCCCGGGGCATCACCCCCGACTTAGGACGCCGCCGGACAAGAAGCGCGGTCCGGCACGACTGCGCGCTGTGCCGGGACAACCCGGGCGCGTGAGTTCGAGGACGGGTCACGGGCGGGGACACGGCCACGGGACGGGCCGACCCATGGCCACCTGCATGTCCTTGAAGACCGTGCAGGGGCCTTGGGAAGCTGCAGCAAGGATGGCTGAGAACGCCGAATGCAGGGCGGCACACCACGAGGGGATCACATCTCCACGAAAGCCAGCCTCCAGGCGCCGTCCGTTGCCACCGTAATGGATGGCCCAGAGGCGGCGTCGATCCGGGAGAAGGGGGGCAAGCCTGTGCCGGCGGAGACTGTCCAAGACCACGACATCATGGGCCTCCTGCTCGATGTCCTGCCGGGTGTCGCCTGGTATCTGATTGTTCTCGACGTACACATACAGGACGCGGTACGGACTGCATTTGTTCCGGGTGGGCTTGGCGGTCTTCACCTTGGGGGCCAGGAGGAGGTCCCGTGATGGCCTGGACGCGCGCGAGTGAGAGTGCCTCAAGAGGGGCAAGGTGCCTTTGGCGTAGCTGGTCCAACGCAACGGCGGCTTGCTGATGGAGACGCACCGGGACGCCTACCACGTAGACAGGATCCGCCGGGGGTACATAGCACGCCCCTAACGTGCGGCGGTAGTCCACTTTGGTGGGCTGGCCAGGGGCAGCGGGTAGGGGCGCCAGCCCTACATCCTTCTCCAGAAGGAGAACGTCCCAGGCCGCTCGGATGTGTTCTTTGAAGCGGGCGACCTCCACGAGGTGCGACGATTGGGATGCCCAATCTGGGTAGGCGAGGGTGTAGCGTTGAAGGTTGGTGACGTGGACACGTATCGCCGATGGTACCGGCTGGCTGGGGACCGGGGGCCCGTAGGCAGCCGTAGCTGCGGCGTATAGCGCCGAGGTCACCTCGGTATAGCGTGGCTGCACGTTGGGCGCGCCTGGGGGCGGCGTAGTGAGCTCGGCCCGAAAACTGTCGTTGAGGGTGCGGAGCTGGCTGGCGAGGGGCTCCCGCGGGATGGGGAAGCGGCCCTTTTTCGAAGGGCACACCAATTGGGGCGCTGGTGGGAGGTCATGGAGGGTGGCCGTCACGGGTAGGTGGTCACATGGGAAACTGGAGTCGGAGCGCACCTCCGTGGTGTGGGCTGCTTCCGAAGGGGAGCGGAGGAAGATGTGGTCTAGGGCACCTGCGAAACCTTGCGGGCTCACCCACGTGGGGGCCTCAGCAAGGGGGCGCAGACGGCGCATCCCGAGGCGTGCGAGCGTGGGGAGGACGAGGTCACAGAGGGAGGCAGGGGAGACAGGGAGGTGCGAGACCCAGCGGCAATTGGCGTTCAGGTCCCTTGTCAGGACAACTACTCTAGCTGGGGTGAGGAGGAGGTACGGGTATACCCAATCCAAGATTTCTTGGAGGGTGTCGAGGTTCCCGTCGGCGGGGAAATACACGTTGGCGTGGCAGTGGGTCACGCCCGCCATGGTGAAGTGTGTGACGAGGGCCCGTCCCGACGGGTGGGCGCTGTGGCTGGTCACGGCCAGGTCCGGGGTCAGGTAGAGGAGGGTGGCACATCCCCCAGCCACCCTTGCGGGTGACTGGATGGTGTGGTATAGGGGATGCACCCGCTGGATGATCAGGGGCCCGGCGTCTTGAACATGCCGGGTTAGCGGGTACTGGCACTCGCGCACCAGGACGTCCAGGGCGCGAAGCTTGGGTCGCAGGGACATCTGCACGTTGAGGGTCATCACGTCCGGGCGGGGTGACACGTGGCCGGAAAGGGGGGGACCAGGGCAGGAACCGGCGGCAGTGGAGTGCTGGGTTAGTTTGCGGTCCACGGCTGCGGGGAGGGCGCGAGGCAGGCCTCGCACCCACTTGCGGAGGTGCCGGTGGTGGTACGTGGCCGCTATCGCCAAGACACTGGCCCGGGTGGGGCCTGTGGCTGTGACTGAGATACGGCTGTGCAGGGATTGTGGGAGGACCACGTGGTGGTGCTCGGGCAAGATGAAGGAGGTGGGGGGTAGGCCCTTGCGGCAGAGCTGCAACTGATGGGAACCAGCCACCTGCACGCAGTGCACTGCGCCCACTAACGACAGAACGTCACGGGGCCAGGGGTCCGCCCCGCTGCACGCCCGGTAATAGTGCACACCCACCGGCAGGTGCAGGCACATTTCGAGGGCGTAGGGGGGCGGGATGAACTGGGCAGTGCCTGGGGCCGGCACCGGTACCAGGCCCCACTCTCTGGGGGGGGAGCTGGGAGTGTATGCGCCCAGGTGCAGGTCCCGGACGTGGGGGACGCCGTCGAGGTGGGAGTGGCGGAGCTGAGACACGGCGTCAGGGATGTCTTCGTTGCGCCCCGCCATGTCCCGGGCTACCGGTCTCTCGGATGCCGACCGAAGTACGGCTGGAAGCGGTGGGGGTCGGCTGGGGGGCTCCAGGGCGGGGGAGCGTAGGGGTTGTGGGCCATGGCCACCCGGGGGTCGTGGGGGTCCCCCGAGTACGGGTAGGGCTGGAGGGGGGCTGCTGCATGGTGGTCGTGGCGGCTGGAATGCGCTCGGGGTTCATCGCGGTACGCGCTACGACGCCTCGGCGGCGGGCTGTCGCGGCGATGGCCTGGGCTGCGGCGGCGGGACGGGGACCTGTCCGAACGGCGGGGGCTGTACCTGCGCTGATACTTGGAGTCCGGTTCTCCTTCCGATTCCGACGTCGCCGTAAGGTCCA
Source organism: Eutreptiella sp. 'Long Island Sound 2002' (assembly GCA_964036045.1). Classification (NCBI taxonomy): domain Eukaryota; phylum Euglenozoa; class Euglenophyceae; order Eutreptiales; family Eutreptiaceae; genus Eutreptiella; species Eutreptiella sp. 'Long Island Sound 2002'. The sequence continues at coordinate 32,213,624 of OZ038381.1, read as the reverse complement.
CCTGATCGTCTGGGTCCCGTGGACGGCGCCGCTTCCGGCGGCTTCCCCGATGAGTTTTTCGGGTCGGATGGTCTCGGTCAGGGTCAGGCACCCAGGGCGTGAACGGTTGTTTCTTTGATTCGGCCCAGGTCACTCGCCAGCCGCGAGCCGTGTGCTGCCTGGTCAGTCGCATGCCTCGCTCATACTCTGCTGGTCGGATTCCGACAATCGTGAATTTGGCTTTATGATTTAATTGTTCATCAGTAATGGAGGACAGGCCTGCGCCAAATTTATCCCTAAGGATACCACCGAGGAGTCCTGCATCAACTTCACCGGACGGCGGATCGTCGACTTCTTGCCAGCCGACCCACGGGGCTTTCGAGAAAGTCCGCGGATCAAGTTTTGGGGTGTATACCCCTTCTTTTTCGCTACGCCCTGTGCCTGGTTGGCGGCTGCAGCTTCGGCTGGGGAGGTGGCTGGACTGTCAGCAACCCGTTGGACCGCAGGGGGGTTGGAGAGGAAGGAGCGCAAGACTTCCGCGACGCCGGGCAGGCTGGGCGCATGGCTGCGGACCCAGGCCCACTGTTCCCGAATCGGCGACTGCGGGAGGGTGCTGACGTTCGCGCCGTACTGACGGAAGAGCTGGAGGTGGAGCGCGTGCGCCACCTCGTCCTCACAGCCCTTGGGGATCTCCGGGATCCACTCCAACAGGGAGGCCAGGGCGGCATCAGTAGGCGACGCCGTAGGTGACGGCGGCTGGGCAGTGGCGCCCGGCGCCCGAAAGGCAGAAACCGCCTTGGGCTTAGGGATCGGGTCCGGGACAGCGAACGACAACCCGGGGGCACGCGGAGGGGTCTCCGGGACCAGCACGGCGCTTGGCGCGGCCATAGCCCTGCGGAGGACGTCGGCTAATTCCTCGAGGTTGGGTGCCTGGGGCGAGGTGAGAACTGCTGCGGCGAGTATGACCGGCACGAGGACCAGGAACTGCTGAGAGCCGAGGGCAGGCAGCTCGAAGGAAGCCGGAACGGCACTGCGCACGGCGTTGGCGAACGCCGGCGGCGTGGACTGGAGGCCGCAGAGTCTGGTGGCGTTGGACAAGAGGGGGGGAATCGACCTGATGAAGCTGTTGAGCCGAACGGCCTCGGCCTGCCGCTGTGCCGCGGCGGAACGCTGGGTCTGCTGCTGGGCATTATCTCGTTCTGTGCGAACCATGTCCAGATCCCGTGTGAGGGACTCGAGGTCGCTCCGTGCCACGGCCAGCTCCTGCTGCTGGGCCTCGTACTCGTCACGCAATTGAGCGTAGTCGGCGGAGTAGGCCGTGACGTGCAGGTCCGGGACGAAAGGCTCCCCCATCTGGGAGGGACTGAGGGGGCTGATCCGACGGCCGGGGCTGGCGACTCCGGAGGCGTGGGGTCTGCGGCAGCCGGCGGTACCTGGGAGGCGGGCTCAGGGAGATTGAAAGAAAGCCGGGTCTGCTCGGGCAACAGTGACGAAGGCGATGGCTCGGACCCCGAAGGGGTGGGCTTGTCCTGGGACTTGTACAGGGCTGACGCTGAGGTGAACGCCGCCGTGGCGAACAGAGTGCCGGCGGGACTGGTGCTGCTTGTCCTTTGGTGAGGTAAGGTGCGTGGCTGGGTGGTGTGAGCGGGGGCGGGCTGGCGGTGTCGGCGATGCCGGCCTGCAGCAGGGCGAATGTGGGGGCTGTGGCCCAGGAATGCTCGCCAGCCTGCTCGATCTGATGCAGCAGCTCCACGCTGCGGATCGGCAAGACCGAGCATTCGAGCAGCGGCCGCAGCTCCTCGGGGGTCCACATGCCCTTGTTGGCGAGGGCGGGGGGCGTGGGAACCGGGGCTGGCGTGTACTGCCCTGTGAGGCAGACGGAGGAGGCCCACGCCAGAAGTCCGAACTTCAGCACGACGAGGTCTGTTGTCGGGATATGGGCTGCTTGCAGGACCGCATGCACGTCGTTGGGCAGCGCCCAAAAGGCCGCAACCATCTCGCGGGTGCGGAGGCGGTCCCACGACGGTCTGAGGTGGGGGGCAAGGAACTGGCTGATGGGCTTGTGGATCTTGTGGGAGACCTTCTGGCTTTGGATGTCTGGAGGGGCGGTAGTGTCGATGGGCGGCGGCTGTTCGCGGGCCGTGTACAGGCCCTTGAAGACTTGGCTGCGGAGGCGTGACGCTGAGATCGGAACACGGCTTGGACTCCATCGCGGGACGAGCGCCGCTGTGAGGGCCTCAGGGTCCTTGGAGACATACTCCAGCAGTGGGCCTCCTTGCACCACCGACAGGGGGACGTGTTCGATGACCTTCGTGTCAGACGGACCTGCGGCGACTGTTACGGTGGCTGTGAGCAGGAGCCCCCGCGGCGTCCACACCCCCGTCACGGCTATAATAGCCTGGATGTCGCCGTCGGCAGCCGTTCATCGCAGGGCGTCACACAAGTCAGCCAGGGCGGGGTCGGTGGCCCGGATGGCTGTATGTGCTGCTTCCAGCGCGTCATCCTTCAGCATGTCCAGCTCTCGCAGGAGACGGTCAGCATCTTCGGACTGGGCGATTTCCATCAGAAACATGGGGAACGGCCCCCGACGAATGGTGCCGCCTCGACCGGTGTCGGGGGCGGGAGAGGGGGTGTCCTGGAACGGCGTTGAGCGGTCTGACATGGTAGGCTGTGGCAAGAAAAGTGCGGGTGGCCTGTGGCCGCAATGTGTCGGGGGGAGTAACAAATCGGGGTGTTGGCAAACGAAGGCGCACTGACAACATAGGCAGCCCGAATCGGATGTGGCGCGCACGAAAGAAACAAAGGGTACCACGAGCGTGGCCATAGTGTGACGAAACAAAGAGCAGGGCGCGATGGCGCATAGCAACATGGGGCCGCCTGGCGGATCGGGCCGGCGAGTGGGGGTCCCAGGACACACGAGGGCGGGGGTGCGAGGGGAGCACCGCGCTGGCGCGAGGTGCTAAAACCCTAGTTGCGCATAGGCGAGAGGGGCCCCACGGAGGGACGACGAATCTGACGACTGATGATACCCCTGCACAAGGCGTCACGCTTGAGCGGCGGATACGTCGAATGCAGTCCCCGTCGCGGCTCCCCGCGTAGCGGCCTGGAAGATTGCCACGGCGAGGTCGACGTCTTGCCAGAGCCGAACGTAGAACGCTGTGCCCACTGTGAGCAGGAAACGGCTAGCAAGGGGGAGGGACGCACCCGAGGTGCGGCACTCAGCCCTTGGAGGCACGGGATTAAGAGGGAGAGACAAAGTGCACCATACGGGTGGAGCTGAGCGGAGGGGGGGCCAGGATGGCAGAGCTGAGTCACGTGGTGGCACGACTATCACGACGATTCACGACTGGCTTCGAGCGTGGCAGTGCGTGTAGGCAATCCGTCCTACAGCTACCATCGTGAGGATTTTTAGACTGGTGCCAGGTCACCAGGAAATGTGTGGACGTAGGTGGACCTAGGTGCACTTGGGTTGACCAAGGTGGACCTAGGTGGACCTAGGTAGATTTAGGTGGAAGTAGGTGGACCTGGGTGGACCTAGGTGAGACCCACGCCTTCACGCGCTGGACGATTCTTGGACGCTGACTCGGGTGGATTCCGGACTTTCGGACGGTTGGTGCCAGGGACCTGGAGGCAGATCGGACCGTAGCGTTGTCGTTCGCCGGCGCTGCGACCCAGATGGCCTGCTTGGAAGAGCGTCCTCAGGTGTGCAGCGAGATCCCTCTTGCTCTTGAGGAGGTAAGACGGAGGATTCCCCTGGCTGGTCTGCGCGGGACCCCCGGGGGACGACGCCAAGGCCCATCGTCCATGGGACCGCGGCAGGCGCTCCTCCTCCTCCTCCTCCTCCTCCTCCTCCTCCTTCTCCACCTAGATCCACCCAGGTCCACCCAAGTCCACCCAAGAGCACCCAGGTCCACCTAGGTCCACCTAGGTCGACCGAGGTCCACCAACGTCCACGCAAGTCCACCTAGGTCCACCTAGGTCCACCTAGGTCCACCTAGGTCCACTTGTGTGGATCCGGGTTTTTAGACTGGTGCCAGGTCACTTAGGTGGACCTAGGTGGACGTGAGTTGACCTAGGTGGACCTAGGTGGAGCTGCTTGGACCTAAGTGGACCTGGGTGGACCTAGCTGTAACTAAGTGGGCCTAGCTAGATCTAGGTGGACCTACTCAGGATGGTAGGTGTGCAACGGATTGCCCAGACGCAATGCCCACCTCGAAGTCGGTCGTGATACGTCGTGGTTCTCTGTGCGTCTGCCGTGTGTCAAGCCGGGTCCACCCCGCCCGCAACCGTCCAGGACCCCTTCCTAGGCCAGAAATGTAGTCCTGTGGGGGACGGACCCACCTACGTGGCCCCCCCCGACCGCCAGATGCTGACGTGGCGCCGGCTCAGTGGCAAGGTACCACCGTGCTGCCGACGACGAATACGTGTGTCATCGTGGCGTGACCACCACAGCGGAGCGCCACCGTGGCGCTAACCCGACAGCCATGCGCCAACGTGGCGCTGGCTCAGTGGAAGGGCACCACCGTGGTGCAACGAACATACCCAATCACCGTCGGGGCGCGGCCTTTGGCGCAGACCGCCGCCATGGCGCCGCCCAAACAATCGAGCGCCAACGTGGCGCCACTTCGGTGGCAGCACACCATCGTGGTGCAGTCAACGTGCACGTGCGCCGCCTTGGCACGATCTTCGAAGCAGGGTGCCATCGTGGCACTGCCCAGACAGACCTACGCCGCCGTGGCGCCAGTTCAGTTGCAGAGCGCCATCGTCGTGCCGCCACAATACACGTGCGCCATCACGCCGCGATCTTCGGGGCAGAGCGCCACCGTGGTGCTGCCCACACAGCCCTGCGCCGACGTGGCGCTAGTTCAGTGACAGGGCAGCACCGTGGTGCAGTCAATGTAGAGGTGCGCCGTCGTGGCGCAACCTTTAGGGCAGAGCGCCACCGTGGCGCTGCCCAGACGGCCTTGCACCGCCCAGGCGACAGCTTAGTGGCAGAGCGCCATCGTGATGCAGGCAACATACACGTACACCGTCATGTTGTGCCCTTCAGGGGAAGCGCCGCGTGGCACGGCCCACACAATCGTGCGCCGACATGGCACAAGCTAAATGGCACAGCACCACATCGGTGCCGCCGCCGTGCGCGCGTGCTGCCATGCCGCGAATTTCGCGCGCTAGCCTGGCCATGGTGTATCCTCCAGGCCAATATTCGAGGCACCATGGCGGGGTCTGCACTTGGCGCTCCGCCAACCTCCATGACACCCCATGCAGAGGTGACGTGTCGTCGGCGGTACTCATCGCCTCAAGTGTCGTCGGCGAACCTCGCCGTCTCCCTCGGGCGCCGTGGTGTGCCACTTTCTCATTCCCTTGCCGCCTCGGTGCACGCATCGTAGGGCTCGTCGTTTGGGCTCGGCCTTTGCGGCCAGGCGTCGTCGGTGACCTTCGCGGCGATGCGGCACCGAGATGCCGTGGCTGTGACGCACGTCCTGCACTGATCGTGTTATGTGACCGTACTCGCGGCACGGGCGGTACTCCGCCCGCCGGCAGTGCGCATAGGCGTGCTGGGCCCCGTTCTCTTGGCCCGGGAGCCAGCATAAGTCGGGGGTGATGCCCCGGGAGACCCACGCCTTCACGCGCTGGACGATTCTGGGACGCTAACTCGGGTGGATTCAGGATTTTCGGACGGTTGGTGCCAAGGAGCTGGAGGTAGATGGGACCGTAGCGTTGTCTTTCGCCGGCGCTGAGACCCGGATGGCCTGCTGGGAAGAGCGTCCTCAGGTGTGCGGCGAGATCCGTCTTGCTCTTGAGGAAGTAAGACGGAGTACTCCCCTGGCTCGTCTGCGCGGGACCCCCGGGGGACGACGCCAAGGCCCATCGTCCATGGCACCGCGGCAGGCGCTCCTCCTCCTCCTCCTCCTCCTCCTCCTCCTTCTCCACCTAGGTCCACCCACGTCCACCCAAGTCCACCCAAGACCATATGGGTCCACCTAGGTCCACCTAGGTCCACCGAGGTCCACGAAAGTCCGACCAAGTCCACCTGGGTCCACCTAGGTGCACCTAGGTCCACCTGTGTCAATCTCTTAGGCGTCACAAGTTGCCCACCCCCCACCTGGCGCTATGGCCCACGGAAGTCCATGTTGTAGTGAGGGGAAAAGTATGTGAAAAGGGGTGTTATTTTTTGGGTATCCAAACCCCCCTGGTGGCAACATGCCAAAACAAGGTGTGTATTTCAAATATATGCCATTATTTGCATTTCTGGAAACACACAGATTTTCAAAATAAAGATATTCAATCACCAAAATGTAGTGTTGTTTTACATTTAGACCACTGCATTCCAGTGCGGGGGGGGGGGGGGCTGCCTATTCTTCTCTCTCCTTTGTTCCAGGTTGATCACAGAACCCCCCTATACACCACAAATAAAGGAACCCCAAACATACCTTTCATTGAAGCACATAGAAAACTATCCCAAAGCATGCACTTGTATTTCCTATTTTAACCAACGTGGCCGAAATTTCGGCCAGTTCTTCGAAAAATGTCCAAACACATGGTCGTATTTGGCAGACAGGCCTAAGCTGGCCGAAATTTTGGCCAGGTCCATCGAAACTCCGAATATGATCACTGAAATGGGTACCTATGACAGTAGACATGAGCAAGGAACACAGGAGCGGTGACATGTGAACAAGGTGTGCAACATAATATACTCTATTACAAGCAAATACTTGCCACTTGACGAATCAAATCAGACTTTTGCAGTGCCTATGGGGAAACACAATAATGAGAGGCTGAAGAGGCTGAGGACTGCATAATGGCCAAAATTCCGGCCAGACTTCATATTGATACGCAATATAAGCAGTAGGACTGGCATTAGCGCTTGCGTAGACCACATGCACGGGGCTTCTTAGCACCTGTGTTAGCAGGAGGCTTGGCAGTGGCAGAGTTCTGTGACTGTGTGGTTCCACCCTGGGATGGTGAAAACTGATTCACAAAAGCATTCATACCTCTGCCAGTAGGGGCCACAGTGCCTGAGGAGGAAGCTGGGGTGGCCTGAGCGCACTGCGTGCCACTAGGTGAGGGGGCAGGGGCAGCTTTGGGTTTCTTCTTTGGAGTGTGTGTCTCTGGTTTCGACTCTGCCTCCCCATCTTGCTCCTCAGGATCCTCATCTACATACCTAACCCCAGAATAATCCACAGGAAAACCTGCCCCCAAGTCGTGGTACACATCCTCCCATGACTTGGGGGGGCACGTGTCGGCGTTGGTGATAGCCGCTCTGATGGACTGAACAAACTCATCAGGCACAACAGTCTCCTGACCCAAAAGGGCACACACAACATTACAGTCCTTGGACAACTTGGTAGACATCATGCTTGCAAAACACACAGACAGAGTCCCCAGCAAAAACCAGTTGCCTGCCCGTTCTGGGACCGGAACCAGGCTCAAAAGAAATGAGAATATCTCAACAGGCTTGACTGACGACATGGGTCCTTCAGTAAAAGCCACGTAACGGGGCAGCCTATTATCAAAGGCGGTGACAGAACAAACGGAAACCAGATGGGAAGTGGAAGTGTACAACGGGGTCTTGGTTGACAATTTGCAAATTGCAACATCACACTAACACATATCCTCAGCCACAGTGGCCTTCAAAGCAGCAACAGTGGCTTTCACATCAGCACACTCACCCGCAATGAACACAGGCGCACCGGGACAGAAGCAGCTGCGCAACCAGGTTATGCAAACCAGTTGTATAGAGGCGGGGCACATCAATGACACAAGCAGCAAAGGGCAGTGAACTAATGATACTGGGAACAGGGACTCCACAACGCATTGCCATGAGTTCCACACGGCCTGACTCCGCAATGAGTTTGCCTGTGCTTGTCTCAACGAGGGACTCCCTAGCACACTAGATACTAACCAGACCAGTATCAGATTTTTCCCAAACAGGCTTAGCAACAGGCTTCTGCAACAATCCCCGCAACCCCTCATATTTGGGTTCCTTCCAAAGAGGGGCCTTAATTACTGCTGAACACGGTGGCCAGGGGTTTTCTTCAGTCCAGGTCCAGGTGCCATAGGCTAGCTTCATGTGTGATGCAATAGCGCACTGCCTTTTGGCCATCTCGATAGTACCAAGTGTAGCTGCAAACAAGTGTCACAGGGTGGGCTCCTATTGTGCATTAATTGAACGACACACAAGCTGGCCGAAATTTCGGCCACGTCGGTCAATTTATTCGAATACAAACCCCTGTTTGACCAAAACATACCTCTGGTGTTGTTCACAAGCTCATTGGTAACCGCCTCGGGATGAAGAACGTGCCAGGACCACATCTGGGCCTTTTTAACATCTTTTATAATTTTTTTGAGACCAGGTAGGGTACTTTTTGTCCCATCCATGTAACCTACAATGTCGCGAAGTCGGTCGGGCGTGATGCCTTCCACTTCCTTGAACGTACCCAGTGCGGGATGTAATCCACGCTTCTCCATGGCTGCCATGGCGCCTACTGCAGTAAGACCCACAAGTTTAACCAAACGCCCAACGCCACCCCACCGTTTGGCAACAGCACTCTGCACAGGAGAACATGTGGAACAAAGAAGCTGGCCGAAATTTCGGCCAGGTCGATCGACAAAACCGAATTGATAAACGAAACACACCACAGTGCCTTCCTCGGCAGTAACACCACACTCTTCAAGCATAACAGTAATGTGATGGTAAAGGGTGTACTCATTGGCATCCTCATCCTCAAGCCTATCCAGGAGTAGGGACATTCGCTCCGATGTGGTGGATGCTGAGCCAGCAGTGGTCTAGACTTGATGTAAGCCTGCAAGCCGGCGCCTAGTCCGAAGGGGGCAGTCCTGTTTGACTTCATAACCACCAAATACCAGGGTCCAATCCGGAGTCTCCATATTTTTCATCTCAAATTCCGTCTTGTGTTTTTGGGCAGCAGTGTAAACATGCTGACCCCCCAACAGAACCCAGCGAGTGGCTGTGCAACAGGAATATTCGAAACAGCAGGGTCGAAAATTCAGACACGAAAACGGTACTATCGAGAAGAATACCACAACACATACCAGTGACTTTATAAAAAAGGAGAGTTTGGTGCGGCCTTAGGCTTCTTTTGAAGTCCCTCTGTGCTTGCGTGGTCCTCTTGAGACTGGGATTGCACTTGAGATTGCCCATTGTCTGCTGCAGGCTCACCATCTGGCGAAACAGCCACGTCCTGTGATACCTCTCCAAGCTCAGTCATAAAATAAACTGCTACACGGCATCATTTCATGAAGGGGAGAGTTCCCAAATAGCAAAAAACAAGCACAGATAAACCAAAAAAGGACCAAAACGGACTGCCTGACAGGAAAATCGGATAACGTGGCCGAAATTTCGGCCAGCACTGCTCTGCATGTTAAACCACTGTGCAGAAATACCATTCTGAGAGGCTGGCCGAAATTTCGGCCAGAACCTTATGTCATTTGTGTTCTGGGGGTAGCCATATGACGAAACAACAAGTCTGGCCGAAATTTCGGCCAGAAAAACATGAAACAGCAAATAGACACACCAAAATCACTGGCAATGCGTGGCAGAACCCCTACCACAATGCCAAACACAGCTGCAAACAGAAATCAGTCCCAATCCTGGGTATCCACACCGATGTGTTCTGCCTGATCTAGGGCTTCAAAGGAGGCAACACTGTCTGCATCACAATCAATATCCCGGTCACTATCACAAGAGTCGATGGCAATGGAATGATCAGGGGCGGGGGGGGGTACTAGGCGGGGGGGGGGGCTGGGGGGGGGTACTGGGGGGCTCTGGCTCGGGGCTTCGGGGGTGGCTTTGGGGGCAAGGCAATTCCACCAGGAGCAGCAGCAGGAGCAGCAGGCGGTGCACGGTTGGCAGCGCGGATGGAAGCATGTGCAGTACGCAACACCCCTTGCTGGGCAGCAGTGCGAGCGGGTGCATTTGTCTGTAAAAAATCCTCAACACCCTTAGGAACCCTTGTACGCGCAACCGGATTTTGCATTGCATGCAACAGAACCACTTTTAAACGGTCTGTGGTGATTCGTGTCCTAGACATGGTACCCGGGAACGTCAGATCCTCAACTGCATCCAGTCTTCTCACCGCAACTTTATAGTCCGGAACGGGAACACATATGGGCAGGCTCCGTGTATGGGCTGTCAAGATGAATTGCTTAAGATTGGCTGAGAACATTGCCACGGATCTCTCAGTCAGCACGCCACGCAAAACTTTCTCTCCCGGTTGCACAGGGGGGAGTGTCAGAAATAAATCAGACGACTGTTGGACACTGGTACAGGCAGTGTTGCGGCAACAGTGGGCTGAGAACCGACTCAGAAGTGCCTCACCCAGCTCCTCGGAGTGGATACACCCTAGGGAGGCGGAATGCCACTGACTCCAAAACAAAAGAGCATCAGCAGTGGTTTTCACATACTCCGTGGCTAACTGCTCCTCGGGCTTTCGTATGTTCAGCATGAGCAGTAGGGACATCTCAAGTGCCTGCCTAGCAACAATCTCGGAACCTACCCCCCGGCCCTCCCAGTTGCACTCACGAACCAAAGTCCCAATGCTGAAAGCAGCTGGACAGTATGTGTATAGCAAAGCCTTAACGGCTAATAACATACTCAAACCCTTGCGCTGAATGGGTGTCAAGTCCCGCTGGCTATTGAGCAGGGTAGTTACGCGCTCATCTAGTCTGCCTCTGTTGGACGATGTGGCTAGCATGAGTCCAAGCAACGTGTTCTCCATATGGATGACCTTGACCTTGCGAGGAATGATAGACCCAACCTGAAGGCTATTCCCCTGCTCCAAAAACTTAATGAACGGCAGGAACGCCCTGTAGATCAATTCAACGCAGTACTTATAGCTATGCCATACTCCGTGCATCAAAGGAAAACCCAACAGTAATTGTGGTACATTCCACGGAACATAAGCAGCACCACAACACAGCTTAAGTAGGGCAAAGTGTATTTTCATGTCCACAAGCAGCGGAGCACAGTGTGTGGTGCGGTGTTCCACACATGACAAATCAACCACGAGTTGCAAAAGCTCTTTTTGTGTGCCGGAGCGGAGCTCAAACAGGAAAAAGGGTCCCCAGTTGAGGGAACGAACATTTTTTCTGGCAATATCTAAAGGAGCACGAACCCAAATTCTCTGAATACCTTGGTTGGCAACATCAATACGATCAAACAATGCTCTATGTGAGCGAAAGATGTCATCTGCAACCTTTGGTACCCTGGCCTCAATTTCGGCCAGCTCCGGCAGACCCCGGTATGCAGGTAGGGGAGTAGTGTGCAAAACAGCAACAGGTGTACAGTTTAGGGTTAAGTCGGGTGAATGGGGATCAGCTCCCGACCTGTAACGCCTCAGGTTATCAAACCATATACAAACTTGCCTACGGTGCATGGTGTTCCACAAGTTGTGTGCTGCTAGTCCAGCACGATGGTGAATGGACTCCTGCTTAGTGTTACACTGACCAAGAACTCTTACCTTACGGCGTTGGCGGCAGGACATAATACCCCAGTTGTAACCAGACCCACAGTTAGAGTATGGGAGGGCCATACGACGCAACAGGCAGTATAGGGCATGGAACTGTGACAAAAATGTCATGTACCATCGTGGGGGCTTCTTCTCAGTGGCGGCAGCCTTCAACTGTGTCACGGAGTGCCGGCTCCTGCGATTCTTCCGCAACATGAGGCAGAATTGCAAAAGCTTTTGCAGAGTCCTAACACGTAATGCATTTCGCAACAGCCCTTTGGCTGTAGTAGCAAAAGCACCAGTAACTGCAGCATGCACCACATTGACAGTAATAGCAGAAGACATCCATGCTGAGACAAGAAAACAGTTATGTAGGAGTGTAAGGTGTAATGCTCATGAACAACGACGATTGCAAGCTGGCCGAAATTTCGGCCAGGTGTGACCGAAGGGGAAATAATTGCTTAATGTTCAAAAATAGGAAAAGTTGGCCGAAAGTTCGGCCAGACCGCCCAAAAACCGGAATATAAGTGCTTGAATAGTGAACAGACCAAAAAGCGGGCCGAAATTTCGGCCAGCCCGAAGAAAAATGAAAATAACTATGCCTATTCACTAGGAAACCAAAAAGCTGGCCGAAATTTCGGCCAGAAGGGTCAAAAACTGCATATACACATAGTTGTTTGGAATGCTACCCAAAAGCTGGCCTCATTTTCTACCAGCTTCAGAAAAACGTCAAATACAACACACTAGAAGAAGGGGATACACAAGGCTAACACATCAACACGTATTTCAATGGTTGTCACACAGCTCTGCCAACAACTTTGGTCACATATGTCAAATAGCATACTCAAAGTAGAAATGTAGAATATTGTCACATCGCGCGTATACGGGGTCCTAGAGGGTGGGCAACTTGTGTCGCCTAAGAATCTAGGTCTGGCTCCCGGGCCAAGAGGACGGGGCCCAGCACGCCTATGCGCACTGCCGCCGGTCTCAGTACCGCCGGTGCCGCGAGTACGGTCACATTACACGATCACGCGCATTTGCGGTGGCTTGGGTACCCCAAGGTTCTGTGAGTGCAGGACGTGCGTCACACCCATGGCACATCGGTGCTGCATCGCCGCGGAGGTCACCGAAGACGCCTGGCCGCAAAGGGCGAGCCCAAACGACGAGCCCTACGATGCGTGCACCGAGGCGGCACGTGAATGAGAAAGTGGCACAGGACGGCGCCCGAGCGCGACGGCGAGGTTCGCCGACGACACGTGAGGTGGTGAGTACCGCCGACGACACGTCACCTCTGCATGGAGTGTCATGGAGGTTGGCGGAGCGCCACGTGCAGACCCCGCCATGGTGCCTCAAATATTGGCCTGGAGGATACACCATGGCCAGGCTGGCGCGCGAAATTCGAGTCATGGCAGCATGCGAGCACGGCGGCGGCACCACTGTGGTGCTGTGCCATTTAGCTTGTGCCATGTCAGTGCACAATTGTTTGGGCGGTGCCACGCGGCGCTTCCCCTGAAGGGCACAACACGACGGTGTACGTGTATGTTGCCTGCATCACGATGGCACTCTGCCACTGAGCGGTGCAAGGCCGTCTCAGCAGCGCCACGGTGGCGCTCTACCCTAAAGGTTGCGCCACGACAGCGCACCTCTACGTTGACTGCACCACGGTGGTGCCCTGTCACTGAACTGGCGCCACGTCGGCGCAGGGCTGTGTGCGTGGCACCACGATGGCACTTTGCCCCGAAGATTGCGGCGTGATACGGCACGTGTACGTTGGCGGCACCACGATGACGCTCTGCAACTGAACTGGCGCCACGGCGGCGTAGGCCTGTCTGGGCAGTGCCACGATGGCACTCTGCCTCGAAGATCGCGCCACGGCGGCGCATGTGCACGTTGACTGCACCACGATGGTGTGCTGCCACCGAAGTGGCGCCACGTTGGCGCTTGATTCTTTGGGCGGCGCCATGGCGGCGCTTTGCGCCAAAGGCCTCGCCCCGACGGCGATTGGGTATGTTCGTGGCACCAAAGTGGTGCCCTTCCCCTGAGCCAGCGCCACGTCGGCGCGGGGTTGTCGGGTTAGCGCCACGGTGGCGCTCCGCTCTGGTGGTCGCGCCACGATGACACACGTATTCGTCGGCGGCAGCACAGTGGTACCTTGCCACTGAGCCGGCGCCACGTCGGCATCCGGCGGTGAGGGGAGGCCACATGGGTGCGTCCGTCCCCCACGAGACTGCATTTCTGGCCTACGAAGAGGTCCTGGACGGTTGGCGGGTGGGGTGGACCCGGCCTGACACAGAGAAGACGCACAAAGAACCACAACATATCACGACCGACTTCGAGGTTGGCAGTGTGTGTGGGCGATCCGTTCCACACCTACCATCCTGAGAGTTAAGAGACTGGTGGGTCACTTAGGTGGACCTAGGCGGACCTGCGTGAACCTAAGTGGAGGAGGAGGAGCAGGAGGAGCGCCTGCCGCGGTCCCACAGACGATGGGCCTTGGCGTCGTCCCCCGGGAGTCCCACGCAGACCAGCCGAGGGGGTCCTCCGTCTTACGTCCGCTAGAGCAAGACGAATGCCGTCGCACACATAGGAACGCTCCTCCCAGCAGGCCGTCTCGGTCACAGTGTCGGTGTACGACAACGCTACGCTCCGATCTGCTCTCCGGTCCCGGCCACCAACCGCTCCGAACTGTCTTGGATCCACCCGAGGCAGTGTCCCAAGATCAACGGTCACGGAAGATGTGGGTCTCCCGGAGCATCACCCGAGACTTAGGACGCCGCCAGACAAGGAGCGCGGTCTGCCTGGACTACGCGCTGTACCGGAACGGTCCGGGCGCGTGAGGCCGAGGACGGGTCACGGGCGCAGATAAGGCCACAGGGCGGGCCGGCCCAGGGCCACGTGCACGTCCTTGAAGACCGTACAGGGGCCTTGGGAAGCCACATTGAGGATGGCCGAGAAGGCTGAGTGCAGTGCGGCACACCATGAGGGGATCACATCTCCAGAGAGGCCGGCCTCCAGGCTCCGTCCGTCGCCACCGTAATGGATGGCCACGCGGGGCCGGTCTGGGAAATGGGGGGCAAGCCCGTGCAGGCCGAGACTGTCCAAGATGAGCACGTCATGGGGTTCCAGATCAATTTCTTGTTGTATGCCCGGCGGCATCCGGTCGTTCTCGATGTACACATACAGGACTCGGAACGGGCTTCGCTTGCTACGGGTGGCGATGGTGGACTTCACTTTGGGGGCTACGAGGAGGTCTCCTGACAGCCATAGGCCCGGAATGATGTCCCAGGCTGGCCACCTGGATGACCCAGGCGTCAGGGTCCAGTTGGCGACATGGTACCACTCCGGCGGGGGGTTGTTGGCAAGGGACTGGTTCACGGGGACCCCGTCAAGGGGGAAGAAGTGGTCGGCAAGAGGCAGGACGGGTACCGCATGCCGCTTGTGCAGGAGGACGGTACTGAGTATGACGTCACAGAGGAGGCGACAGATGTTCGTAGGACACAGACCGCTGTGTTGAAGGGCATTCCTGTGCAGAGGGGAGATGGCCCCGAGACGTTCGACGGTGTAGTGGTGATGGCGCCTTGGGACGGGGAGCCATTCACGGCCAGCACGAAGGGGTCGTCGCCCCGGAGGACGAGGGTTCCCCAGGCAGTGGGCGCGCAGCGGCGCAGGCACGACACCGCTGAGAAAGTCGGGCCGCGAGCCACCGATGGTAGTGGGCGCGAAGGAGCGGGTCGAGTGGGCACGAAAGGACGTGGTCGCCAGGGGCGAGCAGGAGACAGAGGGGGCGGGGCGTGTCTCTGAGGGGGAACAGGGAAAGGCGAATGCCGGTGACCGTGAGGTGGTCCCCCCACGTGAGGAGTCCATGGCTGACGGCGGTGGCTTACTCACTGAGGGCAGGGTGGAGCCGAGCAGAGGGGGTCTTGGCGTAGGCGTGGTGGGAGGCGATCAGGGCGCGTCATGCATGGGGAAGGCGTCGTGGACTTGGAGGCCTGTGTGGGAGAAGCAGACGCGGGGATCTTGTAGGGGACTGAGCCACCCCAACGTAGCCGGGGAGTTGACTGCGGCTCGCCCCGTCGCCGCGTCAACGTGGTCTAGTAAGGCGTAGAGCCAGGTGCCGGTGATGTGGGAGTAGAGGTGGCGGGGGGGGGGGGGCGTGGCCACGGGCCATAGCGCGGCACTCGCATATTATGTCCCCTTGCAGCGAGTCATCTGGTTCCCGGCGCCCCTCCTAGGCCGTGATGTATCCCTTGCAATCAGCAAAGTGCCACGAGCCGGACCGGAACCCGAAGGTGGGGTCGGCCGAGGGGCCACGGGCGGTGAGGGCCACCCACGCCGTGTATAGCTCTGCCGTGTAGGCGTTGTCCAGCCGTAGGGGGATGGGGACAAGGTACACCTGTACCGGAGAGTGACGGGGCAGAACACTGCCACGGCCCGGCCACAGGGCCGGGTCCCATGACGCATCATGGAGGATTCCATAGTTCGCTGGGAGCTAGGAGACCGCGGGAACGGTCGCAGTCACCGCGTGGCTACGGCCGACCGGGGGGGGGCGTACCAACCGGGGGGGTGGGACGTGAGGACACTCGAGGCCATCCTCCGTGGTGCGCATGCTCCGTGCTTCAGTGGCCCGCAACCATCCATGCATGGGTGTCCTGGACCTCGAGTCCGGGGGACGATAAGGCCATCACGTGGGGAGCGTGGTCCGGCAGATGCTCGGCGGGGGGCAAGGGGACGGAGATGTCGCACTGGTGGCAGAGGGCGACAAACAGGTCGTCGGTGTGGAAGCTCAACGCCGCCCTGCTCAAAGGCCACTACCAGCTCTGCCTAGTGGCGGGTTGCATCCTGCCACCCTACCAGTTCAGGATGTCCCCCCACTGCTCCTCCGCGTCCTCCACGACGTGTGGTGCGACCGTTGGAGGAGGCGCCTTGAGGCGTGGGTCCTGTCGGACGACGTCCGCCACGCGTACGGCTCCATCAACCACACCACCGAGTACGCCATTCTGACCACGGCCGGGATCTCCACGGCCGATGCCACGACCCTTCAGCGGCATGACACGCCCTGGAGGTGCAAATGGGAGGAGCTGATGGCCGGTCTCCGTCCTCCACCCACCTGGGTGCCGACACGGGGCAGGGGTGCCCCGTGTCGGGCATGAAGTACTGCATATATGGCGAAGTCCGAGGACGCGAAGCCTGTCGCCACGTCCCTCCCACCGAAACCGCCGCTGGACCGCTGAACCGGGTGCTCCTGATGGCTGCTACCCGGCGACCGTGGCCACCTCGCCACCCTCACCCGCGGTATTGAGCGGGCGGGTCGTCTCACCAACCTCCACTCAGACCCAACCAAGACGGTCTTGGTGGGCATGGAGATGCGCGATGGCAGAATCCACTTCCTCAGGGACACAATGTACCCGACCGGCCACCCAGTACGATGCGCCGCTGGCCAGGACTATGTCCGCGTCCTTGGGCGCCACGCCCTCCCGCACCTCTTCCATCCCGTCAACTCCCGACGCTTGTTTTCTGGCGCCAGAACCGCATGCGGGGCGCTCCGAGCCCCCAAAATACTGGCCCACTACCCCCTCGCCATGTTCATCGCCAAGTGCCACGGGACGGTGGACTGGTTTACCAGTGTCCGCCCCCCCTCCTACGGAGCCATGCGAGTGCTGGACGCTATGGCCGCCTCGGCCTTGCGCGCCACCGCTGGCTGGGCCCTCTCAGCATCTGCCCACTTCCTCCGTGAAATTCCCGAAGGGGGCGTTGGCGTTCCCCCGGCCCCAGTCGTCGGGTTCGACAACTTCCTTAGCGTCTACATCCGACACGTGAACCACCCCAACCCCCTGGTTCGCCGGTCCCCGCGTCACGGGCTTCTGAGTGCCCTCTGGCGCCTCTACCCCTCGCAGCCCCGCCTCACCTCCGAGCTCGGGCTCCGGTGTGCTGCCCATTCCACAGACCAGTGGCAAGATTCGTGAGCGGCCTTCCGTTGGCGATGGGGCCGTGTGGCATCTTCTTCGGGAGGTTGATGAAATACGCGGAGTACGCTTGGGGTACGGGCGTCCCTCCGAGAACGTTGTTGACCAAGTTTGTGACGACGGTAAAGTGGGCGTCCTCCAACTGCCCGAACAGCCGGTATTCCGGCAGATTGTGGTACGGCACAATGGCCGCGGCTCGGTGGATGAAGGCACGCCGGTTGGCGATGGTGGCGCGGTAAGGCGGGCCAAGCGGGGCACTGGTCCGGTCCGTGATGGCCTAGACGCGGGCCAGGGAGAGCACGTCGAGGGGAGCCAGGTGCCGCTGACGCAGCTGGTCCAGCGCAACCGCGGCTTGCTGGTGGAGCGGTACCGGGACCCCCAGGGCGTAGACGGGATGTGCTAGGGGCACGTAGCGGGCCCCCAACATGCGGCGGTAGTCCACCTTGGTGGGCTGCCCGGGGGCACTGGGTAGGGGCGCGAAGCCCACATCTTTCTCAAGGAGGATGACATCCCAAGCTGCTCGGATCTGTTCTTGGAGGCGGGCTACCTCCACAAGGTGAGGGGACTGGCATACCCAGTCCGGGTGCGTGACGGTGTAGCGACGTAGGTTGGCGACCTGGACCCGGACAGCCGACCGCACAGGCTGGCTGGGGGCAGGGGGTCCGTAGGCTGCCGTGGCAGCGGCGTAGAGCGCCGTGGTCACCGCGACGTAGCGCGGCGGCGTGTCAGGGTCGCTTAGGGGCGGCGAGGGGAGCTCGGCCCGGAAAGTGTCGTTGAGGGCGCGGAGCTCGCTAGCAAGGGGTTCCCGGGGGATCGGGAAACAGCCTTTCTTCGACGGGCACACGGGCTGGGGTGCAGGAGGGAAGTCATGGAGGGTGGTCAACACGTGCAGATGGTCAGACGGGAAACTGGAGTCGGAGCGCACCTCCGTGGTGTGGGCAGCTTCCGAGGGGGTCCGGAGGAAGGTGTGGTTTAGGGCACCCACGAAGCCTTGCGGGCTCAGTCACGTGGGGGCCTCTACAAGGGGGCGCAAGCGGCGTAACCCTAGGCGCGCCAGGGTGGGCAGGACGAGGTCGCAGAGCGGGGCGGGGGAAACTGGGAGGTGTGGGACCCAACGGCAGTTGGCGTTCACATCCCCTGTCAAGACAACGACCCTGGCCGGAGTGAGGAGGAGGTAGCGGTACACCTAGTCTAGGATCTCCTGGAGGGTGTCGAGGTCTCCATCGGCCGGAAAATACACGTTGGCGTGGCTGCGGGTCACGCCCGCCACGGTGAACTGCACGACGAGAGCGCGCCCAGAGGGGTGGGCGCTGTGGCTGGTTACGGTCAGGTCTAGGGCCCTATAGAGTAGCGTGGCGCGGCCCCCGGCAACTTTCGCGGGGGGCGGAATGGTGTGGTAGAGGGGGTGCAGTCTTTGGCCGATCGGGGGACCAGCTTCTTGAACGTGCAGGGTCAGCGGGGACTGGTATTCGCGTAGCAGCACGTCCAGGGCGCGTAGCTTGGGCCGCAGGGACATCTGCACGCTGAGGGTTACGATATCCGGGCGGGGGCGGTCGCGAGGGGGGTCACAGGAGGAGTGGTGGGTGGTGGGGGGGTGCTGAGACAGTTTGCGGGCCACGGCCGCATGCAGGGCGCGAGGCACAACCCGAACCCAAATATGCAGGTGTCGAGGGTGATATGTGGCTGCCAACACCAAGACACTGGCCCGGGTGAGGCCGGTGGCCGCAATAGAGACGTGTTTGTGCAGGGACGGCAGGAGGACAACATGGTGGTGTTCGGGTAGGATGAGGGAAGTTGGGGCATGCCTTTGCGGCAAACCTGTATTTGGTGAGACCCAGACACCTGTACGCAGTGTACGGCGCCCACCAGTGACAGGGTGTCGCGGGGCCGGGAGTCCGCCCCGCTGCAGGCCTGGTAGTAGTGTACCCCCGCCGGCAAGTGCAGGCACATGTGGAGGGCGTAAGGGGACGAACTGAGCTGTGCCCGGGGCCGGCACTGGCACCGAGCCCCATTCCCTTAGGGGGGAGCTGGGGGTGTACGCACCCAGGTGCAGGTCGCTCAGCTGGGGGACGCCGTCGAGGTGGGAACCGCGGAGCTGCGAGACGGCGTCAAGGATGTCTTCGTTGCGCCCCGCAGGTTCCTGCTCTAGCGGTCCCTAGGATGCCAATGGTGCTGGTAGCGGCGCTCCGTCGAGACCTGCAAGTTCTCCTGTCGGAGAGGCGTGCATGTTAGAGGGTTTATGGGTCAGCATCCCCGGATGGGGAGGAGACGGCCAATTTTTTAGACGCATGGCCGGATATTGCTAAGTGCCTCGGCATTAGGCCAAGCACGGCCAAGTACAAGGCCATCGCGAACATGTGGGACCTGCTGCAGGCCCTCTATTGTACATATCAGGGCCCTAACCCTTTGAATTGTGCTGCTGTTGCGCGCAATTTCCGGCGACACTGCACTGTTGGAACAGCATCATGGTATCTACTAAGCCTTGAGCAGGATGTAGATACCATGTTGCAGAACATTAAGCCGTTTGGCCTGACTATGTTCTCCGGTGACATTTCGGATAGCATTAACCGCTTTCTGAAACATGGTCACAACGAGCACAGCAACGGGGGGGGGGGGGACTGTCGGGTGGGGGGGGTGGACAAGGTGTCGGGTCGTCAATTGTCGGCCATCCACAGGGAGCCCAATGTGCAAGCGCAGTGCATGACATGGTTGTTTGCGTACTTTGACGTGTCGTGGGTTGTGCATGGGGGGCCGCGGTCGCAAGTGCCATGCTCGGGCAGGGATGCCATGGAGGTAACGAGGGGCCGGGGTCACATGCATGCTTCCCTGAACCAGAATATTTCAATCCAAGATGGCTACACGGGAGCAGTTGGACGAGCTGGTGAGGCAAGTATATTTCGTGCTGTGTGTTCTAGCGGTGATCTAGGGAATCGTTCTAGTCTTGATCCAGGCAGCACGATCGGCCGCTAGACTGTCGCTAGAACGCCGCTAGAACAGCTACCTAGAACGCCGCTAGAACGCTCCTGTGCTACAGAACGCAGCGACCCAGTCGCTGATTGCGCAAATCCTGGAGGCGGACAGGCGTGCGGCGGAGGAGCCAAAGGCCGAGCAGGCCCCGCACCCCAAAGCCCCCATCGGCAAGCCCAAGCCCAAGCCCAAGCCCCAACCCCAAGCCCAACATCCACCGTCGCCAGCCCCTCCCCCATTGGTAGCCCGGAAGGGGGCAGCGGCACTGGAGGAACCGGCGGACATGGAGGAGGCGCGGGGAGAACTCAAAGGCTTCTTGGATTCCCGCGCCGCCTCCACGGCGGCCAAGACAAGGGCCGAGACGAAAGTCTCGGCCTGGGAGGCAAAAGTGCGCAGCCTCGTGGAGGAGGGAGCGGAGGAGGAAAGGGTGGAGCGGGCGGAGGCCAACCTTCGCAAAGCGAAGGCGAAGGTGGCCGAGAAGCAGGCGGCGGTGGAGGGGTTCGATCGGGCGGTGAGGGAGAGCGAGAGGCAGTTGGCGGCGATGGTGGCGAGGGTGAAGGACGAGGAGGTGGACGTGGTGGTGGAGGTGGACGTGCATGGCGAGATAGAGCAGGAGGCGAGCGTGAAGGATGAGGAGGAGGAGACCAAGGTGGTGGAGGCGGCGCCGGCGGCGGGGGGGGGGGACGAGCGACTGGCTCAGGGGTTGATGGGGTCGAGGGCTGCGGGGGCCCTCCACGACCTGCCATGGGACCCGGCAGTCCTGGCTGGCCCCCAGCCCCCAAACCTGGACACCCCCCTCCTCGTCGCCCCAGGGAGTCCGGTATGGACTCTCCGCTTTTTGTTGGTGCGGGTGCACCACCGGCTGTTGGGGGCGGGGCGGTGGGTATGGGTGGACGGGGGGGGGGGTGGTTGTCCACCTGGACAAGCCCCTGCGCCTGGGGGTGGTGGAGGGGTCCTGGGGGTGGCAACGTGAGTTACCGGGGCAGGGGAGTAAGCGGTGGGGGGAGGTGGGGGCCCCCCCCGAAAGGGGGGTGAAGATGTTTGAGTTGGCGCAAACCAACATCTTCACCCCCGAGCGGAAAAAGGGGGGGGGCACCCACTGGCGATTCGTCGCCCACTGCTGGCAGGGGCTGGGCTTGGGGGGGGTTGAGTGGGTGGGGAGGGCCTGGGTCTGGACGCCAACCAGGTCGGCGCTGCTGGACTTCGGGGGTTTCAACCCCGAGGCGGCGAACCAGGGGGTGTATGCCGGGGTGGTGCACGGCATCGCCACGGCCCAAGCCCAAGCCCAAGCGCGCTGCAGCCCCCGCTGGCGGCCCCCCGCAGCCGCACCCACCCGACCCCGCGGACGCCTTCGCCAAGGCACTGGGGGCCATCTCCCCCGCCCTGGACCGCCAAGGCACAGTATGTCTATTGCGTTCTAGCGTTGATCTAGCGAACCGTTCTAGCGCTGATGTAGTCACCGCCGTGCTGCCGCCGCTAGAAGGTCGCTAGAACGCCGCTAGAACAGTTGCCGAGAACGCCGCTAGAACGATCCTGCATTTTGTTTGTCTGTTCAGGTTGTGAGCGTGCAGACGTGCGGGGACGACCCTCGCGGGGTGCGCGTGGAGTGGCGCGATGGTGGAGGGCGGACGCGCCTCGTGGGGGTCAGCGAGTTGAGCCGGATGTTGGGGACGAACCCCAAATTGGCCCTCTCGGTGCTGGAGGGTTTGGGTAGGTGAAAATCGGGCGGGAGTGCGGGGGGCAGGGACCCGCAACGCAAGGGTTGGGCCAGGTTGCAGGACCGTGGGGGGGGGGGATGACGGCAGCAGCAACAGCAGCAGCAGCAGCAGCAGCAGCAGCACCAGCAGCGGGGGGAAGACACCCCCCCCCAAAGCCCCCAACCCCCCCCCAAGGCCCCCAAGAAAAAACCCCGCCACTTCGAGAGTAGCGACGAAGAAGAGGCCCCCCCCCCAAGCCAAAGCCCAAGGCCAAGCCGCAGGCCAAGGGCAAGGGCAAAGCCCCCCCCCCCCCAAACCCCAGCCCCCCCCTATGCAAGAAAGGGGCCGGGACCCCTATGGGAATGTGACGGGTGTGGGGGACACCAGGGCGGGGGAGCGTAAGGGTTGTGGGCCATGGCCAGGCGGGGGTCGTGGGGGTCCCCCAAGTATGGGTAGGGCTGGAGGGGGGCTGCAGCATGGCCGTCGTGGCAGCTTGGGTGTTCATGGGGATCCACCCGCTCGTCGCGGTAGGCACTGCGACGCCTCGGCGGTGGGCTATCACGGCGATGCCCAAGGCTGCGGCGGCGGGACGGGGACCTGTCCGAGCGGCGCGGGCTGTACCGTCGCTGGTGCTTGGCCTCTGGTTCTCCTTCCGAATCCGAGGTCGCTGTGAGGTCCACCTGCTTCTCCGGGTCGCGTTGGCGGCGGTGCTTGTGCTCTCGTCTTGCTCGGTGGGCTTTGCGGGCGGGGTAGTCCCTGTCCAGGTCGGGGGCCCATGGGGTGTAGGGCTGCTTCTTGGATTCCGCCCAGGAGAATTTCGGGCCTCGGGCGGTGTGGTGTCCGGTCAACTTCATGCCCTTGTCGTAGTCGACGGGCTTGCCACCGACAATCGTGAACTTGGCCTTGTGGTTGAGTTGCTCATCGGAGATAGACGACAGGCCGGCACCAAATTTGTCGCCGAGGATGCCTCCCAGGAGCCCCGCGCCCGGTTCCCCCGATGAAGGGTCGTCCATCTCCTGCCATCCCACCCAGAGCGCCTTGGAGAAGATCTGGGGGTCCACTTTTTAGGGCGTGTACCCTCTCTTCTTGGCCGCGCCCTCTGCCTGGTTGGCGGCTGCGGCTTCGGCCAGGATGGCGGCTGTACTGTCCACGACTCGCTGAACAGGGGGACGGCTGGCGAGGAAGGTGCGCAGGACGTCTGCGACGACGGGCAGGCTAGGCGCATGGTTGCGGACCCAGGTCCACTCATCCCGAATCGGGGATTGCGGGAGGGAGCTGACGCTCGCGCCCTAGTGGCGGAATAGCTGGAGGTGGAAGGCTCGTCTTCACAGCCCCGCGGATTCTCGAGGATCCACTCCAGGAGGGAGGCCAGCGCAGCGTTGGTGGGGGAGGTCGCGTGCGACGGCGGCTGGAGAGGAGCGCCTGGGGCCCGGAGAGGGGCAGCCGCCCGGGGCTTGGGAACCAGGGCCGGGACAGCAAACGAAATTTCGGGAGTATCCACGGGGGCCTGCGGGGCAATCACGGGGCTGGGTGTAGCCACAGCCTGCCTCAGCACGCCAGCCAGTTCTTCGAGGTCCGGCACTTGGGGCGTGGTGAGGACTGCAGCGGCAAGGATGACGGGCACGAGGGCCACGAACTGCAGAGAGACGGGCAGCGGTAGCTCAAAAGAGGCTGGCATCGCACTGCGCACGGCGTTGGCGAACGCGGGTGGCGTAAATTGGTGGACACGGAGCCTGACGGCAATGTGTACCTACGGTTCACTTGGAAATGTGAAGTTGGGGCTCAGTTGGGGCTAAAACGGTTCGTTTGGGGCTAAGTGGTGTTTTTCAAGGGGTTTCATGTGAAAAGTTGTGGCTTTCGGGGGTGGGTTGGGGTTTTGGAATGTCCCCAAAGGGATCCCAATCCCTAGTGCAAGAGGATTCGACTGGGGGGGTTTCTGTTTTTCGACGGCTCAGATGACTGAGCACCCCGACGGAGCCGTCACTGAGCCGTCAGTGAGCCGGCTCACTTAGCTCTCACTTAGCTCTCACTTAACTCTCACTGAGCGCGCCAAATGGCTCACTGAGCGCTCAGGGAGCGCTCAGCGAGCGCTAATTAGGGGCTCACTCAGAGCTGACTCAGGAGTTTCTCCCCCTTTCCGCCCTCTCTTCCCACCCTTGTTGGCCCACACTTCACCCTTTTCACACCAACATTGGTCCGCAGTCCTCACCATGTCTTATCTCCAACAACTTGAGCGTGCATGCACATATACATACTTGCATACATGTGCCCGTGGCGACCAACACACAAACATCCAAACACACACACTTCGTGAGGGAAACAAATGTCCAAACACATACACACACGCACATACACCATACACACGTCCACAAACACACATGCACATGCACAAATTGACAACCACATTCATTCTTGTGTGCAATTATCTTGCGTGTACATAAACACATGGCCACATTGAACCATGTGAAGTGAAGGGCTAGGGAGAGATGGTTACGGGGTTGGGGTTCGGGGATATGAATCTAACCATTTGCGAGGGTGTTCCTTGTTGCCTCATGACAATGCCACCCCCCCCCCCCCCACACACACACACACGGGCGCGCGTGCCAAGAAGCACAAATAGGGCACATTGGATATTGCTCGCTTTTGTGAGGTTCATCAAACAACCATCTTGACCTACACCATGACACACTCATTCCCCTCCCTCCTTATCCCCTCCCGTCCCGTTTTGCCATGCCTCATCCCCCCGCTTACCCCATGCGAACGCCTTCTCTTATTTTGCATGTCGCGTCCCCTTGCCCTGCCCTTGCCATGCCTTTCCTATTTGTTGGCCATGGCGTCGAGTGCATGATGGTGGCGGCAATGACGATGACCTTTGCAGGTATGTTGTGCTATTGTGTGTGTTCGTGGGTGCGTGCTTGTGCCCATGCGCATGTGCGCAAGTGTGGATGGTTTGTTCCCTCTTTGTATGTATGTTTGTGTGTGAGTCGGGGGGGGGGGGGCTTGCTTGGATCGATGCGTGGGTGAAGGTGTCCTTGTGCGTCACTGTGAGTGTGTGATTGCATTCTTTGAATTTTGGTTGCCTAGGTTTGTGTCCGTATGTGGATTCGTGAATGTGTGTACGCGCAGGTGTGTGTGTGTGTGTGTGTGTGTGCCAACGTGTGTGTGTGTGTGTGTGTGTTGCAGCTTTTGCAGCTGTTGTTTTGGATGTTGTTGTTGGTTTTGGTGTTGTGTGGCATAGGCTTTGATAGTGTGCGCATAACATTGTGTTTGTGGCTGTAGATGCAGGTATGGTTGTGTTTGTGGTTGTGGATGTGGTTCTGGGCTTGCGTGAGGTTGTTGCCATGGCCGTTGTGGTAGCTCTCGTTTTTGGCGTGGTTATGTTAGTGGTTGTGGTTGCGGTTTTGGTTGTGGGTGTGGGTGTGGGTGTGGGTGTGGGTGTGGGTGTGGGTGTGGGTGTGGGTGTGTTTTTGAAAGCTGTGTTGTGTGTGGATTTGGTTGTGGTTGTGTCAGTATTTGTGGCCCTGACTGTGGCGAAGGCTGCAGTTGCAGCTTGCACTGTGGCTGCAGCTGTTCTTTGGGTTCTGGCTGTAGCTGGGGGGGGGGGGGGGGCGGGTTAAAGGACTGCAAAGAGGGGGGCTCAAAGTACCATCCGGCCCCCTCCAAAAAAAATCGCACCAAGTTTATAGTGACAGTGTATAGTGACAGTGTACAATGACAGTGTATGGTTGGAGCATACAGAAAGTGTAGAGTGACAGTGTAGAGTGCTAGTGTAGAGTCTTGGCCGTTGTGGCGGACGTACTGTGTGTAGGGATACATTTTGTGAGACCTTGGGGAGTACGGTGTACAGAGTACAGTGTACAGTGTACAGTGTACAGTGTACGTTGACAATGTACAACGCCAGTGCATAGTGACAATGTGCAGTGGCAGTGTGCAGTGTGCAGTGACAGTGTACAGTGCCAGAATGCAGTGTACCATGTACAGGTGAAAGTAGACAGTGACAGCATTGATAGGGTACATGGACAGTTTACAGTAACAGTGTAGAGTGAAAGTTTACAGTGACACTGAACCATGAGTGAGCCCTCACTGAGCCCTCACTGAGCCATTTGGCGCGCTCGGTGAGCGCTCACTGCGCCGTTTGGTGCGCTCACTGAGCGCTAAGTGAGCGCTTAGTGAGCGCGCGAAGCGGCGCAGCGAGCGCTCAGTGAGAGCGCCAAAATGCTCAGTGAGGGCTCACTCATGGTTCGCTGTCACTGTAGACTGTCACTGCACACTGTGTATTGCACACTGCACACTGCATACTGTGTATTGCACACTGAACACTGCACATTGTGTGTTACAAATTGCACACTGCACACTGTAATGCACACTACACACTGTAATGCACACTGCACACCGTGTAATGCACACTGCACACCGTGTATTGCACACTGCACAGTGCACAGTGCACCGTGTGGAGTGTGCAATACCCACTGTGCAGTGGCACACTGCACACTGCACAGTGCACCGTGTGCAGTGTGCAATACCCAGTGTGCAGTGTGCAGTGTGCAACACACAGTGTGCAGTGTGCATTACACAGCGTGTAGTGTGCAGTGTACACTGCGCACTGCACGCTATGTACCGGAAACTGCACACTGTGTATTGCACACTGCACACTGTGTATTGCACACTGCACACTGTAATGCACACTGCACAATGTGTCATGTACACTGCACACGGTGCATTACAAATTGCACACTGCAAGTTGTAATGCACATTGCACATTGTGTATTGCACATTGCACACTGCACACGGTGTGTTACAAATTGCACACTGCACACTGTAATGCACGCTGCACATGGTGTATTGCACACTGCACACTGCACACTGTGTATTGCATAGTGCACACTGCATACTGTGTATTGCACACTGCACACTGCACACTGTGTGTTACAAATTGCACACTACACACTGTAATGCACACTGCACACTGTGTAATACACTCTGCACACTGTGTATTGCACACTGCACACAGCACGCTGTGTATTGCGCACTGCACACTGCACACTGCACACTGTGTGAGGTGTGCACTACACAGGGTGTAGTATGCCGTGTGTGATGTAAACCACACTGCACACTGTGTAATGCACACTGCACATTGTGTCATGCACAATACCCGCTGCACCCTGTGTATTGCACATTGGGTATTGCACAGTGCACCGTGTGCAGTGTGCAATACCCAATGTGCAATACACACACACACACATCTGCGCGTACACACATTCACGAATCCACATACACACGCGAACCTAGGCAACCAGAAACCAAAGCATGCAGTCACACACTCACAAACACTCACGCACAAAGACACCTTCACCAATGCATCCATCCATGCAACCCTCGTGGCGCCGCCCCCATGGCATAGCGCCACCATGGCGCCTACTCAGTGGCAGGGCGCCGCCGTGGTGCAGCCAACGTACAGGTATGTAGTTGCTGCGCAACCTCCAGGGCAGTGCGCCACCACGGCCCGCGCCCCGACAGCTCTGCGCCGACATGGTGCGGGCTCAGTGGCGGGGCACCATCGTGGTAGACCGCCATCGTGGTGCAGGCAACGTACACGTGCGCCATCGTGGCGCAATCCTCGGGGCAGAGTGCCACTACAGCGCTGCCCACATAGCCCTGCGCCGACGTGGCGCCAGTTCAGTGACATGGCACCACCGTGGTGCAGTCAACGTCCACATGCGCCGTCGTGGCGCAACCTTCAAGGCAGAGCGCCACCGTGGCGCAGCCCAGACGGTCTTCATGCGCCAGCCTGGCCATGGTGTATCCGACAGGCCGACACGCGAGGCACCATGGCGAGGTCCGCACCTGGCGCTCCGCCAACCTCCGTGACACCCCGTGCAGAGGTGACGTGTCATCGGCGGTACTCACCGCCTCACGTGCCATCGGCGAACGTCGCCGTCTCACGGTGCATTCGTGCACAGGATGCACCACGGTGGCGCTCTGCTGCTGAGCTGGCGCCATTCAGGCGCTCCGTCCTAGAAGAAAGGGCAGGAAGGGGCATGGGGGGGAGAGGGACGTGAAAAATTGTAGGACCTACCAGTTCCCCGGCAAACACGTGGCCGTTGCCTGGCTGTGCTTGTTGGCAATCCGTCCCACAGCTACCATCCTGAGGGTTTTTGTCCCGGTGCTAGGCCACCAGATATCGTGGAGGTGCACTGTGTATGGCAGTGGTGCTTCTGCCCCTCACAGGCTGCACCTCTGGCCCAGGGAGGAGCCCTGGACGGGTGGTGGGCGGGGTGGGCCCGGCCTGACGAGGTGGACCTGGGTTGACATAAGTAGACCTAGGTGACCTCGGTGGACCTGGGTGGACCTAGGTGGACCTTGATGGACGTAGGTGGACCTGAGTGGACCTAGGTGGACCTTGGTGGACCTAGGTTGTGCTTGGTGGACCTGGGTGGACATGGGGCGACCTAGGTAGACCTAGGAGGACCAGGGTTGACCTAGGTGGACCTAGATGCACCTAGGTGGACCTAGGTGGACCTCAGTGTGCCTCGGCTAACCTAGGCGGACCTGAGTGGACCTACGTGGACCTGGGTGGACCTAGGTGGACCTAGGTGGACTTGGGTGGTCCTGGATGGACCTGGGTAGACCTTGGTGAACCTAGGTGGACCTTCGCTGACCTAGGTAGACGTGGGTGGACCTGGGTGGATCTAGGTGGACCTGTGTCGACGGGCGTGGACCTAGGTGGACCGAGATGGACGTGGGTTGACCTGGGTTGACCTAGGTGAACCTAGGTGGAGCTAGGTGGACCTAGGTGCACCTAAGTTGACCTGGGTGGACGTAGGTGGACTTGGGTGGTCTTGGGTGGACGTAGGTGGACCTAGTTGGACCTTGGTGGACCAAGGTTGACCTCGGTGGACCTGGGTGGACATGGGGCGATCTAGGTAGACCTAGGTGGACGTGCCTTGACCTTTGTGGACCTAGCCGGGCCTATTCGGACCTTTGTGGACCTAGCTCCACCTAGTTGGACCTGGGTGGATCTGGGTGGACCTTGCTTGACCTAGGTGGACCTAGTTGGACCTAGGTGGACCTTGGCGGACCCAGGTGGACCCACGTGGACCAAGGTGGACCTATAGGTGCACCTGGGTGGACCTAGGTTGAAATGGGTGGACCACGGTAGACCTAGGTGGACCTGGGTGGACCTAGGTGGACCTGCCTAAACCTAGCTGGACCTAGCTGGACCTGGTCGGCCCTCGGTGGACCTAGGTGGACCTGGGTTGACCTAGGTGGTCCTAGGTGGACCTAGGTGGACCTAGGTTGACTTGGGTACACCTAGGTGGACCTTGGTGGACTTGGGTCGACCTAGGTGGACCTTAGTGGACCTAGATTGCCCTCGGAGGACCTGGGTGGACATGGGGCGACCTAGGTAGACCTAGGTGGACCTGGGTTGACCTAGGTGGACCTAGGTGGACCTGGGTGGACCTGGGTGGACCTGAGGGGACCAGGGTTCACTTGGGTGGACCTGGATGGATCTGCCTTGACCTAGGTGGACGTGGCTAGACCCGGGTGGACCCAGGTGGACCTAGGTGGACCTGGGTGGACCTAGGTGGACCTGCCTAAACCTAGCTGGACCTAGCTGGACCTGGTCGGCCCTCGGTGGACCTAGGTGGACCTGGGTTGACCTAGGTGGTCCTAGGTGGACCTAGGTGGACCTAGGTTGACTTGGGTTGACCTACGTGCACCTTGGTGGACTTGGGTCGACCTAGGTGGACCTTGGTGGACCTAGATTGCCCTCGGAGGACCTGGGTGGACATGGGGCGACCTAGGTAGACCTAGGTGGACCTGGGTTGACCTAGGTGGACCTAGGTGGACCTGGGTGGACCTGGGTGGACCTGAGGGGACCAGGGTTCACTTGGGTGGACCTGGATGGATCTGCCTTGACCTAGGTGGACGTGGCTAGACCTGGGTGGACCAAGGTGGACCTAGGTGGACTTGGGTGGACCTAGGTGGACCTGCCTAAACCTAGCTGGACCTAGCTGGACCTGGTCGGCCCTCGGTGGACCTAGGTGGACCTAGGTTGACCTAGGTGGTCCTAGGTGGACCTAGGTGGACCTAGGTTGACTTGGGTTGACCTACGTGGACCTTGGTGGACTTGGGTCGACCTAGGTGGACCTTAGTGGACCTAGATTGCCCTCGGAGGACCTGGGTGGACATGGGGCGACCTAGGTAGACCTAGGTGGACCTGGGTTGACCTAGGTGGACCTAGGTGGACCTGGGTGGACCTGGGTGGACCTGAGGGGACCACGGTTCACTTGGGTGGACCTGGCTGGATCTGCCTTGACCTAGGTGGACGTGGCTAGACCTGGGTGGATCCAGGTGGACCTAGGTGGACGTGGGTGGACCTTGAAGGACCTGGACGCAGCTGGGTGGACCTAGCTGGACGTAGGTGCACCAAGGTGGACCTAATTTGACGTAGGTGGACCTCAATGGACCCTGGTTGCCCTAGGTAGACCTAGGCGCACCTAAGGGGACCTAGGTGGACCTAGGATTGGCTAGGTGGACCTAGGTGGACATAGGTGGATCTAGATGGATCTAGCTAGACCTGGGTGGCCCTAGGTGGAGCTGGATGACCTAGGTGGGCTTAGGTGGACGTGGGTGGACCTAGGTGGACCTAGGTGGACCTAGATTGCCCTCAGTGGAAGTGGGTGGAGATGGGGTGACCTACGTAGACCTATGTGGACCTGGGTTGACCTAGGTGGAACTAGGTGGACCGGGGTGGACTTGGGTGGACCTTGGTCGACCTAGGTGGACTTGAGTCGACCTAGGCGGACCTAGGTGGACCTAGGTGGACCTAGATGGAATAGGGTGGAGCTGCTTGGACCTGAATGGACCCAGGTTGACCTAGGTGGGCGTAGGTGGCCCTCGGTGGACGTAGGTGGACCCACGTGTACCTAGGTGAACCTAGGTGGACCAAGGTGGACATAGGTCGTCCTAGGTGGACCTGGGTCGACCTAGGTGGACCTAGGTAGAGCTACGTGGACCTAGGTGGACCTAGTTTGACATAGGTGGACATGGATGGTTCCGGGTTGACCTAGCAGGACGTAGGAGGACGTAGGATGACCTAGGTGGACCTAGTTGGACATAGGTGGACCCAGGTGGACGTGGGTGGACCTGCGTTGACCTAGGTGGACCTAGGTGCACCTGGGTGGACCCAGGTGGACGCAGGTTGACCAAGGTGCACCGGATTTGACATGGCTGGACCTCGATGGACTTGGGTTGCCCTAGGTGGACCTAGGTGGCCCTAGGCGGACCTAGGGGGACCTAGGCGGACCTAGGGGGACCTAGGATTGCCTAGGTGGACCTAGGTGGACATAGGTGGATCTACGTGGACCTAGCCGGAGGTAGGTGAACCTAGGTGGCCCTGGGTGGACGTGCGTGGACCTAGGTTGAGCTAGTTGGGGGTAGGTGGCCCCGGGTGGACCTAAGAGGACCTGGGTGGACCTAGGTGAACCTAGCTTGACCTGGGTGGACCTAGGGGGACGTGGATGGACTTGGGTGGACCTACGTGGATCTGGGTTGACATATGTGGACGTAGCTGGACCTAGATGGAGCCACGTGGACTTGGGTAGATGTAGCTAGACGCAGGTAGACCTGGGTGGACCTGGGTGGACCTGGGTGGACCCAGTGGACCTAGGTGTACCCAGGAAGACCTAAGTGGGCGTGGGTTGTCGAGGGTTTACCTGGGTGGACGTGGGTGGTCTTGGGTTGACGTGGGTGGACTTGGGTTGACCTAGGTGGATCTAGGTGGCCCTAGGTGGGCCTCGTTGGAGCTAGTTGGACCTGTTCGGACGTAGGTGGACGTTGGAGGACCTAGGTGGAACTGGGTGGACATAGGTTCACCTAGGTGGACCTACGTGGACCTAGGTGGACCTGGGTGGACCTAGCTGGACCTAGGTGGACCTGGGTGGACCTAGGTGGACTTGGCTGGGCCTAGTTGGACCTGGGTTTACCTAGGTGGACCTAAGAGGAACTAGGTTGACCTAGGTCCGCCTAGGTGGACCTAGGCGCACCTAGCTGGACCTCGGTGGTACTAGGTGGACCTAGGTGGACCTAATTGGACTTGGGTGGACCTTGGTGGACTTAGGCGGAGCGAGGTGGACGTAGGCGGAGCTAAGTGGACGTAGGTGGACCCAGATAGACGTGGTCCACCCAGGTCAACCCACATCCAGCTAGGTGGACTTATGTCCACCCACGTCCACTTAAGCCCACCCAAGTCCGCTTAGGTCCGGCTGAAACCATCCAGGTCCAGCTAGGTCCACCTAAGTGCACCTAGGTCCACCCGAAACCACCCAGGTCCACCTAGGTCCACCTATGTCCGCCCAAGTCCACCTAGGTCCACCAAGGTCGACCTAGGTCGACCTAGGTCAACGTAGTCCCACCTAGGTCCACCTAGGTCCACCTAGGACCACTCAAGTCCACCTAGGTCCACCTAGGACCACTCAAGTCCACCTAGGTCCACCTAGGACCACTCAAGTCCACCTAGGTCAACCTAGGTCCACCTAGGTCGACCTAGGTCCACCTAGGTTCACCTGCGTCCACCCCGCTCCAACTAGGTCCATCTAGGGCCACCTCGGTGTCCTAGGTCCACCCAGGCCCACCTAGGTCCACCTAGGTCCACCTATGTCCACCCAGGTCCACCTAGGTCCACCCAAGTCCTCTTGGGTCCACCCAGGTCCACCTAGGTCCACCCAGGTCCACCTAGGTCCACCTAGGTCCACCCACGTCCACCTAGGTCCAACCAGGTCCACCCAAGTCCACCTAGGTCCACCTAGGTCCAGCAAAGGCCCACCCAGCTCCACGTAGGCTTTCTCACTATCTATCTTTTTTCTGATCTGAATAAAATCCCGACACCGCGTTCGGGCGGGACGGCGCTGGGCCCCTTTTTCACAATGACGCAACCTCGCGCGCACCACCAGTCTCCTCTCGCCTCCGCTTTGCGTTGCGTCCCGTCGTTGTGGGCCCCCACGCGCATTTGGGATCCATGGGGCAAAAACGTGCGCCCCGCCCACAGCCCACAAGCCCCGCTAGGAGCCCCGGCCCCAGTCCCAGCCCCATTGCTAGCCCCAGTCCCAGTCCCAGCCTCGATACTCACCTCCGCCTGCGTCACCCAGTTCGCCCCATCCCCTATGGTCATGCTCGGCACCTGTGGTAGCAATGCTGCTGAGTTGTCCGCCGAGTACGGCCCTCACTGTAATAAGTGGTTGGGCCCAGTTTCTGAGTGCCCCACTTTTGCCGACCTAACACGTGAGTACCCTGCGACACCGCTGATTCGGGTACTGACCCAACCACCCTTCAGTGGTACCGTGAGGCTGAGTTGATCCACGCCCGTTGGGCTATGTTGTGAAATTTGGGCTGCTTGACCCCTAAGATCCTGGCCAAGTACTCTGGTCTCCAATCCGGCAAGCCTATCTGGTCCGAGGTTGGTGCTCGCATGTTCTAGGAGGGGGGTCGGAATTGCTTTGGCAACCCTTCCCTGATCCACGCCAAGTCCATCCTTGCCATCCTGGCCTGCCAGGTGTTGTTGATGGGTGCCGTTGAGGCCTACCGTGCAAACTAGTCTGGCCCTGCCAGTAAGGGTCTTAATTTGCTGCCTTGTGAACCTTTTGACCCTTTGAGTTTGGCTGACGACCCTGACAGTCTCGCCAAGTTGAAGGTCAAGGAGACCAAGAACGGCCGCTTGGCCATGTTTTCCATATTGGGCTACTTCGTCCGGGCCACCGTGACCGGTGAGGGACCAGTTGGGAACTGGGTTGCCTGTGCTGCTGACCCATTCGGCACCAACGGGCTGTCTCTTGCTCTGATGTGCCAGCTTGCACCATCCCCTGTGGCCATGTTCGCCGCCTGTGGCCGCAATGCTGCTGAGTTTTCCGCCCGGTACGGCCGTGACAAGTGGTTGGGCACATTCCCTGAGCATTCCACTTCTGCCTACCTGACAAATAAATACTGTGGTGACTACGGTTGGGACACCAGGCAGGCCCAATGAATTGGGAAGCAGAGTACTTGGCCACGATCTCCGGGGTCAAGCAGCCCAAAATTCCAAACATAGCCCAACGGGCGTGGATCAACTCAGCCTCACGGTACCGCTCAGGGGTGGTTGGGTCAGCAGCCAAATCAGCGGTTCCAAGGTGGTGCTCAGATTTTCAAGGAGGGTAGTGTGAACTACTTTAGCAACCCTTCCCTCATCCACACCACGTCCATTTTTGCCATCCTGGCCTGCCAGGTGTTGTTGGTGGGTGCCGTTGAGACCTACCGTGCCAACTAGGCGGGCATTTGGTGAAACCTAGTATGCACGTAGCAAAACCTAGTAAAATGTAGCAAAACCTAGTAAAATGTAGCAAAACCTAGTAAAAAAATTTGTTTTAAAAAAAAATTTTTACTAGGTAAAAAAAGCAAAAATTTTAAAAAAAAATTTGAAAATTTTTTTTTACTAGGTAAAAAAAGCAAAAAATTTAAAAAATTTTCCCTTACTAGGTTACTAGGTAGTGACAAATTTTGGACTTGAATTTGAACAAAAAAAACCAAGTTTATGGGGGGGGGGGGGTCAACGGTAGGTGGTATTTATGTTTAAGGGCATGGTGCCCCCTGGTCCATTCCAGGCCACTTGTGTAAGTGGCGCGCCACCCGGGCCAAACCGTTTATTGCAAGGTCAGCAAAAATAAAATGAGGCTCAAGAAAAGAAGGAGCTTTTATATGATAAATATATATATACATATATGAGGTGCACACACGCGTGCTTTATATGAAGTCGCAAAACACGCGCTTGTAGATGAGGTCCGACTTCTTGTCTTTGTAGGTGGGTTGTGCAGAGGGAGGGTTGTGCTTGCACATGTTGCGAATCACGCCCGTGGTCTTTTCTTCCAACTCTTTGATTAGATTTTTGTCATACTCCAATCTCCCACAGGCATCTTTGGGGTAATGCTCTGGAAAAAAAAATTCTTCACCACGGATCACCACCTTTGGACGGACCTCATCTACAGAAGGCGGCTTGTCAACCACAAGCCGGTCACCCAAGGCGAATGCCAACACAATGCATGCCAGTGTGGCAGTAAATTGCACATTCCATTTGCGCAATGCCACACATATCTCCGTGGAACAGAAACCGGAAGCATGCAGGGCACAGTGATAAACTCCACATTCCGGGCACGTGATGTGGGCTGTGTCGTCGCAAAAAAAGCACGACGAACGGCTGGGTGAACAATAGGGCGTAGCATACATCTGTGCCAAGGCCCAACTCGGTGTGGTCTCAATAGGGGGGGCAGGCGGAGAACTGCGATGGTGCAAAGCTGCCTGTGCAATCTCACGCAACAACCACAATCTGTCTTGTGGAAGTTGGATGCTACCGTTGACAACACGCCTAGACAAAAGGCAATGTAGCATCATAAGGCAGGCAGGATGGCAGCTCACACCGTCGTCCTGATGTAGGAAGGTGGAGTAGAGGGGGGCTATAGCAAAAGCTACACTGCCGAACTCACCCAAAAACTTGTCCCACCTCTTCAGCGCCCTTGCCTTAATGCCTTCTTGTTCGGCAATGAGGTTCACTATTGCCAACTCCTCGGTGTTTGCACCCGCTATGTACGGCTTGTAACACAGCGGATCGAACACGAGGCACAAGAAAGTACGTGTTGGGGAAACCAACAACAAGCGCAGCACCCAATGTGCATTGCGCTTATTATAAATGTGCGCCACGAGCAAGGGGGGCGCATAGATCATATCAATGGACGCCGCGTTCAAAGTACGCCGCGCCCATGACTCAGCCAACACCTCCCTACGAGCCAACGGTAAAGCCGACACATTCCACAATGAGTCACGCACAACCCACGCCACACCCATAACATCCCAGTCCGCACTCAAAGCTGTCCGAGCGGACCACCAGTAATACACAACAATCTCGGCGGTATCTGTGACGTAAGATTCTGAGTAAACATCCCTCAAATGGCGTGCCTCTAGCTTATATTGTTGAGACCCAGAACTTGGAATGATCACGTCAAGTGGTCGTTCCCATTCGTCATGGAGCAATGACTCAACATGCTGCAATTGGGCAGTAGGGCCGCCTGGGCCATTAGTCAGGGCATGGCACACTGCGGCCAAGACGTCATGTCCACAAACAGGCCTCGTAATAACCATTCCCGTCTGTGACGCCGCACTCCCCACAAAGCAGTCTCACATTTGCCTGAGGCGGAAGAGTGCTTGGGTTTCAGGTAGGCACCTTGGGCCTTGATGAACTCACTCACCTTGTTGCGGGTGGCATGAGGCACCTCGCTGACAACACGTTGGAGCAATGGTTTTGCCCAAACAACATCGGTCTTTTGGAGCGTAAACTCCAAAGTGGTGGCAACCCACTCTTGAAGGGTGACCGCAGGTTGAATGTCTGCCATCGAACACTCTGGACAAAATGAGGGTTGAAAAAAGATACGCTTATGGCAGACCCATAAGCTCTATTGGGTTTTGCACCTGTCACATGCAAAAGGGCACGTTACCCTGGTGTATATATAGACTTTCTGGAGTGGTATTTCGCTTAGCCCGCTTTACAAGGGGGTTGGGCATCGCGACTCCACACTGATGAGGAGCCCCAGGCGTCCCCGGTCATCAGTTTTTTCTTTTCCCCCCTCTCCGGCTGGAATATTGAAGCTGCACACAACTGCCAGTTTGCGTGGAGGCAAGTGCGTACGTATGGCCATAGCAACTTGAGGTGGTGGCCTTGGACCACACAGCGCCAGGCTACAAGCACCTCTCCCCGCTTACACCACACGTTGAACGCAGAAGCCTCCGCACTGGCATGGTTGCTTTGCAATGGAGACGGATTAGCCACAGCTCAGCCAAAGAAAAATATTGTGCTGTGTTACCGGATGGCGGGTGGTGCGGCCTCACACTCGGACCCAAAATTTGTCTCACGGGAAAAATTGCCACCCATACCCCACACCAGGGGGTATGTTGCGGGGGGTGGCCAAAACACAGTTGCGGCCACCCCCCACTAGTGGGCAAATTGGCTACCTCACCCCTGCCGTATCGGGGATCCCCACCGCTGCAGAGCGGGGGGCAAAATCAGAAGTGGCCCACAAGTGGGCAAAGTGGCTACCTCACCCCTGCCGTATCGGGGATCCCCACCGCTGCAGAGCGGGGGGCAAAATCAGAAGTGGCCCACAAGTGGGCGAAGTGGCTACCTCACCCCTGCCGTATGGGGGAGCCCCACCGCTGCAGAGCGGGGGGCAAAATCAGAAGTGGCCCACAAGTGGGCAAAGTGGCTACCTCACCCCTGCCGTATCGGGGAGCCCCACCGCTGCAGAGCGGGGAACAAAATCAGAAGTGGCCCACAAGTGGGCAAATTGGCTACCTCACCCCTGCCGTATCGGGGAGCCCCACCGCTGCAGAGCGGGGGGCAAAATCAGAAGTGGCCCACAAGTGGGCAAAGTGGCTACCTCACCCCTGCCGTATCGGGGATCCCCTCCGCTGCAGAGCGGGGGGCAAAATCAGAAGTGGCCCACAAGTGGGCAAAGTGGCTACCTCACCCCTGCCGTATCGGGGATCCCCTCCGCTGCAGAGCGGGGGGCAAAATCAGAAGTGGCCCACAAGTGGGCAAATTGGCTACCTCACCCCTGCCGTATCGGGGAGCCCCACCGCTGCAGAGCGGGGGGCAAAATCAGAAGTGGCCCACAAGTGGGCAAGGTGGCTACCCAGTAACCTAGTAATAAAAAAAAAAATTGTTTTTACTAGGTTTTGAAACCTAGTAAAAACAAAAACTTTTTTTTTACTAGGTTTGAAAACCTAGTAAAAAAAAAATTTTTTTTTACTAGGTTTTGAAACCTAGTAAAAAAAAAACTTTTTTTTTTACTAGGTTCCCAATACCTAGTAAAAAAACGTGTTACCTAGTAAACTGTTACCTAGTAAAAAAAAAAACTTTTTAAAAAAAATTTTTTTACTAGGTTTCACTACAGACCCCAACTAGGCTGGCCCTACCAGTAAGGGTCCCGATTTGCTGACTCGTGGAACGTTCGACCGTCTACGTTTGGCTCACAATCCTAACAGTTTCGCCGCGTTGAAGGTCAAGGAGATCAAGAAAAAACGTTTGGCCATGTTCTCCATGTTGGGCTACTTCGTCCGGGCCATCATGACCGGTGAGCGTGCAGTTGAGAACTGGGCTGCCCACGTTGCTGACACATTCGGCACCTAACATTTGTCCCTTGCTCTGATGGGCCGGTTCGCTCCTGCCCCTGCGGCCATGTTCGCCACTTGTGGGCGTGTCTCTGACACCTTGACTGCCTGGTACGGACCTGAGCGCAACAAGTGGTTGACCCCCCCCCATATGCCTCCACCCCTTACTTGCTAACTGGTGAGTACCCTGGTGACCTCAGCTGTCCGGCCGCCATCGACTCCGTAAAGTAGATACAGGGGACGTCTCACATGGCCCCAGCCCGAGTAGTAGCCCTAGCACCAGTGCCAGCCCCGGCGCTAACCACAGTGCTCGCTCCAGCCCCTGTACCAACCCCAGTCCACGCCCAAGTCCCAGTCCCAGACCCAGACCCATTGCTAGCCCCAGCCCCAGACCCAGACCAAGTCCCAGCCCTAGTCCCAAACCCAGTCTCAGCCCCAACGCTAGCTCGAGTCCCTGTGCCAGCCCCAATGCCAGCTCCAGCACAGGTACCACGCCCAGTGCAAGCCCCAGCTGCAGTGTCAGCCCCAAACCACGCCGCAATGCCAGCCCCAATGCCCATCCCAGCCCCAACATCAGCCCCAGCATCAGCTGCAGACCCCACCCCGGTCCCAGCCCTGGTGCCAGTCCCCACTGAGATCGCCAAGCAGGTACTGATGATAACTGCGAAAGGTTTGTCTCCGTGTGTGGAGGTCATCGGATACTATGACAACCATCACTGGCCCTTGTGGAAGCTGCCAATGTTCGGGTGCACTGACACCAACCAGGTACTGCATGAGGCCGCGGAATGCATGGAGACGTACCCTCAATGCTATGTACGCTTGGTCGCCCTCAACTCCGTGACGCAGGTGCAAGTAATGTGCTTCCTCCTCTCAGCCCCAGTCCCAGAAGGTGTAACTCAGTGTGCAACAGGCCACGGCCTCGCACCACTACTAGACCTAGGCGCAGCGGGCACTAACCTCTCGTCATGGCATTGCATTGCCGAGCTCGCCCCCCCCCCCCCTCCCTTGGGGACACGTCCGCTGGGCTACACCTGGCACTCACCCCTGGGACCGTACTCGGTGCCCCTGGCTAGCATATGGACACTGTGGCTGCCTGGTACGATGCTCACCACAACAAGCAACGGGCCCCATTCCCGGCTGGGAGTCATGCGGAGCCGAGTGGGGCCCACGATGCATATGCAGACCTGGTGGATGAGAGCGGTCTGCCCCTTTCCTTTCTAGTGATTGCCTGCTGGGACACCACAGGTGTAAACGATGGAGCAGTGCTGGGAGACCAGTGTGCAGCAGGCCACAGCCTCGCACCACTGAGCCCTGACGCCGCAGGCACGAGCCTCGCGTCTCACCACCAGGGCCCCGCCTCCATATACCCTTTGGGCCTGACGGACGACCCTCTCGCCCTCGCCGCCGTGGGTTGCCTGGTCCCTGCTCACTTCGACGAGCCGGCGTGGCCCACGGCTAGCCCTCCTGGAGATCCCTTCGCAACAGGCACTGATCTGACACCGAGCCCTGTATCTGAAGCGCGCTTGGGGCAGTTGGGGCAACCCCCCGACTCTACCACTACCACGCCTCCCAAATGCCCTTTCGACCTGGGAAGCAGGGGCAAACGCGTATTTGTGCAAACGGCAGTGGGGGGCAAACGCCGTCACCCCTCCAACACCGAATCCTCCCCCTCCTCCGACGCGACCTGTACGGCCTCCACCTCCTCATCCCCTCGCCGCGAACCAAAATCCAAAAAAAACAAGAAACACAGGCGCCATCATTAGCGCAAGAAACAGAAAAGACACCCCCCCCCCCTGCCGATCCGCACGCATGCATGCTCAAAGCCACATGTTTCTCCTCTTGACCACGGCCGTTTGACCAGACATCACCAGCGTCGTCACTGTTCGCTGACCACTGTCAATCGGCCGCATTTTGCGAACATAACCACTGGGACCAACAGGGCTGGAAATGGGGGTCTGGGAGAAACACGGGTCGCACGACAAACACAAGCACAATGCCGATGTCCGCGGCACAACACAATGCACACCGTGTCATCGAGCACGTGTTTGGTAATCCCTTCTGGGATTTCATATTGCAACTCGACTCCAGGGCGCAGGACTAACTGAATGTGCACCATTTGCGGAATCAATTCACTATTCTTCCATTTGCCGGCCCTGCGCAAACAAATAAATACGGATGGCCCCTATGCTAGCCACCAAACCAAAAGCTTGTACACATCAGAGTCTGTTGCCTTTGGCAAATCCACCTTGTAGAGCCTTACTGAGATACCACAAATATGGCCAATAGTTGCATCTAGGCAGCCTGCCTTGGTTTTATGTGGCACATTGGTATGTCATGTTCAAATGGGATCATAAGGGATACTTCTAGGTGGCCATAATGTCAAAAAATCAAGAAACTTTCGATTGTCTGAGCTGTTGAGGCTGAAAACTGCTGAGAGAGCTTTCCACCAGCCCCGCCCCCATCCCCACAAATATCATGGTTAAATAGGGTGCCAAACGCATGGACAGGGCGTAGAGTATGCTTTACATGTGATATTTGATCGTCACAATATGAAAAAAAACATCGGATTTGGGAGTTCCAGTGTTTGAGCTGTTGAGGTCAAAAAATGCCTCAGCAGTTTTGACCATATCTCCAGTGCACACAGTGATTTTGTGTCTTTCAAATGTGCCGTGCCCGGCCCTAGGTCGGGCTTAGAGGCTGCAAAACATTTGCTTTGGCCTCCTACCATGGGTACACACATTGGGGTATGCTACGCGAATGACCCCCAAAAAGGGGGGGTATACGATGCACGCGCCTGCGCTTGATCTAACAACCTCTCTTCGAGGTGATTTTTGTTGCTTGAAATCCCAAGTGCTGGTCTCAGAGTGAAAGGTGGCCAATAAGTAAATCTAGGCAGCCTTCCTGGGTTGCATAAGCATCCAATAGACAAATAGGGTGA
The DNA here is from genome assembly GCA_964036045.1 of Eutreptiella sp. 'Long Island Sound 2002'. Classification (NCBI taxonomy): domain Eukaryota; phylum Euglenozoa; class Euglenophyceae; order Eutreptiales; family Eutreptiaceae; genus Eutreptiella; species Eutreptiella sp. 'Long Island Sound 2002'. The sequence continues at coordinate 32,172,421 of OZ038381.1, read as the reverse complement.
AAAAACACGTGAAAAACACATCAAGAGGGCGCCAACCATGCTTTACAAGGGATATTTGATCACAGAAAGTAGTCCCATTTGTCCAAAAAAAACTCTAAGAATGTTCGACTTTTTGAGCGGTTGAGCCTGAAACTGCTTGTGCAGTAAACCCTTATGCCCCTGAAGGAGAAATCTGCGTTTTGGCAGGACGCAAGCCCACCTTGGCGAGACATATGGCCAAAAAAAAGCTCAGCAGTGGCCATGAGAGACCACAGGTATCTTTCTGTCACAAGAACAGGCTGGGTGGGTGGCTTGTGGGTGGGATACCGACAACAACAGCCCTGCAACGACATGCATCAAACTGCTGGCACCAGGTCGTGACTGGTGGACCTCTTATACCAGTCAAGTGTCCAAGCAATGACTTCATGGGGCAGGCAACACATGCAACCGCCCGAGCTCCAGAATAGGACAGATGGATGACCTTAGCAACCTGCCAAGTGGTATGAAACATGCATCACAGAATGTGTTGTTGCATAGTCAAGCCCTTGGATGCATTGCTTGCCGAAACATTTCCAGCGTGGATATATTGTCACCAACCGCGGCATCGGCAAGCCACGCCCTCCACCATGCACAATCCACCACTTGTTGGTCCCCAGTGACTCGTGAGAGCTCACATCACCTAGTCAACCCAAGCTCCAATCACCAAACTGCCACCGCAACGTGGCCTTTACCCCGTTGAGAAAAAGAACGAAGACCAAAAACAACAAAGACCAAACACAGGGTGGTGGACCTCAAAAAAAAGGGCCACAACCAAGGGTGGCCTGGAACACAAATGTGATGGTGAAGGCATGTCATGTGGTTGTTGGCATGTGCAGCAACCAGCAGGGTTCCTAGATGCCCACGGGACGATGCCAAACAGGCACACATCCCCTACTGGCCTAGCATGCCAACAAAGATGCCAACAAGAGAGATTGGGTATGTTTTTTTCACAACATTCATCATTGCTGCATGACGTGTTGCAGCCACCCAGAACATCATCCATCCCTTGTGATATCAACATGCCTCCTTGGTTTGACGAGGGGAAACGCACTCTTCATGAGGAGTGCGCTTCAGCTCATCACGTGGGTGTTACATTTGTTACAACAGTTGCATGATTTACAACGATTTGTTAAGACAGTTGGTGGTTGCTACAAGAGTTGCATGATTTTAAACATCTCTCATTAGGCAATTTTACCACTCAGGTTTCATGCATCCCCATTTCAATCCTGTTCAAGATGGTTTCCTTTGTGCGCTTGACCACCACATTGGCCACCCTGCAGGAACAGTTTTCTACAGTCTCCACACAATCACCGGGGGGGTGTTCAAAAAAGCTCCTCAAATGCACATTTGCGGCACCTGCAACCCTGTTATGGCGGTTTCCAATGCCTGCATTGCTTTGCCATCACCCAGCACGGCATCAATGTATCACAAGCACCAACTTAACAAAAATGGCCAAAAACTGCATGCATGAGTGCTCGTCCCACTCTGCATAGAGCCGATGGAGTGGGGATCCAAAAATACTTCCTCAGCTCAAAATAAAAACACCAAAAGTTTTGTGATTCTTGACCCAAAAACGGGGGGGGGGGGAGAAAATAAAAATACCAAAAGATTCGTGATTCTCAACCCAAAAACTGGTGGGGTTGACATTCTTTGACCCCCCCCCCCAACACCGCAGCCCTCCCAAAATGGATTTCAGCGGGGGTTTTCGAGGGATATTTTCATTGGGGAGCATGCGGTGTTTTTCCACACGTGTGGTTTTGATCTAGCAACCTTGCAAGGTGATTGTGGCCTGATACTCATCGACACCAATAACTTTGAGTATAGTTATACACCCAACACACCCTTGACCACCTTGATCCCATGCAGAGTGTTGTGTGGCTCGATATCTGGAGCCGACAGTTTGTGCAAGCACACTAGGGCCTCATCAACCTCATCACCCTCATCCACACCTACACGAAGAGGAGTCTACGCAATTGTATACCATTGTGACGTCCTTCCAAGGGGCCAACACGTGAAACAATTTGGAATGATCATATTTAAGATCACAGGTCTTAAACATAGACACCTATGAGTCGTGCTTGGCACAATCAAGTGTTTAAATCACCACCACTCTATTTATTCAACATAAGCCGCGAGGGTCTTGATTTGTTCCAAGCCACACCACACCTAGTTGTGGATGAGCACTGTTGAAACCCACCCCCAGGAGCCCTCCAGTTTTTCCTTAAATAGAGTCACTGTCAACCCTTGCCATTCAAAGTGGGGGGAGAAGAATTCATGCAGTTGCCAATTCCGCAGAGTTTTTAGATGCTTGCTCTGTCCCACAGGTTTTGGAAAGTAGCTATTACGTATTGTATCACAAAACGCCCTGGGAAGCATTAGCACGTGGCCAAACACCTGAAGTACCAGATACCTTGGTGCGCAATTTGTCTTTGTTGCATTGGGGCTCACATCTCATTTCTTGATGAGCCAAGAGGCAGAAGGCAGCATTCATGTTCAAACAAGGACCTTTCCCACCCTATATGTGGTCCCAAAAGTTTTTTCTCGAATTCTGGTATGCATGTTGTTGAACCAACAAAAAAAGGTCTTATCATGGGCTCCACCAGGGGTGCCAACTAAAACCCCACACAATGCCATGGCCATGTTTAGCGTAGTTGAGCGACATGAAAAGCTTTGCAGCGAGTGCCAACCTATCAGCTATGTTCAATGAAGCCCGCCACTAACCATAGGGGATGTGGAGGGGCATTTCATTCACCTTCAAGATCCTCCTATAGCACATGTGAACGGTAGCATAGCTGAACGGTAAATGATTCACCCATAGGGCGGGGAGGGGGTTGCGTAGCCCAGCCAGTGCATCCAGCATTGCATGATGCTGCTTGGTTCTTTGTTGAGTGTTTCTCATGCGTCTTACTGCCATTTATGGGTTGTTGCAACGTCAAGGTTACCCTAGGGGTGCCAATGGAACAAGGTGGCTTCAACCCACCAACACCAACCCATCCCCGCCCTTCACCCTACGCCACTCACTACGCCACCCATCACCCACCACGTCACACCGCCCCACACCAGGTGCACACAGGAGCAACCCATCCCTGCCCAACACCGTAGGCGACCTGCCACCCACCACACCCGCGCACACCACGCATGGGAATGGAGACACAATACACACACTATGGTCATAAAGGCGGGGGGGGTAGGGGGTACATGATGCACTCGCCACAAGAAGGACTGAGCGCGGGAATGAATAGGTAGAAGATTGTTATTTGCCCGCGGCGGGGAATAAACCCCACAAGTGGACATCCCAGGGCCAAAATCCGCCGTTGGGGAGGGAGCCCACACCACCGGTTTGGGATGACCGCTTGGACGCACCTGGCCAACGGCGGGCAGTTCCCCTCCTCTGTGTGGACCCGACACAGAGCAATGAAACAGGGAGAGTCCGGGCTCCGTTGGCACAACCGACCAAGGGAAAGGAAAGGAAAGGAAAATAGAGAGAGAAAGATAGGACAAGGAGGAAGAGGAAGGACACAGGGTGGTGAGAGGCCGATGGGCACCATCGCCTATGGAGGGAAAGGGTCCAAGGGAAGGGCAGTGAATGGCGATCGGCCAATGGGCGCCGCCGACTGCAGACGAGAACAACACACTAGGTCGCTAGACTATGCTGAACCTAGGCACGGCAAGCTGCCTGGCTGGCTAGCTTGGTGGCCGCTATTTCACTCACTAACTAAAGCTTTGTGCTCTCGTGACTAGAACACCCGAGAAGGTGGCAAACTAGCTCTCCTATCCCCTAGTCAGCTTCAGTGGTGACGGCAAACCTCAAATCATTGAAAGTGTCACCACCCATTATCCATGAGATGTCGTACTCAGGACTCTTGGCCTTGATCGCGTTCAAAAGGTCATAGCTACCCACGGTGAATGTCGATGGGTCGATGCCTAATGATGCACGGATTTGCGCAAGAACGGGTGTCCGTTTCGCAAGTGTGTGTCAATAGTCGCCGATTGCAAGCACATTACTCAAACGTGTCGAGTAGATAAAGCACGAGTACTGCCATGCGACAAGGACAAAGCCTTAGAAAAGGGGATGCCCACAAAACGTGAATTGTGTTAGCTTCGCGTTTGCACGACGACAGTGGTAGCATTTTACAGTGTTGGCTTGAACGGGGGGGTCTTCGTGTGCCGAGTTGTGCAACCTCTTTGCAATCGCTGTGCAAAAAATGGCAAAACTTTTGCATTCGGCAGGTGGCAACATAATGTTTGAAGATCTCCATCCTACTTGCACCCCACTCTTGGCACGCTCTTGCAAACGAAGCTTCCATGCCAAGCATTTCCGTTTTGAAAATTTCTCGGTCTCACCCCTTGCGATTCATGTGGAAGAGCATGGTAGAACACACGAAGAAGCCTTCCCGATCTAATCCGCCTCCTAACCTCGAGGACAATCGGGCTTTGGACCTTCAGCCATGGCCTTGTTCAACGCCTCGGTGACCACTTCTTCTTCTAACCGAAGCACTTTAACATTGGCGGCCACGCTTTCAAAATTGAGCTTGGCCATGTTGATGCGATCATTGAATTCGGCCAAGTCCCTTTTAGTTGCAAAAGCGTGCTTGAACACTACATGAAGAACAAGGCAAATGTGGGCCAGAACAAGGCAACACTCATGGGACAATTGCATATAGTAATCGCTTCAGTTGAGTGCTTACCACACTGCTCAGGGTACAAATTGCACCCACACATTGTCAAAGGGATTGGGTGGCGAACAAGACGTGCAAAGGTAGTGGAAAACGATAGCAAACGTAACTAGTTGAATATTGGCCACGCATGGCATCAAAGTTCGTCGCCGCTCCAACAACCCTTGTTGGTCCCTCTGCCAAGGGAACTTGTGCTACTCCTCTCGAAGACAACCAACACAACAACCCTATGCTCCTCCATCTTGTTGGCATTAACTAGAATCACACACCTGGCAGCACCCAAACCTCTTCGAATTTCTCTGCAAAATACTTCACCAAGCTGCGGTGTCCACCATCCCCGGTTGGAGGGTTGCAACTGCTACCAAATAGGCATATTTTCTTGTGCGCCATGTTTGAAAAATCTGTAGCAGGTGAGTTTCCTCTTTATGGCTAGAAGGGCGGTTGGCATCCGCTGGTCGTAGACTTGCCACTCGTGGGAGTCACACAAACTTTCAAGGAACCGTAGACTGCCATCAATTGGCATCCCATGAATGTAGCGTAAAAGACATTGAGTGCACACACCGGGCGGTGTGTTGTCAGCATGGGCATCCGACGTTTACGGTCAAGCATGCGGACGTTTAGGGTGAAGCATGTGGATGCGGATAATGAGCACTCAACGGTCAACTGGGTAAACCCCCCTCCCCCTTAAAACTCCCCTTTTTGGTCGGGGACCTGTTATGTTCTCGTGCAGGAGGGTGAGGTGAGGAGGGCGCCGCCAAGAGGAGATACTTTGTGCTGAGCACTATTGGTGCTTTGCTCTTGGTGAGCGGTTGCCTTTTGACGTGTAAATGACACCACGGAGCCAAAATAACACCACTTTTAAGCCACCTTCCGAGGCTTTGAGTAGTTCCTCAATAAGGAAAGCTACAACATGCAAATTTGTGTCCGCTTGAGACAAGGGTTGTGCCATTGATTAACAGCATTCATGAACACTTGCTTGGTTAGTCTTGCCCATGCCAAGGTTGGAGAACTTCTTCGGTACGAGCAAATTTCCCTATTTTTTCTTGCCTTTTGATATTTTGGCACTGAACCTCTCAAGTTCCAGCCACAACAGTGGCCATAGCCTTTCCCTTATTCTTTGAGTGTGCTGCACTGATCGCTCCGCATCATCACTTCCGATGTGTGCTGCACTTGCACTCATTCTCGTGTGAGGACATCTTTCCAACATGAATGAACTTGCTTGCTTGTTAGCTAAATTTAAGGGGAGAGGGGTGTAGTAATATATATATGTATACATACACACACACACATATATATATATATATATATATATATATATATATATATATATATATATATATATATATATATATATATATATATATATATATATATATATATATATATATATATATATATATATATATATATATCCTCCAATCTACACCCCTCTCCCAACTCTTGGTGGCTCCACCACACGGCTCCAAGGTACGTGCGAAGGGCACAAAGTGGTGCATACATTTGGTGGAAAGGGCTAAACTCGGTCAAAACGGGCTCAAAATGGGCTAAAAACACTTGTTTTAGCATCCCAAATGGTCCGGGATCACTTTAGGAAAAACGCGTTTTTGACCCATTTTTGACCCATTTTTGGTCCCAAAATGGCCCATTTTCGAGGCATTTTGGGATTTTCCATGAGCCAAAACCCGTCGCCACGGGCTCAAAATGGGCTAAAACCACTTGTTTGAGCATCATAAATGGTCCAGGATCATTTTTGGAAAAACGCGTTTTTGACCCATTTTTGACCCATTGTTGGTCCCAAAACGGCTCATTTTCAAGGCATTTTGGGATTTTCCATGGCCCAAAACGCGCCACCGCGTGCTCAAAATGGCCCAAAAACACTTGTTTGAGCATCCCAAGTGGTCTAGGAACAACTTTGGAAAAAATGATTTTTTTCGCCCCGGGGACCCTGGTGGACCCACCATTGGCCCCCACCGTGCGCGGGCCGGGCTGCCCTCCGGCTCCACCAAGTGACCACTGGTACGGGGGTCTGAGTGGCTCGTTGGGCGATTCTGAGGCTTGAAAACCACAAAAAGTGGGGGCTTGCGGGTGGACTAGGCGCCCTCGGAATTCGGATTTGAGCCACCTAACCCAAGATACGGCCCGTTCTTGGTTTCGGGGTGGTGGTGCGCATTGCGCAGGTTTTTGGGGCTTTTTGGCGCCTTTTTTGGCTGTTTCTCGGACATATCGTGGAATTGAAGGGCACTAGAGAGCTCTTTGACACGGTGAAGTGAAGCCGCACGTGCGGTGTACTCACCGTATCCCTTCGTGTGAGCGTGTCGCCCGGGTTTTGGGGCTGTTTTGGGCGAAAAATGGCTGTTTTTGGCCCAAAACTGCGCAGATTTGGGAGGGCACCTCCCGATTTGGCGCCCCCGCCCCGGGCCGCCACCGGTGAGTTTTTGGCTCAAAACTTGGATTTGTCACGGCCACCACCTAGGCTCCAAGATGGCTAGAGTAGAGTAGAGCCCGGAGCGATGAGGCGGAGCAATGGCCAAAACGGTGAGGAGAAGTGCTTGTTGCTTGTTGTTGCTTGCTTGTTGTTGCTTGCTTGTTGTTGCTTGTTAGCTAGATTTAAGGGGAGAGGGGTGTAGTAATATATATATATATATATATATATATATATGTATATATATATACATATATATGTATCCTCTAATCTACATCCCTCTCCCAACTCTAGGTGGCTCCACCACACGGCTCTAAGGTACGTGCGAAGGGCACAAGTGCATACTCGTGGTGGAAGGGGCTAAACTCGGTCAAAACGGGCTCAAATCGGGCTAAAAACACTTATTTGAGCATCCCAAATGGTCCGGGATCACGTTTGGAAAACCGCATTTTTGACCCATTTTTGACCCATTTTTGGTCCCAAAATGGCCCATTTTCAAGGCATTTTGGGGTTTTCCATGGGCCAAAACCCGTCGCCACGGGCTCAATATGGGCTAAAACCACTTGTTTGAGCATCATAAATGGTCCGGGATCATTTTTGGAAAAACGCGTTTTTGACCCATTTTTGACCCATTGTTGGTCCCAAAACGGCCCATTTTCAAGGCATTTTGGGATTTTCCATGACCCAAAACGCGCCACCACGGGCTCCAAACGGCCTAAAAACACTTGTTTGAGCATCCCAAGTGGTCTAGGAACAACTTTGGAGGAAATGATTTTTTTCGCCCCGGGGACCCTGGTGGACCCACCTTTGGCCCCCACTGTGCGTGGGCTGGCCGGCCCTCCGGCTGCACCAAGTGACCACTGGTACGGGGGTCTACGTGGATCGTTGCGCGATTTCGAGGCTTGGAAACCATAAAAAGTGGGGGGTTGCGGGTGGACTAGGTGCCCTCGGAATTCGTTTTTGAGCCACGTAGCCCAAAATACGGCCCGTTCTTGGTTTCGGGGTGCTGGTGCACATTGAGAAAAGTTTATAGTGGTTTCAGCACTGTGTTTTTGTCTCTCCTGCTGCTTGCTGCTGGTGTAGGGTTTCCTGCTGCTTGTTTTTGGAGATGAAAAGCTTTTGTTTGCTGAAATACAGTAAATCCAGGATAGCCCAAGCCAGAGGTGTGCAAGGAGAAGAGAATCAGGATCAAAGCATGAAGGGCTGCAGTGTAAACAGTGAAAGATGAAAGGATATTCACAGAAAATGCAGCTCAGGTCAAATCGGAATGCATATTCACAAAGATAGCTGAAAAGTTTTGGAAAAGAGTTGGAAAACTGCCCCATGGTCACTCTATCTCCATAGTGCCATCTCAGGAGATGTGCACTCTTTGTTTTGGGTCCCATATGTGCTGAGGTGGCAGGGCATGTGGCGATGAGGTCACTGCCATGTCACATGGGATCTTCCTACTTAGCTAGGCTGACCGGGAATTGAACCCAGGACCTCTCAAAAAGAGGTGCCCAACCCCCTAGGGTGCATACCACTAGGACAGCTAAGTATTCATGGAAAAACATAGATAAATTCATAGGCTCTGCCTTGGATATGTCAGTTCTCAGTCAACTCAGGAAAAGATGATTTGCCTCACATTGAAAGGGGATTAAGGGGTCCACTCCATATCCTGATTGGGTGTTTGGTTCCATAGGTCAAAATGTGTTATCACCAGTTTTGGTGGGACCAATACTAAGATAGAAATGCCTGGATGCTCAGTGCATCTCTAATACAACTAGAGTATGCCTCAAAGCATTGGAAAAGCACTTTTTCTTACTCCCCCCTTGTGCTGTGGTGGCCACCACTGTCGCATTTTAGGAAAAAGGGATTTTTTCTTGGCCTTTCCTTGGTTTCCACATCTACTTTAAAATACCTATAGTTTCCCTCACACAGAAAAATGGGCGCTCACCATGGCTGGCGCTCTTTTGCTGCTCTGTTTGTAACATTTCCTACAGAAGACTCAGCGCTCATGGCGCTGCCGGGGCTCCTGTGGCTTGGTTGGGTTAGTTTGGGAGCATGCCAAAACATGTGCATGTGCATCCCTCCCTCCAAGACGCAGCGCGACACAAACCCAACGCAAGACACAATATACACACTCGCATGGGTTCTCGTAAACCTGCTGGCGACCTGTGACCTGTCTTAGGGCCAAGGGAGTCGTAAAAAAAATTAAATTGCCCCTTGGTGGGTGGGGTCTTGGGTTCTGCTCAGTCTCTCCAGGCTGCTGCGTTTCGGCCCGAACACGGCCTACTCAGCAAGGCTGCGCGTGGGTATCTGCAGAGGCAGGAATGGGAGAATTATGGACGAATCCACGCAAAAGCGAAGCGACGACACCAAAATCCGTCAAATGACGGCCTAGAATTTTTCTAAGACAACACACCTGAGCAGAATCCAATTGTGCATCAGAAGCACATTTTTATAAAAATTATAGTCATCTCTGGATTTTTTAAATCAAGAAATTCTTACGCATAAAAAGGCGGCGCGCAGGAGCGGCTCCTAGCGAAGCGCCGGAAAATGCAAAAATAATGGCATTATAAACGTATGTCTCACGTAGTCTTGAAAATGACGAGACACACATTAATAAATAAACATACACATTCCACCTACACTAATAGAAGTATCAAAAATTCAAGAATTCGAAAATCAACGAAAAGACTTCAATGAATCAGGTATAAACTACAGGTATGCTCGTCTCGTATGCCGCATACACATTGCTCGTCTCGTGTCTCCGTGAACGAGTCTTGTAGCTGCGCCAACAAACGATAGAGGGCTAGATTAGAAAGATTGCAGATGATTAGAGGTGAGATTAGGGAAAAAACAGATGGCCTTCGGCCAGGGAGTGGTTGTCACGGGGGGCTACCGTTCCTGCCCTGCGGTGCAATGCGGGACAACTGTGACAACTGCTCTTACAGCACCAACCTCCCTTTTTGTAGCACTGGTTAGAACATACACACCGATGCATAGCGACGATTTCGCTTGCGCTTCGTTTTCCGCCTCACCTTGCTTCACTCTCCAGCGGTAGGTAAGGTGAGTAAGCCCAGGAGGGGCCACCCCCTGGTAGAGTTCGAGATTGAGGTTGAGATGGGCAGGTTTGCCCAAGGTACTCGTGCATGCTCGCGCATTCACACACGCATTAAAGGGTAGGCCACGCGAAGTGCGCACGGTAAACCTTGTTTAGGCTACCCAGGGGCTCCTCGGTACATTCTTTAAGAGAACCTGAGGAGTCCCTTAACGCTTGCTTGCTTGACAGGGGAGCTGATCCTTCAGCGCGTTTGCGGACAGTGTATTATAGGTCACACAGAGAACCGTATAATACGGGGAGTGTGGCTTGGTTCCTCCGCCGCAAACACCCCTTCATCTGCCTTTGCTTTACAGGTGGGCAGGTAGGGTGATTGGTGCAGCAGCATACCATTTTTTTTCATGCCCTGCTAAACAAGGGCGCAGATCACACAAACAAGTAACTCCGCCTCTGCCTGTGGCAGAGCAGGGAGTCCGACTTCATCGACATCTGCGCCGTGCACGCAAAAAGAGCACCTCTTCCCTCCAAGCCCTAGCAGGGGAAACGCGTTGTGGCGTCCCCTGTTAGGCCACAGTTGCTTAGCAGCGCTGTGTTCTCTTGTTTTCTTCACAGGAGGGTCGCTAGGACCCACGACATGTTCTTCAACAACACCAAGTAGAGTGTGCGTGTAGGAGTGGTAGTCCTGAGTGGGGGCTTGAGCCAGCTGCAGCAGTGCTCGCCCACCAGGATGGTGCCACTGTAGGGTGTGTAGGACGTGTAGTGCGTGTGTCACTGTCCCACCCGTTTCCTGCAATTTTAGCAGGGTTGGTGGGCTGTGGCAGTGGTTAGGTGAGTGTTTTGGCCACTTAGCAAAACGGCGTTTTCATGCCTTCATAGCTTTTGGCCACCCCTCCCTGTAGTAGACAGATAGGTAGGGAAAACAATACCTGGATTAGTACGCTGGGTATTCCCCAAAGGTTTTGCGCCACCACAGAAATTGGGCGCTTAGGGGAGGGGAGACCCGGGGCGTACCCCGTGGCATCAATAAGCCAACCCTCCAGGTTTAGCAAGCGTGCAGACTTGGGTATAATTAGGACACCACTTCTGCGGCTTGCTCTCAGGACCTTAGGACTAGCACACTCACACATACGCTTTGGCAGGTAAGGGTAAGGTTCAGTCCCTATCTTTAGTCTTGGAGGCAAGCACCTCAGCGAGCCTCAGCAACTCACCAAGGTTGTTCTGGGACAAGTAGTCAACCAGAACTGAGTTTAGGCGTCCCTCAGGTAGGACAAATGCAGAGAAGGGCTCCCAAGTGGCCTCTTCGACTCCAAACCCTTCCCAGAGGGTGAGGAAGCGCCAACCCTGGCGATAGCGGTGGCGTAGGACAGACTTCACCAGGTAGAAGCCCTCCTTAGCCATCTCCTCGGCGTTCATGTCGGGGAGTTCACCTTCAACTTCCATAGGGCTGGCAGCCCCTTGTAGGTCCAGAGCGGCGATTTCCTCGTCATTCAGCTCCCACTCCTCCCCACAGAGGTCTTCAGGATCATAGTACCGCTTCAGGTGTTGAGCAGCGCACACCAGGGTCCCCCCTAGACGGGGAGAACACCGCACGGTGATACGGTGTCCATCCACTGATAGAATCTTTTACGGCCCGAAGTATGGGTCATCGCTGGTAGAGCATGGCCAGGCGGGTAGTCGACTGTGGTGCACCAGCACCCAGTCCCCCTCTTGGTAGGTGGCCGGTACTCGGTGCTTGTTCTTCTTGTTCCACTGACGCTCCCTCACTCTCTGGAGCATAGCCTTGGCCTTGTCCACCTTCGCTTGTTGCTCTTGGACCCATTCACCCACAGAAGAATGGGTGTCCTCTGGATAGGGGGCATGTAGGAACCATGCCGGGCGCCCTAGGAATAGCTCATGGGGCGAGTAGCCAGTAGCTGAACTCTCTTGGGAGTTCATCATCAAGGATATGACGGGGAGTAGTCTCACCCAGTCTCTGGTGCGTTCAGTTTTGCACCATATCCGTACATTCTCCTTCAGGACACGGATCTGTCGCTCACATAGGGGGTTGCTCGTGTGCGAGTAGGGAATCCCCGTAGACACCTGGACATTGAGGGATCTCAGGACCCTCTTGTACCAACCGGTATCTGAGCGTACTCGTACGTCCTCATCGGAATTGATCTCCTTGGGCGCCCCATAGACACAAAACCACTCCTCGAGGAGTATCTTGATAGTCTCCTCCCCGGTAATGTGCTTGGTACATGGGAACACCCTGGTAAACCTGGTCAACCCACAGGTTACCACGAGGGCGAAGTCATAGCCCCCGAACTTCGGCATCTCCGTGTAGTCCACGTATAGAACACTATTAGCACAGTGAGGGATGGGCAGGGTCGAGTAGAGACCTCTGTCCCTGATATCCCCTGGTTTACAGGACCTACACGGGCACTTGTCCACGATAGGCTGGAGGGTTTTCCTGAAAGTGCTGCCCTGGGTCGTTGATGGTGCCGGAGGGCTCGGGGCCGGCAAGACCAGTGGGGCAGGCACGCGAGGAGTCGACCTGAATGCTGCTGTTGGGGGCAGAACCGGATACACGGACACCAACGGAGGCGAGAGCAGCAACAACGGAAGCAAGATCCATGCTGATTGTTATCCGGCAAAAAATCCCAGTCTATGAAGAAAATTGATGCGGATTATCCTAAGTACATCTGAGTGTCCATATCTGTCTGAAAAGATTTATATAAATCCGATTGTGAAAAAATATTTGGCTGACTTGGCTTCGGGCGCGCATCAGCGGCAATTGGCGATTCCAGGTAAATGATCGGAACGCGACGGATTTACGATGAATGGACCGCGGAATCAGATCCGGCATATCAGAAATATATAGGTCTGATCCTGAGACTGAGCTGCGAGGCGGCGATTCCGCCGAAGCAAAGAAAATGACCAAAATGTAGCCAATCTGGGGCAGATCTGCTAAAATCTGAGCAGATGGGGGTTAGCCGCACTTACACTCCCCCTCCAAAAACACACTGGGGTGTGTCACTACGTCAACGAAGAACGTAGTGCGGGTAAGTCCCAGAAAAAAATAGAAATGTAGCCTCGATGGGGCGAAATCTGCTTGATCTGACCTGATTTGGGCTGAATTGGCACTGAATCAGGATGCATGAACCTGAAATGAGACAGAATGAGGAGTGACAAACAGTCCTCCGTGCAGTAAAACATTAGGTTAGAGGCTAAAAAGCATGTAAACGTATCGAGAATCGATACCAAACCATGCCCTGGTTAAGAATGAGGTAGATTATTGATGGATTGAGTGGGGGAATCAAGAAATGGAGTGACATCTCGGCGCTTTGGCACAGTTTAGCTGTCGCGGGCACGCTACGGTGTCCTCCACGTACTCTACATCGTGTTACTCCCGCTTTTCTCGTTCTGAAAAGTGCAGCATGTGCTTCAGATTTGGCGCATCTGGTGGATGATCACAGGATTCAGCAAGATTGAGAATCAATTTGAGCAGAGATGAAGGAGATGAAGCAGTCACAGAGAGGGAAAACAAATACAAATGTAGTCTGCAACTCCTAAGTGAACCACAGATGGTAGGGATGTTTTTCTGTTCACTTATCTGTACACAGATCTTCGAGGAATGAGAGGAGATGACAAGGAAATCAACCTAAAATGTCCTAAAATCAGCAAATTCCCTAAGATGAAGGTGAAATGAAGCGGAATGTCTAAAACTGAAGCTACTAATACCTTCGTTTAGACTAAAGTTAATATATATTGTCGTTTATTCAGCTCAATTGTGCTTTCTGGCACGTTGGTTCGCGAGCATCCAACAGATTCTATGAAAATGTGGATCATGTGAGGATGCATCATGATGGGACATGCTGGCCCTGGATCCTTGGCATGTAACGCGCCGAAGGTTCGCTGAAGGCGCTTTACTGACAGTATATAACTGAGACACACCGAATGGTTCTTTATTTACAGTGGCGGCGGTGTCAATCGACTTGGACAAGGCCAATCTTTCGATTGAGTCCCACAAGACACTTGGATTCACCATTTTCGACAGTTTCAGGTCGGATTGAGCTCACATTGGCGTGTGCCAAAAATACAACGAAGCTTACGGACTTCAGAGGTTGCTGTTAGAAGTCCCTAGAGCTCCTATCTGAAGGTTGTCTGAACAATTGACGTCTGGGTTTCGTGCAACAGTGGCAGAATGATGGACAAACCTGAGGAATTCAAGGTAAATTCAAGGAATCTGGATCTGAATCTGGACTTTGGTGATGCTGAAGCCAAGGCAAATGAAGGTAAGATCTGAGTTCCTGGCGTCGCATCTAGTGCAGCCAGTACTACAGGGGGTGCCTGTAGGGGTGAATGTCGCCGGCCGGCGTTTTTACTATGTACATTTGCTTCCATCTGCACGAGTAGCCAAATTCCAAAAATGTACAGACCAACAGAGACAAGATTACCCCGAATCTGCCTGAATTAAGCCTGAGTTTGGTTTTTTCTGAACACGGCAGCACACTCCGTGGCTTTCGGCAGCGTATCTACGCCTTGTCTGGCGAACGGAGACCAAAGAAAAGTTGCTTGACGTCAAATTATCGAACATTCGCAGTTCTCCACATCATCACGTAATCAGGAAGAATGAACAGTGGATTGAGCAGAATGTGGTTTTTTCAAGTCGTCAGAACACTCACATTGGAATAAGTGGTCGACGGGGCGAGGCTGGAGCTTTTGTAGGAGTTGGACATGCAAGGGTTTGGAACCTACACCCTTGAGCCCTAGCGACGAGTGCCATGACGCCCTGGACTAGACGACTGTTACCCAGATTATGGCGTCGGCGACTCAAGTCACGACGGGTCTCCCTCAATTCGGCCAAGCACGAATACATGTGACCACCAACCTGTCTGGTGGGGCCCTCGTACGGCTTGGGCGCTGCAAATCAGCGGCCGAACTCGAAGCTTGGTCCTCATTTGCCTCCTGGGCTGGCCTGACCGCAGGAGGGGGGATCGACGGATCAGCCCTGGAATGTGGCTGCTGAGGGCCGTAAAAGGCTGGATCTCGATTCACCACAGGTCTTTTTCCGTCGCTCTCCACCTGTCTGTCTGGTTTCGACAGACAGTCCGTCAGGAGTACGCCAATTTCGGGGTGCTTCTTGAGGAAGTCGATGAACCCCTTGGTGTACCCATGGACAAAAGAATGGGCTGGTTCCCAGTTGTTGTGACTGGAATCAAAGCCCCTCCACTCACATAGAAATTCCCATTCGCCCTTTTCGTCACGTCTTGCTTCTAAAATCCTCTTGAGTTCGTACTTCCCCCCTTCGATGAC
Organism: Eutreptiella sp. 'Long Island Sound 2002'; assembly: GCA_964036045.1. Lineage (NCBI taxonomy): Eukaryota > Euglenozoa > Euglenophyceae > Eutreptiales > Eutreptiaceae > Eutreptiella > Eutreptiella sp. 'Long Island Sound 2002'. The sequence continues at coordinate 32,156,967 of OZ038381.1, read as the reverse complement.
CCGATCGGACAAAAATTTCGAAGTCCAAAAAAGGGGTTTAACCCGATCCCTGGGGGAGGGGATCTCTCTCTTGAGGCGATCGCCCGAAACATCAATTTCCCTGCTGACATCCACACGAATCCTCCACCTGTTCTCACCTAGACGCGCTGTAACAGCGAATGGCCCCTCCCACAAGGGAAGAAGCTTATCATCTCCGTCCAGGGTGGTTTCGGATTTTCGAAGCCAAACTCGATCATCGACTTCAAAATTGTGGGGGTTTTTTCGGCCTTGATTCTGGACCCAAAGCCAATCAGCTTGATGCTTATCGATTAATTTCGAGACAGTTTTTTCTGCTCGTTGGATTTCGTCCAAAAACAACGAAGCATCTTTACAAGGGCGAGGATTATTCAACGGCATGTTCCACCAACACTTCTTTCGTCCAAAGACAATTTCATTTGGAGAAAGGCCATGGTACAAAGGCGTGTTGTGGTAACGGCGAAGCAATGCGAACAGAACTTCAAGCCAATGGAAATCTTTCTCACTCGCGAGCTCCTTACGAAGCATATTTATAATAGAGCGGCCGGCTCTTTCGCCAGGCAGCGCTCGATGCGAGTGGATTTCACATCTTAGGTGGTGGATTCCAAGGCGAGCACATAGTTCTCTCCACCATTCGGAGGTGTACTCTTTGCCTGAGTCCGTAACCACCTCGGATGGGACGTCCCAACCTCCCATCCAGGTCTGCGCGCACCATTTGGCGGCAGCCTTGCCAGTCATCGACTCGATGTTACAAGGCAACACCTGAATGTAGCCGGAATGACGGCACTGAATAAGGAGCACACCATTGACTTTTTTATTCGTCCAATGGCACTCTTCGTCGTCGAGTTCACCAAGGTAGAAAAAATCACTGGTGACTCTGTTAAAGAGGCGCTCCGGAATAGGATGTGGCCTCAGATGGCCGTGCTTCTTCGCGCTGGGTGGCGTCGCGACAGCACATTGGGCACATCCGGCGGCGACTTTCATACAGTGAGTATATAGCCTTGAGCCGAACAACCTATGTTTAATCGTCGACCATAATCTACGGCCATGTGCGTGGGGGGACTCCCATTTGTGCCACCAGTTTAACACTCGGGGGGCCAGGGCGTCTGGTACGCACAATTTACCCTCCATCCACAGCTTCCCCCCATCCAACGAATATTCAGCAAAAATTCCATCCTTGTGAGCATCTTTGGATTTGAGATTCTCAAAGACCTCTTTAAACATGGAATCATGCAGATAATCGGACGTCCAGTCACGGATGATCAGGGAATCTTTCGGCAGGGGTGGAGTTTTGGCCGGATCTCGACGCTTAATGCCCTGGATCAACCGAAATCCACTTACTGGTCGGGTATACTCAAACCGTTTCACACTCCCTGAGGAGGGATCGGTGACTTTCTCCACGACTTTCAGTGATTTGGTTATAATCTCATGAGCATGCGCCGGATCTGAAAAGGCCGTGATGTCATGGCACGGTAATGCATGCTGTTTAACAGCGCATTGCATGCATTCACATCGTAGGAGCTTTTTTTCTTCCTGATCCCACTCGATTACGACGTGGCGGTCCTGCTCCGTACCATGGATGTTGGTACTTTGCAGCCCCTCTGAAGCGGGGTAAGCCCATCGGCTCAGAGCATCCGCTACCGTGTTGTGTTTTCCAGGCAGATACGACACATGGAGGTCAAACAGACTGAGAAATTCGTGCCATCTGGCCCGTCGACCAGCTGGGCTCGCGACAGTATCAATGTGTTCGGTGGCCCAATACTCCAGAGATCGATGATCCGTTAGGACCTCGACTCGATTGGTGCCAACCCACGATTGGTACTTTTTCAAAGCACAGATTATGGCGTAGGTTTCTTGCTCACGCGGCGACCATTGCATCTGGCGTGGAGCTAGCTTCCGAGACCAAAATGCAAGAGGGTAATGATCACCTGTGGCTTCATCAACCTGTTCAAGGACAGCTCCGATCGCGTACCTAGAAGCGTCGGTTCTTATGTAGAAGGGTCGGTCGAATTTCGGCACATGCAACGTGGCGACTTCGCAGAGGGCCGCCTTCAAGTGATGGAAGGCCTCCTCGCACTCGTCAGTCCACTTGACACGAACCTTTGAACCTGCCTTGCCCGCATCTCTCCCTACCTTCAATAGTTCAATGAGGGGGGCAGCAAATTTGGCATAATTCGGCACAAAAGTGTGGTAAAAATTGCAACAACCCAGGAATCCTCTCAATTCCGTGATCGTCTCAGGGCGCTTCCACTTCTGAATAGCGACGAGCTTCCCTGGACTGGGTCGTCGGGTGCCATTCTCAAGGAGAGAACCACAAAATTCGACTGATTTTAAAAATAGTTTTCCCTTCTTTGGCCCACAAATCAGCTGATTTGCATCAAGAATGTCCAAAACCTGGTTCAGCTGCTTTTCATGTAGGGCCACCAGCTCGGCTTCGGTCAGTCCCTCCCCTTCTGTCGCGATGATTATGTCATCTATGTACACACTCACGAAAGCACGAAGCTCAGGATGAGCTGTAAAAAGCACATCTTCCCTCATTCTTTGAAAAAACGAAGGGGCGTTCTTCAGGCCCATGGGCATGACCGTTCACTGGACTGGGCCACATGGCGTGCACATACAGGTGAGAGGTCGGCTGTCCTTCCTCAACGGCATTTGGTGAAAGCCGTGACGGAGATCCAGCACAGAAAACAAACGACCTCTTGCCCTCTTGGCGATTTCCTCCTCAATGAGGGGCAGGGAGTGTGAATCCGCCTTGGTTTCGGCGTTGAGGTTGCGAAAATCAACAACCATTCGCCAACCATCAATAGTGTTCTGGTCTGCAGGCGGCGGCTTCGGGACTGTGAAGGGTGCACAGCACCACTCGCTGGTCATACAACCCTCAAGCCAACCAAATTCCCTGAGATTTCTCTCGATTATTTTTCTGAGTATCTCATGTTTCTGTCCATGGTTCTCATAAGGACGCTGTTTCTTCGCCTTGTACCCTTCACGAAGCTCGATGAAGGCTTCACCGAACTGCCCACGGACAGGGGGGTCTTTGATCAACTTCCCCGAAAGGGTTGTGTCCTTCCGTTCCTCAAAAATCTTGTCTCTTTTCTTGGAACACAACTCAGTGTCCACCTGATCGCCAGGAATTACTGTCGAAAAAACTTTGGCGATTTCTTCGGCCTTGGCAGGAAGAATCTTCTTACGGATGTCCCTAAAAAGGTCCGTATCAACTGCCTCTTGAAGATAGGTGGGTCCAGTGTCGACATTCCAGAGATTCGCTTCGTGATCCAGCTCCTCGAAAGGATCTATGAAAGCTTCCACACGGGGTTTTTCATAAAAAACTCTGAATTTGCGGCGCGAAGAAAATTTTTTTGTCGTCCGTGCGCCATAGATTCTTTTGGATGTAGATCGTATTGCAGAAGACGGAGACGAGGCGGATCCATTTGACGTTGGATCACCTTGGGCATCTGACGGACAAAAATCAGAAAAAAAAGATTCATCATCAGTACCACGCTCAACCTCAGATTCAGACCCAACACAGGAATCAGTACTAGAATCAGCAGAATCAGAGTCAGAAAGCTTTCCATCCACCAGGAATGCAAGCGAACTCCAGGGCCGCTGTGGCAGGGGACCTGTGTCGTCCCTGGCATACAGCTTAATCTTCCTGGGAAGTTCGATGTAATCTACACAAATGTCTTGCAATTCCTGAAACCAAGGTTTGTCGTCCCACAAGGGCACAACTAAAATCGCCTGGGTTTTATCTTGCTTGATTTTGTGGATGACCTGCTGGATTAAGTGAAACGGAGGATTAATCCACAACTTCTTGTCCCATTTATGGGTCCAAGCGTCGCGAAAATGCTTGTCAAAGCGCTTGTTCTCGCGGTTAGCAAAGGCATCATACTGTGGCCAAAAGGAATGGTGTTCATAAAAATATTCACAAATTGTATCGCGCCATTTGTCGACAACTCTGTAGGATGAAGAGTGCCAGCGCGAAGGGCGTCGTGGCTGGGAGTCCCTACGAAGACATTCTAACTCTCGGGAGTAATCGGCACTCCCATTCACCTCTGCAATGGTGACATCTTCGCCAAATTTTGGTGTAACCTTTTGCTTCAAAAATTCTTCTGCACTTTTAAACCCTGCGTGCAAAAAACGAAATTCAGGACGCTCCAAGGGACCTGACTCCAGCAAAAAACAACGCCGATGACCTACGGGCGCTACCCTGTTCTTGCGAAGCCAAGGATGGCCCAAGTAAAGGTCATACTTTATGTCGGCACGATAGAAGTAGTCATCCTTAAGGACAACTTCCTCCACATTACCTTCTTCCCAAAGGTCTTGAGCGACCAAATGAGTTGATATATAACAACCGCGTTGCCCACCTGCGAGAGAATGTCCAGAAACTCCCTCGAGGGTAACAGGAAGAGGCGAATCAAACACGCAGTCGTCAGGCAAAAAGGAATTGGATTGGAGATTTACCTCCGATCCATTGTCACACAAACAAGTGGCGAGGTGGAAATTGCCCTTGCGATCAGAGACCCACATCTTTGTGACAAACTGACGGGCCCTGTGCTTGGACTGTACACCAACCTCGTCCACTACAACAGAAGGATCCGCTGCCGGATCCAGGGGAGAGGAGACAAGCGACCCTACATCAAGTAGTGGTCGAGAAGGAATCTGGGGATCATGCCTGAAATCGCCTGGGGAGGGGCGATTTTCGTGGCTCCCCTAGGCGTTCTGACCTCCAGTGGCTGCGTTAACATTATGGACACACCCTGATTCGTCGACCCACTCATCTTGGAGCGGATCATCTGCTGGATTCAAGGCATTTTCCACATAATCTCGATCCGCATCGGACACCTGATCTGCACCTGAGACCTGATCCACACGATGGTTGCCCTTTCCACGTCCACGGCCACGGCCGCCGGATGATGGACCTCCACCTTCGCCACGCCCTCTGCCCTTACCAGAGAAAGGGGTTCCCGAAGGATTTCCCTTACCTTTACCCTGGAATCCTGGAGCATTTCCCTTGTTTGTACCGGATTGAGGGGTTTGGCCTGGATTTCGATTTCCGCCTCCGGCGTTGCTATTGGGATTTTTCTGGCCGTTCGGCTGCCCACCGGAGCCGGATGGAGTCCGATTTCCTGTGCCTTGGGAACCGCCAGGGCCTCCAGGATTTTTGTTTCCACCGGAGGGGGTCGGATTCCCTTTTCCAGCCTTTCCACCATGCACCTGTCTGTCATTCCTGTCTGAATTCTGCGAATTACTGATATTTTCACCAATCACCTTGTGATCGTAAGGAGACCATCGGTGATTATCAGTAGAATGCGTCTTAGCTCGGTTCGTAGAACCTAAAAGAAGGCAGATGCTACAGTGCTGCTGAACATTCCGGGTGTCATTCACCTTTTTGTTGCCCTTTTGGGCCCCATTTTGGGTGTTTTGCTGGGTATTCTTGTTTCCCCCCAGACCCTCATGGAAATTCTGGTTGGCGGCGTCGGCAAACCGCTCAACCTCCTCCCAGAGTTTCTTCGGGGTGAACGAAAACACCCAGTTCTTGGCCTTCAGGCGATGGCCATGGAAGCTTACTCCCCTGTTGAGGACTTGGACAAACAAGTCCCGATCCTCGTGTTCATTAAACTTGATTTTCCACGTCTCCTCAGTGAATTTCACCTTGGAGAAGGACGTGGGGGAGCACTTTTGAAGTGCCTCCCTGACGGAAAACCTATTGGCAGAGGCATCGAAGCCTTCCACCTCCGCCCACCAGGTCTTGACCTTTTCTTCGGACTGTTTGTTCCGAAGGGTGGTGGCAGTTTCTGAGGGGATCTTGTCAAAAATCAGATTTTTCAGCTCGGCACTAGAAAATTTTTCGCCTGAATGTTCAGCTTCTTCCACTAAATTCCAGAAGCGCTGTTTTTTGTCTTGCACTTCGTGCAAGATTAATCGCGAGAATGAAGGAAAATTCTTCAACATTTGGTGGTAATGGTCCTCTGGCAGCCGGGATCCACGTACCTCCAACTGTTCCCACACCTCATCAAAGGTAAGGGGGGAACTTGTATCCTCACGATCACTCCAAGTCCTGAGCCAAGTGTTGGCCGGCGCTCCCTCAAGGCAATCCAAGAGGGCCATCAGGAACTGATCATCTTGGAGTTTTTGAGTCTTAACCCACAGTTTAAATTCCCGTTGGAACTGAGGCCAACGTCGGGGGTTCCCATTATACTTCGGTTGCTTGGCAACCTGACGAAGTCGCAAGGAAGTAGGATTAAGAAGCGAATCCAGCCCAACACCGGCCGTAATGGCAGACACCTTGGCGGCATCATTCGCCACACCAGCTCCGGCGAGGGTCTGGGCGAGCAACAGCTGGGCTAAGGTATTGGAATCAGCAGCAGGAGGGGCAATACGGGAGGCAGTTCGCTTGGCATTCTGAGCCTCAGTCCTAGCCTTCGCCGTCCTACTCTTAGAACGAGAGATTTTAACCCTTTCCTTTAGCTTGGTCCTGCTGATCCTTGCATCGGTGGTCCTGGAGTCCACCGAAGGAGCAATTGAAAAAATTTCTGTCGCCTCCTCCGACGGCTCTGTTGCTTGTTCCACCGATGAGGCGCCCTCAGACCGCATGTGCGTCTTGAAAAGATTTTTTATTCCCAGCGTTTCAATGATGAGGTGCATCTGATCTTTGAGCGTTTGGAGCTCAGCATCTCGCTGGAATCTGCAGGAGCAGTCGGCAGGACAGTACATACCGTGTCCTGAAGGGCCTGAGCAGGCTGTCGGACCGCTGATCTCGGTGGTCCGCAGCCAGGAGTCCACTTGGGGAGCTCCTTCAGCCCTGATTTCCAGGCTTGCCTGCCTGGCCGCCTCTAAAATTCCCTCCTCAACTGCAGCGGCTAGATCGTCGCGGATGGAAACAGGGGGATGAGGGGCGGAGGGCCCGGGAACAGGTGCCGTGCCCTTCTCCTTCGGGAAGGGGCTTGCCTCCCAGATCTGCAAAAAAATGGCAAAAGTGTCATCTTCTTGAGAACGCCACCACATCCTGGTATTAATTTCGTCCTGAAGGAGGAAAAAATATTCCGTTAAAAAATCAGAGGCGATTCTTTCTTGTTCGATCAGCTTAGACGTGGCCAAGAGACAAAGGGCCTCAAGGCTCTCAAGGTTACGGGTCACTTCTAGGGACAAATGGTCGTCCCATTGTGCCCAAGAGGCTGGTCGATTATAGCTAGGTACCTCACCTGGACCGCCCATCTCAATGTCGTCAAGATCGGCGTCCGTGGTCTCAAATGTCGGACATTGGTAAGGAATGTTGGTACCTGCCAGCTCCGTAAGGTCCACCGGAGCGTTGCCATCGTCGTAGGCTGGCGGATTCCAGCTGCTCGATGGCCAGTTTCGACTGGGATTTTGGTAGTCTGGGTCTCCACAGCTGCTGATGTGTGCCCTTCTTGGGCAGCTTGGACTTGCGCAAGGCATTCCTCTCAAGGCCTCGTTCGCGCAGCACCATGGCAGCGTAATCGTTACTTCTCCAGGAGCGGCGGGGTCTACGGGGCCGTACTGGGGAGCGGGCTGTGGAGCAGAGACCACTGAAGCAACATTCAGGTAGCCTCTGCTACCATGAAAGTGCTGCCCTGGGTCGTTGATGGTGCCGGAGGGCTCTGGGCCGGCAAGACCAGTGGGGCAGGCACGCGAGGAGTCGACCTGAACGCTGCTGTTGGGGGCAGAACCGGATACACGGACACCAACGGAGGCGAGAGCAGCAACAACGGAAGCAAGATCCATGCTGATTGTTATCCGGCGAAAAATCCCAGTCTATGAAGAAAATTGATGCGGATTATCCTAAGTACATCTGAGTGTCCATATCTGTCTGAAAAGATTTATATAAATCCGATTGTGAAAAAATATTTGGCTGATTGGGCCTCGGGCGCGCATCAGCGGCAATTGGCGATTCCAGGTAAATGATCGGAACGCGACGGATTTACGATGAATGGACCGCGGAATCAGATCCGGCATATCAGAAATATATAGGTCTGATCCTGAGACTGAGCTGCGAGGCGGCGATTCCGCCGAAGCAAAGAAAATGACCAAAATGTAGCCAATCTGGGGCAGATCTGCTAAAATCTGAGCAGATGGGGGTTAGCCGCACTTACATTTCCGCAGTTGGTCATCAGTCCACGTAATGTGGAACCACTGCTTGAACAGCCTCAGGGTACGGTCAGCACCCACATGACCGCTGGACTCATGGGTCCACTTCAGCAGCGCTGGGACTCTGTCACTAGGCACCACAATGCGGTCCTCGTGCCAGTGGTAGCTCATGTCCCTCTTCCACTGGTCTTGGTTGACCAGGAGGGGTTCAAGGCGTTTCTCCAGGCGCTTGTAGATATCCCCAAACTCCTTCAGGTACTCCGATTGTTGGAGTCCATCCAGGGGGCGTATCATCGTCATGTTGAGGTCCAAGTGGACGTCCATACTGCTGAACGCCTCCTTAGCCAGCGCTTCAGACCGGGCACCAATCAGGGCGTCGAAGTTGTTGCGGCTGATGTAGTCGGCACACTCGTTCTTCACTCCCTGGATATGGTGTACCGTCAGCCGTAGTTGACTGAGGTAGGTCCACCAGCGCCGTAGCTTGGCCTTCTCAGGTGGGGGACCCTTCTGGAAACTGCGGACCGGTTCTTGGTCGCACAGTCAGACCACAGGGTTACTCCCCAACAGTCGTGCTTGTGAGGATAGAACCAGCATACCCGCGAGCAATTCCTGCTCATAGGTGGAGTAGTTCCCCCTGGCCTGGTTCCACTTCCAGTTCCAGTGGCCCAGAGGTACTAGGACCCACTTGTCGTCAGGGTAGCTGTGCTTGAGGGTTCCATCTCGGTTGAGACCTTCCGTCCCCCATTGGGAAATGGCCGAGTCGAACTCCTCCTTCTCTAGTGCTTGCCATTGGAACAACGTTCCACCACCGCCCACATTGCTAGCGTCGGTCACCAGGATAATATCCCCTTGTGCCCTAGGCACGCCCAAGCACTTAGCGTTGGCTACCTTGTCTTTGAGCTCGTCAAACGCTTGTTGCTCTTGTGGGCCCCAGCGCCAAGTAGTACTCTTCTTGATCAAGTCCGTCAGAACGGCGCTGGTGTAGGTGAAGTTTTTGATGTGGCGGCGATGAAAGTTGCACGCCCCAATGAAACTGCGTACATCATGAAGTCCTTTCTTGGGGTCTTCTTGTCGTACCTTGGCATCCATCAGGGGTTTGGCCTTAGAGGCCGCTGGGGTCCACCACCCATAGCCAACGTCAAACCCCAGGTACTGCATGGTCTCCTGCATGAACTCACACTTCTCCAGCTTGAGTCGTGTGTGGTTCTCCTGGCAGACCGCAAAGAACTCACCCAAGAGGATTAGGTGATCCTCCTTGGTATTGGTCCCGAGGCATACATCGTCGATGTGAGCCTCCATCTGGGCACCACGGGATATGAGCTCCTGCACCTTAGGTCTCCTTCGTAGGATGGACAAGATCTTGTTCATCAGCTCTTGGAATAGAGCGGGTGCGTTAGCCACGCCGAACGGCATGACCTTCCACTTGAACACCCTCCCCTGAGGGGTGATGAAGGCCAGTAGTTCCTGTGCGTTGGGCGTCAGGTCCACTTGCCACAATCCGCTCCTCTTGTCCATCTTGGTCTTGTAGCGGCAGGAGGCTATCTTCTGCAGGGTAGACTCCATATTGGGAATGGACCCTGAGTGGTTCAGCGTCTTCTTCTTCAGCTCTCCATAGTCCACTACCAGCCGTTTGGCTGTAGACCCAGGTTTAGCCACCAGGAAACAGGGGCTGCAGTGTAGGGGGTAGTCCCCGTCCTTGTACTCCAGGACTAGGCCAGCGTCGATACATTCTTGTATCTGTCGCTCGATCTCGTCGGCCTGCTCTTTAGGAGCTGGATAGGGTCTCCTCCGGATCTTGTGACCCACGAGATCGGGTTTCAGCTTGAGGTCCATCTGTACCAGCTTGTCACATGAGGCTGGAGGGGGTAGTTCTCCGAACACCTCCAGATAGGTCCTTATAAGCTTCTGTACCCGCGGGTCCAATACCTTGATCTTGTCCTCCATATCCTCGTCAGAGTGTAAGTTGCTTGCCCTCTGAGTAATAGACGTCGGGAGGTGGTCCTCCACCGACTCTCCGCCCGTGGTAGTGTCCTTCAGCCCTTGGTAGGCATATAGAAGGTCTTGTTCAACCATCTCCGGTGGACGATGGCAACATAGGCACGCTCGAGGGGGTTCACATACACATTCCTCCGAGAGGTCGTCCTCCTCTGGGGTCCTCACATGGGCGCCCCACATACACTTCATAAGCTTGAGATCTACCTCCCTTTGCCAGGTGGTGATCTTCTGTTCGAGGTCCTCCTTCAATTGGGATAGGTCTCCCATACGTCCTTGATTCAGTGGCCATGAGCTGCGGGTAGGCTTCGCGTAGCATAGCTTTTTCGCCACCAACTTCCTCTTGGAATCCACATACTCCCTTAGCCTGGATCGAGGGTCCAGCTCCTCGTCCACGGGGTCTTCCACCCTCATGGAGAGTAGGGGTTTCAGTGGGGCGACGTACTCGGCGTTCTCCACTTCCTCCACACAGGTCTGCACGAAGAAGGAGTAAGAAAAAGTCACTGCCATGTCTTTCTTGGAGGGCTTGATCCAGGCTAAGCCCCCCTTAAAACCCTTTGTTGATGCTAAGACAAACTAAAGTGTTTTTATCTCTCTTTTGTTGCCTAAAGTACACTTTCTCAATGTAACTAGGGTTGTGACCCTAGCCCCCCCATGAAGTTCACCCCTACCACTCAACTGAGCGGAGGTACCTTCCTTCATGGAGGACATACCAAAATAAATCAGGCATTACATGCTTGTTGGCCTTGGAGGTTAAGCCTAAGTGGTCTCCCACCCCAAGACCCCTATACTCAATTGTTTCTACCACTTATTGTGGTCCTACTTTGTAACTGTTTCTGAATTCAGTTGCTTGGCCAAGTCATTTTCTGTGTGGTCCTGACATCTATGCCCCTCAGTCCTAACCAGCACCATTTCACCCAAAAGAGTGCACATGAAGTGCCTAATGCAACCTCTGAGGCTAGAGTCTGACCAATTTTGATTTAAAACCTTTTGTATTATCCATTTGTGATTGAATCTATGTGCATAAACCTGCTTTGTCTATCTGCAGCCCTTCTGTGTTACACTGGATTCCAAAACCAATCATTGATTCTATCCACATTCAGTCCTTGCTCTACTTGCTGCTTTGGTTTGGGGTTTTCAACTACAAAACCTGCAGGAATACATCAAAAGACCTAGGGCATAATTCAAGGACATCTTTCCGGTAGCAGAGACAGTCCCTTGTGACCTTTTGAACCGACCCTGAGAAGAAGTGCAGAACAAAAGCTCAACAACAAGTTCATCATGTCCACACCAAGCGTCAGGACCTGGCCTATCCGAACTGTCCAAGTACAAATGGGCAGCATGGCCCACCCAATGAGTGAACCACCACACCGAGCTCCACATCATCTCAGTGGCGCATCTGGGTCCCAAGGAGATCCAGAACGCAGAAGGGCGGAAGAGAATAAAGGCCTTACCACCGAGGCCTTAGCAGCACACGGTGGAGACAGCTTCAGTCACCTCCACAGACGTGTGGCTGCTTCAGTATCAAGATCCAATTGTCCAGCTTCATCCTCAACTGCCATTGAAGGACCTGAGGAGTATGAGAAGCTGAAGATGAAGATGGATGAGTACATCATGCATGAGGAGTACTATAAATCCATCCGTGGGGAAGATGGAGAGGAGCCATTGGCTGTACATGGATCCAGACCACGTACAGATCTAGGGTCCTACGCACACTCTGGTCCTCCGTCCACTGCATCCCTGCCAAGACGACTAAGACCTGAGTATCCAACCCCAAGGGCTCCCGAAGTGGGCCCAACACAAGTCGAAGAACAACAACATCCAAGGCCAACCTACGGTGCCCTGGATCAAACTGCTGAGCTGCTGGCCAAATTCCTGTCCGGATCAGAAGATACAGATGTGACGGCCTTATCGGAGGCCATTAAGGCTAGACTGGGTATTGCAGAACCCTTACCCAAGCCTGAGTTGCTCTCTCTCTCTCCAGGGCTGAGTACCCTGGCCGAAGATCTCAAGAGATCGAGGGTCTCAAGGCTGTTGCCTAAGGTTACCTGCCCCAGCCCCTTTCACCCCCGTGACAGGACTGTGCCTATGGCGGATCTACAGGACGTGCCTGTCACAGAGAGTGAGAGAAGAGGGCTGTCAGCCCTGGCCCCTCTTGCCGGCGTGTCGCCTTCAGGCCTAACTCCGGGGGGTGGGAAGACGGGCAGACCAATTGCCCAGGCGAACATCCAGCTGGAACTGCCGGAGTTCGACCCCAAAAATCTGCCTGAATGGGCAGAAGAATTTGCAGAGTTCCTTTTGTTGACTGGCCAATCCCATGTGGATGTGGCCACCAAATGTTCACTGCTAAAACGCTCATGCAAAAAGAAATTTTTGCAAAAACAGGTCAAACAGATTGTGAAAACCTGTTCTACCTGGGCAGAGGTACTCCTGAGGTTAGAGAAAACATTTCCAGTCTATGAGACTGACCTCAGCGTACGCACACAGATCGAGGAGCTACCTATGCTCCCGGAGTTTCCATCCGCTGCGCGAATTTCTGAGTATGTGTGCGACTTGGAGTACTTTTTTTCGAGGATGAACGTGGGCTCCTACGGAGCCACTGAGCCCCACCTGTGGCTCATGAGTAAGATCCCCCAGCGTACGTGGGATGATTGCCGCTCCACCTCTGAGAGGAAGAGCAGGACCCACTCGTACGATACACTGGTGGATCTCTTGATTGAACTAGCTCTTGAGAGAGAGAACGACTCCCACATGGAGAAGTTTCTCAAGAAGCATTTGGGACGAGGTGGTACCCCTACCCCCGAACGTGGCGAAGGGAAGGGGCATAAAAATCCCACAAACACCAACCAGGGAGGTGGTAAAGGGAGGGGCAACCTACGTGCCATGAACGAGGTTCCAACTGATGCAGGCACACCCCCCCTGTTTTACTGCCGACCTGTCAATGACAAGGGGGGACCTTGTCATGCCTCTGACTGCGATCTCCGCAGTGGCTGTATGCTGCAGATGAAACGTCAGCAGCATACTAAAGATGGGAAAACTGTGACCCATCAGGACCACTTCAGGTGTACCATCACCTGTGGTTACTGTGGCAAACGTCGTCACTATGAGGACGAATGCCACATCAAGAAACGCGAGAGTGACAAACTCAAGCGTCAGGAGGCGGAGCGCCAGAAGACCCAGACGCCCTCCAGAAATCCCCCGAATGGGGATAAAGGTAAAGGAGGTGGCAGGGGGGTGGCAAAACTGGACCCCCTAACCCCGAGAGGCGCTCATCAGCGCCCGTTGCTACACCTACTCCTGCTGCTACACCCGCTCCTGCCGCAGGTGTCCCCCAGAAGCGCCCCCAAGGGGATAACGCTACCCCTGAGGGGAATAATTCTAAGAAGAGGCGCTTGGCCTGGATGGCCAAGTCCCTCATGGCTGCAGGGGTGGATGTGAAATTCCCTGATGAGGAATAGGGGGGCGGCTCCGAAGAGGAGGACTTGGTTTTCTGGATCCTCGTGAAAATCGGGGATCAGGTTTTTCGAGCAGTGCTTGATACCGGTGCAACACTTTCCATAGTGGCCCGGCGCCTGCTTAAAACTTTCAGGAAAACTAAGACCGTGGCCATAAGAGTAGGGGACGGGCGTACCATCCATTCCTTGGGGGGGGTCGATGTGACCATATGTCTGGGCGACGAAACCGTGACCCATCACTGCAGAGTGTTGGACACTGACGCCTTTGACATCGTCATTGGCACCGACTTTCTAAGAAGAAACCCCCAGGTAAAAATGCTGTCCCTACAGCGTCCTTACTCTTTGCACTGCGACTTTGGCAGTGGGCTATTCTCCGTTCCTTTGGAGCTGTCAGGACGAAAAGAGTCTGGGCTGCGCTACGCAGCCAAGACAAATTATCGTACTGAAAACTACCAACTGGCCCGTCATGTTCTCGAAAATGGACTGGCGGCCCTTCAGGTAAACCTGGATGAGATCCAGGTGGAATTGTTTGCGAGCCAACAACAGCACATCATGCAGTTGTACTGCTCGAAACAAATGAACAATGCTTTCCGTTTCTTCTGGAAAGCAATGGGCCTAGCGTATGCTAACCCTCCCTTCTCCCTGCTCGCGAAGGTTCTAACCAAGATCGCTTATGAGGGAGGAAGGGTTGTTATGTGCACCCCTGACTGGGGTTGCTCTGGTGAACATGCTTACTGGCGCCGTATGCTTGACCAAATGACCGTGGGAAGAGTGCAACTCCCCGACGGCCCCATCTATGTGCCTGAGGACTCAGACACAGCTATGCAGGCCCCTGAGTGGGCCAGTTTCCTGTCCATCATCGATGGATCTCTCAATCCTGTACCCCTGTGTGACCTGGACCAGGTGCTACTAAAAGAGGTCATGGCCGAAAATCGTGGCCTGACCCTTTATGATCTCAAAAATCGATCTCCTGAGCACCTATCTGCCACACTTACAGCCTGTGAGTCTCCTGATGACTATCTGGAACCTGCAGCTGTAAAAGAGGATGCTGACGACCAACTGTCTGAGATCGCCAGCACTATTCCCTCTGTTGATCCCAGCTGTGTTGACCTAAAACATAGTGCTTTCCTGGCCCAGCTGTTGCTAGAGGAGGTAGATCTAGAGTCAACCTCTGAACCCGCTTCCTCTGTTGGGAAACCAGTGCTACACATGCAGCCTGTGCACACAGGTGAACCCGTGGCCCGGAGTGCTGATGCTCTGGCACGGCCTGCTGCTAATAACATGCCATTGTCTGAGCATGACACTCAAGAACTCCGACGGCTGTTGTACCTGAAGGCCGAAGGTATTGAGCGCCAAGAGCGGCTGCAATACCTCAGACAGACCTGGAAATACTCCATCTGGTCCGAGGAGGACGATGAGTCCTATACGCTGCCTGATCCTGAGATACCTCTAGTGTATTCTCTACACTATGGGCAGCAATGTCCCCCTGAGTGGGACGATGGTACGGTACCTGCCGAAGCTGCTGATCGGCATAAAAAGAAAGAACATGGAAAAAGCAACCTCCATGCTGAGGAGGATTTCCTTCAGAAACTCGAGAGTCTTAACCTTGACCCCCGCCTGAAGAAACTGCTGATGACCTATGAGGAGGTGTTCGGCGACTTGCCGCCTCCCCTTTCATGTAAAAAACTGGTCCAGATGGACTTGAAATTGAAACCAGAATTCGAAAAGACGCGAGTGAGGCGTCGTCCCTATCCCGCTCCACAGGAATAGGTTGAAGAAATCGAGCGCCAGATCCAAGAATGCATTGATGCTGGCCTCGCTGAAGAGTATAAACACGGGGACTATCCCCATCACTGCAGTCCCTGTTTCCTTGTTGCTAAACCAGGGTCGACTGCCCTACGTCTTGTTGTAGACTATGGTGAGGTCAACAAGAAAACCCAGAACCACTCAGGGAGTATTCCTAACATGGAAAACACCCTGGAGCGTATTGCCAAATGCAGGTATAAGACCAAAATGGACAAACGCTCTGGTTTCTGGCAGGTTGACCTAACCGCCGCAGCTCAGGAGCTGCTTGCCTTTATAACCCCTAAGGGTCGTGTCTTCAAGTGGAAGGTTATGCCTTTCGGGGTGGCTAATGCCCCAGCGCTCTTCCAGGAGCTTATGAACAAAATTTTGTACATACTGAGGCGCAGGCCTCTAGTACAAGAGTTGATTTCTCGGGGTGCAGAAATGGAGGCTCACATGGACGACGTGAGTTTGGGTACTAGTACCAAAGAGGACCATGTCCTTCTCCTCCGTGAATTTTTCACTGTCTGTCAAGAAAACCATCTCCGAATTAAACTTCGAAAAATGTGAGTTTATGAAAGAGGAGATGGAGTATTTGGGTTTCGACGTGGGGTATGGCTGGTGGAAACCAGCCGCGTCTAAGATGCAGCCCCTACAGGACATGCAGATTCGCGATGACCCTAAGAAGGGTCTACACGATGTGAGGAGTTTTGTGGGCGCCTGTAATTTCTATCGGCGTCACATCCACAATTTTACTTACTCCTCTGCACCCCTCACTGACCTGATCAAGAAAACTACTCCCTGGAGGTGGACCTCCAGGGAGGAAGAGTGTTTCCAGGAGTTGAAGAAGAAGATTGCCTCCTCCAACTGCCTGGGAGTGCCCCGCCCTGAGGGCGAGATAGTCCTGATCACTGATGCCAGTGATGTAGGGGGGGGAGGTACGATCTACCAATGGCAGGAGCTTAACCCCGCTGAACTAACCCACTGCCATTATCGTACTACTGGACTGAACCGTGATGGTTCGTTGAAACATGACTATCCTACCAGTGAGCGGCGACTGGTGCCACTGGGACACTGGAATTGGAAATGGAACCAAGCGCGTTCCAACTACAGCACCTATGACCAGGAACTCCTGGCCGGTATTGAAGCATTTGGGGGGAGGGCAACCTCGAAGCTTCCCTTCACGGCATGCACGACCTCAAACCCCCAAACCCATGAAATCCAAGTCTTCCACTTGCATTCACGATTGTCCAAAGGATTCTGTGATCCTTGCCTCGGCCATGACACAATCTGGCGTCCTGGGCAAGGAGATGAAGGTATATGTAGACAAAGAAAACATGTAGACAAGTAATATGTACAAGTAACAATTCTATACTATGAAATAGCATAAAAAAGAAGACGAAATGAAGGCGACGGCGTCGCCGCCATCAGAAAATCTGACGGCTACGAGGCGTCGCCATCAGGATCTCCACTGAGATCCTGCCCAAACTGGGCCAAACAGTGGTTTTTGGGCGAAAAACAATGAAATAAAATGATTTTTGAGTCAAAAACACTCATTTTGCGCGTCTCCCCCCAACGCGTCGCGTAGCCGACACGACGCGTTTCTGTACCAATTCAACCTACATATGAAAAGGCCCACTGTTGGGCCACACCATGGGCGCTTGGGCGATTCCTGGAATCGCCTCAGCATTTTTTGAAAAATGCGTGAACGTACTTAACTTCGCAAAAATGGACCTTCGCGGAACGCCGCGAAAAAGGTCACGCTATAATCTTTTATTTCTAAAGACGATAAAACAATAATAAAATTGCCTAAAATCTTTAGAAATCGAAGAATAAAACTTCGATCTGGAGCTGCGTCGCGCAGGCGACGACTGTCGTCGCCAACCCAAAAAAGACGTAAAATGACGATTTCTGGGGTATTTTACAGAAGTCCCACAGAAATCAGGATGCCGTAACATCAACAGGAAAATTCCTGATCCAGCCTGGCGAAGAGCGCCACAGGCTGTGCAGCGGGTATGGGTGAAGCACCCCATACCGCTTCACCCCCCTCCTTAGAAGCCTTGCCTATATCCAAAGGAAGGCCAGGCCAAGGAGGCCCTCTGACCCCTGCAGTGCCCTGGTTTCACAACTGATTCAGCAGAACAGTGGGGGGGGGGGGCTTCGTGAGTAATTTACATGCCACATACATGTAATTTTTTTTTTTTGATCTTGATATATTCATAGGGCAATTGCCCCCCAGGCGTCCACACTGGTCCCTGGCACTCCTTGTGGCCTGTAGTTACATGAACAGAGGCGCTGCAGGGCCTTCCGCCCTGACTGATGGCGCTTAGGCGCACATATGGGCCCTTTTTCTCCATGGGCATGGAAAACAATAATTCAATAAATTCAGAAAAAATTATTTAGGGTCAAACCCAAGGCAACGAATTCCTCGCGCCTGAATTTAGGGCCATTTCCTGCCCAAGGCAACCCGTGCCAGTTTAGGGTCGATTCCCAACCCAGGGCGACGAATTAACGCGCCTAATTTGGGGGATTTAGGGTCATTTCCTACCCAAGGCGCCCCACGCCAATTTAGGGTGGTACCTCCCGGAGGGTCAACCAACCCAAGGCGACGAATTAACGCGCCTTCTTGTGCGGTTCGCAGACGTCGTCGTCGTCGCTGTGGTCGTCGCCCAGCCACCTAATGGACTTGGGGGCTCCATAGGGTCTTCCACCCATCGTAGGAGTCAAGGAGCTCCTCGCGGATGCACCATTCATCACGTTGATGCCCTGGACCTTAGCTCCTGCAGTTTCCCACTTCAGCGATCAGCGATCAGCGATCAGCGTACTCCTGCAGTCTGGGCGTCGTCGCCGTCCGCAGGCCGTCACGCGCCCTTGGTGGCCTTGGCGTCGGCAGAATCCTTTTGAAGCATTTGGGGGGAGGGCAACCTCGAAGCTTCCCTTCACGGCATGCACGACCTCAAACCCCCAAACCCATGAAATCCAAGTCTTCCACTTGCATTCAAGATTGTCCAAAGGCTTCTGTGATCCTTGCCTCGGCCATGACACAATCTGGCGTCCTGGGCAAGGAGATGAAGGTATATGTAGACAAAGAAAACATGTAGACAAGTAATATGTACAAGTAACAATTCTATACTATAAAATAGCATAAAAAAGAAGACGAAATGAAGGCGACGGCGTCGCCGCCATCAGAAAATCTGACAGCTACGAGGCGTCGCCATCAGGATCTCCACTGAGATCCTGCCCAAACTGGGCCAAACAGTGGTTTTTGGGCGAAAAACAATGAAATAAAATGATTTTTGAGTCAAAAACACTCATTTTGCGCGTCTCCCCCCAACGCGTCGCGTAGCCGACACGACGCGTTTCTGTACCAATTCAACCTACATATGAAAAGGCCCACTGTTGGGCCACACCATGGGCCCTTGAGCGATTCCTGTAATCGCCTCAGCATTTTTTGAAAAATGCGTGAACGTGCTTAACTTCGCAAAAATGGACCTTCGCGGAACGCCGCGAAAAAGGTCACGCTATAATCTTTTATTTCTAAAAACGATAAAACAATAATAAAATTGCCTAAAATCTTTAGAAATCGAAGAATAAAACTTCGATCTGGAGCTGCGTCGCGCAGGCGACGACTGTCGTCGCCAGCCCAAAAAAGACGTAAACTGACGATTTCTGGGGTATTTTACAGAAATCCCACAGAAATCAGGATGCCGTAACATCAACAGGAAAATTCCTGATCCAGCCTGGCGAAGAGCGCCACAGGCTGTGCAGCGGGTATGGGTGAAGCACCCCATACCGCTTCAGTATGTTGGTGCTATCGTCACAATCCCGACTCCTGGGATCTAACCCTATTGTCTGGCTGTGTGACCAGGAGCCTGTGAAGTCTTTTCAGAATGGCCCACCACCGGAAAAAGCAAAGCTAAAACGGTGGTGGACTTACCTGAGCCAGTTCAGGCTGACAGTGCATCATATCCCCGGGATTAAGAATGAACTGTCTGACTATATATCGCGCAACAACTTCGATGCGCTTATTGGTGAGAGCTCTGAGGCGCTCGCCAAAGAGGCTTTCCAGCGTATGGATGTCCAGCTTGACCTGTCCATGCGCACTGCTGGAATCCTGGAGGGTTGGAGTCTAACCGACTATCAGTCAGAGTATGAAGAAATTCTCCAAACCCTCAGCACTGGTCTCGAACCCCGTGTCATTGACGGGCACCAGTGGTATAAAAACAATCAGTACCTCTTCTACGAGGACCGAATTGTGGTGCCTGAGGCACGACTGGATGGGTGCCTACAGTGGTCCCATCTCAGTTCTGGTCACACTGGCGCTAATCGCTCAGTGGACTTCTTCCGTGAGTGTTTCTACTCTAGTCTAACCCTGACTGGTCCAGACCCATGGGGTTCTACCCTTCCTTACAGGGTTTACCATACCCCTAAGTGTGCTACGTATGTCTGTATGTGTCTCACTTCTCTCCCCAGCGTGGCTCCCGGAGACCGGGCTTCGCTGACGTCGGACCGAAGGTCCTAATCAGGTACTATTACCACTCCTATGGCGCCCAATTTCTGTGCTGGCGCCTATCCTTGGGGTAAGACGGCAAAAGCCCTACCTACTAAGAGGGGAGGGGTGGCCAAGTGTGCTAAGGGCATACAAAACGCCCATTTTTGCTACAGGCCAAAAGCTAACGCACTCCCCTGCCCACGAGGAAAAGCACGCGGGACAGGAGACACCAGTACACTACACTCACTAACGCCAGCACCGGCCTTCGAAGGCAGGGTGAGCACTCATCACTTGCACTCACCTCCTGCCAGGCCTGCTGACCCTAACCCCTACACACGCTACTGGGTGCTGCTGTCAGAGGTCACGCAGGCCCTAATGGCCCTGCTGTGAAGAAGGCAAGAGAACACAGCGCTCCTAAGCAGCTGTGGCCTAACAGGGGACGCCACAACGCGTTTCCCCTGCTAGGGCTTGGAGGGAAGGGGTGCTCTCGTTGCGTGCACAGCGCAGATGTCGTTGAGGTCGGACTGCCCTCGCCAGTACTGGCTGAGGCACAGTGATTTGATTTGTGATCAGCGCCCCTGTTTTGCTGGGGCAGAAAAATGGTAGCCGCCGAAGGCAGCTGCTGCGTGCACCAATCACCCTTAACCTCTCCCACCTGTACAAAAGAGGCAAATGAAGGGGCGTTTGCGACGGAGGAACCAAGCCACACTCCAGGTATTATACCCTTCTCAGTGTGACCTATAATACACTGTTGGCAAACACGCTGAAGATTCAGCTACCCCTGTCAAGCAAGCAAGCTTTAAGAAACTCCTCGGGTTCTCTTAAAGAACGTACCGAGGAGCCTCTGGGTAACTTAAACGAGGTTTACCGTGCGCAATTCGCGTGGCCTACCCTTTAATGCATCATGTGCACGCAGGGAAGGGAGGCTGAACCACTGACTCAACCAGGAGGTGAGCTCCTCCTGGGCTAACCTACCTTACTCACCATGCATCGTGTGAATGCCGAATTGAAACGAACACAAAACAAACCTAAGCGTTTTAAGCAACTCAACTTTAACGCCACGGCCGCACACGAACAAACGCTTACCTGTGAAGAAGAAAAAAAGGGTTAATTTCGGATACAGGTAAAGCGTCACAGCGTGTGGATGCCTCGATTAGGCACATGCATCGCAAGCACAGCGCATATTCTAACCCTACGTGCGCGCTGCGCGCTCAATTCGCATCACATACCTTTCATTCCTGTTTTTACCTGTGCAGAGCACGAGAGAAGAACACCCGACCCCCCAACGAGCACAGCGTGGACAACCCTAACGTTTTGTCGAAACAACCAACACGAACGCAATGTGTAAGTGTGAGGTGACACTGACATACCTGAGAGATGGGTTGTTGACCTGCTCTGTGGTGTGGGCTGAATTTGAATACTTGAGTCTGAAGTTTATAAAAATTTTGATGCAACTGTGCAAAAATTTTCTTTAAAACTTTAAAAACTACGGCTCATACCTTCTTTTCCAAAAGCCGTTTACGCTTGCGCAACCCTTTTCTTGGAGTCCGCTTCCTTTGCGCTTGTCTGCGACTATGAGTTATGTGTAAAAATGACGATTTCCCGCGTGGTTTCGTCGATTTTTAACGATTTCACTTGCTAAATCGCAACCCCTTCCGCTAAACCGCAGGAATCACTCCCTGCTGGTTCCATTTTCTATTTTTTCCAGCTCCTGGGGGTTTGTGTCCTCCATTGGGAGTATTGCTCCGCCCTGGCCCTTGGTCAGGACGTATACGAAAACGCTGTTTATACGGCGATAGCCGTCCGCATTAGAGCGTTCGACTGTACCCTAGTGGGCAAGCACATTGGCTCTAGGGAGGGAGTCCCGGGTTCAATTCCCACTACCCCCAAACTTTTTCCAAAAGTTTTCGTCGCACGCCGGCGACGTTTGAGGAATGCCCCATCGAAGGGACATCATTCACGGTACATTACACTGTTTTTCAAGGGTACCTACAGTGTGATAGGCTTCTATGAAGTGATGAGGATGTTTTTGGTAAGTTTAATGCATTTTTTGAGGTAATTTTGGGAATATTTGAGCCTTCTTCCTTGGTCCTACTAGCTTCATGAACTATTACTCCAGGGGGGAGTAAGAAAAAGTCACTGCCATGTCTTTCTTGGAGGGCTTGATCCAGGCTAAGCCCCCCTTAAAACCCTTTGTTGATGCTAAGACAAACTTAAGTGTTTTTTATCTCTCTTTTGTTGCCTAAAGTACACTTTCTCAAAGTAACTAGGGTTGTGACCCTAGCCCCCCCATGAAGTTCACCCCTACCACTCAACTGAGCGGAGGTACCTTCCTTCATGGAGGACATACCAAAATAAATCAGGCATTTCATGCTTGTTGGCCTTGGAGGTTAAGCCTAGTGGTCTCCCACCCCAAGACCCCTATACTCAATTGTTTCTACCACTTATTGTGGTCCTACTTTGTAACTGTTTCTGAATTCAGTTGCTTGGCCAAGTCATTTTCTGTGTGGTCCTGACATCCATGCCCCTCAGTCCTAACCAGCGCCATTTCACCCAAAAAAGTGCACATGAAGTGCCTATTGCAACCTCTGAGGCAAGAGTCAGACCAATTTTCATATAAAACCTTTTGTATTATCCATTTGTGATTGAATCTATGTGCATAAACCTGCTTTGTCTATCTGCAGCCCTTCTGTGTTACACTGGATTCCAAAACCAATCATTGATTCGATCCACATTCAGTCCTTGCTCTACTTGCTGCTTTGGTTTGGGGTTTTCAACTACAAAACCTGCAGGAATACATCAAAAGACCTAGGGCATAATTCAAGGACATCTTTTTGGAGGTAGGGCGCTTGCAGCTTCAGGGAGTGTATCTGGGAGTGCTGTACGAAGAAGTCAGTCCCCAGTACAAAGTGGAAGGCCTCAGTGTCCATCACATAGAACCGATGGGCGATAGTCCGGGAGCCCATAGGTACCTCCACTTCACAGTCCCCGCAGCTGTGCACCACATGTCCATCCCCCATACGTATAGCAGCGGTGGTCATGGTGTTCTTCAGGCTCCCACAAGGTAAAATTTTCTTGGCCACTATAGATATGGTGGCGCCAGTGTCCAATACCCCCAGGTATTCGCGTCCCCCTAGTCGGATACGTACCCAAAACACCAGGTCTTGAGTGCCACCGGAGCGTCCCCGTCAGAACTCCGCGGGACAGGTCACCTGGAACCCCTTGTTCCGCAATTTGCGGGCCATCCTCATGAAACGGCTCCTCTTCTTAGCGTTGCCGTCATCACCACCTTCATGCTCACGCTTGGCTCCTTGTTCTTGCTGGGCTTGCGTTTGTGAGCGTGTGGTAGGACCAGACTGCCCTCCAGAGGGCTCGGAGTTCCCCCCTGGACTAGGGTTGGGGTTGCCTCCGTTCTTGTCCTTGTTCTTGTTGTCGGGCTGGCGGTTAGCGCCTCCTCCTCGTCCACCTTGACCCTTGTCTTGCCCTTGACCAAGTCCTTTCGACTTGCCCTTGCCGGAGTCATTGCCTTTGCCTTTGCCTCCACCTTTGCCTGAGCCTTTGCCAGGATCTTCACCCTTAAGCTTCGCCGATAGGCGTTGCTTATGGTAGTACTCATCCTCGTAGTGCTTCCGCTTCCCGCAGAATGCACACGTGATGGTGCACCTGTAATGATCCGGCAGCTTCGCTTTGGCGCCGGTGTTCTTCTCCTGCTGCTTCCCCTGGACTACGAAGCAGTCTCGCTGCTCGCAGTCAGGGGCGTGCTGCAGGTGGCCCTGCTCGTCACTGGCATCACACCAGAATAGCTCCTTCACGTTCTCCATGATACGGGCGTGGGCGTGTTTGGGGGTAGTCCCGTGCCCAGGTCGGGACCCTTGGTACCCTTTGCCATGGCCTCCAGAACCTCCACCACCAGGACGGTAGTTGTTCGAGTGCTGGTCGCTCTCCTTCTCCAGCGCCAGCTCCAGGAGTAGCACGCATAGATCCTCGTAGCGGAGGGATCTAGCCTTGCGCTCCGCCGTCGAACGGCACTCGTCCCATAGCTCTCGAGGGAGCTTGGCCACCAACCAGAACAGCAAGTCGTCGCTGCTGTAGGAACCGGGCGTCAGTCGTCCGACCCAGTGATCCAGGTCAGCCAACAGCCCAGAGACCCTGCCAGGTTTGGGGTTGTTGGGCAGCACGGGCAGGTTCTGGATCTCGGCCCTGATGGAGAGGTCGGTTTCGTAGGTCGGGTACTGCCTCTCCAGGGCAACCAACACATCGGCAAAGGTGGCGGAGTTAGTCACGATCTGCTTGACCTGCTTCTCCAAGTACTTGGTCTTGCAGCACTGCAGGAGCAGATCGCACTTGACTCGCCCACTAGCGTGGGTTTGGCCGGTCAATCGAAGAATCCGGCCAAAATTCTCAGCGAACTCGCTGAGGTCCTTGCCTGTGAACTCAGGCAGGGTCACCACGATCTTGGAGGTGGCAATAGCCTTCGCCTCCTGAGACCTGCGTCCCTCAGGGCGTCGGGTCTTCTTCTTCTTCTTCTTCTTCTTCTTCCCCCTTGGGTCCTCGGGGTCCTCCGGGTCATCGTCCTCTGAGGGCGAAGTAGAAGTCATCGACGGCGGCTCATCATCGGAGGGGTCTCCGCCTAGATCACTAGAACCATAAGGCTCCACGTCCACCATTGCCCTCAAGGCTGTAAGCCCCAGCCGGTCTAGCTCGGCCCTCGTAGAGTTCGTCACGTGGCTGTAGGGCGGCTGGGCCGTTCTCGGTACGAAAGGACTTCTCGGTATCGCTGCAGGGGTCGGCATCGGTCGACTCCTCAGGCTCCCCAGGGTGTTTGTCAACCCTGCCGCCAGGTGGTTGGCCTGTACTGGGTGGGGTGACATTCCCACCGTGGTAGGTGACGCTTGGGGCGGTATCATCAGGGGCTCCAGTTTCTCTCAGATCTCTTGAGAGAGGTCGCCCACGATTTTTGAAGTGGCTCCTCGGAGCACCTCGTTGATCTCCGACCGCGTCAGGGACCTGTTGGAGGATCTCCCCGATCCTCTACTCCTGCCTCCAAGAGACTCAGGTCCTCTCCTCAACCCACTCAAGGTTGCATACCCAGGTGCATACCCAGTAACATCCACATAGGTTCCAGTAGCGGGTAGTGGATGGGGATATTCAGCCGCATACCATCGCGGCGCAGAGCTGGAAGCCACCGGCTCACTGGCAGTAGTTGCCTCAGGGAGCGCAGTGGTAGGTGGGCCCATACCATAGGCGGGGTAGGGAGGCATGCCAGTAAAGCCTGTGCCCTCTGCCATAGGCGGGTTGGTTATGGGAGTGGATGTTGCAGCGGCTGGGTCTGGAATTGGGAGTGTGGTGGTTAAAGGAGAGGGTGATGCGTGGAGGCCGGAAGCGATTGGTGCGCCTTCGAAGGTAGGGACATTCGTCAGGTGTTGCCCTTGCTCCTCTCCTTCGTCTGCTTCGTCTCCAGCATCCTTCTCGCTCTCTCTCTTCCTCTTCACAGGCTGAGTGACCACCTCTTCGACTGTGAGGGCCCTGAAGGCCGTCTGGAGTCCATCCAACGAGTCCTCAGCCACTTCCACTGGCCCAAGTAAGGGCTCCGAAGGTACAGCGCCGCTAGGTCCAGGTCCAGGTTCACCTGGTGCTGGCCTTGCCGGTGCCTCAGGCGCCGGCGCTGTCTTCACGTCGGCGTCCTCCTTCCTTGTGTCCATCTTCGTTCGCCCTTCTGCTTATATGTGCTTGTACTCGGCACACTGGATGTACGGCGCGGGGTTGCTGCCGGTGCGCAGAGACAGACTGCCTCTTGCTACCAGAAAAGTTTATAGTGGTTTCAGCACTGTGTTTTTGTCTCTCCTGCTGCTTGCTGCTGGTGTAGGGTTTCCTGCTGCTTGTTTTTGGAGATGAAAAGCTTTTGTTTGCTGAAATACAGTAAATCTAGGATAGCCCAAGCCAGAGGTGTGCAAGGAGAAGAGAATCAGGATCAAAGCATGAAGGGCTGCAGTGTAAACAGTGTAAGATGAAAGGATATTCACAGAAACTGCAACTCACGTCAAATCGGAATGCATATTCACAAAGATAGCTGAAAAGTTTTGGAAAAGAGTTGGAAAACTGCCCCATGGTCACTCTATCTCCATAGTGCCATCTCAGGAGATGTGCACCCTTTGTTTTGGGTCCCATATGTGCTGAGGTGGCAGGGCATGTGGCGATGAGGTCACTGCCATGTCACATGGGATCTTCCTACTTAGCTAGGCTGACCGGGAATTGAACGCAGGACCTCTCAAAAAGAGGTGCCCAGCCCCCTAGGGTGCATACCACTAGGACAGCTAAGTATTCATGGAAAAACATAGATAAATTCATAGGCTCTGCCTTGGATATGTCAGTTCTCAGTCAACTCAGGAAAAGATGATTTGCCTCACATTGAAAGGGGATTAAGGGGTCCACTCCATATCCTGATTGGGTGTTTGGTTCCATAAGTCAAAATGTGTTATCACCAGTTTTGGTGGGTCCAATGCTAAGATAGAAATGCCTGGATGCTCAGTGCATCTCTAATACAACTAGAGTATGCCTCAAAGCATTCGAAAAGCACTTTTTCTTACTCATTGCGCAGTTTTTGGGGCTTTTTGGCGCCTTTTTGGGCCGTTTCTCGGACATATCGTGGAGTTAGAGGGTACCAAAGGTCCCTTGGTCACGAGAAAGTCAAGCCGCACGTGTAGTGTGGCAGCCGTTTGCCTTCGTTTGGCTATTTTGAACCCTTAGTAGGGCTGTTTTGGGCGAAAAATGGCTGTTTTTGGCCCGAAACTGCGCAGCCCTCCCAACTTGGCGCCACCGCCCCGGGCCGCCACCGGTGAGTTTCTGGCTCAAAACTTGGATTTGGCAAGGGCACCACCTAGGCTCCAAGATGGCTACATGGGCAAATGATCCGAGGCGTTGGGACGGGGCAATGGCCAAAACGGCACGGAGAAGTGTTGTTGTTATTGTTGTTGCTTGTTGTTGCTTGGTGTTAGCTAAATTTAAGGGGAGAGGGGTGTAGTAATATATATATATATATATATATACATATGCTCCAATCTACACCCCTCTCCCAACTCTAGGTGGCTCCACCACACGGCTCTAAGGTACGTGCGAAGGGCACAAAGTGGTGCATACATGTTGTGGAAGGGGCTAAACTCGGTCAAAAACGGGCTCAAAACGGGCTAAAAACACTTGTTTGAGCGTCCCAAATGGTCCGGGATCACTTTTGGAAAACGCGTTTTTGACCCATTTTTGACCCATGTTTGGTCCCATTTTCAAGGTATTTTGGGATTTTCCATGAGCCAAAACCCGTCGCCACGGGCTCAAAATGGGCTAAAACCAGTTGTTTGAGCTTCCGAAATGGTCTAGGATCACTTTTGGAAAAACACGTTTTTGACCCATTTTTGACCCATTGTTGGTCCCAAAACGGCCCATTTTCAAGGCATTTTGGGGTTTTCCATGGCCCAAAATGCGCCACCACGGGCTCCAAACGGCCTAAAAACACTTGTTTGAGGTTCCCCACTGGTCTAGGAACACTTTTGGAAAAAATCATTTTTTTCGCCCCGGGGCCCCTCGTGGACCCACCGTTGGCCCCCACTGTGCGTGGGCTGGCCGGCCCTCCGGCTGCACCAAGTGACCACTGGTACGGGGGTCTACGTGTCTCGTTGGGCGATTCTGAGGCTTGGAAACCATAAAAAGTGGGGGGTTGCGCGTGGACTAGGTGCCCTCGGAATTCGGTTTGGAGCCACGTAGTCCAAGATACGGCCCGTTCTTGGTTTCGGGGTGCTGGTGCACATTGCGCAGTTTTTGGGGCTTTTTGGCGCCTTTTTGGCCCGTTTCTCGGACATATCGTGGAGTTAGAGGGCATGAAAGGTCCCTTGGTCACGAGAAAGTCAAGCCGCACGTGGTGTGTAGCAGCCGTTTGCCTTCAATTGGCTGTTTTGAACCCTTACTAGGGCTGTTTTGGGCGAAAAATGGCTGTTTTTGGCCCACAACTGCGCAGATTTGGGAGGGCACCTCCCAACTTGGCGCCACCGCCCCGGGCCGCCACTGGTGAGTTTTTGGCTCAAAACTCGGATTTGGCAAGGCCACCACCTAGGTTGTAGGATGGCTAAAATAGAGTCAGGCCCGAGGCGATGGGAAGGTGCAATGGCCAAAACGGCACGGAGACGTGTTGCTTGCTTGTTTGTTAGCTAAATTTAAGGGGAGAGGGGTGTAGTAATATATATATGTATACATATATATATATATATATATATATATATATATATATATATATATATATATATATATATATATATATATATATATATATATATATATATATATATATATATATATATATATATATATATATATATATATATATATATATATATATATATATATATATATATATATATATATATATATATATATATATATATATATATATATATATATATATATATATATATATATATATATATATATATATATATATATATATATATATATATATATATATATATATATATATATATATATATATATATATAGTCATAGTCATAGTCATAACCACTTATCATGCCGTCTACTGGAGTTACCGGGCATCTCGCGCCGACAGGTGGTTCCTGCCTCGCTCGATCCCGTGGGTCCCAGGGCTGCCTGAGGTGGCCCACAGCATGACGGAAGACCCAGAGGACCGGGGATACCGGGCAACCAGGGTTTGGGGGCAGTGGCAACTGCAAAGCGTTAGCATTAGCAACGGCGACGGACGCTGGCCCGTTTGTTCGCCGGGGGTAAGGGGGCAAGGCATAGCAGCGCAGCAGCATCGCAACAAGCAGAAAGCAAGGGCACCTCTGTCCGTCGCAATGCAGCAACCAAGGAACAAAGCAGCACGCATGCGGCGAAGCGAGAGCTGACCCTCCATCGTTCACGTTGCCCCGCCACTCTGGAGACACCCAACACCCATGACCCCACGTAATCCATTGTCGTCCGCGTCCTCGAAACTGCCCACCACCCCTGACTCCACGTATCCCTCTGCCAGCACGCACTAGCCTGTATGTGCACAGCCAGGATTTCTGGGAGGCTCCAGCCTAGCCTGGCCCTCAGCTGTCATCGCCCCCATGTCTCCACATTGTACGCCATCTTCCCACCGCACCAGCCCCCTAGTATAGTACAGAAACACGTTACCAACTCCACGTCCCCGTGGCCCCGTGCTGCCCCCACACCCCAGATATATACCATGCTGGCATCCCATGTCAGGGGCCAGCGCCCAGTCTGCATCGAGGCATTCACTTGCCCACATATAATATATCTTGAGGGTCTACAGGGGGGGACGCCAGCCGCTTTGCGACGGGAGTGGCGCAACCCGTGAGTATCGCTGGCTGGGATTCGGGCTGGTGGGTGCCGTAGCTTGGTTATCGACCCCCTGTAGGGGTACCCACCAGAGGCTCGCCCCGGGCCGTGGTTACCAGGTGCACCTCATCTGGCCCACATACAATGCCCTGGCGCCTACCCTTGACCCTTACCTGCACTGATTGGCCAGCTTCCGTGGTTGCGCCTCTTCCGCCACAGCAGCGGCCAGGCCGCAGGTTCGGCCCCCACCGACGACGTGGCGAGCCTACTTATAGCATTGGCCCGCGCGTCACCCCCCGGACCACTCAGCACGCCGCTCCCCTGCCCTCCTCGCCTCTAGCCGACCGGACTGGTGCCCCCCAGGGGTAAGCTGTTACAGTGGTGAGGCGACTGCATACTCTTCACTACGACGCCGCGCAGTACCGCTGTTGCCACGCCGACGCCACCTGCTAGCCGCCACGACACTCACCACTGCAACCACAAGGCCATGGTCAGAGGTTAGACTATGTACATGCCCGCAGGCACGGTCCCTCTAGTTTGTTAACGGGGCCAGGGGATGCCCCCGCGCTCCCCCTGAGTTGTTAGAGGGGTCAGGGGGACACCCCAGTACCGCCATGCATCCCCGTGCTCCCCCACTGTACGGTTCCCCAGTACCGCCGCGTTCCCCCACCGTACGGACTCCAGTACCGCCGCATACCCCCACCATACGGTCCCCTGTACCGCCGCGTACACCCCCACGATGTCAGTACACCGTCATCTGGAACTTCCCCGCTGCTCCCCCACTGCACGGCTCCACAGTACCGCCGCGTACCCCCGCCGTACGGATCCCAGTACCGCCGCGTTGACCCCCAAGACTCCAGTACTCCGCCACCTGGAACTCCACGTGCCCCCTGTGAGCGCTCCCTCCAGGCTGCCATGCCGTCCCCACGACGCCCGCCATACTGTCCCCCTGATGACCCCACCGTCATAACCTTCCACGCACACATCTTCGCCCCGTCGCCGCTCCTGGGGCCTGCAGGCTGACCCCGCAACCCCGTGTAACACTCCCAGGGGGCGCCGCAGCGCTGTAACCCCCAAACAACTCCGTGCACCCCCGGTGTATCCCGAGCAACCACTCCCAAGACTGCCGTAGCCGGGCCGCCAGTAGAGACCCCGGTGCCATGGGAATACCCTACAGGGGTTTGGGCCTTATTACCCTGGTCGGGACGACCCATGACACCTCACTGTTGTATGCGGCGACCCGGGGCATGCGGGTGAAGCATCCCTGTCCGACCCTCATGCACGGGGGCAGTACGGCTCACCATCAGGCCGGCACGACCTGTCACATCGCGTTGGCCGTCATACGCCGCCTGCCAGTACCGCACAATCAGGCCGCGTAGGCACTGCTTCTCAGGCGCCACTCCCTCCGCTGCGTCCAGCGTAGGGATGGTAGCTGGTGCACCCACAATTCCCATCCCCATCAACCTGCACCCCCGGCACCCACCGCTCCGTCACCATTTCCTCCGTGATGCCACAACCAGAGTATCCGTGAGTCGCCCTCCAGAGCCGCCCACCACAGCATCAGGGGCAGGGCCGCAGACGGCGCTCCAGGGCACCGTACCCCTTCCACTCGGACGCTCTTCAGGCCACCCTGGATAGTCGTCCAGGCACTTGAGGACATCCGTCCAGAGTGCCGCAGTGCCCACCTCGCCTTAGGCCACCCCCTGTCGGCATGCTCCTGACATGTCCCGCACAGCGGGGCGGAGGCACACTGATGAACCCAAACGGACACCGTCTCCCCGCACCCGTGGCATCGCTGCGGAAGCACAGACCGCGATGGAACGCAGCTACCATCACAGCACTGCGACCACAGGTCCTGCCATACATCGCAGCACGCGTCCTGGAGCCCGAGCAAAGCCCCTGTCAGCGTGCGTGCTGTGGCACTACTGAGGAGGCTGCGCCTCGCCTCCTCCCACGTGGACACCGGGCGGAGTATCGGTCGTCCGTCGGGCATCTCCGGCAGGCTCTCAAGCAGCCGGGGCCACCGCGCCACCTTGGGGCCGCGCGTGCCATGCGCCAGGAGCTCCCAACCGTAGTCCCGCAAGACCTCCCCGATGACAACAACCCCGTCCTGCTCCGGGCCCCTGGCGAAAGCCAGAACCAAGCGTATATATATATATATATATATATATATACTACACCCCTCTCCCCTTAAATTTAGCTAACAAGCAACAACAAGCAACAAGCAACAACAAGCAACAACACGTCTCCGTGCCGTTTTGGCCATTGCACCTTCCCAACGCCTCGGGCCTAACTCTACTTTAGCCATCCTAGAGCCTAGGTGGTGGCCTTGCCAAATCCAAGTTTTGAGCCAAAAACTCACCGGTGGCGGCCCGGGGCGGTGGCGCCAAGTCGGGAGGTGCCCTCCCAAATCTGCGAAGTTTTGGGCCAAAAACAGCCATTTTTCGCCCAAAACAGCCCTAGTAAGGGTTCGAAACAGCCAAAAGAAGGCAAACGGCTGCCACACTACACGTGCGGCTTGACTTTCTCGTGACCAAGGGACCTTTGGTGCCTTCTAACTCCACGATATGTTCGAGAAACGGCCCAAAAAGGCGCCAAAAAGCCCCAAAAACTGCGCAATGTGCACCAGTACCCCGAAACCAAGAACGGGCCTTATCTTGGGCTACGTGGCTCAAAAACGAATTCCGAGGGCACCTAGTCCACCCGCAACCCCCCACTTTTTGTGGTTTCCAAGCCTCAGAATCGCCCAACGAGACACGTAGACCCCCGTACCAGTGGTCACTTGGTGCAGCCGGAGGGCCGGCCAGCCCACGCACAGTGGGGGCCAACGGTGGGTCCACCAGGGTCCCCGGGGCGAAAAAAATCATTTTTTCCAAAGTTGTTCCTAGACTACTTGGGATGCTCAAACAAGTGTTTTTACGCCGTTTTGAGCCCGTGGTGGCGCATTTTGGGCCATGGAAAATCCCAAAATGCCTTGGAAATGGGCCGTTTCAAGACCAAAAATGGGTCCAAAATGGGTCAAAAACGCTTTTTTCCAAAAGTGATCCTGGACCATTTATGATGCTCCAACAAGTGGTTTTAGCCGATTTTGAGCCCGTGGCGACAGAGTTTGGCTCATGGAAAATCCCAAAATGCCTTAAAAATGGGCCATTTTGGGACCAAAAATGGGTCAAAAATGGGTCAAAAATGGGTCAAAAACGCGTTTTTCCAAAAGTGATCCTAGACCATTTGGGATGCTCAAACAAGTGTTTTTAGCCCATTTTGAGCCCGTTTTGATAGAGTTTAGCCCCTTCCACCACATGTATGCACCACTTTGTGCCCTTCGGACGTACCTTAGAGCCGTGTGGTGGAGCCACCTAGAGTTGGGAGAGGGGTGTAGATTAGCGGATATATATATATATATATATATATATACATATATATATATATATATATATATATATATATATATATATATATATATATATATATATATATACATATAGATATATATATATATATATATATATATATATATATATATATATATATATATATATATATATATATATATATATATATATATATATATATATATATATATATATATATATATATATATATATATATATATATATATATATATATATATATATATATATATATATATATATATATATATGTATGTGTGGATGTGTGTGTATGTATGCGTATATATATATATGTATATATATATATATATATATATATATATATATATATATATATATATATATATATATATATATATATATATATATATATATATATATATATATATATATATATATATATATATATATATATATATGTATATATATATATAGATGTACATACATGTATTCGTATATATATGTATATATTTCACTTGGAGGGAGTAGAAATTGAGTAGAAGAGAGTGGATATTCACTTGGAGGGAGTTGATATTGAGGGGGAGGGAGTGGATTTGCGCACAGCGCTAAACGCGTTCAAAACAGCGAAGCAAAGGGCAACGCTCGCCAATCACACATCTGTCAGTAATTAATAATAATTGACAGAGTGACCAGAAGGTGAAATTCGAACCGCTTGCGGTAATTAGAACAACAACATAAAATTCATACCTTTCTGTCAGTTGCGGTGGTTTTTTGAGTTACGCCGCGTGTCGCCTGTTCGTGCGCAGTCTTTCGCAGTCTGCTAGGGCCGCAGTCTGCATACCGTCACCGTATTCCGGCCATTCCTAGTCACATATTGTCGCATATTCTCTCCCCGCCACAAAGCGGCTTTCACTACCCCACCAGCTGGACATAAAGTCGATTTCGGTTCTTGCACGATCTGTGCATATATCTATATAGAGAATTTTAATGCGGATCGATTCATGCTAAATTTCTACCACTTTTGTGGCCGTTTTGATGGATTTCGTAATTTACAGGGTTGTCGAAGCTCGAATTTTTTGTGTCGATTGTATCAATTAGATGACTGTTAGTTGTTTGCGAGCGTTTCTGGCACCATTTGTCGTGTTTCGCAATGAATGACTGTATCGCAGAGCTTGTTTTCATGTGTCGCCTTTGGTTGTGCTTGGCACTTGGTTTCGTAGCTTTTCTGGCTGTGGCGCACTTCACCAATATGTCCGAAGGTATGGCCTGTGCTTCTGTGCGGCCGACGCCGCCAGCAATCTGGCTCTGATGGTATGTGAAATGAAGCAGAAAGGTTACCAACAGTCCTGGTGGCGTCCTCTGGCCAAAAAGGTGCTGAATGCACCCCATTTTGGCGGCTGGGCGCCTTTGTGGGCAGTTTTAGCGAAGCGGTCACTGACCGCTTGCCTATGAGTGTCATAGGGACGTGGGTGAAGTTTTTCTGTAAGGGAACACACCACCACACGTGCGTACTTAGCATTTTGAGCTGTCACATCTTTGTTTTTGCGGGCGCCGAAAACACCCATTGTGCAACCGTGTATGAACCAAAAGTATAGCATAGTGCACGTCGTGGCTTCAGTCATTGGTGTCACTTACGAGATACGACGGACGTACTTGTTGTTGCACAGTTGTTATTGGCAATTTCTTATGCATGCTCCGCCGTGCCCGTAAGCCCAATTGACAAGTGCTCCGCAAATCCGTGACAGTTTATTTGCAAACATTAAGTTCAACCACAAAGATATCAACATATCCGCCGTCCTTACGAGAAAAAACGACGTGATTACCTCAATCAACTACTACCAATCCGAGAACAACTACTACCAATCCGAGAACAACTATATACCACACAAATTATTTGTGTTGTCGAACATTGCCCGCT
This sequence comes from Eutreptiella sp. 'Long Island Sound 2002', assembly GCA_964036045.1. Classification (NCBI taxonomy): domain Eukaryota; phylum Euglenozoa; class Euglenophyceae; order Eutreptiales; family Eutreptiaceae; genus Eutreptiella; species Eutreptiella sp. 'Long Island Sound 2002'. The sequence goes on along the minus strand of OZ038381.1, from coordinate 32,122,494 downwards.
ATATCCAACCCGGTGACTTCATGCCCGCCCATTTGAGGATTGCCTTACTCGGGTGCACAATTCCTTGGGACCTTGCATCACGCCGTGCTACGGTAATACTTGCGCTTGGGGAACCAAAAAATACGCTTGGGAACGAGGACACCGGTTGGAGTACCATAAGCACGAGACAATGAACACGTTGAACATTGTCGCCACCTTCTCCCTTGTATGTTTTGTGATGTATGTCGTCGTTGCATGGAGTATGAGAGCACCTTCCCTATGCCTTTTAAGTCATCTTGATTTCACAACACATCATTGTCGGTTCTTAATGGCACCAAAGCCGTGAGTTGACTCCTAGGGAAAGGAACATTGATTTTGCGGATGGTGTTGCCATGGCCACAGCCAAGAAAATTACCAAGTTGCTTGTAATTTGTAGGCAATGTGATTTGAACTTGCCACAAAGGGTGCCTACCACTCCTGAGGGTAAGAACTCCGAGGTTTGGGACACCCAATTGTCCTCCAAGCGCCCTTTGGAGCCTTCCCCCCCCCAAATGAGCCCTCTCAAAAGAAAATCGCCACACCTTCTTCTGATTCTTCTTTTTCCACCCCTCACAAGGCCATCGTCCCCAAGGCATTACTTTTTGCCACACCCTCTTCCAAATCCAAATCTAAGGAACCACCTATGGCACGAGAGTTAAAGGCCTTGCTATCTCAACTTGGAGGCCGGTTTGTTAGAGGATTTGGAAGAGGCTAAAGAGGTGGATTGGAGAAGCAAATTCTTGCGCTTGGCAGCTGCCATGGGTGGGTTGAAGAAGAACTATTTTTTTGTGGGGAAAGCACGGTCAAAGGGCACACCTTTGGATGCCATGGAACAAGAGGCATTTCAACAACTTGCCTCCCGTGCGACATACAATTGGGAAGGGTTTGATGCGCTTACTGTTGCAACGGGCGGGGGACGGTCGAGGCATTGCGTGAATCAACAAGTTGCTATGCTTCATGGTGTAAACACTTTGTTGGTGCGCAACAATGTCAATTGTTGCATTACTGCTGGCAAGCTCCGGGACGAGTGCAACGAGCTTAGGTGAGGTGGAATGAGCCTAACCCTGAACTGGAGCCAATGTGGTTTTGCGGAGGGCCCAACCCTAGCCCTAAATGATGGTTTCCTACTCTTTTCTTTGGTACAAGGGAGAACTCTATGCTAATTGTGGGCCCTTTGGGAGTAAAAGCAAATTTAGCAGACCCTAACCCTAACCCTAACCCTAATGACACATGTGTGGGGGGCAAATCGGACTACCGATGTGATTGCAATGGTTGAAAGACATTGGATGATCATTTATGTGCACTAAATCGAAGAAATCGACATTACATTGTGTCCTACATTGTTGCATGATGTGAGCATTTGTCATTTCAGAGGGATTTGGACAGAGCAGGGTGCTGGGATTGCCATCCGTCACGATTTTGCCCGAAAAACCACCCCTAACACTAGGCAAGTGTGAAGAGATCGCATTTTTGTCATCCCGTAGGGTCCCTTGGGCCATCCGCATCATCTCTTCACACTTAGACTTTTTGTCCGGAATTCCTTGATTTGGTGGGGTAGTGCTTTTGGTATTAAATATATGAAGGGGCTACCGATTTTCGGCCTCATATCTTGTGTTGAATATTTTCTGCCTGTGCTGGCATTCCGACTGTCTCATTGCATTTGGCAATGTGGCATCTGACAATGGTGGCGATACCAATAGATTTGGCAGCAATGTTAAAAGTGTTAGATGGAGGCGAGTTTTCAGGACGATAATCGTTAGATGAATCTCGCGGTCCATCTAACATTTATCGGCCTGAAAATTGCTAAAACTGTTAGATGGGGGAAATTATCTCTCAAATTCAAAAAAGCACGCAACACCACCCACAATGTTGTTGAACCATTTGGGCCACCTTTGCAATTTCATTTTCAGTATTCACAAAACTTGCGAACTCGGAGGTTAGTTTGGCCGATGCAGCCAAATATTTGGGTGTTGCCCAAAAAACGTTGGCGGTGTACCATCGTGCTGCCCTTGATATTCTTATCAAGGCTGCAAACTCAATGAAGATGAGACTCTGTCATCTAACGCCAAGGGCCCTGGCCTCTTGGACGGAGACTTCCTTTTGGAAGGAACTTCCCTCGGCATTGCCGAAAACAATGCCGAGGTTGTGGCTGAAATTGCTCCTTTTGCTGAAGAAGTTCGTAATTCACAGTCCTCGTTGTGTGAATCGTTGGGATCTTTGCGTGAGTATGTGCTTGTGGGGGTGGAATCGCCGAGTAAAGATGTGCATGCTTGACCTGCTTCTATTCACTCATCCTTGGGATTTTTGAGTGGTGTGTCTGTAGATCTCCTTGAGGAGGAGAACTCCGCAGAGTCTTTGAATGAGGATGATAGTGAGTGGGATTATGACAAACGGCCTCTCACGCAGCCCTCCCTCAAGCGTTCCATCCAGGATGCCCGTGAAATTTATAGGACCGCGACTTGGGAGGCCCCACCGGCACCCGAGGGAGCCGCAGTCAATCAGGATTTCTCCAATGTACCACAACCATTCAAGCGAATGCGTCACCCACGGTATCCTCCAAGGCATGTGCCACGGGAGAATACGTGCTCCAAGTGTTCGTGCGAGATTTTTGTTTGGCGACCCTTGCGTGGTGGTGCCCGCATTCAGTGCAAAGTGTGCAATGCACCTTACCATGAGTCTTGCTTTTATGCTACCTCGTCCACTTCTACCATGAAAGTGGACGATGGTGTGGGTCCTTGTTGTCGCGAGGAATTTGACTATTGACCATCCATTTTGCTTGGCAACCATGTCATTATGGGAACGCCACACATTCCATTTCAGCTGAAAGACACCGGTACCCATCACCACAAGTACAGTGATCACGCAGTTCATACTCAAAGCCAGTAACGCATTTGCCCATGTCTTGTTGCCCGTGCTTGCTCCCTGCCGTTTCCTCCCCTTGTTTGCAACCTTACACTCAGGGCTTGCCACAATGAGCTAGGCGCTAGATGCCGCTGATATTCATCTAACGATTATCGTCCTGAAAACTCGCCTCTCTATCTAACACTTTTAAATAATCGTGCCCATCTAACATTTATCGGCCTGAAAACTCGGCCCGTTCGCTTCGCTCCCGGGGGGCCGAGTTTTCAGGCCGATAAATGTTAGATGGGAACTATTATGTAATAAAAATAGTCGAATAGCCGCTTGTCCTCGCGGCGATTACAACGACAGCTTAATCCGAGGCACAGGAGCGAGCAAAGCCGCGACGACCAAGGGGGATGGTGCCCTACAATACACCACCGGACTGAGACAGAACAACGGACGACGAAGCGAGGAAGGGGATATCAACACACTGGGGGCAAGTGGCAGAGCCTAAGAGATTGGGTGGTGCCGCGCCAACAGCATGTGTTTTTATCCCTGGAGCATAGTTGAGCGGTAAAACACTTGACTAACAACTCGACGACCTGAGTTCGATTCCCGAACAGGAGAGTTTGCCAGTCTTCGTAGGTGTTTAGTGGTGGAATGTGCGTTGGATTGAGCTGACACTGGAAGCATCAATGGTAGATTTAGGTGAAACTTGAAAGTGACAACCGCAACAAGGAGGAGTTTGAAACCCATGAGCTCATTTGGTAGTTAGTTTAGGGTTGTGTGGTTTGTACTTAGTTAGCAGTTGAGTGGAAGAGGCACAAGGAGTGTTTTGTGGTAAAGTGTGAGTTGGATTGAGTTGACACTGGTGGCATCAAAGATAGATTTAGGTTAAATGTGAAAGTGATAGCTGCAACAATTAAAGGAGGAGTTTGAAGCGATTCAGCGATTCAGAGCGACCGTTTAAGGTAGGTTGTTTAAGGCCATATGCTATGTGCTCACTTGTTTTATGAGTCAAAAAGCCACAAGAAGTTTTGACATACTTGTATACTTGTGGATTGTAAGTTGCATTCAGGCAGCACTAGGGGCATCTATAGTAATGGCATCTATACTAGTGGCATCTACACTACTGGCATCTACAGTAGACCTCTAACAGCAAAGCTAAAACTTGCACTGATTGTCAAAGTTGCATCTTGATGAGCTTGAATTGAAACTAAGTCTAGTTGATTAGTTGATTGAGCTGTTGTTGGGGTGACATTCTATTTTGTCATTTGCAATGCATCCCGGGAACAGATGAGGACAAGCAATCTAAATATCATCCAACCTCTATGCAATTTAACAAGCGGATCGTTAAATGGTCAGTAATTAAAATTAATTAAAACATCTGTGATTTTCCCGGGAGTGAAAATCCCGGCAACAATGTGCTAGCACATTGCAGAACGTACAAGCCGGCACTTGACCACTCCCCCTGGTATATTTAAGGCGCCAAAATGGCCAAAAATAGTGAAAACGTTGTGGTTCCATAACGGCCAAAGTGGGCAAAAATAATAAAAATACCACGCTCCGAAAACGGCCAAAATGGCCGAAAATAATAAAAATACCGCCGTCCAAAAACAGCCAACATGGCTCAAAATAATCAAAATACCGCCGTCCAAAAACGGTAAACATGCCCTTTTTCTGACATGGGTTGGGCTGACGTTCTTTGCATTAGAGTAACGGAAGTGCACATACACGTGTACAGCGGGAAAGATGAAACCCCATGCACGCACAGTTCGGGTGCGGTGCATCATACACTTGCATGCAGATTGTATGGCGACGTGCTGCACTATTCGCTACATCTCGTATTGTAGCTCCTCTCCCAATAAGACACAGGAACGAAACCCACTGTACATAGGACCACATTGTGCTGAAGTGAACATCACCAAGTTTATTTCACGCGGTATGCAACTGTGCACAGGTTGGATTTGACATGTCTTTTCCTTGACAAGCTTTCTTGTGTGCCGCTACCAATCCTCTGCTGCTCTTCGACCGGCGTACCGAGCTGCGTGTTCTGCAGCGTTGACAATACGCATTATCCTGGCATTGAGTTACAGCACGTATTTGGGTACAGTGACATCAACGTACCGACACTCAGACATCTCCATCGCCTAGTTCGCCCCTGGGTATTTTGCCTATTTTTTCCTTCCAGCGCCTACTCTATTCGCTATGTCCCAACGACAATGCTACGAGTGTAAAGGCTATGGCCACCTGTCCTACGACTGCCCCAACAAGCGGAACGGCGAGAGACGCGACGGCGAAGGCTCGCAACGATCCGAGGGCGGCTACCGCCCTGAACGCTCCCGACGCTCCAACTCCCCAGTACCAACCCCGGGCACTCGCGATGGCACGTGGCCTACCGGAGGCCCCCGCATCTGGTGTCCTTATCACGACAAGGAAGGCCGCTGGGTTGGCCATGAACCACACGAGTGCCGTAATGCCCCACGCTCATCTGCCGGATCTACTGGTCGGAGTCCCGCGCAGCACAACGCGCCCAGTGCCTCCAACATCAACGTCCAGGTTGAGTTACGCGATCTCCTGGCCTCCATCTTCCCGGAGAAAGCCGAGGCGCTGCAGAAGCAGAACACGGCGAACGGCATCTCGCTCGTGTTCAACCGTGACGTCACCGACTCCGATGAGAAGTGGGTCACCAAGAACATCCCGGAGGCCATGAAGATATATCGGCAAAACTCATGTGCCCTGGTCTTTGGTACAGCTTCGCCGGCAGCGCAACAGGCCGTGGCAAAACGACTGGGTGGACTGAAAGACGGCAAGTCGAAGGTCATCGTCACGGCGATCAATGCCCAACCCGTGGCTGAACCTGAAGGCCTGCATATCGCCGATGACCCTGAGGAGCCGATTGGCCTCAACCTCACGGCACCCACCACACCAGCGAAACCACAGACCGCCACGGCGCCGAATACCCCGGACGCAATGGTGCTCGACGCCGCACCCACTGACGACCCGTACGAGGCCCGGTTCCAGAAAATCGAAGGCGATGTGCAGGGCATCCGCACGGACATCACTAGTATCAACACGCGCATGGGCACCATGACGGGCGACATCATCAATGCGCTACGGGCCGATCGTGCGGCCGAGCAATCTGCCGAAGCCTCGTCTGGATCGACACCTTCCACGGGTACGCAACCTGCCTTTGGGACAACTACGACGCCCACTGCCAGCCCCTCGTACATATTCATGAGGCGCCCTAAAGACATCCCCTTCGACATGGGCCCTGCCCCGGTTGATGCATGGGTTGTGGTGAAGGAAGGCGACGATGGCAGACAACGCCGTGCCGTTAAGGTCATGATCCCAGCCCTCCCCACCGATAAGAGCGCCCAGAGTAAAGCAACACCCCGGGTGATCCCTTATGGTGCTGATGGGCAGCTGTGTTTCGATAGCCACACCACATGCCCCTTTGACTCATTCATGGACGAAGTGGCTGCACTCAACCTGGCCACTGCCAGCTAGGAGCGGCATGGGGACAATGCAATTTTTGCCCACCCGACCACACTGCACTTCTGCAGCTGCAGCCAGATGCGCTTAGTGGGTGACCTCCCAGCGAATAGCCCCGATCTCTGGACGTTCTTAACTCGCTGGACGGTACCCACGTGCCGCTGGACGTGTCTAGAGGGCATGACGGCTTGCGTACCGCTGACTCACTGTCCTGTCCAGGAAGCCCTGTCCCGAGGTCGCGTCCCCCGCAGTACACTACACTGCCTTCAGCCCCTGGTGGACGCGGAAAGACTACGCCACAAGCTCCTTCAGGAACTTAGGGTCACGGAACTCCACATGCAGCAGTCGTCAGCGAGTACACCCGCCGCCTTTGATTTACAGAGCCCGTACCCGCAGAATGTACCACTGGTGCCCCAAATTGGATCACTCGCATACCGCTTCGGGGCTGTACGCCGGCTATGGCTCGGGTACGCCGCATCTGTACCACTCACGACGTGGCTGCAATGTACTGCTATGCACTGCGTCCTCTTCTATCGGTGCCTGCTCGAATGGGTCCTGACGACTTTCCCCCTGCAACTCGTCAACGCCAGTGAACTACCGAACCCCAGCCTGCACCTGCCCCATCCCTCGGCAGCTGAACGTGTTCGTCAACAAGTTACTGCCATGCATTCCCCCCCCAGCCGCCCATATGCCACCTCCACACCACGTGCCATGCACCCCCGCCACAGACGGAAATTTGAGCGTGCCGCCCGTCTCGTATTTGGCGTTGACCTGGCTGTCGACGTCCCGCCCCACATACGTACTGAACTGCCATTTAGCCAGTTCCCGAACCAAGCGGCCATCGACTTTGGCTCTTGGTCCACCACCTACGCTTTCGCCCGCAAGCGACAATATTGTTGCGCGTTGTACATCCCACTGTCCTGGGATACCCCAATGGCCATCCATGGGCCCGCTGCCGACATCCTGCGTACCCTCCGCCTACCCTGCCCAGTGCGTGTAGCATGTATCATTCCGGAACACTGGATGCACGATGCCCCCTTGTGGCATGCGACACACGCGGCGTACCACCACTATACTTTCATGGATGGACCCGTATGCGGAGGGAGCTTCCGTCTCCGTGGCTTCCTCCTCCAAAATCCTGCTGCTGCAGCTCTGGGCCCTGTCCACTTCCAGCTCATTGTTGCGCACCTGGGTCCTATCCTACGGGCCCTGAAGATCCACATCCCCAGAGCCCCACGCGACAAACCGGAACCTGCGGGTCGTGTCCTGTGTACCCAGACCACACTGCCCAACCCGTACCAGGCATCCAGCCCGTACTACTATGTGCCACTGGACACTAGTGGCAAGGCATTGTTCTGGCACACCTGGAATGCAGAGTGGACATCCCGGAAGACCACACTCGGTACCCGGCCAGTCTGCCGACAACACCTGGTCGCGTCATGGCGCCGCTGCAACGAGGTCCTCCCCCTGGCACCCCAGCATTGGCTCCGCCGATTGGCACAGCTCGTCCACTGGCCCACTGCCCATGACATCGACACGAAAGCCCAGTGGGTGTATGCTGTATGGACACCGCTGGACCCCCGCCAGTACTTTGGCCAGACTGGTGCTATCTCCCAGCCCCGATCCGTCACGGACAGGGTACTCGAGGAAATTGGCAGCGCCCAGTCGTGGGTCGTGATGTACCAGGGAAAGATGTCCCAAGGACCGCTCTACATCAGGGCCATGCACGCGTTGGGCCCGTGGAATTTCAATCCTATTCCCCTCCTCCCCACTGACATATGCAATACCGATCTCATAGAGCGCCGTTTTATTCAAAACGTCACGCCCAACCTGAACGAGCAGCGTCATCGGCGACGATCCTATTTTCGGTGGCTGGTGCGCGGCAACATGTCAAAGGCCCTGCCTCTTGCCACACTGCGTGACCCTGATGTGTGGACCAAGCTTCAGCAGTCCAGCCGCGCGACAGTGCGGCCCCAGGACGCCCTGAAAATTCTTTCCCTGGCCCGCCGTGACATGGCGCCACACCAGTTCTCTGCCCTACAGGGGAAACTGCTCCCTTACATCCAGAGACAAACTGGGGTCCGCCTGCCGAAATCCCTCCCCCTGCGCCTGCCCGTTCAGGACCCCGCTGTGAAAAAGCCTGTGAAACGTCTGTTCCGTGACTTCCTGCGATCCACAAAGTTGCCGGCCGTCATGTGTACATACTTGGCTTCTATTTTCTCAGTTGTACTTTGCTCTCCCTGCAAGCTGTCCCGCCTCCTTTCCGATGGACGGGTTACGTCCTCTCTGGCTGACCTCAGACAGTCCCTGGCACATAGTACCCCGTGTGCCAGCCAGTTACACACACAACCCAACATAGCCACGACCACCCCATGCACGGCCCCACAGCTTGAATGCGCCTGCCCTACGCCTGCGTGGTTCACCAGGGAGGAGATACGCCACGTGACAAGCCCCCGATTCTCCTCGGTCTTCGACGTGGGCAGTAACTTTGTCCTGTCTAAAACCCCTCGGGAGTTATGCCGTGCAACAAGCGAAGCGCTCAGGACACTACACTCCGCCCTGCCCAAACGTCGCCCATTCCCCTTTCCCAAGTTTGCTGATGCTGTCCAGGACCAGATCAAGCTAGCTTGCACCCACAACCCAACTCCACATGCCACACCCCCCACGGTACCGCTCACCCGCCAGTTTAAAAAGGACCACCCCCGGTTAAGGGTGATATTCCTTGACAAAAACTGTTTGTGCTATGTCTTGTTTTGTTGGAGGTTTTGGGTCCAGATCATCCTAAACGCTTATGACCGCCCTGAGTACACCCTGTACCGCACGTACTCTTCCCCGGAGGCATGCCGCTCCATCCTCCTGTTGTACTACTACTACTTGGCGCTGACTTTCCCCGTCCTGCGCAAGTACGTACCACCCCGAAGGCTCCGCCGCAACCTCACCCTAAACATGCCCTGGCTCAAGGCTGCCCGCCTCCCCCCCCCGCCCAAGATGTGCACGATTGTCCCCACCTCCGAGGCTGAGGCTGCCAGAGCTCGAGACCTGCTCGTCTCCCATGCGGAGCAGGTATTTCAGCACACGTCTGCCCGCGCACGTGACCTGGGCCTGGGTCCCCCCGATTCCCTACACCTGCCGGCGCGCCATGGAAAGTGGAAAGTGCCAACTACCGAGGGCCTGGCAAAACAAAAAAGTATCCCCGTGAAGCCCTCGCGCGATGTGGCCACCCGTGAAGTTTTCTCGCACGCCGGCCACCCCCTCAACCCCCAGTTCCGCCATGCCTCAAGAATCAGCTCACTCCTTGAACGCCGCTACACTTGCTCCTTCTTCACCCTGAACGTGCTAAATCAGGAGCACCTGATTGAAGGGTTCCTGAAACCCGCGCGAGAGTTCTACAGCGCCCAAGGGATACCAGTCGGGGGGGGGGAACTGGACGTTGTGCGTATGTTCCCCTCCCTCAAAAAAGAAAAGATCATTGCCGCTAGGAAAAAACTGTACGAACGGTGGAAACCCATGTTGGACCTACAGAGAGGTACAAAGGAGGTAAATTTCAGCATCAGCAAGTCAGCCAACAAGAAACTGGACGAGGTAGGAGCCAAGGGCGCAAACCTCTGGCACGTGTACACTGCGCAGGAGTGTTTAGAGCTTGCGCTCCTCAATCTCTTCTTAAACGATTTTTTCGTTACGGGCTCGGAGCTCAGGCGCCAAACAGAAGGGGCCGCCATTGGGGGCCTCCTCAGTGCGCAAGACGCCGACCTATGCTTGATGTTGCCTGAGTCTGAGGTCCGCTGGGGCAGTACCTTCCCGCTCAGCCTACGATTGGCCCGCTTTCGCGATAACCTCATGTTTTTCTGTCCTCTGCAGTTCGTCCCATATTGGACCCACCACCTGAAAAAGTTTTTTACGGACTTGTACGAGTTAGACCTTGATTTTGAGCAAATGGGACGGTCCCTCACGTTTTTGGAAGTCCAAGTGCAGTGCGAGGGCCCGAACATCCGCTGGGGCATGAAAAATAAAGTCCTGGCTGGCTACCTCACCGACAACCCCACCATCCTCCGTTTCCCCGACCCCCACACGAGCACAGCCCGCGACACAGTGCACGGCCTGGCAATTGCACTGTCCAAGAAGGCCGCGAGTATCACTACTGACCCGCCTTTCACCGAGTCCAACTTCTCCCAAGTGGTATGGGAACTGATACACCGCGGGTATCCCACGTCCTGGTGGGTGAGCCCTGTACGAAAAGCATACCTCAGGTCCGATGCCATTACCCCATGGGCGAAGTTAAAGAAGGACCCCAGATGGATACCACCAGTGCCTGCAAAACAGTGTCTTCTGTGCCCCCAATACACCCCCTGCCCTATTGCCCTCCCCCAGGACAGTGACTGCCGTGCGACCATCCGCCACTTGGCCACTGCGGGAGTCCCCCTGATCCCCCTGAAGGAAGCTGTCACGTTGCCTGTCCAACACGTGCCACCAGAAATGCAGCACCACACCCGAAAACATGGCACACCAGCGCCCACGGCCCGCAAACGGGCACGACCAGCGCGCCGTAGGACACGCAGACTCACTGTGCACAAACGCCCAGCGAGAAAGCAGCGCCAGCCAGCCCCCCTGCCACCAAACTCACAGCGCCCACGGTTGACCAGAAGGCTGGGTTACCCTCCCCCACCCTCAGATGCACAGCAGTCCACACGGCCGACGAAACGGCGAGGTAGGCCACCACGCACTGCCACAGTCGTGAGGCCCCGCGCGCCCCCCAGGCCACGAGAACCCCCCCCCCCCATACCCCAGACCCCATGCCGCTACCTCTGGATGATCTGCCACACGCCCTAACCGATGCCGAAAGTGTATGCCCTAGCGTTAGTAGTTCCACTTCCTCCTCGCCCCCGTCCACCCTTGCTCCCGTCGGTGCGACGGCATCTCTGGAGCACACTGCGCTGGTGCAGCACTGGTGGCAGCAGGAAATCGAACCATACAAGGGGTTAATACTAGGCCACCACGAAGCGCGCCAACTGGACAGCCTGCCTGCTGACGATCTGTGGCTGTACCAAAAGTACAGGTATGATGTGCACCATCACTACCGGCACACCACACCGCCCACTCAGGCTATGTGGCAGCAGGGCATCCTAACCATGGACTGCCCTGATGCTATCGCGTGGCTGAACCTGCAGGCCATGACCACGCCTGAGTCTGACTCCTCGGTTGACTAGTGGCTGCCCATTTGGTCGCCCACGTGCGCTATACCTGTTTGTACCCTGTGGGGGGCACCGCAGTGCCCCCTTGAACTTAGACATTGCATGAAAATAATTGTAGCTCCTCTCCCAATAAGACACAGGAACGAAACCCACTGTACATAGGACCACATTGTGCTGAAGTGAACATCACCAAGTTTATTTCACGCGGTATGCAACTGTGCACAGGTTGGATTTGACATGTCTTTTCCTTGACAAGCTTTCTTGTGTCCCGCTACCAATCCTCTGCTGCTCAGTCTTTGCTTGTTCCGTTTGCTGTGTTGTTGAAGTTACCACAACTGATCGAGAGGCGTTCGTCAACACGCCGAGTACACGTTCAGTTAATCTCTTCACCGACAAGACAGACAGAACCGACCAGCAGAACGGCACCGACGTACACATCATGCCCGACAACAAGTGCTTTACATGTGGAGGCATTGGACACTATGCACGCGAGTGTCCCAACAAAGGAACGGAATCGCAGCGGCGGAGTAATTATTAATCAATTAATTAATCAAGACGACGGGAATACCCCATGCGGCAAATGGGATGACGGTACGGACCAATACTTTTGCATTCACCACAACAAGTTGGTCGGACATGCGTCGAAAGATTGCCGCTTAGCCCGAGGCAAGACGGATAACAAATACCAGCCATACCCGAATAGGGATGCCTCCCGCACGCCAAGCGCCACGTTCGTACGAGAAACCATGGCTGCGGCCATGCCGCAGTTCGCAAAGCAGCTGCTGAACGCGAACATTGACAAGGGACTCGTACTCACGTTCGAGCGCACCACAACGGCCACGGGTGTGGAAGCATTGCGCAAGGCAATGCCCGGGCTGGGGCTCATGTACAACCACGCGACGACTATCATCGTGGAGACGCGCACGGAGGAGGAGCGCACGACCATCGAGAAGCGACTCCAAGGGGCACAAGACCATGGGAAGACGATTACAATTACACGACACGACAAGGAACAGCCGGCGGAACAAAAGGGCCCCATCCAATTTGGCGACCCGCCCCCTTTGCAATTTGGCCCAGCGGCGACCACGCCTTCACCAACGACAGCATCAAGCGGGCAACCCACGCCGACACCGCCCGGGGATGGGCCCACACCGATGGACACGGGGAGCTCGGCGCCAAGTGAAGGCAGCACACAACCGGCTGCAACACCCATGGCACCGCACACGCCAGGTCTGGACGCACGCATGACCACCATGGAAAACAGGATGGGCGACATCGAGGTGCGCGTCAACGGCATGGACGGAAAACTGGACCAGCTCATCGCCAACAGTGGAGGCAAGCGCAAGGCCATTGTGCGAGCACGTGCGAACGGATCGGACATGCCCGACAGTTACACGACTGGCGCTGTAACTACGAAGCCAACCCCAGATACTGTACATTCGCCAACTCCTGGTCAACTCCATGTCGAGAGCATTCAACTTGCTTGTACTTGTGCACTGTGTTGTTGCTACGCCTTGTGCATGAAACGTGGGGAACTATTGATATTTTACAGCTTTTGGTTGCGTTGCTTTGTTGTTATGATGCAATATGTGGGTTTTTTGGGTCGAAGCCAACTTTTTGGAAGCCAAGTCAAAGTTGGCGCGCCAACTTGGTAGTTGGCGCGCGCCAAGTCAAGAGTTGGCGCGCCAACTGCCAAGTTGGCGCGCCAACTTGGCGCGCCAACTCTTGAGTTGGCGCGCGCCAACTCCGGTTTTGGCGCGCGCCAAGTGCCCCATTCTTCCTCTTCTTTTGCACCCTTTATGCATTCCCTTTCCCTTCTAGGCATTTCACGTTATCATGCCTCCAAAGCAACCCAAGAAGGGCAAGGCGAAGAAGGTGACAGTCACCGACCCCACGTCTGCCCCAGCCCCCGCTGCACCACCTAACCCCGAGGTGCAGGCGGTGCTCGACGCCCACATCGCCAACGTCGGCTCCGAGCACTTCCCCGGGGGCTATTTTCCCATCCCCTACACCCTCACCTCCCCGGACGCCGAATCCTTCCCCCAGCTCCCCCCCCCTCCGCGAACCCCTGGAGGCCGCCCTCTTCGGCAAGTGGGACCAGCCGGGCAATCCCCACTTGGTCTGGCGAATTGACGCCACCCGTGTTAACTTCGCCCTGACCAGGGGGGTTCTTAGCAGGTTCTGCTGTGCCGTGATGGGCCGGTACCCCACGACGCTCGCGGTCGAGTTGAAGCTTTCTCAAGTCACCCTTGAGGCCTTCAACAATTAAAGACCCTGAAGCTGTGCACTGCTGCAGCGTCAAAAGAGTTCGTTAACATTCTCGACCTGCAGGAGATGCCGCCTCAGGGTCTCGACCCCGAGGAGCAGTGGCTGTGGGTGGATCCAGTCAAAAAAAGTGGCTGGACGCACCGCACGGCCACTGACGCCGTCGTGCGGTACCAGTCGGTGAAGGTGCAGGCGTGGGATGCAGTAGCTCCCACGGAGTTCTCCACCAACCGTCGCCTGCGCACCCACATCCCCGACATCACCCACCCCACCCTCTACAGCACCAACGCCCCCTGCACCATGCTTGGGTGGGGGGAAGTGATCCGCTCAGATAATCTGGACTGGGGGTTATATAATAAAAAATTTTCGGTTTGGGAGTCGTCGTGGACGAAGCAAAGGGGGTACATAGAGAATAAGGGGGTCTTCGTCCAGGCTGAACAAGGCATGTGACCTCTATATATGATTTATATGATTGATTTGACAGCTTCTTGCACATTCGCAGTCTTTTGCACATTAATCAAAAAAAGATGGAACAATGCTTTCTTCGTGCCAAGTGTGCAAGGGCAGGTGAGGGACGGAATTTCCAGTGACAACAATGGTATGCAAGTCGATGGTTTGATCGATGGGGGGGCATTTGGCGCGCGCCAACTTGTGAATTTGCGCGAGCCCAGGCCCGGGAAGCCAACTTTGGGACTTTTGTACCGTGTAGGAGTGTTTTCAGCACGAGAGGGGCATGAAACCCGGGGTTTTTTAGGGTAAAAAGTTTCCATTTACACCAAAAAGGAGGAAAAAATCCCTAGGTAGCCAGTGTAACAACATAATAGACACCCGCCATGATTTGGCTGCATTCCGAAGCAAGTTGGCGAATGTCTCTTGGCTTCGTAGTTACAGCCACGTGCTGGGTGGTCATGAAGGCACACGACACTGCACACTGCGCCGCCCACAAAATCACCATCATCACACGCGACGAAAACGGGTTCAAGGGTATGCCATGGTCAGCCGAGAATCTCCCCATCACCGATATCGACGTCATCGGCACACCTAGCCATGTGATGAAGGAAGAGGACGCCAAAAATCTGGCTTAAATTTAAACTGAGGCCGGATTGCCTCACACAGTGGGTGTGCCCATGCGCGACGTGTATGAAACGCGGTACTGTGACTGTCACTGCACAGATCGACAGATTCATGCAACAGTGGCACGTACCGAACTGTTTCTGGACATGCGGCTATTGGGAGACGATGCACGACCTTGCGGACACCAATGATGACATGTTCGCAGCGGAGACGAGTGACTTACTGGGGCAACTGCAGGCGACCCAGCACGACATGCTCCGCGATCTCACCTACATTGCAGTACTCCGAGCAGGCATACAAGGACGTATCCAACACATACAACATCAGCAGCGCGAAATGCAGCGGCGCAAGCAGGAGTCGATGTCCCCACTGACATTCGACCTGCACAGCGACTATATATACCCGGAGAACCGGTCAGTGCGAGCGCTGTGACACGCTGCCCACAAATACCGTATCGTGAGCACATTGTGGACTGCATGGGCGAAGGCACAGGGTATCAGCATATGGGCGATGGTGAAAGGATCGGAGGTCCGCACATTCCTCACGTGGATGGTGCGATGGTTCACAGAACATGCACAGGGATACATGGGGCGCTTGCCGCTCGACCCAAGGCCGACGACACTCACTATTCCGCCGCGTCAGCCCACATCCGGGCACAGTGCCGCCGCCAACACGAAGAGGCTCAAAGCATCGCGCCACGAGCAGAACAGGGGGAGAAGCACGGGCTTGCACACGGGCATGAAGCCGGCGAAACGAACCGCTCTCGTCGCTGCATGCCAGCGGACGTTGGGGGCGACGATAGCGCTGCAGACGTCAACGATCCTGGACACCAACGGCATCGCAGTGCAGTCCTGGCGCTCTGCCGAACGAGATGCAGGGGTCTGGCCCACACTGTGCATGGCAGCCACAGGGCGCTCCGATACCAGTGCGATATGGATCCCTCCCTCCTGGGACTGGGATGCAGAGTGTGCGCTCACACTGCAGGACATTACACACACCATGCGGACACACCCGCGTTCCAGAGTAACCGTCGTCTGCCCTGCAGCATGGTTCACCTCACAAACACACATGCAGGCATTACACACATGCACACCAACGCTATTGGCAAGGGGACATGTACACGGGGGGGAACTGGATATGAGCATATGGATAGTACAGAATACCCCCCTGCACATGTGGGAGCCAGACTGGGGGGTCGTCATCAACTTACTAGGGTCCGAGGTGCACAGATGGGGACTGTCGCTGTGCCACGACAATTTTCTCACTGCGCCTGCTGGCGGACCCCGCTACCAACAGCGGTATTGGGAACAGTGGCACAGAGAGGTACAGATCCGCAGAAATATATATAACAGCACAGGAGGCTGGGATAGCATCCTGGACTCCATTGGCCGCATGAACGAGATCATCACACTGTGCCCGGCGAAGTGGGTGCGCGAACTGGCACGTATGACGACATACACCAGTGCAGCGGACCTGCGGCGCCCGGGCACATGGATATACTGCGCATACCACCCCATGTACGGCCTCCGATATTGGGGGCAGACGGGGGCCCAGGATACCATCAGGGCGGTGAGGGAACGTTTTTACGAAGAAATCACTGATGCGAAGCGGTGGCATACCACATACGGGAAAAAGGGCGTCAGGGGCCCCCCATACATACATACGCTGCACCATACGGGTATCGAGCACTGGCAGGTTATACCAATACGCCAGGTTCGCCCATCACAGGCAGATGCTGTGGAGCAATACCACATAACACACAAGGGCCGAAACTTAAACTCCCGAGGTTCTACAGCCCACAAATACATGCAGTGCCTGATACGTTCCAGACTATACAGGCACCTGACAGACACAGCACTGCACGACCACGCCATGTGGACCCGCATGATACAGGCGAAACGCATAACACACGACCCCATGGACTGTTTGACCATCATCACTGCCGCCAAGAAAGTGATGGCCGTGGACCAATACCATATGCTCCGCGGGAGACTGCTGGAGTACGTCCATGACCGAACAGGCCTGCTGTTGCCCACGTCCCTGCCCATACGCATACCATACGCAACTACACACATGCGCCGCACAATCCAACAGGCATGGCACCAGTTCTTACACACAGCGCCGTACCCCAAACCCATACGAAAATATCTGGCGCACATCCTCACCGTGGTGAGCACGAAGCCTGCAAAGGCCCAGGACGTGTGGTGCGAGGACAGGATAGATAGTTCTGTGGCTACCATAAAACGGCAGCTATATATACAGCAACCTGCGGCACACTGCGGGTGCCCACAGAAAGCTGGCGCGCCACACACATGCGCACACATGTCACTGCATACGGCAGACGACCGGGTGCACCACTTCGGCGACGAGTGGTCGCCACTGTTGTGCATGCGCTTGCAGCAATCTGTTTCACCCACAGTGCACACGCTGCATGAGCATGCTGCGGCGCAACTCAAACGCATACGGGACCAGGTACCACACTTACGGCCCTTCAACTTCCGCATCTTTAGTACTGTCGTCCATAGGACCGTCGGGAAGGGTATATCCCAGACGCCAGACCGCGCAGCACCGCACCCAGCAAACGCCACCACGGCGCTGATGCGACGCTTCAAACGCACACACACACACACACTGGAAACCGGTGCGGTTGGACAAAAACCAGGCATGTTATACTATGCTGTGTGAGTATGTATACTTGATACTTGTGCACAGGGTGTTCGCTGACTCACCCAACTATAAGCACTACTACACGGCGACCAGTACATGGATAATGTCCGAGGTGCTGACCATCTACTACTACATGTGCTCCATAGCCATACCAACCCTACACGCGCGCACAAACCCACGTACGCTGCGTACCAACCTGACCCACAACGTCCCGGTACTGAAGGGTATCAAAATGCCCTACGCAAAGGTCCGGGCACTGTGGGACCCAGGTAAACTGCGGGGGGGAACGGGAGATGACAAACTGTGGGAAAAACTGCGTGATGACATTTTTCAGCAAGCCATACAGGTGTACCATGAAGCGGCACTGAAAATTCCTGACATACACATACCAGGGGCACAACACGTGTACGGGGCGCGAAGGGGCAAGCGGTGGAAGGTGCCAGGGGTGAGGGTCAGCATGAAAAACAACCCCATGCCCCTGATGATTGACGATGCCAAAACTCGTGAAATCTTCACGCAAGCAGGACACATGTTTGAAGCAGCACTGAAAAAAGTAGGACGCATCCAACATGTACTGGTAAAAAAGTATATGCAGACCTTCATCACACTGGAGATCGTTGACCAGCAACATCTCCTGTGGGGGTTCCTGGAGGCCTGTAAGCGCATGTATGCATCCAGGGGCATCGCCACAGTGGCGTTTGAGTTTGATGTGGAGCGAATGTATCCGAATATCCGACGCCAGCGGGTATTGCCTGCATACCGCAACCTCGACAGACGCATGAAACAAATGGAAAACATCACCCGGGGAGAGCAGCAAACACACATCTCCATTGCAAAAGGTCGGGCCCGCCAACTGGATGGGCTCGGCCACAAGGGTACGCGCCATTTTGATGTATATTCCTTTGTCTACGACGTAGATGACGAAATGGGCGCTTCTAGGGGTCGGGAAAAACACCCTTGCTTTTACGACGCTTCCGGGGGTTTTTGAGGTGGCCCGACGCACTCGCGCATGAGTTTTCATGCGGTTCATCCATTTTCAAGGAGAGAAGCACTTTGCATGTTGCCTCTGCCTCTGCTTCCATCGTTCTGAGCGTTGTACAGGTGCCGCGCGTTGGCCGCGTTTTCCGTGTTCCGCTTCGGTGCTTCCGCCCGTGCTTCTGGAGGTACGCTTGCTGCGTTCGCCGTGTTCTCTTCGTGTTCCCCGTTGCCCCAGAGGCCCTCTTCTCACAAAATGACCACCCCGCTGTACCCCAACAACTGTAAGCAGTGGCTGAAGGCTGATGGAGCGTTGGAGAAGTGGAAGCCGAAGGAGGCAGGCCAGATGAGCTTCGTTGTCTTCCAGCTGAAAGCACAAACATGTATGTGCCCGCAACATGCAACCTTCGTTGTCCTCGTTCGTTTTGTCCGTCACATGCTTACTCGACATTGCCCCTTGATTTGGTTCCCCATGCTTCTGCTCTCTTGATTGCATTCTTTTGTGCACAGCGGGGTACTGGTGCGGGTGGGTCGAGCAGAGGGCCAAGAAGCAGAAGAAGCTGCCGGATGGTTGGGAAGACGGCAAGGCCTTCTACTTGACCACGGTGCAGCTGTATCACGTCAAGGTGCCGAAGGCCGCAAAGAAGGGGGCCCTGCCCCAGGTCTGCGACTGTCGCAGCAAGCAAGATCAGTGGTTCAAGTACAAGAGGGTATGCCAATGCGTTGCACGTGTGCCTCTAGTTGCAGGGGGGCCTAGGCTGTGTTTTCTGCGTTCATGACGTGCTGCATCATTGCCTCCGAACGCGCTTCTGGGAGCGTTCCGCGCGTTATCCGCGTTCTGCGCGTTCCGGTTTCTTGCCTCCACCCCTGCTTCTGGATGCACGTCTTGCGTTATCCGTGTTCTGTACGTTCTTTTCAGTTGCAGAAGGACCGGTTTTGGGCCTGGGCGGAGGACACGCCGCAAGAAGAAGAGGAGGAGGAGGAGGAGGAAGACGACACCTCCAGCAGCAGCAGCAGCAGCACCAGCAGTGCCAGCGCCAGCGCCGCCAGTGGAAGTCAGCGGGCGCCCACTCCGGAGAAGAAGGCCGCAAGGAGTACCGTTTTGGAGAAAGAGAAGGAGAAGCACAAGGAGAAGGAGAAGGACAAGGAGAAGGAGCCAGAGGCAGAAGGAGAGGCGATTGGGCAGCAGAAGAAGGAGCTGGCAGCGGCGGCGCGGGACGTTGTGGTGGTGGAGGGTGCAAAGGGGAAGGAAGGGAAGGCCAAGGAGGGGAAGCCGAAGGGCAAAGAGAAGGGCAAAGAGAAGGGCAAAGAGAAGGGGAAAGAGAAGGCGGGCGGAGTGGGCAGCGTGGGCTTCAAGATTGAAGGAGCGGTGGGGCCCCAGAAGTCCATCCCAGCGAGGACGACGCGCTTCGAGCACTACAAAGACAGCGCGCAATACGCAAACGAGCTGCAGGTGTTCTTCACGTCCCATGCGTTGTGTTTTGGGTGCCTCCGACCATGCTTCTAGAGGCGTCCGCCGCGTTATGCGCGTGATCCGCGTGCCGGTTCTCTGCTTCCGGACATGCTTCTGGAGGACATTTTTGTGTTTTTCGCGTTCTTCAGGTTCTAGAGTCCGGACTGGCGGACTATGGGGTGACGCTGGGACGGCTGGAGAAGCACTACCGAGTGTGCTTGAGCGCGGACGCCAGTGGTCGGAAGGATGCTCCTGCTGCCACCCTGCTGCATAGTCTTAGCTCAGCCGTGCCTGAGCTTTGGTTTTGCTCGTCGGGTGGTGTGTGTGTGCGCATGCGTGTGTGCAGTGAGGCTCTGTACTTGTAGAGCATTTTTGCTTGTTGCCAGCAGACCATAGGTGGTCACACGTAGAGCCTGCTCCGTGACACTTTGGAACGACCCGGTCTGTGAATATGTCAGTTGACGATTTTGCCGTCTTCGCGAAGGGAACAATTTGTTCCCAGTTCATTGATAGCGTTCCCATGCTGGAGATAGCCAGGGCTGCCTCGCAGGTGGAGATGAAGCTGTCGGTGCTGCTGGAACGCAGGTCAGAGTGGGAGGCTAGTTTCGTCGCCAGGTACGGAATAGAGTTGGGGGAGGTGGGGCTGGTGAAGATGATCGCCTCGTATTGCGTCATGGCCCAGTGCGACCTGGATGTGGCGTCGCTGGGCTTTGTCAAGGTGGAGGTACCGCCCCAGCAGCCGCAGACGGTGTCGCCAGAGCTTCAGGAGCTCAAGCAGTTGGTTCAAGGACAGGCCCTTGTGATGGAGGGCCTGCGCAAGCAGTTGGAGGCGGTCAGTGCCAAGGCCGAGGCGGAGTCCAAGAGGAAAATGGCGAAGGTCCCGCCGCTGTGTAAAGCGGAAATCGTGAAGGTGAGGGAGTTGGATTCTAAGCCCCAGTGGATCTTCGCCAGCCTTCTCGCGCTGTCCACCTTGTTGTGGCGCAGGGAGGTGCCCCAACACGAATACGTCTCCAAGTACAAGGACAAGGAAAAGTTCACGGACGCCATCCTGGACGAGCTGGCGCCGGTGGTGGACGCGGACTCCGCGGACACGGAAGTGTGGCAGCTGGAGTCCATGGATGATGACGAACTTACGCGCCTTCGGAGTTTTGTCCAGGCGGTCTGGACGTTCACGGTGACTAGCCTGTCGGCATACAGGGGCAAGAAGGGCTTGGACCCCGGACAGGTCGGCGAGGGGTCGGACGCGGCCGAGGATGCGTCCGATGTGCCTGTGCTGTCCGCTGGTTGTACGGGAGCGGCGGAGGAGGAGGTGGTGGGGCGGCGGCTGCAAGCCATGAAGGGTAAGTTCCGCGTTGAGGGGGGCCGCCGCCTGTACACCGCCAAGCCGGGTGCCGAGCCGATGGACGTCACCAATGCCCCGGTGACAGCGTGTCGGGCATGCAAGAACGCTGGGAGGGGAGTGAAACGGCATTGGTTTCACGAGTGCCCCGGCTTTGACTGATGGGGAAGCTGCCCCATCCGGCCCATCCCTCCCGAGCCCCGGGAGGCCTTGGTGGTTCTCGGACCGCCGGACTTCCGGGATGGCGAGGACGTGGTCTGGCGCCTGGTGTGGGCAGCGTGGAGACGGATATGGAAGGAGGATGAGATCACCTCCGTGGACGCCCTGCAGGCATCCTCCTGGGCAAAAAGCACCATGGGTACGTATTGTACCCACTTCCGCAAGATGGCCCTCTGGGTGGGCTACACGCCCACATCCGAGCTTGAGCGAGCGGCGTGCCGCTACATTTTCCAGTTATGGGGACTGGGGTACTCGGGAAGCTCCCTCAAGGTCGCAGTGTCGGCGTTCCGGGCGCTGGAGGACATGGGATGGCTGCCCGCGTTCGTCAGTCGCCGGGTCTGGCGCTGTGCCAAGTGGGCGCCCACGGAGCCGGCCCTACGGCCCTACGCAGGTTTGGACGACCTCCGCAACTTCGCGCTGGCTTGCACGGAGCGACCGCAGTGGACCGTCTATGGGATGGCAGTCCTGGCGTTCACCTGCCTTCTGCGGGTGGGTGAGGCCGCGCCCCTCCGTCCCGGGGGATCCCGGTGTCGGGGATTGGCGTTCCGCACGGTCAAGGTGGCGCCGCGCATCGTGCGCAGGCGACTCGGAAAGTATGCCCAAGAGTGGCTGGGCTGGCTCGATGCCACGGGGGCCACGTCTGCTGTCGTCGGAGCGCAATTCTGTCCGCAGGGACCAGCTTTCATGCAGTCGGTCATGGCTACCGCGTTGGGGGGCAGCGACAACCCCCACGCCAGGTGGCACGCATGGAGGCGAGGGGGCTCCGCGGCCCTGCGATGGTTGGGGCTGCCCATCAAGTGGCTGGCTTGGTGGGGGCGGTGGCTTTCGGAGACGGTGGCAGTCCACTACGCCGACGCGCCCGACGACTTCGTCGTCACGACCGAGGCTGTCCTCCCCTGGCCCCCTGACAACCATGCAGGAGAGTTCGTTTGGCGCGCCGTGTCCCTCCGGGACGTCTTCCCGAAGGAGCTCCTGGAGCTCTGTGCCCCTGATGCCGATGAGCCCCCACAATGGGGGGGTGACGGGGATGGGTCGGCAGGAGGTCGGGGTGGATCGTGCCCTGGGGAGTCCGCGAGTCCTGCCGCTGCGGGAGCTGCTGGGAGGGAGGACCGGGCTGGCGCACGTGACCCGGGGGCCCCTCCGGCCCTTACGGCTGTTGAGGGGTCCTCAGGACGCGGGCGCCGGCCGCGGGGGGACGGGGGGGGGGAAGTCATTGATGTGGATGCAGACCCCCCACCCGCCTCCGCAGCAGGCTCCTCCATCAGGCGGCTGCGCATCGCGGCCCGCAGGACGGGTGAGGTCGCGTCCGTCTTGGGCAAGCGGAAGGCCGCGGGCCCGGCCAGGATTGTGGGTGCGGCTGCCCGAACGGCAATTTCCCGTCGCGTCGGAGCTGGGTCAGTGGGTGCGGGAGCGCCTTCGGACCGGTGAGTGGGACGCCTGGTTGTGCTCCCTGCGGGCTTGTCTGCCCCGCGCACCGCCTGGTTTACTGGAGCGTCGCGTGTTGCAGTTTCTGGAGTGGGGCAGGGAAGCTGCCCGTGATCTCAGACAGCCGGAGTTTCTGCAAGTCTTGGCTGTGGCTTTGTCCTCATTTAGCCCTGAGGTTTGGGAGTCGCTCTTGCATGATTCGACGTCGCCCAAAATTGCTTATGCAGCGTATCAGGGAGGAGGTATTGGCGCGGGGTTTGGGGCCGGTGGGGCGTGTGGATATCCCCCGCGAGGTCTGGGAT
Source organism: Eutreptiella sp. 'Long Island Sound 2002' (assembly GCA_964036045.1). Lineage (NCBI taxonomy): Eukaryota > Euglenozoa > Euglenophyceae > Eutreptiales > Eutreptiaceae > Eutreptiella > Eutreptiella sp. 'Long Island Sound 2002'. The sequence continues at coordinate 32,099,232 of OZ038381.1, read as the reverse complement.
AGTTGTGTGCCGGACGGCTTCGCAGAATTGGTAGGCAGGCAGTTTTCTGGGATAATTCCCCCGTCGGATGAGGCGGTGGTCATGATGAGGGCGTTGCGGGACCAGGGTTTGCTTTTCCCCCTGCCGCCGGGGTCACCTGGGCCCAATGGGGGTGTTTTTGCGATACCCAAGACGGAGGAGAAGTGCAGTTTGATTGTCAATCTGGTGCCCCTTAATGAGGAGATGCGGTCTCGGCCGGAGAAGTTCTCCCTCCCCTCTGTGGAGGTGTTGGCCCTTTTGGCGCAGGTGGCACAGCAAGGGTCCTCCTTTTTCCTCCCCTCTTTTTATGCCCGAGCGCGTTGCATGAGGCCGGTATGGGATATTCTGTCCCTGCCGGGGGGGGGGGGGGAAGAGCTGTGCATGTGCCACATCGACCTGAGTAATTGCTTTTGGTCACTTCAGCTGCCGCGCGAGTTCTGGGGTGCCTTTCGCGTCTCGGATGGAGAGGGGGGGGTGTTGGCTTTCCGGTGCTTGCCCTTTGGGTGGAAGTACAGCCCCCTCCTGTGCCAGCGAGTGTTAGAGGGTCTGGTGGCCGGCGCGGGGCTGTTAGGGGTGCTGGTTTTAATTTACTTGGATGATGTCCTGGTTGTGGGGCGCGGACGCGCGCGTGTGCGAGAGCAGACGGCAAGGGCGGCGGAGGCGTTGCGCCGTGCAGGTGCTGTAGTCAGCCCAAAGAGTACGTTGGAGCCTGTGCAGCGGCTGGTGTGGCTGGGGAAGGATATTGATTTGCAGGGGGGGGAGGTGCGGACTGCTGGCAACGCGTGGGAAGCTCTGTTTGCGCATTGGTTGAGGTTGTCTGTGGGACCCTGTAGGGTAAAACGGCTGCAGCAGTTCTTGGGGCGGGCACAGTGGATATGTCGCCCGGGTTCTGGGCACAGTCCGCACCTGTCTGGTGTGTGGGCTCATGTGCTCTGGGCGCCCCCCCGGCTGCCGTTTACCCCGGTGCGTTTGCTTAAGTCTATGTGCGTGGCGTGCGTGCTTGCCAGGAGGCAATGGTCAGTGGTGTCCCTCCCCAGGGTGGTGAAGCGATCGCCGTTGGTTGTTTACGTCGACGCGGCGCTGGACGCGGGTGAATACCGGCTGGGCCTGTTTTCGATGGATGTGGGTTCTCGATCGGTTGTGCCCGCGGAGCAGCCGCCCAACCAGCAGTGTGCGGAGGCTGCCGCGCTGCTCTGGGGCTTGAAGCTCATCCTCAATGTAGGCGTTCGGGAGGCCCATTTCTGGGCCTTTCCCGATAGGCGCACGGTTTTTTTGTGGACCCTGGGGGTGCCAATGGGGCCCTTTGTTCTGCCGCATTCGTGGAGAGCGGGCCTGTGGTCCCCGGGGGGTGGTGAAGGGGGGGCGGAGTTCCACGAGGTTTTTTTGCAGTACCGCTTGGAGGAGTCGGTGGGTGCAATGACTTGAGGTCGTGTAGAGCCGTCGCCTGCTTGTAGCACTCGTTTCTTTGGTGCATGTGATCATGACCCGGCGCCGCCGTAACCGCCGTGCGCGTAGCGGCGGGCGGAAGCGGGGCAAGAGCCGCTCGCGCAAGCGGTCGGAGGAGGCCGTTCAGCGGCGCGCGGCGCGGCGCCGCGCCGCGCTGCGGGAGAAGTTGGGAGCCTTGGTGGGCCGCAGGGCCTGTCACCGGGTGCTCCTCCGGAATGGGGTGCGGCTGTACGTCGCGTATGGCGTGCCAGAAGATCCCAAGGAGAGGGACGACTTCCTGGGTGCCGCGGCCATGGACATCGCCAAGCGGGTTCGGGGGCAGGCGACGCGGCGCACCACCGCGGTTGGGGACCCCGGGGTGAAGCCAGGGGGCAGACACACTTGCGGGGGGATGTGGGATGTGGTGACGGGGTCGAGGGGAGGTCAGAGGGTGGTGGTGTCGCTGACGGACTGGAACGGGGGTCGTCGTACCCCCGTCCCGTATCTATGGGTGCAGGGGTCTTATCCCTTGGTGGTGAGAATAGCTGGCCACTTCAGGCCGTTGGTGTAGTCTGTTTTTTGGGTGGTCAGCCGGGTCTCCGAGGGGCTGGGGTGGGGGTGTGCGCTCACCCTTTGCTTTGCGTTCTGTGTCAGGTCTCTGGGTGCCACCCTGGGATGGCCGGGCTGCTTTGCGCCCGGGCATTGCTCGCGCATTTGTGGGCGTTTTTTGGCTTCCATGGCTGCGCCAATGTTCTGGTTATATATTGTGGTTATATGCCGGGCGTTGGTCCTTTGGCCTGCACCGCTGCCACTTTGTTGTGGGTCCGGGGTCCATGCTTTCTTAGGGTTGGAGCTGGGTTGGGCGCTGGCCCGCCATTTTGAGATCTGCTGCGGATCTCAGGGGTGCTGCCCTGGGCTGACCGGGCAGCTCTGCGACAGGGCGGCAGTGCCTGACGGTCGCTGTACATTTACCGCTTCCTCATTGGCGGCGGCGGGGGTCGTCCACGCTCACTTGGGCTTGGTCTGCGGACGCCTGAAGCCTGGCGGGTGGCGCCGGTGTGTGCGGGGCGCCTTTGGCGATTTATGTTTGGGGCGGCCGTATACTTCGAGGGTGTGGCGTGCGTTGCGCATGGGAGCCGCTGGGTCTCGGACCTGGGGGGGGGGGGGGGGGGGGGGTTATGCGGCAGTTTGGCATGAACGAGACCCACGAGGAGGCGGCACACTGACGAGATGTGCCACAGGAGACGTGCGTGTTTTGCCTCGTGTTTGCGTGTTTGCATGTGGTTTTAGCAAAATCTTAGCTCAGCCGTGCCTGAGCTTTGGTTTTGCTCGTCGGGTGGTGTGTGTGTGCGCATGCGTGTGTGCAGTGAGGCTCTGTACTTGTAGAGCATTTTTGCTTGTTGCCAGCAGCCCACCCGTCCCACCCAATGACGCTATTTGCGACTTCTATTGCCCATACCGGGCTTTTGTGACTGCCCACGAGGAGGCGGCACACTGACGAGATGTGCCACAGGAGACGTGCGTGTTTTGCCTCGTGTTTGCGTGTTTGCATGTGGTTTTAGCAAAACCAGGTGCGCCCGACCGCGGTGCAGGGTCTGCTGGCCTGCGGTGTCAAGAACGCGCAATCCGCCTCCGCCGCCCGTGAACACTTGGACCGCGTCTACCGGACGTCGGGGCACCGGCAGGCCACGGATGGGATCCTGAAAGGGATCTCCGTGTGTACTGGCTGCGTGGAGGCCCCGGAGAGGCCGCCCAGCGCGCTCGTGGGGACCGAGGCACCGGGCCCGGAGCTGCACGGGGTCCCCTTGGCAGCGCTGATCGAAGGGGCAGCACCCCCTTGGGGAGCGGAGGCGACCGCCGCCGTCCCTTGCGAGCCTGGCCGCCGAAGATCTCGTGGACATGAGCACGGACGACCTCAAAGAGAGATACAAGAGAACGGTCACAATGGCCGGGATGATGGCGTATACCCTCACCGAAGACCGCGAGGAGGAGCTGCCGGCGACGGGCGCGTGGACGATGATCAAGAAGAGGGAGTTGGCGTCGCTGCGGGTATGCTGCGTTATGTACGTTATGTACGTTCCGGTTTTTTGCCTCCCAACGCGCCTCTGGAGATGCTTCCGGTTGTTCTGCGCGTTCGCCGCGTGATCCACGTTGCCGAAGTCATGCTTCCGGACGTGCCTCCAGGGGTAATAATCCTCGTTCCGTGTGTTTTCGTTGCAGATGGCAGCAGATTACGGGGACGCTCGGAGCACAACCCAGTTGCGTCCGCCACCCCCGTTTGGGTACCCCCATCTCCCGCGCCCGGTCCAGCCCCACCACCACCACCACCATCACCCCTACGGACACCACCATCAGCTGCAACCCCAACCCCAACCGCGGATGTTCGAGCCGGAGCCGGAGCCGTACGTCAAGATGGAGCAGGAGTGGGAGCAAGAGTGGGAGTGGCGGGGCAAGCAAGAGTACGTAGATCCGGGAGAAGCGGAAGGGGAATGGTGGGAGCAGTATGAGCGGCCACCGACGCAAGACGAAGTACAGGAAGAAGAACCGATGCAAGCCGAAGGTAGGGCCATTGTGTGTTCCATGTTCTGCATGTCCCCCTAATGTGATTTTGGTCATGGTTCCACAGGCGTCGGCCGCGTTTTCCACGTCATCCGCGTCCCGGACCGGTGCTTCCGGTCACGCCTCTGGGGGCAGTTGCACTGTCCTGCACGCTTTTGGCGTCCCTTGTGCAGAACCCCGCGCCGACAGGGACCGCAGCATCACGCCGGTGGAGCAGAGGAGGTCGCCGATCAACGTGAAGGTCGAACAGAAGGTCGAACAGACTGAGGAGGAATCCGCCGACGAGAATGTTATGCTGGAGGTAGGTGTGAGTTCGTCGTTTGTCGCCGTTCACGTTCCGCGCGTTGCGTCCCTGTGCCTCCGACCATGCTTCTAGGGGCGTTCGCCACGTTATGCGCGTGATCCGTGTCATTGTTGGTTTGCTTCCGCCGTGCTTCTGGAGTCAGTCGCTGCGTGATCGACGGTATCCGCGTTCTTTTTGCCATTCAGTAACGCCCCAGAAGAAGATGCCGGCCGTCGGAACCGACTTCGAGAGCCCGGTGACTTGGCCAACGCCGGGTTCAACGCAGTCCACGGCCTCCTGGCCGGATGCCGACGAGGCCGTCGGCCGTAAGGCCTCCCAGCCCCACCCGGTGGCGCCCGCATGGGCCATCCCAACGCCAGCACCCCTTACCCAACAGCCCGCCCACTGGTGGCAACGCGGTGGTGGCGGTTTGTGGCCTGCCCCTTGGACCGGCCACAAACGACCCCACAGCGCTGTGAGTTGATTATTACACATTACATGGCGGGAAGGGGGAGAGAAAACATTAACGGATACACGGTTCGATTGGAAAAAGAATACGACCCACCGTTTTCTGCGTTGCCTGCGTTCTCCGTGCTCTGTTTTGTGCGCCTCCGGCATGCTTCTGGAAGCATCCCCCTGTGTCTTCCGCGTTCACCGCGTTCTGCGCGTTCCGGTTAGCGTGCCTCCGAACGTGCCTCTAGAAGCTGTGCACACTGTGTTTCGCGTATTTGGTGTGTACTGTGTGTCCCATCATTGCTACCAACATTATTTTAGAGCACTTTGAAATGCCTCTTAATCTCTCGGCTGGTCGCCTCCGCAAGGAGCACTGTGCCACTTCAATTGAGTACGGGTTACGACCCGGGGAGTCCAAACTCGGTGAGCTAGACACAGATGGAATATGGGACTACATGATGAAACCCATTGTGGATGCCCAAGAGGCCATCCTCCGAGCCCGGGAAAGGGAGGACCTCATCCCCTTAGTACCACGGTACAACACCTTCGTGCTGTTGCTGGGCATGGTGCGGCCCATGCAGGTGGATGGAGTCTGGGACCGTGACGGGTTGGTGTACAATGCCTATCTAGCACGGTTGCTAACCCGGGGGCAATACTACGATCTACACAAACATTGTCGCCCGGATGTGGTGGACCTTATTGAGGCGGTTAGTGCCCATTGGGCTGCAGCATGGACCATGGGAGGCGCGGCCACGGGGGATGAAACCCTAGTGCCGCATACGGGCCTTAGGGCAGGCCCCCTCAAGATGTACATTGTGCGGAAACCGCACAACACCGGCATCAAGCTCTATTGCTTGGCCGATGCCGGCACGGGGTACATTGTGGACGTCTACCTCTACACTGGCCGCCGTGGTGTCCTACGCCGACACGGTTGTGGTGCGGGCAACCTCAACGCCCGACAGCTGATGGCGATGTGGTCCAAACAGCTGCCGGTCTACACGGTCCTTGTAGGGGACTCGTTCTTCGGGTCACACGCCACCGCACAACGGCTTGCGCGTGAGGGCCGCCCCTTCATCACCATGGTGCGAAAGGACACGGCCGGTGTCCAGCAAGGCGGTAACGCCATCCAGGCCGGGCAGACGGCTGTGGCCACGGTTGACGGCCACAAGTACGCCCTGCAGGTGTACAAGCAGCCGAAAACCGGAGGCAAACCTCCCAAATTGGTGCCGATCTTGTCCAACGCGTGGTACGCTGCGCGGGGCCCCCTGCACCACACGGGCCGGGAAATCCACCCCCTCGTTGCTGCGTACCGCCAACTGGCACGGGGGGTGGACTCTGCCAACCAGATGGCGTTGCAGATGCGCCTCTTGGGAAGGCAGATGTCCTGGTCGCAAGCCGTGCGAGGCTTCTTGCTGCGATACGCCGCGGCCAACGCGTTTGCAACCTGCCGCGCCCTAGAAAGGTGCCGTGGCACGGATAGCATGTGGGAGTGGCAGTGGGCCCTCCTTTGCCGCCGGTACTGTACCGATGCGCAGCCGCGACGCAATATCCACGTCCCCGTTGCCGGCGCCCAACGGCGCACTTGTGCACATTGCGGCAAAGGCCGCACACAATACGTGTGTAGCGGATGCCCGGACACCCCGTTGCATGTGCAATGCTTTGCACCCGCGCACGGGATCACTACAACGGGCACGGAGGACGCCGAGGGAAGCGAGCCGCCCCTTAGCCAGGAGACTCAAGAGGGGGACGCCGGGGAGGACGACCCGGAAGCGGACGGCGAGAACGAGGAGGAGGCGGATAGCGATGAGGAGGAAGAAGAGGAGGAAGCGGAGGACGCTAGAGGGAGCGTAGAGGACGATACGTTGGAGAACTTCTTCTTCAGCGTGCAGTAGACGGGGTGGCGGAGGCGGCCGTGGTGGGATCGAGAAGGACATGGCCGCCAAGCCTCTGCCATCCCCACCCATGGGGACCAGTGCGAAACCTGGGGGGGACCAACCGCGTAGGCTGGATACCCAACTGTGAGGACGCGGCCCCCCCAACATAGGTGTGCTGTGTTTTACGCGTTATCCGCGTTCTGCGCGTTCCGGTGCAATGCTTCCGCACATGCTTCTGGAGGCGTTTTCCGCGTTCTCCGCGTTATCCGCGTTCCGGAGCGTTCTGGAGCGTTATCCACGTTCTGCGCGTTCTCCTAGCTTACGGGGATAACGTACTAGCAGGTATGGTGAGTGGAAGCCCAAAAATGGCGCTTCTGTAGACAAAGGAATATACCATGGAGGAGTTCATGGAACTCCTCGCTTTTGATCTGCACCTGAATGACTTTTATGGGATGGGGGAGGAGCTTTGGCGACAAGCAACAGGAGTTGCCATTGGGGGTTTCTTAAGTGCGGCAAACGCCGACATTGTACTGATGGAAGCGGAAAGGCGAGTGGGATGGGGAGCAGAATTCCCTGACACGGTACAGTTGGCACGCTTTCGTGATAATGTCTTCGGGTCTTGCCCGGAGGCAGAGGCGCACTATTGGATTCCGAAAATCAAAGGTTTTTTGGAAAACATCTATGGCCTACCGCTCACGTACGAGACGCTCGGCCACAGTGCCACATTTTTTGAGTGCCAGGTTACTATTCAGGGCCCCCACATCCGCTGGGGCCTGAAGAATAAAAAACTCTTGTCCCACCTGGGCAAAGCACCAGTGGTGTAGCGATACCCAGACCCCGGGGAGCCCAATGCAAGGGACGTGGTACACGGCCTGGCGGTTGGCTTGGGCCTCAAGTGCGTGCACATTGCATCAGATGACGACAAACGGCGGGAAAATTTTGTACATACCATATGGGAGTTCACACAGGGTGGGTACCCACGGACCTGGTGGGAACCACAGCTCAGGGGCGCATACAACATGCACCCATCATTACGACAGGTGAAGTGGCCCCTCCTGGGGGCACACATGATGTGGGAATGCCCTGTCCCACCTGGACTCGTGTACATACAACAGCGTGCGCTGCCACAGATAAACCTACACACAGACATGCCACACATGGATACCTTCCTTTGCCACTCAGGTGAATTAATGCCAGTCTAAGTGCAGCAATATGTCAACATGCATCCACCACAGCCACCGCCTGTAATTATGAAGAAGCGCACAGCGGCCGCGGATGAACGGCAGACAGCCAAAAAGCGCCGCGTGCATGCGCCCCCCCTGCCTGCACGTGTGACACGCAGCGCGGCTCGTGCACTCGGCATGGACATCCGCGACGTCCATGAATTACAGCGCGCACCAGAAGGGGCCTGCACACCACAGCCCCACGCAGTGACAGCAATCCAGCCACCACGCACAGAACGTGTAGGCGATGTTACCGTACAGTACCATCTATACCCAAAACGACGAGATGCACAGGCCAAAAAAGTGCGCACGGCGCCATCAACAACGAGGCCTTGTAACAGGGTGAGCCAGATCACAGAACCGGCCGTTACGCCACAGGTTCGCAGCCAGAAGGGAAGGGGGGGGGGGGGGCAGGACACCCCGCAAGCGCGCCAGACCACCGTCACCGCGCGCACCACCGCCGAGACGCGCGTGTATGTCCAAAAAACGCCGATGTACAGGTGTGCGGGTGCAGAACTGCTCTCCTCCCACAGCCCAGAACAGGCCTGCTAACCCAGCAGAACCCCAGGGGTCTCTGCCCAGTCTGGACCCTGTGTGCACACACACTGCCCAAAAACCCCCCGTGAGCGCTGACCATGAAGAGTCAAGCGATACACCACTGCCCGACGAACTTGCGGCAATGCCACACACACAGCAACAGTTGTCAGACGACGACTCAGATACGCATAGCGAATCTGGGCCTACCACGCTGGTACCTCGGGGGCCGACTGTCAGCCCCCACCAGGTGACACAGGTATGGCAATGGTGGAACAAAGAAATTGCCCCGTGGCGCGGCATCATACTAGGTCGCTGGGAGGCCGCACGGTTTGACTCAATGCCCACACTACAGCAATGGTATACAGCGAAATACCGGTACGACCACCATTACTACTACCAAACCCAGGCACCACCACCACAGGAAATGTGGGAGACAGGTATTTTGGAGTTCTGCTCCCCCGAGGCCAGGGCGTGGATGGCGCAGCGAGACATGGACCAGGCATACACCAGCTCGTCCGACGACATGATGTAACATGTGTTTACATGCTGGACTGTGTTTGTCAACACAGTACCACCTATAGAACAGAGGGCCTCTTCCCCCCCTTTTTTTCTGACATGGGTTGGGCTGACGTTCTTTGCATTAGAGTAACGGAAGTGCACATACACGTGTACAGCGGGAAAGATGAAACCCCATGCACGCACAGTTCGGGTGCGGTGCATCATACACTTGCATGCAGATTGTATGGCGACGTGCTGCACTATTCGCTACATCTCGTATTGCAGGGTAATGCGCATGTGATCAGTCTTTGCTTGTTCCGTTTGCTGTGTTGTTGAAGTCAACAATAATAAAAATACCGCCATCCAAAGCTGGCCAAAATGGACCATTGGTGTTGTGCGCGTTCACACTATTGTTGCCACGTTTTTATATGCCTTTTCGGCGTTGCATACTCTTTTTGCCTTGCGCCGGCCTCTTGTGGATGCCGAGGTACACTAAGCACATGAGCTGACGAGTAGGGTTGGCAAACCATGGGCCGCTCTAAAGTGGAAGCCCACAGGTTTGTGTGCCATAGTGCATGGGTCCTTGGGACGCATCGTAGCATGAACATTTTTTCCAGCATCCCCACATAGCATCGTAATTCGAATTTCAAAGTACGAATCAAAAACTCCATGCGGGGTTGGACCTTGCAGAATCCGCGGCTCTCCAAAAGAGCCATGTGTCATGTTGTCAACATGGAAACATTGGATGTTGGCCGTCTCATGCATAAGGCATCAAAAGGCGAGGGCGTGCACTTGTGGCGCGCAAGAAGCGCAAGAGGTAATGGGATGCAGCGTTCTAGGGCGTGGTGCGGAACCCCCCCAATTTTGGGTGTTGTTAATATGGTTGGAACCCGGAATTTCACATGTTACATGGGTGCACTATGATGCAACAATGTGCCTTGCATGTTTCGTTTGCTCGGTATTGCCCGTTTTACACTTTTTGCGATTTGATCTTTGTGTGCTCTAACTAGTTAGAACGGGGTTAGAACGGGGTTAGAGCACTAGTTATCGCGTGGGTTATCGCGCGATAACCTAGTTATCGCGGGGGTTATCGCGGGGGTTATCGCGCGATAACTAGTTATCGCGCGAGTTATCGCGTAGGTTATCGCGCTTCATTTTATGTTTCCCCTTTTTGCTTTAGCTCTCAAAGCTTTCATATTCTTTGTAATGGCCCTTGCTGCTGCCCACGCTTGGTGCGAGCACCATCAAAAGCTCCTTGGGGTCCGTCGCCTTGGCGGTCCCGAGGGGTTTACGATGGGTGACGCAAACGTGAGGCGCCCTGTGGCGACTCGCTTTGAACATGGTGTGGACTTTGGACTCCTTGTCCATAAGTCCCCCTTCATGGCCGACCAAAGAGACCCCCTTGTTCTCAGCAACTACATCTTCGAGTTGCTACAGGTAAATCCAGGGGTTGCTGGATTCTTGATCCAGCTGCATCCCAAGGATGTGGACGCTGTGTTGGAGTCCGTCACCGCCCATGCCGAGAAGGGTGCGGGGACAAAGACGACCCTTTATGTGGGTCAGGAGGAAGTGGAGGAAGTGGAGGAGGTGGGGGCTGGGAGGGGGAAGGAGAAGCCCCACAGCCCCCTCATGATTAGTGTGCATTGACAGAAGGGAAGGATCCGACCGGGTAAGGGGAAGGGGAAGTCGGATGGATGGTTCCCCCAACCCCTCACCCACAACACCTGCCGGGTCTGCACTGACGACCCCGAAAACAAGCTCCCCATGCACTCCCTTTGCCCCACAAGGGAGTGGGAGCGTGCATGAGTGGTATGGGGTCACCACTCCCAACATTATTTCGGGGCGGGGGGTGATTCTTTTTCCTTTTGGGGCAACACCCCCCCTTATTGGGGAGGCGGAGGAGGTGGTTGCCGCCGAGCCCTTGGGGGCCTTTAATAGGGACCCCAATGACCTTGTGCTCACTGTGGGGGGAAGGCTGGTGGTCAACCACCTCCTGGAGCACGATTTTTTGAGTGATGTGCAGCTGCAAAGTCTTTTGGATGATCTGGATAGGGTGCCTCTCTCAGAGAAGGCACCCATTTTCAATGAGAACCCCCCCATTGTCGGCAGGCCCCAAGATTCTGGGACCCGCCGCACAGTGTATGGCAACTATGGGGGTGCCAACCACCACAAGCACAACCCCCACAAGCTCCATGATCTGCCAGTCCTCAAAAGGGTGGCAGATCGTGTGCTGGAGACGGCGAAGAAGACTGTGGTGGGGGGTGTCGGATGGAGCTGCACCTGGTGGCCGGGTGGCCAAGACAGTCCAGTGTGACGGGGCGGTTAGGTGTAGGGGGAAGGTCGTAGCCAAGTGCTACGGCTACGACCGGGCGGTTTTGCGTGCCGCCCACAAAGATGGCCTTTGTGTGCCATGCTAGGAGGGGGAGGAGGTGGAGGGGGGGGAGGAGGAGGTGGTGGCGGAGGACCCCAATGGGGTCAGCATTGAGCAATCTGCTCAGTGCTTGCTCCTGCTAGGAACAACCACCGGGCATTTTTTGTTGTCGGGGTGGAGGAATGGGAGGGAGGTGATTGCCCCCCTCACTAATGAGGAGGTGGGGGGGGTCGCAGGCCACCCCGATCAGTGCCCCTTGGCCAAGGTGTGCCATGGGGAGGCACTGCCATGGCCCTCCCTGCAAGGGCATGTTGGGATTAGGGTGCCGCTGGGGTGCATTTTGGTGGTGAGGAAGGGATTGTATGGAGGAGTGGCAAGGGTGGCCCCTGAGGTCGAGGGGGTGGCCCAGGTGGTGGAGTGGAGGCAAGTGGGGGAGTATGCCGCCGTCACGGACTTCGTGTGGCTGCAGAGGATGAAGCTGGTGCTGGACGACGCCAAGAAGGAGGGCCAAGGCATGTGCCCATGTCACCAGGTGTGAAAACTTCCCACAACACCCTGCACTAACTCCTGCTGTAACTAGTTATCGCGCTAGGTTATCGCGTTCCAACTAGGTGCTCTAACTAGTTATCGCGCTAGGTTATGGCGTTCTAACTAGTTATCGCGGGGTTATCGCGGGGGGTTATCGCGGGGGGTATCGCGTTCTAACTAGGTTATCGCGCGAGTTATCGCGGTAGTTATCGCGTGTTTTTTTTTTGTTTCTTTTGTTTTTCTCAGGCCACCATCCTGCAGCTGCCGCGTTTTTTTGTCAAGGACGAAGCCCAGGCGCTATAAGGGGGGAAGGCCGGCAAAGCAGACCAAGCGGGGGCCTGAGGTGGTAGTTGTTGAGGCGGATGCCCCCCCCCCCCCCATAGGGGTAAGGGCCCCACCCCCTCCCCCAAGCCGTGGAAGGTGGCGAAGGTGGCGGCTCAGCCCCCCCCTGAGGCCCTGGATGCGGAGGCCTTGGGGGCCAGTGTGGCCACCCACGTGACGGACGCTTGCCAGGTTTTGGTGGAGCAAGCGGCCGCCACGGGGGTTGAGGCCGCACTGGCCAAGGGTCGGTCGGCCGACGCCAAGTCGGCCTTGGCGAACGCCGAAAAGGTCCAGGGCAACTCCCAGCGCGCCCTGGACCAGGCCCTCAACCTTGCCAACAAGAGGGGGGAGGAGGTGGAGGCGATGAGGGGGGCCCTGAGGGAGGCCGAGGAGGGGAGGCGGAAGGCGGAGGTGGAGGCGGCCCAGCTCAGGGTGGAGGTGGAGGCGCAGCGGAGGAGGGGGGATGACCTCCAGCAGCGCCGGTGGTTTGCTGAGGCGCAGGTGCGCACCCTCACCTCCACATGGTGTAGCATCCAAGCTGTTCGCCCCCAAGGGACGGACACCATGGGCCTTCACGCCCATTTGCGTGATGGGGCGCCCATGGCGCTTATTGTGTGTGTGGGGTCTTTCACCGGGGGTGATTTTTGGGTGGAGAGTGGTGGTCTGCTGAATCCCTCCCTGAGGGAAAAAAAGCGGCACACCCGTGTGTGCAAGGGTAGGGCGGTGGAGGGTTGGGCATGCAAGGCCACCCCCCAAGCCCCATGTTTCGTTTGCTCGATATTGCCCGTTTTGCACTTTTTGCGATTTGATCTTTGTGTGCTCTAACTAGTTAGAACGGGGTTAGAACGGGGTCTTTGTGTGCTCTAACTAGTTAGAACGACGTTAGAACGGGGTTAGAGCACCAATTAGTGCGCATGTGCATAGTGCACTAACCTCTGCTCTAACTAGTTATCGCAGTAGTTATCGCGCTCTAACTGGGTGCTCTAACTAGTTATCGCGGGGGGTTATCGCGTTCTAACTAGTTATCGCGGGGGGTTATCGCGGGGGTTATCGCGCGATAACCTAGTTATCGCGGAGGTTATCGCGTGGGTTATCGCACGTGTTTTTGGGGCCCTTGCTTCAAAGCCCTCCCTCATTTCCTGCCCAGGCCCTCTTATTCTTCATGGATAATGGTGTTAACGAGGCCCTGAGGGCTCTGAACACAGCTAACCTCCGGCGGTACACCGATTTGCAGTGCCCCAAGGCCCGGCGGCGGTGGTTGAAGGCTGTTCAGCGGCTGGTGCGAGTTCTATTGGGTGATCCGAACATTGTGTGTGGCACCAACACCAAAGGAGAAGTCTGTTTAAGTGATGGGGCGTGCACTGCCCTGTCTGGCCCACTTGGTGGCCATCTTGCATTCACAGCTCAGGAGCATGAGGCCCTGAGCATGCTACCCATGGCATGCAGCATGCATCTTTCCCAGCAGGCCCTTTTGCGAATGCCCCGCCGTTGCACACAACGGGACCTAAGGACCGTTCGGCAACGGGTCATGCCCTACTTTCCCCAAGCAACCATTGTAAAGTCTACCACAGGCCGCAATAGGGCAGCTGCCCATGTGCCTTTGCAGTCAATTGTGCAAAATGCAATATCTATGGCGCGAGTTATTGGGAAACCCCCCCCCTAGTGGCGTTGCCATTGTTGTCATTTCAGTTGATGCGACTTCCTTGTGGAAGGCATCCTCTACCCGTGCGGATGTATGGGTCAATGTATGGGGGGGGGGGGGGCAAAGTATGCTTCGAAGGTGAAGCTATGGGCCTCATGGTTTTGCATGGATGGCGGGGATGAACAGGCTTTTTTGAGAAGCCTGGACATCTCCGCCTACCTCAACCAAGAGGTGAGGGATGTGGAGGAGGACGTTGTCCTCTTTCAAAACCAATTTTTGACTTGCACTGTCATTTTGATGGGGGATGGGAAGGGGATGCAAGCAATGGGGGGGGCTGGGTCTAAGTGTTGGTTGTGCAAAGACCCCAATGGTATTGTTAAGCAAATGGGGGTGGAGTCCACCTCAAGATGGGGGGCATTCTTGAGAAGTGTGACCCCTGATAGGCGGCCGGGGGACTACCAACATGCAGCATGCCGCATTCTAAACGGCATTGCAAAGCGCACTGAGACCACCCTTCAGGCCCTCCCCCCTGGTACCCCCCGAAATGGAAGAACATTTTTCAGTTTTCCTCCATCCCAACGGAGTATCGGCATGGGCCTTACAAGAGGAGGCTCAAAAATTGTTTTAAGGGTTGGTCCTTGGTGAGGCCAAGTATGTCCCTCCGCCACATGCACCATTGCATGTCCATGAACGCCCTGGGGCAAGGGCTTTTGGGACTGGAGGCAGCCAAGGCCTCAGACATTGATGACTTTGTATGGAAAACGACCATACATGCTTTGTGCCAAGTGTTTTGTGTTGTTTGTCCTAGTGGGGGATGGAGGAGGGGTGCGCGATAACTACCCGCGATAACTGCGCGATAACTGAGTTATCGCGCGATAACTAGCGCGATAACTAGTTAGAGCGAGGTGCTCTAACTGTGTTCTAACTCTGTTCTAACTGTGCTCTAACTCTTTGACCCCCCCCCAAAAACCACCCCTACAATGAGGGTTATGTGGGGAAAGAAAGGGGATGGGGGGTTTTTGAGGGTGCTGAATCCATTTTTTTAATTGGCTTGCCCCAAAATTGAGGCTAGTTGGGTGTTCCAGAAATTGCGTTCTAACTAGGGGTTCCGCACCACGCCCTAGAACGCTGCATCCCAAATGAATCAAGTCACTCGGGTAACATCGGAGCTTACCCAGCCACGGCGGGGGGGGGGGGGGAGGGGGGGGGGGTCGGGCCGTGCCGTGCCACGGTGCCGCCACATAGGGTGTGTCGTGTCACACGGGGCCGCCGCTGTGTCGTGTTGTGTGAGGGTGATCGGCACTTGTGTCACCTGTGTCACCTATGCCGGCCGTGCCACCATGACACGGAGGGGCGGGGGGGGGAGGGGGGGGGGGACCATCAGAAAGTGTGCCGCGGCACGTGCCGTGACATGGGTAAGCTCCATCATCAATTTCTTGATGCGCCTGTTCATGTCTATTGTGTGTCTTTTGTAGGACCTCCTTCCTCGCCAGGAACACCCGGTAGGAACCTTGGTGTTCCTGGGTTTTGGGGGGAGGTTGAAAAAATATGCAAGATGTGATTTTTGCCCGAATTTTGAAGTTTTGCAGCTTAAGTGCACCAAAAGGGTTTCAAGCGCATGGGAAATGTGGTATGCCGTGGCATGGGTATCTACTTCCCAAAAAGTGGTAGGAAGGGAGGGTTCATACCAAATGCCGCCCTTGATGCACCCCATACATCCCCTGAAACCTGCTACATCGCCGTGCGGCCGGGCCCTAAATAACCCTTTCCTAGAAAGAGGTGGTTTCCGTGCTAGCCCCAAGGGAAATCATATCCATGTTCAGCCTGCTCCATTGCATGCGCAACCGGACCACGAATTGTAACGTGTCGTCTGGGTGTGGGTGGAGTACGATACACAAGAGATGTTTCAGGAGATGCCCCGCCACGAAATCATAAACGCTCTGACCAAGCTACAAGAAAAGGTGCGCGCAAAGCAGGTCACCGGGGGACCTATTAACTTTTTTTTTGAGCCGCGATGCCAATAGAAAAGTAGACAACATGTCTCGGGGCCAACAGTCCCAATTTACACGCCTCACATTCCACGATGTCCTCCATGTGGTGTTGTGACTTGGAGTTCAACGATTTGTTTTGTGCCTCACGTCAGTACTCTCGCAGAATACCGGAATACCTGTAGGTGGGCCAATGTCGGCCCAACAGGCCTCCCTCACGCTAATATCCAGAGAAGTCGTACAACCCCTGCCATGGGGCTTGCAGCATGACCTATGGATCCGCTACCATGACAACTTTTTGTTCATGCTGAAACACCTCCCATGTAGGGGTACACGTTGGGTACACGTTGATGTGTTGTACGAGAGCTGCAGACAGGAGCTAGAAATACAGCATGCACATCATCCTGGAACAAGTGGGCACCTCTATTCATTTCCTTGAGTGCCAGCTGTCCAGAGATACACGCGAAGATGCCCTGTTTAACATGTGTTTGGCGCACAGGGAACTTGAAAGGAAAGGGTACCCCCATTCCTGGTGGAAACACAACTGCGGAGCCGATTTGCAGCCTGGGGCCTCCTGGTGAGTGAGTGGAAAACAACCATGGCAGCAGCCTCACAGCCCGCACAGCAACACGATGCACAATGCCCAGCAACAGAGGGGATGAGCATGCACGTGCACACACACACGAAAAAACAGAACTGATGGCTCTCGATGGGCTGCCAGAGCATGTGGTGAGCAGCCAGAATGCCCGCCATGAAAGCATACTGATGTTGAGTTCCTGACGTGGGCTGTGTCATACATGGTGCATACACATATGCATAACATGTAAAAAGATACACCTCGCACGGTCCCGCTTGAAAACAGCTTTATGGCGAAACTGTTAGTGCCTCACGGCTGTGTTGTTGCATGCTTTGTGCGCCTGCAGAGCAGTGGGACTGACGGAAACATTAAGACGTGGGACTGAAGCAGCAAGTAAGGAGGGTAGTGGGTACTTGAGGATACACGCAATAGCTTAATTTTGCATGTGCCGTGCTTTGTTTTGCATCCACCGGACTACATGAGAGTGTTGGTGCACCAGAACGTCATAAAGTAAGACAAACAAGGATACTATGCCATGAACTAGCCGGAGTATTACCTCACCGCACTCAGGTGTTTTAAATTGCATGCGTGCCTGAAGGCTGCAGATGCACCTGGAGGCCCTGCCGCTTGTGCAACCCGCTCCAATTTGTGATCCCTTAGCGAATAGTGTCCCACAAGCGTCTTCACAGCTTGCTTCGTCACCCCGGACCCAAGAGCCGCTCTCCCGGGCCCTTGCCATTGGTGTCGTGCTAGTTTGTGTGGCCTTGCTCGCCTCCGTTCGTTCCGGACTCCGAAGCCATTTAGCTGCTGCTCCAAGAGTGCAAGGCTTGGCTGCAACTGTGGTGCGGTTGCAAACTTCCCAGCCCACCGCCATCCAAGCTAGCCCCGGTGCAGACCTCTTTGTTCGTGCAATAGCTGTCCAGCCAAAACAATACATGTCCGAAGAAAAGGCCCCAGCCACGGGGTTGGGTCGTGACGTGACGTCTGCTTCTACCTCTGCCTCTGCTGCTGCTGCATTTGTCCTCGACCGCGACAAGTTTCAAATGGTAGGCCTCCTCCTCCCAAGAAACATCCGGCTCGCGCTGCGCGCTTTGCTGCAGCCCTTGTGTCTCCCTGATATCTATCTTTGCATGTTGTTGAGAATCCTGTGTCTGCAAGCCAACTGTCAGTGCTTAGTGAAAACGAAACTAGGTGAGTGTACAAACAGATGCACAGGCCACAGTCACACACAGCGCCACGAAGGCACACACACAGACGGACGCGGGCACAGCACGCACACACCACAACACGCACACCAGCACCGACAGGCACCCTGACGGGTGGCCCACGTACTGCTTGCACACTGGAGGTACAACATCCCTATTGTTTGTCCCGAAAGCGCACATGCTTTGCCATGTGACCCGACGAGTTTCACGAGTGCTACCGATTTTGTTGTTTGTGTTCATGCATCTTGAGCCCTTTGTGTGGACGCCAATCCTTCTCCTCGTGTCATTCTTAGAAGCAGACGTATGCTGGATTGCGCGTTCCTGCCAAACTCTGTGGCCGTGTCATCAAAGCCCTAGGGAGGTACCATCCATCTTCTGCTTGCCTCACATTGCTATTTGAGCTATGCTCGATTGCACGACTGATCGCTTTTCACTTTTTTGAAGATGCATTGTGCCCCCACACCTCACACGATGGTGCTTTCACAGATCGAGGCAGGGGCGCGAACAAGAATGGCTCTTTTTTTTCGGTGAGGGTTGTGTCGGGAACCATTTCTTTGTAATGGTTCCAAAGTAATGGTTAAGAGTTTCGGAACCCAAAGTACTGTGCTTTTCTTCCCTTTGTCACTGCCCTTTCTTCGCTTTCTACATCTACTCCTCTGATGTAGTATTGTCCTTTCTCATGCCTAAAACCTGGCATTGCGATCATACCCGAAAATGTGCCTCTGCCAATGCTTGTCGTACCAAAAGGTGCCGGCAGAAGAAAGCTGCTGAGCAACATGAAGCTCAAGCACAGGCTGCAGAACAGCATTCTACTGAAGGTGCTGGTCTTGGAATTGATCCACTTGTTGCTGCCATTTTGGGGGATGGCATTGGCCCTGCGCTATTTTGCAGCTGCCCATTTATTGGTGTTCATCATCTTGTGAC
This sequence comes from Eutreptiella sp. 'Long Island Sound 2002', assembly GCA_964036045.1. Taxonomy (NCBI): domain Eukaryota; phylum Euglenozoa; class Euglenophyceae; order Eutreptiales; family Eutreptiaceae; genus Eutreptiella; species Eutreptiella sp. 'Long Island Sound 2002'. The sequence goes on along the minus strand of OZ038381.1, from coordinate 32,080,806 downwards.
GTAGAGCATGGCATGAGCACACTCAACAGAATAGTCACAGCCCTGCGCAGCAGCATGACCTGGGACAGAGGATCTGTGTGATGCGGATTATCCATATGATGCCATGGCAACTGCTTGGGGGGCGGTGAGGTGACGGAGGCGTTAACACAAGGTGAGGAAGTTGAGGAAAGCACGGCCCCCCCAAATACAAAAAAGAGGCACACACACTTCCAAAAGATGCCCCGTTTTCAAATGTAGTTGGCCAAATTTTGAAGGAGAAAGCCATAGATTCTGATTCATGTTTGACAGCTGTGGCTACTAGTACGTCGACTTCCAATTCTGGGTCTACTTTCGACTCCAGTTCTAGTCATACCTCTGGGTTTGGGGATCAGGTCTTTTTGACGGTCCATATCTGAAAATATTTGCATTGCATGAAATCTTGGTCTTTCACGGTCACCCTAACGTTTGTGTTCTCGGTCAGCTTCAAAATTGCCTTGTTGGGTGATTGTCCTCGGCTGCGGGTGTCCTTGTTGCTTTGTGCTCAATACCGTACCCTTACTTTGAACCATTACTCTGAACCATTACTCAAGGGGGGGGGGGGTAGGGGGTGGTGGTGGAGGGGACCCCGCCCCCCCTTATGAGCATCCTTGGATCCAGGTACATCCATTCAAGTGCACCCTCCGCTGCCTATATGAGGTACAACATCTCAGCCATCAACCGATCAAGTTTATCCTCTAGTTGGAACGCTCGAGTCCAACTTTGCCTGTTCATATCCTCGAGAAAAACACCGCCTCACGTGACCAATGGTTTGGCCGGTGGTTAAGGTGTTACACCTCACAAGAAGGTGTTGCACCTTGATGAAAAGGAACATCGATTGATGGTTGGCGTGTTACACTTCATATGAAGGGGAGGATGGTTGGACTTAAGGTGGAACATCCACAGGGAGGAGAAAAGGTTGATGGCCAAGCTTTGCACCTCATAGGTTGGGAAGGATCGTTGGACAAAGACACCATGAGGAAAAGATTATTGAATTGTTGGTTAAGGTTATACACCTCGTAGGAAGGGGAGGATCCTTGCACTGCAAGCCTCAAACCGCACATGGATGGAAGGATGATCCGAAAGACATGGTACATGTACACCAATGTACATTTGTTAGCTTTGTCTTGGCGTTGCGCTTGCTTTCTAGCTAGCCCTTACCCCACCTACCTGCTAGAGCCATCAAGGTGTGGGGTCACCCGGGCCGCATTGGTGGGAACTAGGGGCATCCCCCCTTTCCTGAGTGTAGGGAACAAAAGAATGTGGGGACCCATCGGACACATTTTAGATGAGTCCGATGAGTTATTGGGCTGGTTGATGCAAAGTGGCCAGCGATCCATTTACTGGCCGGTGTAGGTGCTTCCGTCCCTCCGACCGAGGTGGTGGATAGGATTGTTGGATTGTGGACGGGGAGCAGGAGGGATGTGGCCAGCTTGGCGAGGTGATCCACCTCATTGTCCCCGCGGATATCATCCAGTTCTTGGGCATCTTGCGCGGACAACGCCTCGCGGTGCCCCAGGATCTAGCGGACTCGGATGTTTTTGGATTGTATGGCCGTCGCAATGCGACGCAGGTCCATGTCCGAGGCTTCCCGATGGGGTTCCTCCGGGCCATGGTCGACCACTGCCTGGTTGTTGAGGGTGATGGTCCCGGCGGCCCGGACCTATTTGACGGCGAAGAAACAGACGCCGGCCGGCTTCTGGCCGCCCAACAACCTACATTATCCAGACCAATAGGCATACAAATGGTGATGGCGATCTTTTGCAACATAGGGAGATCGCAAGTTTTGGTTTACCCGTGGGGATTCCCACAAGTTGCCGACACGCCTCCACACACACCCGCCCCCCCCAACTAAGAAAAAAATACGGTTGTCTACAAAAGCACACGGTGTTGGCCCAAAAGCTTGGTCGCGGCCCTAAAGTACGCATTTTTCGTAAGTTACGGCACAAATTACAGCGCAAGTTACGGGTAGTCATTTGCAATCCACAAACAACCGTGATTTTACAATCCTAGTATGTTGGAGGATTAAACCGGCTCACCGGAGGTGTAGGGTAAACCAATAGGGGAGGTCACTGCTGCACCGGAACATCGTGCACGGGTTTCCGTATCCCCTAGTGGCCTAGATTAAGTCCAATATGGTTAATTTCTAATATTTCATATAATGAGCTCATTCATATATGAAACTGCCGGATATTAAGAGGTTAATCCGCTTTCCCATCATTTTGCCACATTTGTGTCCTTCTTTTTCTCTCTATATCACAATGTCTAAGGGTTCTTATGGGGTACATTGCTGCACAACGGGATAGTAGAGGGGTCCCAAGGGTATGTGGTTGGGTACCTCGCACACACCCCACTTTCCATGCCCGCTATGCACCTCACTCATATCACCCTTTTCCCTTGTTTAGCTCTTGTGATGCTCTTCTTTCGGGACACACTTACCGAGCTTAGCATGACCCTTACACGGCTAAGTGGCGCCAAGAGTTTGCGCGTCCCATTGGTTGCGCAACTCCTCGGCGACTGGGTGGCTTCATCCCCTTTGGCCAAGGCCCAATGGTCGGAGGCCACGGAGATGGGCTACCCCGCCCTTAATCGTAGTAAACAATTGGAGGCGGTGAAACTGTACGCCTCCTTCCTCTTTCCCGCGCCGGACCTACACGGGCTCCTCATTGACTTGAACGTCCCAAAGGTTGGTTTCCGGGCCGTGTCGGAGTACATGTCCCGCCGGGGGGTTTCATACAGGGCTGCAGCGGGTTATCCGTTCCCCCGGCCCATCCCCTCAACGGACCAATTCTCCGACACATGGAAGGAGATGGCCAAGCCCCTTGAGTTGCGGCCTCCTGTGTCTGTTGCAGATCCCCCCGTGAGTGGCCACTCATGGCCGCTTCAATCTGGGGGGCGCTACGTCCAATCACGGCCTCCACTCGCGGATGTCATCGATTGGTTGCGGCCTATGACATTCCTCGTGCGCGGGGATGCGCAACCATGTGCCGGTGGTAGTTGGACCCAACTCTCCGCTGGGCTCCTCAACCATGGCGCACGGGGCCGCTCACCCGCGTACTTGTGGGTGATTGGGATGGCCGTGTGCGGAGACAAGGACATGGTCGCCCTCGCAACGATTTGGGCCGAGAACCTGCAAGTTTGTGGCTCATTCGTTGTCCGTTAATTTTTTTTGTTCATATCTACGGGTTAACATCTAGATTTTCGTTAATATTAACCTAGTTCGTAGATTAAAACATTGGATTAACCCGGACATATTAATTGCAAATATGAACCCACTTTTGTTCTTGGGTATTGCAATCGATCCACGATTGCAAACACTTCCATTGGGCAACCCGGTGGGTGGCAAGCGAGCTGGTTATTGGGGGAGACCAGCCCTTCGTGCGATGCCTCATTGGCGTCTCCATATCGCCCATGGTGGGCTCTATTTACAACATGGGTGTGTGGGACAAGGGTGCGGCAGCATGGGTGAACACCGCCACGCGGCGTACATTGCGGGAGGAGGTGGCTGCCCGTGTGCGCTACAAGGAGACGGGCCGTAGCTTGGCCAATGGGGGATGCATAGGAGACCCACACATTGTGGTCAACCGATGTTTGGTCTTCCTATGCATCCTCCATTGTCGCATGGCCATGGGCTGCCTCCAAGTGGCCTTCATTGAGGCCCGCCCTGAGGCCCTCCCGAAGGACACCACCGAGGCCGTGCAGTGGATCCTCTACCGCACCCGTACGGGCGTCAAGTTGGGCTCGGCGGCCGCGCCTGACGGTGAGGAGTCCCGGGTGTTGTTCCTCGCGTGGGAGGAGCTTGGGCCCCTATTGCCTACGCCCCGGAGGATGGTGAGTGGCAAGCCGTGGTTGCCATTCGGGACCTCCTCCGGAAATAGTACTCTGGCAAGCCCCCCACGACAAACCTTCGTGCGCCGGAGGTTGCGCGCGCATACCCCGCCCATTGTTGCAAGGCCGGGTGCCAATCCAACAACCTCCTTTACTTGGAGGAGGATGTCACCACGGCTGTGGCCAATGCGGCGCGGTTGGGGGTGGTATTGGGCGCGTTGTGTGCCGATGTCGTTGAGAGCCTCAACGCCATCCTCAAGCGCGCCCCCAACGACCACGCCGCAGGGGGGGGGGGAGGGATTCAGGGTGCCTCGGCCTTGCAACGCGAGGCCGAGGGGGTATTGCAAGCATGGGAGTGGTGGTTCTTGAACTTTCGACCTGCCACTCCGCACGCACGGAGCACCCCATAGTGCTCCGTGTGCAATGGCCAAGATCATGGCCACCCAAAGCCCACCCCCCTCTACTCTTCTCCTTTCCCCCCCACGAGCACTTTTGTCCCCGTGCCATGGCCATATCGTCCGACGACATGAAGGCGATGACGGACACCTTGATGTCAATGATGGCCGAGAACAACGCAAAAATTGTATGCTTGCTTGTAATTGCTTGTTTGCAACTCGGAGTTAATATTTGTGGCGGTGTTTTAATGTTTGCGAGTTAATATCAACATGTCGGTCTCTTAACATTTCATATATGAATTAACATTTGTGTTCCAAATATTGACCCGTAGATATTAATCTGAAAATTAAAAACAATGAGAAATCCCACTTTGTCCGTTTTTAGATGCAAAAAGAGGAGGAGCGCCTTCGGCAACCCCATCCAGTAGCAGCTGCAGCAGTTCCAGCTGCAGCAGTTCCAGCAGCAGTAGCAACAACAGCAGTTTGGCGACCCCGGGACGAGGAGTCAAGCGGACACTCCTCCGATAGAAGATCACGAAAAAAAAACAAAGGGGAAAAAGAGGGAGAGAGAGGAGAGGGAGAGAGAGGAGAGGGAGAGGGAGAGGGACAGAGAGCGGGCCAAAGAGGCAGCAGGGGTGGGGGCAGGGGACCCAGTGGGGGGGGGGTTAAGGAAGAGGGGGAGGACGTGGTGGTGGACGAGGCGGATGGGGAGGGTGAGGATAGTGGGGATGGGGAGGGGGACGTAGTTGAGATTCCCCCCCCCCTTTGGGCCAGCCACATCAAATTTTAACAAGGCCTCAATTGTGCCCTAGTTGGCCCACGTCCTTGACCTGGCCTGTGCCCCAAAGCACCCCGTTTTTCAGGGGCCGGGCAAAGTCATATGACTATGCTCTGGGTTTTCCGCCGCCTTGTGCACAAACTTGTGCGCAAGCACGGCTCGAGAAAGGCGGAGTGGGGGCGGGACCTAGAAAGGGGGGGCCCTTGGATGTGGAGGCCTGTCACTAGTGTCTCACAGATATTAACTACGACGTCCTAGATATTAACTGACTACCTAGGTGGGCACATACCGCGCACATTGATGCATTGCTCAAAGCTTGAACTGGTTCCAACGCTGCGGAAGTGGGTGGTTGCCGAGGAAGCCTGCTGTGGCTCTACGGCCTCAGCGACATCCCCCCCCGGTGTCGATGGACTCGAGGTGGCCGGGGCCTTACTCGGCTTCGTCGGCCTGGTCACGGACAGCCCTGCACCCTGCGTCCCCGTGTCCCCCTTGTACGTCCGCTTGTGGCGCGGGTCGTAGACTTCTGGAGACTTCTAACAGCAACCTCGGAGGTCCGTAAGCTTCGGTGTATTTTTGGCACACGCCAATGTGAGCGTAATCCCTCAGTTTCAGGTCAAGAATGGTGAATCCAAGTGTCTTGTGGGACTCAGTTGAAAGATTGGCCTTGTCCAAGTCGATTGACACCGCCGCCACTGTACATAAAGGACTAGACGGGGGTCGGGAGGGCGAGGATGTTCCCCTACTGTGGGGTCCAAATGCAGGCCTTATCCACGCGCCACATTGTTTTAGTTTTGAACAAGCACGGGTTTTGTATGAAGCCCCAAGTGCTAGCTCACACCAGAAACCTTTTTCATTCAATTTTGTGTCGTCTACTCAGAGCATAGGACCTCCAAAGTGCGGTCAACTATCTGCCCGTACACAGGAGCCCATAGTTTCACATTTTGACAAGTATGAGTTCTATGTGAAGCCCCAAGTACTAGCTCGCAAGAGAAGCTTGTTTCATTGAAATTTGTGTTGTCGGGCCATGCCCCGGGTGATCAATTAACTTGCATCGCCAACACATGCCACGTTGCATGAACTTCGCACCGGGTGCCACCATGGGAAGGATGCTTCGCCCGATGGTGATGAGACCCGTTGACCCTTTGCTGTGTGGCTGGACTTGGCCTTGTTATTGGCCGTGGCACTGCATGAGGCGCTCTTTAAGACCCCTCCTAATATGGCACATTTGCTACGGGGCATGCACCACTTCGTGGGTGCCATGTTGCAGCAGTTGTCTTCCGTGAGCATTGTCCGCCCATGTGTGCATCCCACGACCTCCTTGTTTGGTTGGAGGACACAATTTGCTTGTTCGAGGACATATGGCCTTTCGGGACGGTGCGTTCTCCAACGACATTGTTGAGCGCCTCAATAGGATCCTAAACGAGGCCTTTAATGGCCTCGTTTCCCATGGCGGTGTTAAGGCAACCGAGCAAAATGATTGTTGGCGCGAGCAGGCTTGTGTGACCTGCAGTGTCGACACTTTGGGGCAAGTGTAGCGATGGGTTTTTTTGTACTTCTATGTTCACTTGCACCAACCCAATGTTGATTGTCACTTTCCATGTGTTCCCAGGGCTGCACTAGAGTCCACACCCCATTCTGCACCCCCTTCTTTAGCTCTCTGTTGTTTGCTGCCCCACAACACGGCGGAGCCTGTTACTGGCGATATGTTGGTCATGTTGCAGGCCCTGTTGAGGGCAACACGAAAAATGTAGGCGCATCATGTCATTTTGCACGCGAAAATGTTCTGTTTTTCTTGTTTCGGCGATGTTCGTGTGAGTTGTTGCCGCGACATCCCAAGGAATACCAAACCGTCACCTTCCTTTGTAACAGGTGACCACAAAATAAACTTTGCTGCATGAGATCTGTGCTGTGACGAAGCACAAACGACACCTGCCTACACCATGTAGCCCGCTACATGGCTGCAGAATGTTGGTCGCAGCATCCCCAGCCACAGTTTGAATGCTAGGTATGCAGCACCAATTATGGGTTGCTATTGCAAATGCTTCCATGTCACATCATGGATGGGCTTCGAAATGGTACGTATGAGGTCACCCGGCTCCATGTTGCCCAATAGACACTTGCCAGCTAGGAGGTCGTGGAAAAGGTTGGCTGCGCACTGCGACTAGAATGGCTGCACAAACACCTGCTTGGTAAAAAGCACCCACAACAATTTACCGATTGCTCCATTTTGCCACCTATGCACCCTTCACACGGGGGGGGGGTGTTCTCAAGTTGGCAGGTCCCTCATCGTGCCCCAATAGCAACACACACAACGAATCGTTGAAATCCTCTTTTGTGGTGTCCATCATTGGTTCACCACTGAGACCTATGGACAACGTGTAATGTGCAACATTATGAGGTATCAAGCCATCTGCAAAAGAGAAGAACTCAACGGTCCACTGCCTGCTATCGAACCCAGGGAACCTAGGGAACTGGTGAGGTGCTCTGAAGGGGGCCGCAAGGGATTGGCCCAAAATGGCTTGTTGCGAATGTCCCGCGGCTTAATAACCTGTCAAGTATGCGGAGTGGCACCACCCTGCCTGCCATAAATCCTCTAGATTGCCCTCTCACCATGGCCACCAGGGTGTGGGCTCCACCGCCAATCCCTGTACAGCCGCTGGGCCATTAGGAGGAGTGCCCCGGTCACTCTCAGTGGGCAAAAAAGGGAGTCACTCCTCGGCAACCTTAGGAGGCTTGACTTCCTCCACTTGCGTCATGCATGAATGAGGCCCAACTGTGCCATATCCAGGCCGGAGGTGGAGAGGGGGTGGTGACCTGGTCAAGGGGCAACAGGAGCGTGGCGAGCGGGGCCTTGAGGGGCTAAGCTAGGTTGCGTTGGGGCTAGGCTGCTTGGCCATCGTCACTGTCCTAAGCGCCTTCGCAGACCTCTCAGTCAGTGAAGGATTTGAAAAATTCTCCAAATGAAAAGGAAACGGGGGGAGGGGAATGCAGCGCTGCATTGTGCAGCCGGGGTGGTTGAACTTGGCAGCCAAATGGCCATGTTGTGCATCCAATTGGCTGCATCGTGCCGCCGGTTGGCTCCGTAAGGCAACGGATTGGATGCAAGCCCTAACCACGCATGCAGACCATTTAATGACGTATGGCACAACCGCCAGCCAATTTGTATATGTCCCCCCTTGGCACCTTTTGGAACGCACAGGCTGTTCCGGTCAACAGGTTCCAGTGTTCAAAGAAAATGGCCGGAACCAAAAAAATTCAAAGTATGTTTACACCCTAGCCAAGACAGCCCATACATATAGGAAAGTATGCTGCCTGCTTGCATAGGGGCACCCTGCTAGTACTTTCACATTTGTCGGGTTCCATGTTGTTGTGTGAAAGAAACTTGGTTTCGAAAACAAATTTTGCCGGAACACCACCGGAATAACGTAGACAAGGCAGGAAGAAACATTTAGGTCTTTTTATGCGACAAGGGAGTGGAGCATATTGAGAACAGCCAGGAGGCCTTTGCCAATGCCCCCCCCCCCCCAGAGGGGAGACATGGGTGAGGTTTCCGGGGTGAAAGGAACTTCTTTGGGTGCCGAAGGCTGCCGTGTGACGGACGATAGCGAGCCAAGAAGCTCCTCGAGAAGAAGAAGAATGGGAAGGAGGTGGGTGAAAAGGATGAGGGGAACGAGGAGGGCAAGGACACGGACGGCAGGAAGGGAGACAAGAGCAGGGATGGGGGGACCTAGGAGATGGGCCAACAGCAGGTGAGGTGAGGTGAGGTGAGCCCCCGGGTTTTGTGCTAAGCGGGATTAATGGTGGGGGTAGGGGTAGCGGTCGACGTGGTGGGTAGTGAAGTGGTGGAAGGGGAAGGGACGGTGGTGAGTGAGGGAGAAGGAGAGGGTAGAGGGCACCTGAGGAAAGGTCGCGCCCCCGCGACAACCCATAATGACTAGGCGAGGGGCACACAAAGAGACTAACCCCTTGCACCCTTGCCAGCAGCTTGACCTACGATGTATGTTTATCCTTTTCCTCATTTTGTTGTTTGTGTCTTGTGGTTGCTCTAGTGGTGTTCTAGTAATTTCGCTTGCACCCCCTCCCCCTTGGGCTTGGGCTTGGGCTCGGGCTTGGTCTCGGGGTTTTTCTTGGGCATTTCTGCTTGGGGTTGTGGGGGTGTGGTGGGGCAAGCAGGCTGTCTTGGGGGCTCAATTGGGGGGCCTTCTTCGTGGGGTTGGGGGGGGGGCTTTCCTATCTTTGGGGGGCTGGGGGTTGGGTTCTTGCGGCATGTGCGTGTCGGGGGTGGGGGACAAGAAGAAGATGTTGAGGAAAGGGAGGAGTGCCCAAAGGAGGAGGAGGAGGAGGAGGGCAATGAGGACTCGGAGGAGGGCTACCCAAGGTTCCGACAAAGGGCCTACTTGCCCTCCAACCTCTGAACCCCCCTAAAAGGCTCTACATATTCAGCCTTACCTCCTGTGCCTCCGCTAACACTAACCCCCTATCTAGCAATCCCCCTTCATTTTCCGTCCTTGCATTCGAGGGCACAGGCAACGGGGGCTTCAACCCCCGTCACACGTCCCCCTTCATGTTGTTGCTGTTGTTATGGATGTGTCGGACTAGTGCTAGGACGGCTAGCAGTGCACGTTGAGCTGGGGCGGCCCACACGGGCCGAGAACATTGATGTGGGGATTGATTTGGGGCTGAAGGTGGGGTTGTCGAAGCCCGCACAAAGCTTGTGGGTGGTTGTGAGGGCGTGGCTTCTAGGGTGAGGCCCGGGGGTGGTAGTGCTAGAGCCTGCTGCACGGCATTTGCAATTTGACGTCTCCTCCCGCAGATCGACGAAGGAGGCTGGGGTCAACTAAGCCTCAAAAATTTCTGCCGGCCGTGTTCCAATAACTTGTTGCGGCGCCGTTCTAGCAGCGCTCTAGTGGCCGCTGGACCGCTGCCAGAAGTTGGCTGCCAAATGCAGCCGCGTAGGTCCAAAGACAGCCCGACCATAATCCACATGTTGCAAAGTTGATGGGGAGCAAGCACATGCATTTTAGAATGCTTCGGCACTACACCCTTATGGGGCGCTATCACCTCATCAATGACAACTGCATGCCCTTGGTGAAAAAGGGATGACCAAACTTTGTTGCAGGCTGCAATCAGAATCGTGAAATCTCTAGTCGCATTTATACATTTTTTTTGGAAGGCGAGGGAGACTCCGACGAGGGAGACCCTGCTTGAAGGGCAGAATGTTCGCCATAGAAGTCGTGGAGTGTTTCGCTAATTATGTGGATTGGGATGTTGTGATTGTAGCTAATAAGCTGGCCATAGCGCTGGCAAGTAGTAACCAAGCTGTTTTGTGCCTCGTGAAACACGACCAACTTGGGGTGCAGGACGCGAGTCCCTTGTTGGGGGAAAGGGAAATGCGTGTTACCACAAATGTGCACGCACGGTATGCCCTACATGTATATAACAATCCCAAAGTGGGAGGCAAGGCTCTCTGTGTAGTCCCGGTTTTAACAAGCTGCATCGTTGAAGAGGAGCACACATTGTCAAAAACAGGGAAACGTGCCCTTGTTCAACGTTTGGTGGTTGCACACATCACAACATAAAGTGGAATGATTGCATGATGCAGCCACCTAGCTACCTTATGCAGCCAATTGGCTGCACAATTGGTTGCATTTTGGCTGCAGTTTGGCTGCATGATGAAGCCAATTGGGTGCATTCATGTAGCCAATCTTGCAGCCAAAAATGGGCTATGTGGCTCCAAATCCAATTCTCAATGCATCCAGGCCACCCACAACACCCCACTTTTGATCGTTTCCAACCCTCCAAATTGCCCAAGCGAACGCCTAGAACCTTGTATCGGCGCCCCCCTGGCTCCAGCAAGCAGCAAGCTTCAGTCCAAAACAGTTGGGGCCACTTGGTCCACCTGGGGTAAAAGCCGACTTTCTCCACAAAAGATCCTAGATCACTTGGATGCAAAAAAAAAAAAGCGCTTTGAGCCTAGCTTGAGCCTAAATCAGCTTGTTGTGGCCCTCCAAACGTGCCAAAACACTTTGAAAATGGGCATTTGGGACAAAAAAAGGTTCAAAAATAGGTCAAACACAACTTTTTCCGAGAATGATCCTGTCGTGCTAGGCACCCATCTAGAGTTGGGGAGAGGGGTGCAAATTTGGAGATATACATCATTTTAGTACGATATATTACCACAAGCCCCTCCTCCTTTATATAGCTAGCAAGCAAACAGTCGAGCAAACGACAAGCAAGGGAGGAAGCAAGCAAGCAATTCTCCTTCCCAATTTGCTAATGTTTTCAGTATTTCATGCTCTACTCTAGCCATCTTTTGCCTAGACACATGGCCTGCTTGAACCCAAAGTTTCAGCCCGCATCTCGTTGCTGGCTATCAAGGGTGCGAGCACCGGATGTGCTCTCGCAAATGTGTGCAATCTCGGGCCAAGAAAAAGGCATTTTTTCACCCAAAGTAGCCCTTGAAACCCTTCACAATAGCAAATGGCATATCACTTGGCTTGCTAATGTCAACGAAGCATTTTGTGGCCACTAACTCCATGACATGTCCAAAAAATGCCTGAAAAATGCAAATGGCCAACAATCAGCATAGATGGGCTACAAAGAGCCCCATACCAAGAGTGGGCCGTGTCTCGGGCTATGTGGCTCAAAAACCGATTCCAAGCTGCACCACCCGCAACCCCCCACTTTTGTGATTTCCACCCCTGGGATTTGCATGGCTACACACGGAGCCCACCAAGGTCCAAATACGTCCACGGGCGCTTTCGTGAGTGGAGGTAGTGGAGGTTGCGGTCATGGTTGAATGCACCAGTCCGGACTAGGTGACATGGACGTCGGGGCAGGGATAGAATGGCAAGGAACCAAGGAACACGGATTCATGGGCGAGGGCCTAACAAGTGCACTCTCCCCGTGATGCACGTTGTACTCAGGAGTGCAGTGCCAAAGTTGTTCCGAGACCAACTGCGATGCCTTCCACAATCCTTTTTGTTGAACTAGGCTGGGCTGGTTGCAGCCCGGCCCGAAAAATACACCAAAAGTTCCTACATGCGGCTACTCTGCAAATACAAAGCAAAAAAGCAGCCAACAACTTGGCTGCATCATGTAGCCAAATGGCTACATAATGCAGACAATACCGCGACATACGGCCGATACTTGGGTTTTGGGTTGCACAAACAAAACCGTGCAAAATTTTGGGCCATTTTTCGAGGTCTTTCTCAAGTGTGTTTCGGGCGTGTTCTGGAGGCCAACAAAGGGCTCTTTGACACAGGGGAACCAAGCTAGTTGCGGCATATGCATCTGTTTTCCTTTGTTTGGCTGTTTGGACCGGGTTTTGGAGGGGGGGATGGCCGTTTATGGCCCACAACGGCACCTCCCACTTGGCACCCATGGCACAAGCCGCCACCTGTGACCCCGGAATTTTAAGGCACGCTGAAATCAGTCATTTTCAGCGATGTCGTGGACAATTTAACATGAATTTTATGCCACTCTAGCTTTGATTTGCAATTGAGTGCTCATTGTGGGTGCTAAACGTAGGAAAGGTGTGTGTTGAGTTAATATTGATCATTTTGTCATTTTTTTTGCCCATTTTGCATGAGAAAGCTGTTTTTTTCATTTTTGTTTCAGCTGTAGGTTGTTCTAAAAGATCCGGAGAAATTGAAGTTAGTGAGGTTACAAACCAAAGGCAGAGAGAAAATGGCTCCATGCAGATGTTATGTTCCAAATGTTGGGCATCTTCTGCATGGGTTTCAACACATATTTCAGTTTACACTCATATTTCAGTTTACACTATATTTCAGATGTTATTTGGCATTCATGTCTGACTTTAGCGAAGGTTGTATTTGTGTTTGGGCCGTTATATGATTTTTTTTTTATGCATTTATGCTTGTGCATGACCTTGCCCCTATTTTCCCATTTTTTTGGCTCTACCGAAACATGAAGTGCCTGCTTGTTGTTGCTTGCTTGTTGCTTGCGAGATTTAAGGGGAGAGTGTGGTAATACGTAGCAAAGGGTATGGACAGGGGGTGGGGGGTAATAGGTATGCAGCACAACCGGAAGTATGTAGACACTGCACTACAGTAGACGCGGTATGCAAACCGCATACACTGCGTGCCCGTGAGAGACATGAAGAGATAATTTGGGAATGGTACCTAGGCCTCCTTACCAAAAAAACCTTGCAACGTCGTTTGTGCATGCAACTAGTTACTTGAGCTTTGGGACAGACAATTGGGCTCCACTTTCTCTTGGGTGCGCCTTTGCGCCCCACGGGCTGTTGGTGGAGTTTCGACAGCCGTGTCCCATAGTTCCGCCGGATCTGCTAGATATGGATGGGAGCGGGATGGGGCGCACAAGGCGCACAGGCGGGGGAGGGAGTCTGGTGCAGATGAGGTGCAAAGGGGCGGTTGGAGCTGTCAAGGCACACAGGGGGGGTTGGCACGCACAAGGCGCAGGGGGAGGGGGGGGGAGTTGGTGCGCTCCAAGCGTGCGGGGCATACAAACATGGCGGTTTGTAGTCTGTAGACATTGTTTGCCCCAAGTAGACGCGGTCTACTAATTGTAGACACTGTTGGCATGTCGTAGACGCGAAGTGACAATATTTGGGAAGGGAGCCAAAGGCCCTTCCCCCCCAAAAACAGCCTGCTGACATTGTTTGTCGTTTAGCCGTGCACATAGGCATGTCTCTCGAGCGAGCAAAGCCAGCAAGCAAGGCGCACAGGGGCAAAGGGGGGGGAGGGCATGGCACATTTGGGTGGGTTTGGTGGAAACGAGACGCAGGCGGGGTGGGGTGCGGGGGTTGGCGCGAGCAAGGTACACAGGGGGTGTTGGCTCACACAAGGTGCGCGCCCAGGGTGGTTTGTCCCCGGGGGGGCGGCCGGGCCCGGTCCTTGTATGCGACACCCCCAGCCCCCCCCCCCCCCCCTCCCCCCCCCCCCGGGTTTTGAAAGATAGTGGTGCCGGGTCGGCCACCAACAAGTGTCCCTAGAGAAAACTGTCCGGCGCCGAAGGCGCCAATTTTTTTTTTCATACTATGTGTTTATACTCAAAATGCTCAAAATTTTGTAGAGAATTCATATTTGTGTTAAAACAACAAGAAAAAAAATTTGACCTGAAGGAGGGCTACAGGAGGGCTGCAAGCCCTAACAGCAACCCTAGCCCTAATCAAGACTGAATATTGGGACCGAGCTGGTGGGGGAAGGAACATTGGATATGAATGGTGAGGGACACCAATGAGTCACACATTGAAGGCCGTTGACAAAGTGGAATCAGCTTGCAAGTGATCCCCTTCACCACAAGGCCCACTTTCAAGGCTTTTGCGGACTTATGAGGGGCCAAAATGCCCCAAAATGGCCTCAAAATGGGCTCATTTCACCCGCTTGTGCACCCCAAATGGTGTGGGATGAGTTTTGGAAAAATGCGTTTTTGACCCATTTTTGACCCATTTTTGGTCCCAAAACAGCCCATTTTCAAGGCATTTTGGGATTTTCGGAGGACCAAAATGGGGCACCACAAGCTCAAAACAATCCAAAGACACTTGCTTTAGCATCACACATGGTCTAGGATCATTTTTGAGAAAAGTCATTTTTCTGCCCCATTGGACCATATTGACCCGTTTGGGCACCCACCTATTTGGGCTTGAGCTTGCAGCTTGCCGCAGCCTAGTGGGCCTGGGTAGCGGGGTTCTAGGCGTCCATTTGGGCAATTCTGAGGCGTGGAAACCACAAAAAGTGGGGGGTTGCGGGTGGACTAGGTGCCCTCGGAATCGCGTTTTCAGCCATGTAGCCAAAGATATGGCCTGCTCTTGGTTTGTGGCTGTTGCCCGCCAATCTGCACAAAATTTGGGGCTTCTGGGGGCCTTTTTGGGCAGTTTCCGGGACATATGGTGGAGTTAGAGGGCCGCAAAGGGCTCGTTGACACGAGGAAATCAAGCCGCACATGGAGTGTACCCACCGTTTCCCTTTGTTTGGCCGTTTTGAATGGGTTCTAGGGCTGTTTTGGCCCAAAAATGGCTGCTTTTGGCCCTAAACTGTAGTTTTTGAAACTGAGGTCCGCCACTTGCGACACCCGTTCCCGGCCGCCACCGTTGAGTTTCTGGCTCATACTTTGTAGGGTTGTACTTCACACCCATAGGTATCATCCACCAAAATTTCAGCCGAATCCGAAGCACCACGACGGAATTCTGATTTTTACCCATTTCGCGCGTGCTGCTTGCTGCTTGCTGCTGCTTGCTGCTTGCTGCTGCTGCTGCTGCTAAACCTGGTAGGTCCACCCTAGACCCTAAAAAGGGTTATAAAACCAAGACTGGTTCCACCAGCTCGGTGACCCTAACCCTAGGGTTAGCCCTAACCCTAGGGCTAATCAAGACTGAATATTGGGACCGAGCTGGTGGGGGAGGGAACATCAGCTATGACTGGTGAGGGACATCAAGAATGATTCACACATTGATGGCTCTTGACAAAGTGAAATCAGCTTGCAAGTGAACCCCATCACCATGAGGCCCACTTTCAAGGCTTTTTGGACTTCTGAGGGGCGAAAATGCCCCAAAATGGGCTCAAAATGGGCTCATTTCACCCGTTTGTGCACCCCAAATGGTTTAGGATGAGGTTTGGAAAAATGCGTGTTTCACCCATTTTTGACCCATTTTTGGTCCCAAAACAGCCCATTTTCAAGGTATTTTGGAATTTTCGGAGGACCCAAATGGGCCACCACAAGATCAAAACAGTCCAAAAACACTTGTTTTAGCGTCGCACATGGTCGAGGCTCATCGTTGAGAAAAGTCATCTTTTTGCCCCTACTAGACCCTGTTGACCCATTTGGGCACCCACCTGTTTGCGCTTGAGGTGGCAGCTTGCCGCAGCCTAGTGGGCCTAGGTATCGGGGTCTAGGCGTCTGTTTTGGCAATTCTGAGGGGTGGAAACCACAAAAAGTGGGGGGTTGCGGGTGAAGTAGGTGCCCTCGGAATCGCATTTTGAGCCGTGTAGCCAAAGATATGGCCTATTCTTGGTTTGTGGGTGTCCGCATTTGGAGCTTTTGGGGGCCTTTTTGGGCCGTTTCCGGGACATATCATGGAGTTCGAGGGCCGCATAGGGCTCGTTGACACGGTGAAGTCAAGCCGCGCGTGCAGTGTACCCACCGTTTCCCTTCGTTTGGTCGTTTTAAATGTGTTCCAGGGTTTTTTGTGGCCCAAAAATGGCTGTTTTTGGCCCTAAACTGCAGTTTTTGAAACTGAGGTCTGCCACTTGCGAATCCCGTTCCCGGCGGCCACCGGTGAGTTTCGCGCTCAAACTTTGTATGATTGTTCTTCACACCCATAGGTATCATCCACCAAAATTTCTCCTGAATTTGAAGCACCACGACGGAGGTCTGATTTTTACCCATTTCGCGCGTGCTGCTGCTTGCTTGCTTGCTTGCTTGCTTGCTGCTTGCTTGCTTGCTTGCTGCTGCTAAACCTGGTAGGTCCACCCTAGACACTAAAAAGGGGTATCAAACCAAGACTGGTTCCACCAGCTCGGTGACCCTAATCAAGACTGAATATTGGGACCGAGCTGGTGGGGGAGGGAACATCAGCTATGACTGGTGAGGGACATCAAGAATGATTCACACATTGATGGCTCTTGACAAAGTCTTGCAAGTGAACCCCATCACCACGAGGCCCACTTTCAAGGCTTTTCGGACTTCTGAGGGGCCAAAATGCCCCAAAATGGGCTCAAAACGGGGTCATTTCACCCGTTTGGGCACCCCAAATGGTCTAGGATGAGCTTTCGAAAAATGCGTTTTTGACCCATTTTTGACCCATTTTTGGTCCCAAAACAGCCCATTTTCAAGGCATTTTGGGATTTTCGGAGGACCAAAATGGGCCACCACAAGCTCCAAACGGTCCAAAAACACGTGTTTCAGCGTCGCACATGGTCTAGGATCATTTTTGAGAAAAGTCATCTTTTTGCCCCTACTGGACCCTGTTGACCCATTTGGGCACCCACCTGTTTGGGCTTGAGCTTGCAGCTTGCCGCAGCCTAGTGGGCCTAGGCATTGGGGTCTAGGCGTCCCTTTGGGCAATTCTGAGGGGTGGAAACCACAAAAAGTGGGGGGTTGCGGGTGGAGTAGGTGCCCTCGGAATCGCATTTTGAGCCATGTAGCCAAAGATATGGCCTATTCTTGGTTTGTGGCTGTCGGCATTTGGAGCTTCTGGGGCCCTTTTTGGGCCGTTTCCGGGACATATCATGGAGTTAGAGGGCCGCAAAGAGCTCGTGGATACGGGGAAGTCAAGACGCACATGGAGTGTACCCACCGTTTCCCTTCGTTTGGCCGTTTTGAATGTGTTCCAGGGCTTTTTTGGCCCAAAAATGGCTGTTTTTGGCCCTAAACTGCAATTTTTGAAACTGAGGTCTGCCACTTGCGAATCCCGTTCCCGGCCGCCACCGTTGAGTTTCTTGCTCAAACTTTGTGTGATTGTACTTCACACCCATAGGTATCATGCACCAAAATTTCAACCAAATCAAAGCACCACGACGGATGTCTGATTTTTACCCATTTCGCGCGTGCTGCTTGCTGCTTGCTGCTGCTTGCTTGCTGCTGCTGCTGCTGCTGCTGCTGCTAAACCTGGTAGGTCCACCCTAGACACTAAAAAGGGTTATAAAACCAAGACTGGTTCCACCAGCTCGGTGACCCTAACCCTAGGGTTAACCCTAACCCTAGGGCTAATAATCAAGACTGAATATTGGGACCGAGCTGGTGGGGCAGGAAACATCACCTATGACTGGTGAGGGACATCAACAATGATTCACACATTGATGGCCATTGAGAAAGTGAAATCAGCTTGCAAGTGAACCCCATCACCACAAGGCCCACTTTCAAGGCTTTTTGGACATCTGAGGGGCCAAAATGCCCCAAAATGGGCTCAAAATGGGCTCATAATGGGCTCATTTCACCCGTTTGTGCACCCCAAATGGTCTAGGACGATTTTTGGAAAAAGGCGTTTTTGACCCATTTTTGACCCATTTTAGGTCCCAAAACAGCCCATTTTCAAGGCATTTTGGGATTTTCGGAGGACCAAAATGGGCCACCACAAGCTCAAAACGGTCCAAAAACACTCGTTTTACCTTGGCACATGGTATAGGATCATTTTTGAGAAAAGTCATATTTTTGCCCCTACCAGACCCTGTTGACCCATTTGGGCACCCACCTGTTTGGGCTTGAGCTTGTAGCTTGCCGCAGCCTAGTGGGCCTAGGTATTGGGGTCTAGGCGTCCGTTTGGGCAATTCTGAGGGGGGGAAACCACAAAAAGTGGGGGGTTGCGGGTGGAGTAGGTGCCCTCGGAATCGCATTTTGAGCCATGTAGCCAAAGATATGGCGTGTTCTTGGTTTGTGGCTGTCGGCATTTGGGGGTTCTGGGGGCCTTTTTGGGCCGTTTCTGGGATGTATCATGGAGTCAGAGGGCCGCAAAGAGCTCGTTGACACGGGGAAGTCAAGCTGCACATAGAGTGTACCCACCGTTTCCCTTCGTTTGGCCGTTTTGAATGTGTTCCAGGGCTGTTTTGGCCCAAAAATGACTGTTTCTGGCCCTAAACTGCAGTTTTTGAAAATGAGGTCCGCCACTTGCGAATCCCGTTCCCGGCCGCCACCGTTGAGTTTCTTGCTCAAACTTTGTGTGATTGTACTTCACAGCCATAGGTATCATCCATCAAAATTTCATCAGCATGTGAAGCACCACAACGGAGTTCTGATTTTTACCCATTTCGCGCGTGCTGCTTGCTGCTTGCTTGCTGCTTGCTGCTTGCTTGCTAAACCAGGTAGGTCCACCCTAGACCCTAAAAAGGGTTATAAAACCAAGACTGGTTCCACCAGCTCGGTGACCCTAACCCTAACCTTAACCACAACCCAAACCCCCCCCCCCCCTCACCCCTAGCTGGACACCCCCCCGACCCCCCGGCCAGACCCCCCCCCCGACCCCCGGTTGGACCCCCCCCCGACCCCCGGCTTGACCCCCCCCCCGACCCCCGGCTGGACCCCCCCCCCTCCCCCCCCCCCGGGTTTTGAAAGATAGTGGTACCGGGTCGGCCACCAACAAGTGTCCCTAGAGAAAACTGTCCGGCGCCGAAGGCGCCAATTTTTTTTTTCATACTATGTGTTTATACTCAAAATGCTCAAAATTTTGTAGAGAATTCATATTTGTGTTAAAACAACAAGAAAAAAAATTTGACCTGAAGGAGGGCTACAGGAGGGCTGCAAGCCCTAACAGCAACCCTAGCCCTAATCAAGACTGAATATTGGGACCGAGCTGGTAGGGGAGGGAACATTAGATATGAATGGTGAGGGACATCAAGAATGATTCACACATTGATGGCTCTTGACAAAGTGAAATGCACCTGAACCCCATCACCACGAGGCCCACTTTCAAGGCTTTTTGGACTTCTCAGGGGCCAAAATGCCCCAAAATGGGCTCAAAATGGGCTCATTTCACCCTTTTGTGCACCCCAAATGGTCTACGATGAGTTTTGGAAAAATGTGTTTTTGACCCATTTTTGACCCATTTTTGGTCCCAAAACAGCCCATTTTCAAGGCATTTTGGGATTTTTGGAGGACCCAAATGGGCCACCACAAGCTCAAAACAGTCCAAAAACACTTGTTTTAGCGTCGCACATGGTCTAGGATCATTTTTGCGGAAAGTCATATTTTTGCCCCTATTGGACCTTGTTGACCCATTTGGGTACCCACCTGTTTGGGCTTGAGCTTGCAGCTTGCCACAGCCTAGTGGGCCTAGTTATTGGGGTCTAGGCGTCCGTTTGGGCAATTCTGAGGGGTGGAAACCACAAAACGTGGGGGGTTGCGGGTGGACTAGGTGCCCTCGGAATCGCGTTTTGAGCCATGTAGCCAAAGATATGGCCTATTCTTGGTTTTTGGCTGTCGGCATTTGGAGCTTCTGGGGGCCTTTTTGGGCCGCTTCCACGGCATATCATGGAGTTAGAGGGCCGCAAAGAGCTCGTTGACACGGGGAAGTCAAGCGGCACGTGGAGTGTACCCACCGTTTCCCTTCCTTTGGCCGTTTTGAATGTGTTCCAGGGCATTTTTGGCCGAAAAATGGCTGTTTTTGGCCCTAAACTGCAGTTTCTGAAACTGAGGTCCGCCACTTGCGAATCCCGTTCCCGGCCGCCACCGTTGAGTTTCTTGCTCAAACTTTGTGTGATTGCACTTCACACCCATAGGTATCATGCACCAAAATTTCAACCAAATCCAAAGCACCACGACGGAGTTCTGATTTTTACCCATTTCGCGCGTGCTGCTTGCTTGCTTGCTGCTGCTGCTTGCTTGCTGCTGCTGCTGCTGCTGCTGCTAAACCTGGTAGGTCCACCCTAGACACTAAAAAGGGTTATAAAACCAAGACTGGTTCCACCAGCTTGGTGACCCTAACCCTAACCCTAGGGTTAGCCCTAACCCTAGGGCTAATCAAGACTGAATATTGGGACCGAGCTGGTGGGGTAGTGCCTATGCTTCTGTGCGTACTAGGGTGGAGGAAAGTCAATTGGTTGGGGGGTGGCGATTGAGGGTTGCATGCATGTTGTTGTGTGTTTCGTATTCCTCTCCCCTCATTTTGCATTGGCAACTAGTTTTCGCTTCATCGTGATGCCATTATTGCATGAATGTCACTGCATATTTTGTTTTCCCCTCCCTCCTTTTGAGTTTGCAAATGGCTTTCGCTTCACCGCGATCCCATTATTGCACGAATTGCACTGTCTGTTTCGTATTCCCCTCCCCTTTTATGTGTTTGCAAATGGCTTTCGCTTCACCGCGATCCCATTCATTTTCGACTGCATGAGTTCCAACATTTGCTCTTGTGCGTGATAGGTAGATAGAGAAGTTAAAAAGTCCGCCTTGTGTCATTGTGTGTTCAGTGTTCCCCTAACCACTAGATATCTGCTTCCGTGCGTCGGGTAGGTTAATGATGTTGCATGTATGTCATTGATTGACTGTAGGTTAATGATGGCGATTGAGGGTTGCATGCATGTGGTTGTGTGTTCTGTATTCTCCTCCCCTCATTTTGCATTGGCAATTGGCTTTCGCTTCACCGCGATCCCGTTCCTCTTTCTCTTGTTATGAGCAAATCTATGCATATGTACAATGCATTGTACTTCCTGCCACATACCTGTACCAAAAAATTGATGTCTCTATCCGGCTATTGTGTGCCTGTCAAGTGTTGCATGTTCCTTGTTTCACGCATTACGGGGTGCCACGAGGCCCACGTTCAAGGCTTTTTGGACTTCTGAGGGGCCAAAATGCCCCCAAAATGGGCTCAAAATGGGCCTATTTCACCCGTTTGTGCACCCCAAATGGTCTAGGATGAGGTCTGGAAAAATGCGTTTTTGACCCATTTTTGGCCCATTTTTGGTCCCAAAACAGCCCATTTTCAAGGCATTTTGGGATTTCCGGAGTACCAAAATGGGCCACCACAAGCTCAAAACGGTCCAAAAACACTTGTTTTAGCGTCGCACATGGTCTAGGATCATTTTTGAGAAAAGTCATCTTTTTGCCCCTACCAGACCCTGTTGACCCATTTGGGCACCCACCTGTTTGGGCTTGAGCTTGCAGCTTGCCGCAGCCTAGTGGGCCTAGGCATTGGGGTCTAGGCGTCCCTTTGGGCAATTCTGAGGGGTGGAAACCACAAAAAGTGGGGGGTTGCGGGTGGAATAGGTGCCCTCGGAATCGCATTTTGAGCCATGTAGCCAAAGATATGGCCTATTCTTGGTTTGTGGCTGTCGGCATTTGGAGCTTCTGGGGCCCTTTTTGGGCCGTTTCCGGGACATAACATGGAGTTAGAGGGCCGCAAAGAGCTCGTTGACACGAGGAAGTCAAGCCGCATGTGTAGTGTACCCACCGTTTTTCTTCGTTTGGCCGTTTTGAATGTGTTCCAGGGCTTTTTTGGCCCAAAAATGGCTGTTTTTGGCCCTAAACTGCAGCTTTTGAAACTGAGGTCCGCCACTTGCGAATCCTGTTCCCGGCCGCCACCGTTTAGTTTCTCGTTCATACTTTGTGTGGTTGTCCCTCACACCCATAGGTATCATCCACGAAAATTTCAGTCGAATCCGAAGCACCATGACGGAGGTCTGATTTTTACCCATTTCGCGCGTGCTGCTTGCTGCTTGCTGCTTGCTGCTGCTGCTGCTGCTGCTGCTAAACCTGGTAGGTCCACCCTAGACCCTAAAAAGGGTTATAAAACCAAGACTGGTTCCACCAGCTCGGTGACCCTAACCCTAGGGTTAACCCTAACCCTAGGGCTAATCAAGACTGAATATTGGGACCGAGCTGGTGGGGGAGGGAACATCACCTATGATTGGTGAAGGACATCAAGAATGATTCACACATTGATGGCTCTTGACAAAGTGAAATCAGCTTGCAAGTGAACCCCATCACCATGAGGCCCACTTTCAAGGCTTTTTGGACATCTGAGGGGCGAAAATGCCCCAAAATGGGCTCAAAATGGGCTCATTTTACCCGTTTGTGCACCCCAAATGGTCCAGGATGAGCTTTGGAAAAATGCGTTTTTGACCCATTTTTGACCCATTTTTGGTCCCAAAACAGCCCATTTTCAAGGCATTTTGGGATTTTCAGAGGACCAAAATGGGCCACCACAAGCCCAAAACGGTCCAAAAACACTTGTTTTAGCGTCGCACATGGTCTAGGATCATTTTTGAAAAAAGTCATCTTTTTGCCCCTACTAGACCCTGTTGACCCATTTGGGCACCCACCTGTTTGGGCTTGGGCTTGCAGCTTGCCGCAGCCTAGTGGGCCTAGGTATTGGGGTCTAGGCGTCCGTTTTGGCAATTCTGAGGGGTGGAAACCACAAAAAGTGGGGGGTTGCGGGTGGAGTAGGTGCCCTCGGAATCGCATTTTGAGCCATGTAGCCAAAGATATGGCCTATTCTTGGTTTGTGGCTGTCGGCATTTGGAGCTTCTGGGGCCCTTTTTGGGCCGTTTCCGGGACATAACATGGAGTTAGAGGGCCGCAAAGAGCTCGTTGACACGAGGAAGCCAAGCCGCATGTGTAGTGTACCCACCGTTTCCCTTCGTTTGGCCGTTTTGAATGTGTTCCAGGGCTTTTTTGGCCCAAAAATGGCTGTTTTTGGCCCTAAACTGCAGCTTTTGAAACTGAGGTCCGCCACTTGCGAATCCTGTTCCCGGCCGCCACCGTTTAGTTTCTCGTTCATACTTTGTGTGGTTGTCCCTCACACCCATAGGTATCATCCACGAAAATTTCAGTCGAATCCGAAGCACCATGACGGAGGTCTGATTTTTACCCATTTCGCGCGTGCTGCTTGCTGCTTGCTGCTTGCTGCTGCTGCTGCTGCTGCTGCTAAACCTGGTAGGTCCACCCTAGACCCTAAAAAGGGTTATAAAACCAAGACTGGTTCCACCAGCTCGGTGACCCTAACCCTAGGGTTAACCCTAACCCTAGGGCTAATCAAGACTGAATATTGGGACCGAGCTGGTGGGGGAGGGAACATCACCTATGATTGGTGAAGGACATCAAGAATGATTCACACATTGATGGCTCTTGACAAAGTGAAATCAGCTTGCAAGTGAACCCCATCACCATGAGGCCCACTTTCAAGGCTTTTTGGACATCTGAGGGGCGAAAATGCCCCAAAATGGGCTCAAAATGGGCTCATTTCACCCGTTTGTGCACCCCAAATGGTCTAGGATGAGGTTTGGAAAAATGCGTTTTTGACCCATTTTTGACCCATTTTTGGTCCCAAAACAACCCATTTTCAAGGCATTTTGGGATTCTCGGAGGACCAAAATGGGCCACCACAAGCTCAAAACGGTCCAAAAACACTTGTTTTAGCGTCGCACATGGTCTAGGATCATTTTTGAGAAAAGTCATCTTTTTGCCCCTATTGGACCTTGTTGACCCATTTGGGCACCCACCTGTTTGGGCTTGAGCTTGCAGCTTGCTGCAGCCTAGTGGGCCTAGGCATTGGGGTCTAGGCGTCCCTTTGGGCAATTCTGAGGGGTGGAAACCACAAAAAGTGGGGGGTTGCGGGTGGAGTAGGTGCCCTCGGAATCGCATTTTGAGCCATGTAGCCAAAGATATGGCCTATTCTTGGTTTTTGGCTGTCGGCATTTGGAGCTTCTGGGGGCCTTTTTGGGCCGTTTCCGGGACATAACATGGAGTTAGAGGGCGGCAAAGAGCTCGTTGACACGGGGAAGTCAAGCCGCAGGTGCAGTGTACCCACCGTTTCCCTTCGTTTGGCCGTTTTGAATGTGTTCCAGGGCTTTTTTGGCCCAAAAATGGCTGTTTTTGGCCCTAAACTGCAGTTTTTGAAACTGAGGTCCGCCACTTGCGAATCCCGTTCCCGGCCGCCACCGTTGAGTTTCTTGCTCAAACTTTGTGTGATTGTACTTCACACCCATAGGTATCATCCACCAAAATTTCACTGAAATCCAAAGCACCACGACGGAGTTCTGATTTTTACCCATTTCGCGCGTGCTGTTGCTTGCTGCTTGCTGCTGTTGCTTGCTGCTAAACCTGGTAGGTCCACCCTAGACACTAAAAAGGGTTATAAAACCAAGACTGGTTCCACCAGCTCGGTGACCCTAACCCTAACCTTAACCACAACCCAAATCCCCCCCCCCCCCCACCCCTGGCTGGACACCCCCCTGACCCCCCGGCCAGACCCCCCCCCGACCCCCGGTTGGACCCCCCCCCCACCCCCGGCTTGACCCCCCCCCGACCCCCGGCTGGACCCCCCCCCCCCCCCGCAAGTTTTGACAGATAGCTGGGGGGGGTGTCGCATCAGGACCGGTTGTAGTCGCCCCCCCGGGGGTTTGTCTAACGAGGCGCACAGTTTTGGTGAAACAACCCCCTTTCCCCATACTTCCCATTCCATTTGGCCCTGCCCTTCAGGCCTCTTGCTTGCGCCAGTGCTCCTCCGCACGTCTGATCACCCTTGCAGTTGCTTGTTCTGCAAACTGCAGTCCAGTTGCCCTTGTTAATCCTCCCTTGAGGGGAGTAGGGGCTGGGGGCATGGGGGGGAAGCATGGGGCGCTGGTGCTCTGTGCCTTCAGTTGGGTCCTCCTCCCTGCACACCCTCCATGTATCGCCCCTTGCTACTCCCTCTCTTCCTCCTCTCCCGTTCCTCTTGCACCCACTGGCCCCCACACCCTGTTACTGTGCCACTGCTCTTGCAGCTTCTGCTGCTCTTCCTTGCTGCACTGCCTCTCTTTCCTGCTCTTTGCCTTCGGTCTCTGTGTGTTTGGGTCCCGCCCCTCCTGCGCAAGGGGAGACGACGCCCACCATCCACACTCCAGGCTGTAAGAGGATTTTGGGTGGAGTGCAGACT
The DNA here is from genome assembly GCA_964036045.1 of Eutreptiella sp. 'Long Island Sound 2002'. Classification (NCBI taxonomy): domain Eukaryota; phylum Euglenozoa; class Euglenophyceae; order Eutreptiales; family Eutreptiaceae; genus Eutreptiella; species Eutreptiella sp. 'Long Island Sound 2002'. Next base: position 32,055,464 of record OZ038381.1, on the reverse strand, counting down.
GGTGGCTGGGCAAGATCCAGATTACTGGGGCTGCTCACAGCCGTCATGGTGTGCAGCAGTGGCATTGTGGGGAGTTACGTGTGTGTGGGGGGGGGGGGGGGGGGGTTGTGGGAGGTATGGGGGGGAACCCAGGCCGCAGCAGCCAACAGAATGTAGCGACCCGACGCAGCACGCAAAGGGAAGAACGGGTAGCTGTCCAGGGCCCCGTAAAGAAAGAGCAACCCGACGGAATGTCACACAGGGGGGCTTTGCGCCAACTGTCAGCCCCTCATTCGACAACTGTCTCCAGAGGGGCATCCTCTGTATTTTTGCCTCTAGGCATAAACTGCAGCAGAAAGGCAAGCTCAAGCCAGTGCTGGTGGATCCACAGGACCCTTTGGGGCGCATTGTGCTGCTTGATTACTCGAGCGTGGTCGATTTACCAAACAGTGTGCAGGAGATCATTCATCAGAATGAGTTGGAAATCGTCCAGCAGGACGTTGTGATCGGATATGAGCAGCTTACTGCAGGTGCAATTTCCTGTGCTTCAAGGGGAGCCATGTGATATGATGTGTTACACACAGTCGCTGTCAGAGTAAGTGATGGTGATCCTTGCCAAAGGGAGTGGACACAAGGGTGGCTGGGGAGAATCTGGCTTGCAAAAAGTGGAAAAGTTCACGGGATTTCTGAGGACAGTGGTCTAAAAGTATCCACACAGGTGAAGGGTCACAACTGGGGTTTGGATGGGGTGTAGGGGACCCCTCCTTTAGTTTTTAGTTTTTAACAGACCCAGGTGAGGGCTCCCCTAACAAGGATGTGGATTCCGGGGGCAGTGCCATGGCGCCGGGCTGTCAGCTCTGACTACTTTAGCACGCATGTCAGCAACATGCAACTGCAGTAAACCAAGGGGCCACTGCCTTTTGTCCATGCATGTACGCTCATAGGTACAGAGATCCTGGCTACTTGTCTCCAAGACCAAACTTCATGTTTCCATTGTGCCAATCCTTTTGTCCCACTGCTTAGGGCTCTACTCTGCTCTAGCAGGTGCTGCCAATCCCAATCCGAGCATAATCGGAGCAGGCCAAAGTGGGTTCAACAGGGTCAAACATGGGTCAAAAAGGTCTTTTTCCAAAGTTCCTAACCACTGGGCATGCACTTGGGAGAGCATCCCCAACGGTCTGGGATCATTTTTGGGAAAATGTATTTTCGACCCCTTTCTGGCACATTTTGATCCCCGAAATGATCTCATCATGGCAAAAGTTCCACCATGCACTAATATTGAACGGCTATTTCGCACTGTCATATCAGGAGTTGGTTCACGCCCACCAGGCCACGCATGCACAACCATTTCTCTGAAGCAACATTATTTGCACTGCGTTGTTTTGGATTACAGCCATTGCTCAAGCAAAGCAGTGGTAGTAGTGCTACTGCTGGTTCCAAATCCTCACCTGGCACCCGTTTTGAAACAGAATTTCTGCCTCTGCACAAGGGCCGATGAAGGCCATTTTGCAGCAACACAACAATCCAGCTTTAGGGTTGTTGCATACCTCTTGCTGCTTATGTGCAGACGAAGTGCTGAGTCTTATTATCCCAGAAGGCATTCCTGTGCCCACGTCCTACGAACAGGTGTCTGTCTTTTCCTTACGCCATGGATGCAACAAGGACAGGCTGAGGTCAGCTTTTGGAACCCCTCCCTCTCTTGCATGTGTTTGAGTGTTATAGTGAACAGCAACAGGAGATGCAGCAGGAACTGTTGTCATCAGTCGGAAAGAGGTGCAAGTTGTAAATTAAACGGGAAAGCGCCCTCTCCCATCCAGAACAGCCACCAATCCTCAACAACCGACATCACTTCCCAGTGGCTTGCTCAACCCTCCTCAATACTGGATGGGGAGGGTATTGATCACCATAACTGAGAGTGGCTCTCAACTACAGAGGCTCACGGAGGGTCAGTCAGGGTCAGCGAGGTTTTGTTGGGAATTGTACAAGTTTGGGGTAGAGCAGAGCGTTGGATGGATATTGCAAAGGGTGGTGGAGAAGGCAACCGAGAACCAGCAATCCTCATCAAGCATTTCTCAACCTCAAACACCTTCCAGGACACGTCAGAACCTCCAAAATCGTCAAGAATTGAGCCCCAGGGCCCTCAGCAACCCTGACCCACTGTCAACCGTCTCAACAACCTCGGCTGCCTAAAACCCCGAAGAATCCTCACCGACCCTGGACATCCTTCAATAGCCCTCTCCGCAAGGTTCCGACCACCCAACAGGCCGAACAACCAACCTATGATTTCCAATTTTCCATTTTTCCAACCATGAGGCGTACTGAAGGCATATTTGAGGCACACAATTCTTGAATAAACAAGCGTCAGTTTGGAAGATTGCGATGGAGTCAGCTAGAGCTAACAATTGCAGAATGTTGAAACAGGTTGGAGATGAATACTTGCAATACCGCAGCCGGAGAGTGTTCAGGGTTGTCCAGAATTGATTAGGGATTCCTAGGATTGACGAGAGTAGAACAGAAAGTGGCTCAGAAGTGTACAGCGATGATGGTGGGTGGCTGTGGGCAACATTATGTGTTGGACTGCCCTGTGGGATTGAACAGAGATTGTAGGCTTGTACGTGCAGACTGTCGCACGACTGCCTGAAAAGTGGGTTGGGAGGGTTGAAACAAGCTGGGGGGGGCTTCGTGGACACGTGAGAGATCAAGAAGGTTGCTATGTGATGGAGAGAGAGGTTGGCAAAGGTTCGACGTCTGTTAATGGTTGCGGAGGTCTGTCACTGGTTGTGGAGGTGACAGAAGATGTTATGCAAAGGTTGCAGAGGGCTTGGACGGAGTTGATAAGGATTGTAAAGGGTTGACGGAATTGGTGAGGGTTGTTCACAGTTGTGGAAAAAAGGCAGCGAATGGGGAGGACTCAGAAAGGGTAAGAGAGGCGTGGACAGGGCAAAGGAACACTACACTAACCGCTCAACCTATCTCAGCAGCGATCCACCAGCAGCTGTTTCCTGCTGACATTCTGCTGTTGGTTGCTTGCACCATGACACATTGTGCCTATCACTCGTTGTGCACTCTTGCGGGGGGGGGGGGGGGTGCGACTCCAAAGGTCCTAGGACGCCAACAACCCCCCCCCCTCCCCTAGGGGGCCTCCGGCCAACAATTAGTTGCCAAAGGTGTGCCCTCAGGAGTACATGGCCTTGAAAATGGGCCAATTTGGGACCACAAATGGCTCAAAAGCAGGTCAAAACCATGGTTTTCCAATAATGATCTTAGTCCAGTTGTGGTGCCCAAACGGATGAATACAACTCATTTTGAGCCCCTCTCATTGACTTTCCCGTGCGTACCTCATTTGTCGTTGAAGTCTCCTGGACGATGTTCCTTCCCCCACCACCTTGGTCCCAATATTCAATCCCGGTCTTGCTTTGGGGCTGTAGGTGGCCAGCGTGCACAAATCATGGGGCTTTTGGCCGCCTTTTGGGGGCGGTTTGCGGACGTATTGTGGAGTTCGGGCCCTTCGGCACGGGGAAGTCTAGCTGCATGTGTAGAGTAGCCACTATTTCCCTTTATTAGTCCATTTTTAGCAGGTTCTAGGGCGGTTTTCCACAAAAAAAGGCTGATTTTGGCCCTACATTGCAGATTTTTAAATGGAGGTCCGCCACTTGCAACGCCCGTTTGTAGCCGCCACCGTTGAGTTTCTGGATCATACTTTGTGCAGTTGTCCCTCACACCCATAGGTAGCATCCACCAAAATTTTGGCTGAATCCGAAGCACCACGACGGAGCTGTGAGTTTTCCCCATTTCGCATGTGCTTGCTTGCTTGCTGCTTGCTTGCCGCTTGCCAAACCTGTTGGGTCCACTGTAGACACTAAATGGGGTTATAAAACCAAGATTGGTTCCACCAGCTTTGTGACCTTAACCCTAATCAAGACGGAATATTGGGACTGAGTTGGTGGGGAGGGCACTTTGCTTTGTCACTTCGTTTTGCCTTGAGACCATAAGACAACTGTTGTCTCCAGATGTGGTGAAATGTTACCACATGGGTTACCTATCCCACACTACCCTACCCCTTCCATACCTTGATTGCAGAGTGGACATGCAAGAGAGAAAAGCGGTATCCAATGCACAACACAACCTTCCGGTTATAAACAAAAATAGTGACTGCCCTTATGGGACTCCCTGCACAAACCATCCTTCATGGTCTGTGCGGGTTTGCTCACATGCACTAGATACCGGGGACAAGCGTGGAAGCGAGCCATGCATGCAATGGTTTGTAGTGCATGAACAATGGTACATGGGTTACGCACAAGAGTGTAGCAAATATGGCGGGATAGCGATGAAGTGGATAGCACCAGCGAAGACTAAGGATACTAAGGATTGGTATTGTGAAAAAAACCACGTAGAACATTCATTGGTGAGAGAAGGAGCGAAAGGAGCAAAATGTTTGACATTGGCTTTGCAGTGTGGTTTACCTGCACAGTTTAGAGCGGGATACCGTTGAAGTGGAAAGGCACACTGAATGTTACGGATTCGGAAGATCGGGAGAGGTGGTGATTCATGGGATCGCGGTGAAGCGAAAGCCAAGTACCAAAATATTGAACTACTCCAAAAAAATTATGCATGATAGCTGAATGGCACATGCAATGTGGAGACAATGAAGGTGGAATTTAAATAGGTATGCAAAAACGGTGCTTTTCAAGTCTCATTGTGCGGTCTTTCGGGCCGAAAAGGAGGTCATTAGGGCAACCAGTCATGTGCATAACACACTAAACGTGGATCAAAAGTGTTTCTTCATCATCCATGTTGGTTGCAATGCAATTGGACCCCTCCATGGACATCCTAGGCACCCAAGTTGCCCCAAACTGCCAATTTTTGGCCATTTTCCACAGATTTTGAAACGGAGGCCCACCATGTGACACCCGTTCCCGACCGCCACCGTTGAGTTTGTGGCTCATATTGTGTGTGGTTGTCCCTCACACCCATAGGTAGCATCCACCAAAATTTTGGCCAAATCCGACGCACCACAACGGAGATGTGATTTTGCCCCATTTTGGGCGTGCTTGCTGCGTGCTTGCTTGCTGCTTGCCCAACCTGTTGGGTCTACCCTAGACACTAAAGAGGGTGAAAAAAACCAAGACTGGTTCCACCAGCTCGCTGACCCTGACCCTAACCAGGATTGCATATTGGGACCGAGCTGGTGGGGGAAGGAACATTGTCTAGGAGACTTTAACGACAAATGAGGTACGCACGGGAAAGTGGACGAGAGCGGCTCAAATGGGGCTCCAAACGAGCCGTATTCATCCGTTTGGGCACCACAACCGGACAAGGATCATGTTTGGAAAACCATGGTTTTGACCCGTTTTTGAGCCCACCGCAAGCCATTTTGGCCACTCCAAAGTCACAAAATGCCTTGAAAATGGGTTGTTTTGCGACAAAAATGGGTCAAAAATGGGTCAAAATTGGGTCAAAAGTGTGTTTTGCCACAAATGATCCCACACCATTTGGGGTGCCTAAACAAGTGCAATGAGCCCTTTTGGAGCCCATAGCAAGCCATTTTGGCCCCTCCAAAGTCACAAAATGCCTTGAAAAAGGGCTGTTTTGGGACCAACAATCAGTCAAAAATGGATCAAAAACGTGTTTTTCCAAAGATACCTTTGGACTCTTTGCGGGTGCACAAACAAGTGGAATAAGTCCATTTTGAGCCCATGTTGAGCAAGTTTGGCCCCTCTCAAGGCTGAAAGAGCCTTGAAAATGGGCCACTTTGGGACCACAAACGGCTCAAAAACGGGTCAAAACCATGGTTTTCCAAACATGATCCTTGTCCAGTTGTGGTGCCCAAACGGATGGATACGGCTCGTTTTGAGCCCCATTTGAGCCGCTCTCGTCCACTTTCCCGTGCGCACCTCATTTGTCGTTAAAGTCTCCTAGACAATGTTCCTTCCCCCACCAGCTCAGTCCCAATATTCAATCTTGGTTAGGGTGATGGTATGGTTAGAGCGAGGGCAAGGGGAGGTAAGGGGAGCCTCTGATGGACCAACGCTTGGCCTTGGGGGCATGTACCCCCAAACTGCCCCACCTGGACCCCCTCCCCCCAACCAACCCTCCTGGACGCCCCCCCCCCCGGTGGGCAAAAGCCCCCAGACCCCCCCCCCCCATTGCCCCTCCCAGAACTCCCCCCTCCCAAGAGGGCCTCCGACCAACGTTTATTTTGGGGGGTAGTTGGCGTCCAGAACCGAGGAAGGAGACCCCCCCCCATTGCCCCTCCCAGAAGCCCCCACCCCCAAGGGGGCCTCCGGCCAACGGTTAGTCCGGGGGTAGTTGGCGTCCAGAACTGAGGAGTCGCCCCCCCCAGGGGTGCACTTTTGCCCAACTTCCGACCGCCCTCATTGTCATACATGGCAGGTTGGCCACATTGCACATCTCAATCTGAAGCCTGCCCATGAGCCATACAAATATCTTATCGGACGCGTGCTGTTGGATGTATGCCTTTCACAAACTTGTGTGCACCGTGAATGAGGGTAGGGGGTGGGGATGCAAGATGTAGGAGTGTGGTAGTATGGGATGTGGAGCTGTAGGACTGGGACTGTGGGGGCGTGATGGTACAGGCGTGGGGGAGTGAAGGCCGTGGAACTCAGGGGATTTTGTTTTTGTGACAATGCGTCAGCCTTGGACGAAGAGGGTGGTGTAATTGACGTGTGCACGCAATTTTGTGCGCGACATGATTGTCTGCAATCTGCCCTGCTGCGAAGCAGAGCAGCTAAGCATGACCTTGGCAGGGCGTACCACCGATTTGTGCATGAACACTAATGAGAAGGCCTCGAAGTGGCTGAAGGGTAGCCGCAGACGTCTGTGGTAGAAGAGCCATGGACGTGGATGCCGCCCTCCCCGCCATCCCCGCTAGACGACGAGGACCTCCAGGTCATGGGCAGTGGCCAGGTGGCGCCCCAAGAGCTTCAAGGGCGAGGGTGGGAGGTGCTGCAGTGTTCTGGGCCCAAGCCTGCGATGACGAAGGTGTGCCGTCACTGGGCCAGGGGCTCTTGTATATGCGCAGACGCGTGTACATTGGGTGAGGGCAAATCATGTGAAAATGTGATGAAGACCGTCACATGATGTGGAGCAACAAACCTTGCGCCCCTGCAAAAGGAGAAACCGGCGCGAGAATGCATCACAGCCAGGGCGCCTCAGAGGTAGCCATAAGAAAAGCATCGATTTTCTTGTGGGGTGGGGGGAGGGGGGCTTCATGTCACTCAGTGGTACCAGGAGAGTGATACGTGGCTTTTTTTGAAGGTGATATTGACAGTGACAGTGACAGTGTTGTTGTTTGGTCTGCGTGTTCCACAACTGTCTGCCGATGCTTCAGGAGTTTTGTTTGGCTGTTTCGATGCAATGCCTCCTCAGGGAAGGATTCCCTGGCAACAGCCGTGCACCACTGTGTATGGGCACTCCCCCACAACAGTGACTTTGGTTCTGTCTACAGCTGAGCCTCATCATTGATTCTGTATTGAGCAGCAGTTGCAGTAGCAATGCCAGTAGCTCTTCAGATGATAGTGATAATGATTAATAACATGCGTGTACCATACATCACACATCAATTCGTACAATAGTATGTAATTTACCTGGCGTTCACTGTGTTTCCTGCCTGTAGCCCCACCCTACACTCATGTCACTCGTCACTCCAGAGGGGGGGGGGGGGGGGCAATAGTACATTCTACTCAATACACTGGTCACACTGGGACAGTTGTGTGATTGGGCATGAGGGTGGAATACTCCTTCGGCTCAGCAAGCCTCATTCACACCCACATTGGCGGAGGGTGTCTGCTAAGTTCAGCGATCAGCAGCAATGGTGTTTTCGAATGGCGGTGTGAGCCAAGGATCTCGATGGATACTTCGGACAAAGACATTTCTTCCAAGCAAACATACACAAACGTCACCGTTAGCTCACCAGTGTTTTTACCCGCGGCCCGGCCAATAATTCCTGTCAACAGTTCATTTCCCTGCCCAAACCTTTCCTCTAGCCCTTCAGGCTGGTTGCAGGCTGACAGCAGGGATGAATCTGATTCTTATGCAGCTCGCAATCTGGTCTGGGCGAGGGTTTTGGTGAATTGTCACGGGTCAATTGATGAATTTTACCGAAGCTCTACCAATGCTATGACTACTATGACTTCTAATGGATCAATTACACAATTTCTGTGTCAGGTAGAATGCAGTGATATTCGAATGCAGTGACAGCATGATCAAGGGCTATGACCAATCAGATCCATCCCTGGCTCGCAGGACAGTAAGTGCGTTTGTTAATTTTCAGTTTTTCAGTCAAAAGCGTCCCGCTTGATGATGTCCCGTTTTCGTCTGGGCAATCATGGGCGGTGCATTGCTTCACGTTCAAAAAAGATGGGGATTGCTTGAGGTTCTTTTATTCATCGTCCCATATCCCCATGCTGTTGTTTCACACACACACACACACACACACACACACACACAAAACCCGCATCTCTGGAGCATCACAGCAATCAAGATCAGGCAATAATATGACGTGTTCGCACTTGAGCCAAAGGTGTGTGTGTGTGTGTGAGGGGAGGTGTACACGCACACACGCGCGCGGACACACACACACACACACACATCTTTCCACATTCTGTGTCATCAGAAAATCCCGACGCTGCGAACCGTTGTCAACAAAGTCGGCACCATCTCCACCAAATTTCGCGAGTTTCATATGGAATTGCTCGCGGGAGATAATGATTTCCAGACTGAAGTGGTGTGCACCTTGCGTGCATTGCATTCCTCCATGACATTCTGCTGTCCATTTCTTTTCATCTGCCTGTAAATTTGCAACGAGGCGTCGCCATTCATGGGCGAGATGCTTTGAATCATCATGTCGAAAATGAAATCACTGATAGGCGAGCGCTGTAACATCTTGTGCAGCAGCTGTAGAAACTGGGTTGAAGGACTAATAATGGACTAACACCCTCAGCCGGGGGAACAGGCGAATTCCTGTATGTACGTGCGGTTGCACAGTGAGACACGCGACGCGGCACATAGGCCTTGGGGACAGCATGCTCTGACAACATTCAGCGGTGGGGGGGGAGGGTAAGCCTTTGCACCTTCGCTTGGCGTCAGTGGAGGGCGCTGCCCAAAGGAAGTGACAACTGGACCTCAAGTGTTCTGTTTTTGTGACAAGCACCTTTCTTTACGTTGTCCCGTGCGATGCCACACGCAGTGCCGCACGGTGCTCAGGGGGCGGTGCGTTTGCGCAGTGTCTTGATGTGAGGCCCTGCCTGTGCCCAGCTGGTCTGGTCTGTGGACCGCCCTCACGCCGTTTTGCAGAAGCAGCACGGCTGCATCTTCCGCTTCGACTACTCCAAAGTGTACTGGAATTCCCGGCTTCAGACGGAACACATTCGACTGTGCGAGTACTTCAAGCCCACAGATGCTGTTTGTATGTTGTGCCCTCGACAATGATCCATACTATTATATTGTCCCACAGACGCAAAGTGTTGTGTGCTGTTGCTGTGGAGCAGCGCCTCTGTTGGGTGCATGACTCGTTGTATGGCTGATGGTGTGCCAGTGTGCTGGTGCAGTCGATTGCAGCAGGCGTCTGCGATCATTTTCTTCATCCGCCAAAATTCCACCAACGTCGGCCACCAGCGCCACGAGAGATGATATTCTTGTCCTGGGGCCCGAGGCACAGTAGCTCATTCTGTCAGAAATGAACTTGGGGTCCATTGGACCGTCGTGTTTCGACGAAAGGGGTTTTCAGTGAATGCGGCGGTCATCTGACCCGCCACAGAATGGGCCACAATTGTCTTCACCCTTCAAAATCGACCTCTGAGGATTCAGGGCACCAACGGCGGTGGCATTTGCATCAAAGGCACATAGCCCCAGTCTCTTCCGACTGAATTGTGTGTAATTAGAGTCACATGAGAGTCCTCGATGGAAATCACCTCGAAGAGGGTTCGAAGATCAAGTGCAGAGACGAGCGCCATACCCCCCCTTTGGGGGATTTTCACGTAGCATACCCCAATGTACGAAATTGGATGTTTGTAAAATGTGTTGGTTCTTCGCAAAATCATCATTTTGGGAGACCGCATTATCGCCCAATGAATTTTTCGATTTTGACCCCTGTAGCTGGGTACCTATTTTTGGGGGGGGGTCAAAAATGTAAAAATCATCTCGCAGAGGTTGTTAGATCAAAGCCAGGCAGGCCCGTATATGTGGGCAAACGCCACATACCCCCCCTTTTGGGCCTTTTTGGGCCTATGCACGTATCCTACCTCAAGGGGTTGGATTGTTTGTTTAACCCCTTGTAAAATCATTATTTTGTCCAATAAACGCATCCCCCAATGAGTTTTTGGTCCGGACCCCCCCAAGCCCCCCCCCCCCCCACTTGAAACCCACTTTTTTGAGGTTTTGAGGGAGGGCGGGGGTCAAAAGTGTCGAAAACATGATCCCCCCTTTTTGTGGGTCGAAAATCATGAATCTTTTGGTTTTTTTTCATTTTGAGCCAAGAAAGTGTTTCGGGGCCGGACTTTATATGGGATATATATAGGGTTTGTATGGGGTGGAGTGGGACGGGCGCTAATATAATTTATGCACTTTTCAGCCATTTTTGCTATGTTGGCGGTTTTGGCGACCTTGGTGACCCCGTGCTACCCACTCTGAGGGCTCTGAGTGGGGATGTTGCGATAGCATATGCCTACTAGGATACGAAAGAACGTTTTTTGGAATCTCTAGCCTTGCCCAGGGCCGGTCAAAACCCGTGCCAAAGACGTGAAATGACTGTTTCCACCAATAATGGCTTGAATGGGCCGGTACACAACCTGCGTATGCGGTTTTTCACCCCGGGCAGCTCAAAAATCGAAGTTTCCGAAACTTATTGTTTTGATTCCATGATCACCTAAAATGACTTAGACAGTATTTATGTGGTTTTCACCTTATTTGGGTGTTTGACGCGCGTGACGGGGGAGGGAGGGGTCTCCCAAGGGATTGGTACAACCTGCTTATCCAGTTTTTCACCCTGGACTGCTCAAAAATCGAAGTTTTCGAAACGTTTTTTTGATTCTGTGATCATCTAAAATGACCATCCAAGAAATGTAAAGCAGTTTTTAGGTTGTATTATGTAGTTTTACTCTATGGTGTGTTTTGTGTTGCTCGGGGTATATTCTCTGTGAACTTGACTTGCCGAAGGCAATAGAATTTTTTCTGGGCCATTTTTGGTGCAGAAAATCACCTTGAAGAGACGTTGTCCGGATACACCTCCTTTATTTGGGGTAGTTCACGTAGCATACCCCAATGTATGGTTTCTGACGTCTAATCCTCTGTAAAATCATCATTATAGGACCAAAAATGATCCCCCAATGAGCTGGGATTCGGCGATCATTTGGTTACAATGGGAGTCTATATAAATCCATGGAGAGCCATGCAGCACCAATGAGGCCCTCCTATTCGTGCCTCACCATTGGTTAGGGCGTCCATATAGCAGGAAAAAGTTGAATGGGACCAGGGTCCGAATGGACACACAGTGGCAGCTATAGGCCGACCAACTTTTGCCCACCACGGTGCAAACAAGCCCAAAACGGCGCTTTTGGGGGCCGTACTCCAATCATGTTACTCCCATTATGGTATGCCCATCACAGTACGCCCATCATGGTACGTTCAGTGCTCCCATCATTGTACTCCCATCACAATACTCCCATCACAGTACTCCCATCACCGTACACCCATCACCATACGCCTATCATGGTAGACCCATCACCTACCATCATGGTACTCCCATCATGTTACGACCATCATGGTACACCCATCATGGTACGCCCATCATGGTTGTAGCGGATCCCAAGGATTGTGGATACATTAAATATGGATCCAGCGGGTGCATGCCACAACGATTGCGGTAGTGCCTTCTTGACCACGAAGTTCCGCATTTGTTGATGCTCTCACAGACGACGTTATGGGAGGCATTGGCCCCTTTGTGATTCCAGCAGCTCAGAAAGGGGTCCATGTAGTGAAGGGTAACGATTTGAACGTGGATGCTTACGAGGCCATGAAGAACAACGTAGCCTTGAATAAGGTACAGTGCTGGGCAGTCTGGACACCGTGATTGTGCACTGACCTTTGGTGAGAACCCTTATTCTATCTCACCCTGCTCATCACGGAACCGTCCTGTCCCGTGCCTGCGGATCCATTAGTGCCCCCTTCAGGATTTTAGCCCCGCACCTGAAAAGAGCCGCCCCAGTGAGGTGTCATGTTATAGGATGCACCCGGCCCCATGACTGAGAAGACAAAAAACCCTGCCTCATGTTTGCCAAACCTGTCGCTTTGAGGCCCTACTGCTGTCTCAGATGTTTGAGCTAAGATCGAGACGTCATTGTCACCAGTCCGCAAATCATTGAGGGCAGCTGGCAATTTTCAGAACACTGCGCCCATGGAAATCACCTGGAAGAGAGGTTGTCAGATCAGGCGCGGGCGTCGTATACCCCCCTTTTTAGGGGTCATTGGCGTATCATACCCAAAGGCATGATATTTGATGTCCAACCCCTTGTAAAATCATTATTTTTCCCAATAAGACGATCCCCCATTGGATTTTTTGATTCTGAGGCCTCTATCCCCTGAAACTGGATATCACTTTTTTTGGGGGGGGGGGTGGGGCGGGGGGGGGTCAATAAAGTTTGTGCTCAGAAGAGTTTGAACGAGGGACAGATTGGGCAGAGCTCACAGGCTGGCAGGTACCGCGGCTGACCGGGAATCGAATCGCCGACCTACAGGTCTGTGGTCGGCTGCATTACCATTCGACCATTGCTTGTTCTGACAATCACTGCTCTCCCCACTGCTTGTAGCCGAGTCTGCCACTGAAAAAACCCAAACTGTGTTTTTCTGTCTGCGTGTCTGCTTGCCCAACTGACTGTCTGACTGACTGCTTGCCTGACTAACTGACTGTTGGCTGACTGTCCTGTCAGCCTCTCTTCGAGGTGCACTGTGTGGGGGGAAGGCAATAGAATCACCCCGCAGAGGTTGTTAGATCAAAGCCACGCAGGCCCATATATAGGGGAAAACGCCACATACCCCCCCTTTTGGGCCTTTTTGGGGCCATTCGCTCGCTTGCTTGAATCGCTTGCTTAACCCCTTGTAAAATGATTATTTTGTCCAATAAACGTATCCCCCAACGACTTTTTGGTCCGGAGCCCCCTAGACCCCCCTACCCACTTGAAACCCACTTTTTTGAGGTCATGAGGGAGGGGGGGGGGGAGGCAAAAATGTCAGAAACCCCTTTTTTTGGGTTGAAAATCATGAATCTTTTGTTTTTTTTGATTTTGAGCCGAAAAAGTGTTTTTGGTACCTGACTTCATGAGGTTTGTATGGGCCGGAGTGGGACGAGCGCTCATGCAGTTTATGCACTTTTCAGCCTTTTTTGCTATGTTGGCTTGTTTGGTGACTTCGGTGACCCCGTGCTACCCACTTTGAGGGGTGTGAGTGGGATGTTGTAACAGTATATGCCTACTAGGATACGAGAGAACGTTTTTTGCAGTCTCTAGCCTTGCCGAGGCCCATTCAAAACTTGTGCCAAAGACGCCAAATGACTGTTTCCACCAATAATGGCTTACATGAGTGAATGGGTTGGTACACAACCTGCTTATGTAGTTTTTCACCCTAGGCAGCTCAGAAATCGAAGATTCGGAAACTTATTTTTTTGATATTCTCATCACCCCAAATGACCATCCAAGGTATGTAAAGCATTCTTTAGGCCGCAGTTAGGTGTTTTTCACGCTTTTTGGGTATTATGTACGTGGGTGGGGGGGGGGGGGGGCTACCAAGGGATTGGTACACAACCTGCTTATGCGGTTTTTCACCCTTGGCAGCTCAAAAGTTGAAGTTTTCGAACCTCATCACCTAAAATGACCATCCAAGGTATGTAAAGCATGTTTTAGGCCGTGTTAGGTGTTAGGTGTTTTTCACCCTATTTGGGTATGGGGTGCGGGGAGGGGGAGGTCAAACGGGATTGTTACAGAACCTTCTCATGGAGTTGTTTAGCCTATACAACTCAAAAATCAAAGTTTCCGAAACGCATTTTTTTTTTGATGTTGTGATCACCTAAAATGACCATCCAAGAAATGCAAAGCCCGTAAAACATGTTTTAGCCCGTATTTGATTCTTTGCAAGGTGGGCTTGTCGAACGCGATAGATTTTGTATACAACAGCAAAATCTCCCTGGAGCACAACTCTCTGTTGCATGCAACCTCGTACTTGTGAATAGGGGTCCCTCTCTCGCGGGCGTTTAGGCAGCCTCCCTCCCCTTTGAGCATAGGTACCCACCTTGCCTTTTGCGCACAAGCATTGCCTATCACTTTGAGTAGAGGCCTCTCCCTTGAGCAAAGGCACCCGCCCCCCACTTGCAACCCCCCCCCCCTTGAGCGTGCATATACCCTCCACTCTGTGCACTAGTATCCCTGCTCTTCTATGGGCACATGCAGCCTCCCACACCCTTGAGCACAGGCAACCCCTCCTCTTACCCCCAATCATACCCTGCTACATTGAAAACAAGCATCCCCCTCCCCTTTTTGCAAAAGCTTCTCCCCTTTTTTGTGCAGGCATCCTATCTCTTGCTCCTACACCTCACACACGCTTGAGCTCACGGGTCCTCCTTCTCCCTTGCCTTGTCCTCATCCACACTTAGTGACCAAGGTGATTCTCCCCCGGGGTGCACAAGGCACTTGCATTGGCCAAATGGCTACCACAAAGTTTGTCAAATTGCTGGTACCTCTTCACCTAATATTGACAGTCCCCAATACAGTTGTTTGTGCTCTCCAACCACCATTGTTTTCGCTATGTAAGGTCATTCTATTTCAGATCATATCCCAGGCCATTCATGCTTCCATGGCATTTCCTTGTCGAAGGTCCCATGTATCCCATTTGTGAGTCGTGAACCATGCCAAGCACACACACACACACACACAGGCATGCTTGGAGGCACACCAAACATTATCTAGCTTCCTTATGGAATCTTGCCACTTTGAGCCCGAGCCACTTGTAATATGTCCCTCCTCACAAAGAGCTGAGGATAGCAAACAGAGCCCCGGTAACTTCCTGCCACATGTGGTCCTGCCAAGACTCCTCTTTTTCTCTTCACCTGGAGGCCCTTTGTGAACCACCCGACAACTCATGACCTCCTTTCTCCACACATCATCCAGCACCCTCGCAGGGTGCCCCGTTGCTCACTCAACATGGCCCCCAAATTATGGGCAGTATGTAGAGACCACATCACGAGAGCAAGGGCAATGCAAGATACTAGCATCCTCGATGGTGTAGGAAGTTTTAGACTCTTCCCATCTTTGCGACTCTTTCTGGCTGTCTGACATAGCCCTTTTCTTTTGTTCACCCCACCGCACCATGTTGCACATTGTTGCATACGGATGTCAACACCGGTACCATGTGGTCACATGTGTCTGACATCTACATCTACATCCACCACTACTCCTAGCTTGTGTGTGCTCACGGCACACCACACATTCACACATTTTACCCAAGCCCACAAAATTGCACATGCCGACTGCTTGGTCAACCTTGGGTGAAGCATGCATGAAGGGCAGTTCACTGCAATCTTGCAATCACACAGAGAGTAAAAGGCGACTGCAACATTTCGATGGGGGGATTGTGAATGACACATTTGCACACAGAATTGTTGCACCTGTGACAATATGTTCGTCACCCGGATACACATTGTGTGGACACCACAAGGAGGTGTGATATCTACCATCACCAGCATTCAACCTCATCGTAGAGCCTGTGGTTTTGGAACACATCCAGGCATCCCTCCAGCCCCACCCTGACACGATGAGGCACACTCTATGAGCATATCTCCACTACCGTTGAGAATGTTGATGCTTTTCTTATCACAAGGCATCATGTGCAAAGGACAGCCACTATGAAACACAACCTCTTCACTTGGGATGTATCCCATCATCAACCGCATTGAGGTTGACAGGGTTGAGCTTCTATAGATTTCTATATGTGGGTATGTTTAGGTTTGGTTTCTGGTCACACGAGTTTAGCTTTTGTAGTGTAGGTTGGAGTTCTTTTGTGCAGGTTTGCTTTGTTTCTCTTGTGGGTTAGGTTTTGATTGGTTGGGTCTGATTTCTACCGTGCAAGTATTCATAATGGCCGATGCGGGTTGCTTTCTTTGTTTGCGGGTTTGGTTTCTACCATGTATACCAAAGCCGCATGATAGCAAACCAACTCCCCTTGAGTTGGGATTAGGGACCCGCAATCCACGCTTTGTTGCGTGGCCCCTTGAGTTGAGGTTAGGGTTTCTCAATCCACGCTTTGTTGCGTGGCACCTTGCGTTGGCGTTTGGACACACAATCCACGCTTTGTTGCTTGGCCGCTTGAGTTGGGGTTAGCGAGTCTGAATCCACGCTTTGTTGCGTGGCCCCTTGAGTTGGGGTTAGGGACTCACAATTCACACTTTGTTGCGTGGCCCCTTGAGTTGGGGTTAGGGACTCGCAATCCACGCTTTGTTGTGTGGCCCCTTGAGTTGGGGTTTGGGACTCGCAATCCACGCTTTGTTGCGTGGCCCCTTGATTTGGGGTTAGGGACTCTCAATCCACAATTTGTTGTGTGGCCCCTTGAGTTGGGATTAGGGACTCTCAATCCACGCTTTGTTGCGTGGCCCCTTGAGTTGGGGTTAGGGACTCACAATCCATAATTTGTTGTGTGGCCCCTTGATTTGGGGTTAGGGACTCTCAATCCATGCTTTGTTGTGTGGCCCCTTGAGTGGGGGTTTGGGACTCTCAATCCACGGTTTTTTGGTTGACCCCTTGAGTTGGGCTTAGGGACTCTCAAACCACGCTTTGTTCCGTGGCCCCTTGAGCTAGGGTTAGGGACTCACAATCCACGCTTTGTGGTGTGGCCCCTTGAGTTGGGGTTAGGAACTCTCAATCCACGCTTAGTTGCCTGGCCCCTTGAGATGGGGTTACAGACTCTCAATCCACGCTTTGTTGCGTGGCCCCTTGAGTTGAGGTTTGGGAGTCGCAATCCACGATTTGTTGTGTGGCCCCTTGAGTTGGGGTTTGGGACGCTCAATCCACGCTTTGTTGCGTGGCACCTTGAGTTGGGGTTGGGGACCAGCAATCCACGCTTTGTTGGGTGGCCCCTTGAGTTGAGGTTTGGGACTCACAATCCACGATTTGTTGCATGGCCCCTTGAGTTGGGGTTTGGGACTCGCAATCCACGCTTTGTTGCGTGGCACCTTGAGTTGGGGTTTGGGACTCGCAATCCTTGGTTTGTTGTGTGGCCCCTTGAGTTAAGGTTGGGTACTCGCAATCCATAATTTGTTCCGTGGCTTCTTGAGTTGGGGTGAGGTACACTCAATCCACGCTTTGTTGCGTTGCCCCTTGAGTTGGGGTTACGGTTTCTCAATCCACGCTTTGTTGTGTGGCCCTTTCAGATGGGGAGAGGGACTCGCAATCAACGATTTGTTGTGTGGCCCGTTGAGTTGGGGTTGGGGACCAGCAATCCACGCTTTGTTGCGTTGCCCCTTGAGTTGGGGTTAGGGACTCGCAATCCACGATTTGTTGCATGGCCCCTTGAGTTGGGGTTTGGGACTCGCGATCCACGCTTCGTTGTGTGGCCCCTTGTGTTGGGGAGAGGGACTCGCAATCCTTGGTTTGTTGTGTGGCCCCTCGAGTTGGGGTTAGCGACTCACAATCCACGCTTTGTTGCGTTGCCCCTTGAGTTGGGGTTTGGGACTCTCAATCCATGATTTGTTTCGTGGCCCCTTGAGTTGGGGTTTGGGACTCTCAATCCACGCTTTGTTGCGCTGCCCCTTGAGTTGGGGTTAGCGTTTCTCAATCCACGCTTTGTTGTGTGGCCCCTTGCGATGGGGAGAGGGACTCGCAATCCACGATTTGTTGTGTGGCCCCTTGTGTTTGGGAGAGGGACTCGCAATCCACGCTTTGTTGCGTGGCCCCTTGGGTTGGGGTTAGGCACTCTCAACGCACGCTTTGTTGCATGGCCCCTTGAGTTGGGGTTTGGGACTCGCAATCCACGCTTTGTTGTGTGGCCCCTTGTGTTAGGGAGAGGGACTCGCAATCCACGCTTTGTTGCGTGGCCCCTTGAGTTGGGGTTAGGGACTCGCAATCCACGCTTTGTTGCGTTGCCCCTTGAGTTGGGGAGAGGGACTCTCAATGCACACTTTGTTGCGTTGCCCCTTGAGTTGCGATTAGGGACTCGCAATCCACGCATTGTTGCGTGGCCCCTTGAGTTGGGGTTAGGGACTCGCAATCCACGCTTTGTTGCGTGGCCCCTTGAGTTGGGGTTTGGGACTCGCAATCGTTGCTTTGTTGTGTGGCCCTTTGAGTTGGGGAGAGGGACTCTCAATCCACGCTTTGTTGCGTTGCCCCTTGACTTGCGATTAGGGACTCGCAATCCACGCATCGTTGCGTGGCCCCTTGAGTTGGGGTTAGGGACTCGCAATCCACGCTTTGTTGCGTGGCCCCTTGAGTTGGGGTTAGGGACGCTCAATCCACAATTTGTTGTGTGGCCTCTTTAGTTGGCATTAGGGACTCGCAATCCACGCTTTGTTGTGTGGCCCCTTGAGTCGGGATGAAGTACTCTCAATTCACACTTTGTTGCCTGGCCCCTTGAGTTGGGGTTAGGGACTCTCAATCCATGGTTTGTTGCGTGGCCCCTTGAGTGGGGGTTTGGGACTCTCAAACCACGGTTTTTTGGTTGACCCCTTGAGTTGGGCTTAGGGACTCTCAAACCACGCTTTGTTGCCTGGCCCCTTGAGATGGGGTTTCAGACTCTCAATCCGTGCTTTGTTGCGTAGCCCCTTGAGTTGGGGTTTCGGATGCTCAATCCACGCTTTGTTCCGTGGCCCCTTGAGTTGGGGTTTGGGACTCGCAATCCACGATTTGTTGCATGGCCCCTTGAGTTGAAGTTTGGGACTCGCAATCCACGCTTTGTTGCGTGGCACCTTGAGTTGCGGTTTGGGATTCGCAATCCTTGGTTTGTTGTGTGGCCCCTTGGGCACTCGCAATCCATAATTTGTTCCATGGCCCCTTGAGTTGAGGTTTGGGACCAGCAATCCACGCTTTGTTGCGTGGCCCCTTCATTTGGAGTTAGGGACTCGCAATCCACGCTTTGTTGCGTTGCCCCTTGAGTTGGGGTTGGGGGCTCCCAATGTTGCCCCTTGAGTTGGAGTTAGGGATACTCAATCCACGCTTTGTTGCGTTGCCCCTTGAGTTGGGGTTTGGGACTTGCAATCCACGATTTGTTGCGTTGCCCCTTGAGTTGGGGTTGGGACTCTCAATGTTGCCCCTTGAGTTGGGGTTAGGGATACTCAATCCACGATTTGTTGTGTGGCCCCTTGAGTTGGGGTTGGGGACCAGCAATCCACGCTTTGTGGCGTGGCCCCTTGAGTTGGGGTTAGGGACTCGCAATCCACGCTTTGTTGCGTTGCCCCTTGAGTTGGGGAGAGGGACTCACAATCCACGATTTGTTGTGTGGCCCCTTGAGTTGGGGTTAGGGACGCTCAATCCACGATTTGTTGTGTGGCCCCTTGAGTTGGGGTTGGGGACCAGCAATCCACGCTTTGTGGCGTGGCCCCTTGAGTTGTGGTTAGGGACTCGCAATCCACGTTTTGTTGCATGGCCCCTTGAGTTGGGGTTGGGGACTCTCAATCCATAATTTGTTGTGTGGCCCCTTGAGTTGGGGCCGGGGACTCTCAATGCATAATTTGTTGTGTGGCCCCTTGAGTTGGGGTTTGGGACTCGCAATCCACCCTTTGTGGCATGGCCCCTTGAGTTGGGGTTGGGGACCAGCATTCCACGCTTTGTGGCGTTGCCCCTTGAGTTGGGGTTAGGGACTCGCAATCCACGCTTTGTTGTGTGGCCCCTTGTGTTTGGGAGAGGGACTCGCAATCCACGCATTGTTGTGTGGCCCCTTGTGTTGGGGAGAGGGACTCGCAATCCACGCTTTGTTGCGTGGCCCCTTGAGTTGGGGTTAGGGACTCTCAATCCACGCTTTGTTTCGTTGCCCCTTGAGTTGGGGTTGGGGACTCTCAATGCATAATTTGTTGTGTGGTCCCTTGAGTTGGGGTTTGGCACTCGCAATTCTTGGTTTGTTGTGTGGCCCCTTGGGCACTCGCAATCCATAATTTGTTCTGTGGCCCCTTGAGTTGAGGTTTGGGACCAGGAATCCACGCTTTGTTACGTCGCCCCTTCATTTGGAGTTAGGGACTCGCAATCCACGCTTTGTTGCGTTGCCCCTTGAGTTGGGGTTGGGGACTCTCAATGTTGCCCCTTGAGTTGGGGTTAGGGATACACAATCCACGCTTTGTTGCGTTGCCCCTTGAGTTGGGGAGAGGGACTCGCAATTCACGCTTTGTTGCATTGCCCCTTGAGTTGGGGTTTGGGACTCTCAATGTTGCCCCTTGAGTTGGGGTTATGGATACTCAATCCACGCTTTGTTGCGTTGCCCCTTGAGTTGGGGAGATGGACTCGAAATCCACGATTTGTTGTGTGGCCCCTTGAGTTGGGGTTGGGGACCAGCAATCCACGCTTTGTGGCATGGCCCCTTGAGTTGGGGTTAGGGACTCGCAATCCACGATTTGTTGCATGGCCCCTTGAGTTGGGGTTTGGGACTCGCTATCCACGCTTTGTTGTGTGGCCCCTTGTGTTGGGGAGAGGGACTCGCAATCCCCGCTTTGTTGCGTGGCCCCTTGAGTTGGGGTTAGGGACTCTCAATCCACGCTCTGTTGCGTTGCTCCTTGAGTTGGGGTTGGGGACTCTCAATCCATAATTTGTTGTGTGGCCCCTTGAGTTGGGATTAGGGACTCGCAATCCACGATTTGTTGTGTGGCCCCTTGAGTTGGGGTTAGGGACTCGCAATCCACGATTTGTTGCATGGCCCCTTGAGTTGGGGTTTGGGACTCGCAATCCACGCTTTGTTGTGTGGCCCCTTGTGTTGGGGAGAGGGACTCGCAATCCACGCTTTGTTGCGTCGCCCCTTGAGTTGGTTTTAGGGACTCTCAATCCACGCTTTGTTGCGTTGCCCCTTGAGTTGGGGTTGGGGACACTCAATCCATAATTTGTTGTGTGGCCCCTTGAGTTGGGGTTTGGGACTCGCAATCGACGATTTGTTGCACGGCCCCTTGAGTTGGGGAGAGGGACTCGCAATCCACGATTTGTTGCGTGGCCCCTTGAGTCAGGGTTAGGGACCCTGAAACCACAATTTGTTGCGTGGCCCCTTGAGTTGGGATTAGGGACTCGCAGTCCACGCTTTGTTGCGTGGCCCCTTGAGTTGGGGTTTGGGACTCTCAATCCACGCTTTGTTGTGTGGCCCCTTGAGTTGGGGTTGGGGACTCGCAATCCACGGTTTTTAGGTTGGCCCCTTGAGTTTGGGTTAGGGACTCTCGATCCACGCTTTGTTGTGTGGCCCCTTGAGTCGGGATGGAGTACTCTCAATTTACGCTTTGTTGCGTGGCCCCTTGAGTTGGGGTTAGGGACTCTCAATCCATGGTTTGTTGCGCTGCCCCTTGAGTGGGGGTTTGGGACTCTCAATCCACGGTTTTTTGGTTGGCCCTTTCAGTTGGGCTTAGGGACTCTCAAACCACGCTTTGTTCTGTGGCCCCTTGAGCTGGGGTTAGTGACTCACAATCCACGCTTTGTGGTGTGGACCCTTGAGTTGGGGAGAGGAACTCTCAATCCACGCTTAGTTGCCTGGCCCCTTGAGATGGGGTTTCAGACTTTCAATCCGTGCTTTGTTGCGTAGCCCCTTGAGTTGGGGTTAGGGACGCTCAATCCACGCTTTGTTGTGTGGCCCCTTGAGTTGGGGTTAGGGACTCGCAATCCTTGGTTTGTTGTGTGGCCCCTTGAGTTAAGGTTGGGCACTCGCAATCCATAATTTGTTTTGTGGCCCCTTGAGTTGAGGTTTGGCACCAGCAATCCACGCTTTGTTGCGTGGCCCCTTGATTTGGAGTTAGGGACTCGCAATCCACGCTTTGTTGCGTGGCCCCTTGAGTTGGGTAGAGGGACTCTCAATTCGCGATTTGTTGCGTTGCCCCTTGAGTTCGGGTTGCGGACTCTGAATCCACGCTTTGTTGCGTGGCCCCTTGAGTTGGGGTTATGGATACTCAATCAACGCTTTGTTGTGTTGCCCCTTGAGTTGGGGAGAGGGACTCGCAATGCACGATTTGTTGTTCGGCCCCTTGAGTTGGGGTTGGGGACCAGCAATCCACGCTTTGTTGCATGGCCCCTTGAGTTGGGGTTTGGGACTCGCAATCCCCACTGTGTTGCATGGCCCCTTGAGTTGGGGTTTGGGACCAACAATCCACGCTTTGTGGTGTGGCCCCTTGAGTTGGGGTTTGGGACTCTCAATCCATGATTTCTTTCGTGGCCCCTTGAGTTGGGGTTAGGGACTCGCAATCCACGCTTTGTTGCGTTGCCCCTTGAGTTGGGGGTTGGGGACTCTCAATCCATAATTTATTGTGTGGCCCCTTGAGTTGGGGTTTGGGACTTGCAATCCACGATTTGTTGCGTGGCCCCTTGAGTTGGGGAAAGGGACTTGCAATCCACGCTTTGTTGCCTGGCCCCTTGAGTTGGGGTTAGGGACTCGCAATCCACGCTTTGTTGCGTTGCCCCTTGAGTTGGGGTTGGGGACACTCAATCCATAATTTGTTGTGTGGCCCCTTGAGTTGGGGTTTGGGACTCGCAATCCACCATTTGTTGTGTGGCTGCTTGATTTGGGGAGAGGGACTCGCAATCCACGATTTGTTGCGTGGCCCCTTGAGTTGGGGAAAGGGACTTGCAATCCACAATTTGTTCCGTTGCCCCTTGGGTTGAGGTTTGGGACCAGCAATCCACGCTTTGTTGCGTGGCCCGTTGGGTTGGGGTTTGGGGCTTGCAATCCACGCTTTGTTGCGTTGCCCCTTGAGTTGGGGTTGGGCACTCTCAATCCACAATTTTTTCTGTGGCCCCTTGAGTTGGGGTTAGGGACTCCCAATCCACGCTTTGTTGTCCGGCCCGTTCAGTTGGGGTTAGGAACTCTCAATCCACGCTTTGTTGCGTTGCCCCTTGAGTTGGGGAGAGGGACTCACAATGCACGATTTGTTGTGTGGCCCCTTGAGTTGGGGTTGGGGACCAGCAATCCACGCTTTGTGGCGTGGCCCCTTGAGTTGTGGTTAGGGACTCGCAATCCACGATTTGTTGCGTTGCCCCTTGAGTTGGGGAGAGGGACTCTCAATCCACAATTTGTTGTGTGGCCCCTTGAGTTGGCGTTAGGGACTTGTAATCCAAGCTTTGTTGCCTGGCCCCTGGAATTGCGGTTAGGGACTCTCAATCCACGCTTTGTTGCGTTGCCCCTTGAGTTGGGGTTGGGCACTTTCAATCCACAATTTCTTCCGTGGCCCCTTGAGTTGGGGTTAGGGACTCGCAATCCACGCTTTGTTGTCTGGCCCGTTCAGTTGGGGTTAGGAACTCTCAATCCACGCTTTGTTGTGTTGCCCCTTGAGTTGGGGAGAGGGACTCACAATCCACGATTTGTTCTGTGGCCCCTTGAGTTGGGGTTGGGGACCAGCAATCCACGCTTTGTTGCGTGGCCCCTTGAGTTGGGGTTTGGGACTCGCAATCCACGCTTTGTTGTGTGGCCCCTTGAGTTGGGGAGAGGGACTCGCAATCCACGCTTTGTTGCGTTGCCCCTTGATTTGGGGTTAGGGACTCTCAATCCACGCTTTGTTGCATGGCCCCTTGAGTTGGGGTTAGGGACGCTCAATCCACGATTTGTTGCATGGCCCCTTGAGTTGGGGTGAGGGGCTTGCAATCCACGCTTTGTTGCCTGGGTCCTTGAGTGAGGGACTTGCAATCCACGCTTTGTTGCGTGGCCCCTTGAGTTGGGGTTAGGGACTCGCAATCCACGCTTTTTTGCTTGGCCCCTTGAGTTGGGGAGAGGGACTCGCAATCCACAATTTGTTCCGTGGCCCCTGGAGTTGGGGTTAGGGACTTGCAATCCACGCTTTGTTGCGTTGCCCCTTGAGTTGGGGTTAGGGACTCTCAATCCACGCTTTGTTGCGTTGCCCCTTGAGTTGGGGTTTGGGACTCACAATTCACACTTTGTTGTGTGGCCCCTTGAGTTGGGGTTTGGGACTCGCAATCCACGCTTTGTTGCGTGGCCCCTTGAGTTCGAAGTGTAACACGGTTATCAGATCCCCCCCCCCCCCGGGATGGGCATTGCAAAGTGCTACGCAATGCACCACATGCCATATCACAATGAGCGTTAAATCATAGGGTGATACCACATGCAGACGCTGTCCACTGTATAGCATGACTAATGACAAAACGGGGGTACAACACTGCACTTCATTTTGCCACAATTGAGTGCATTGCATTGCACAGAAGTGGACCACGTCACACTAATTGCACCGGCCTGGGCTGCAGAACATGCAATGCACTGCATTGTGGTGGGCTGGCTGGCCTGTCCTGGCCGAGACTGGACTGGCCTACATTAGACTGCTGTTGTGTCAAATGGTTGTGCAGAGATGGCCCAGGAATATTGTTGCTGTTTTGCAAGATCCTTGCATTGTTTGCAAAGCGATAGACGGTTCTCTTCAACAAAATGACTCACACGTGTATCAGAGAAGGAATGACCACATCTTTGGGCATTTCAGTCACCACCCTCCCCCCTGTGGTCGTGCGACAGTCCTATTGAAACGCCGCCAAAGGAAATGTGGATCCCGTAGCTTGCTACCTCCCGTCACTGAGCAACGTGGGTGCCCAGTCTGTGTCTCCCGTAATTGCCCAAACCCAAGCACACAAAGTGCTGTACTGTGGCAAAGTGATGCCACTGGGTTCCAGGCCACCACCCTTTGAAAAATCCCATCAGGGGCACAGGGGGATGGACAGTACAAGGCACATTCATGAGTGCCATTAGTTTAGACCAAAGATTTTCTTTGGCGCCCCCGCCGCCTCCAAAACTTCAGCACCACCGCACTTCCTGGGTATGTTTGAAGAGCGGCCACTCTTTATGTGAATGTGTGTGGGTTTTGTTTTGGGCCTTGTGGTTCTTTTGTTAACTCCTATTGAAAAACCCCCATTCTAATTTAAAGGCCGAAAAAATAGGACCAAATTTGATCAAAACCCCCCGGCTTTTTTACCCCTGCCCCAAAATAGAGGGGCTGGACCCCCCCCCATCCCCCCTTAAAAGGAGCCCTGCCCCAGGGATATATAAGCTATGCTGCGCCATTTGTGCATTTCTTCAGGTCTCAGTGGAGTGCTACAATATGGACGGCAGGGACTTCATTCAATATGTCATTCGAACATTCATGGACCCGGAGTCTGATAAATCGGTCAACTCCCAAGACGTCACGCATCATTTTGCCATGAATCTGCCTGCTTTGGCAGTCACGTTTTTAGGTACGCATTGGTGACGACCCCGTGCAATTGATTACTTGCCAGGCTGGTTTCTTAGGACACGGTTTCTTTTTTTCTTAATTTGCCAAGATCGCCCTTCCGTGGCCCTTGGCCAATTAGACACCCGGCTGTTTGAGTCGTTCTAACGCCCGACTCTGACAGCCAATGTCTCGGCATCGAACCCGAGATGGGGGACAACGACTCAAAGGGCGCAAGGAGTAAAGCCGAAGGTCCCGAACACTGCCCAAAAGCCTGGCCAGAGGTCATGGGTTAGAACCCGAGGTTTGACACGGTTGGTACACACCCAGTCATGTGCTAGCGTGTCTGCGGGTCCCAAGACATAGGACTCATGCCCCGCAATACCCTCCGGCCGGGGATTTTTGTTTGCTGTTGAGGACTGTCCCAATACTTGCATAAGGTCCAGCACCACTACACTCTGTTTCACAGGCTCTTTTCATGCTACCCATTTCGCAGATGCGTTTGCCATTCTGGACAGTCTGCCCCACATCCCAAAGCCCGTGATTCACGTGTACTCTTTCTCCAAAGATGACGACCCCGTGGCCGAGTCGGTACAGGTAAGCGATGGTTCTGCATTGCTGCAGGGTGTTGTGGGAGTCGTCTTGGTCTTGGTCTTGGGGTGGTCTATCTCGAAATTTTCAGAGACGGTCACATCCGCGGGCGGTACAAGGCATGGTGCAGATAGTGCAGTATAGTGCGGTGTGTTATGGCTCTGGGAACAAGTCCCCTTCCATTTGCCTTTTGGTTTCCGAGCTCACGTGCCAGGGATGTCTGAATCCGAACTTTTCAACGATAATCATTTGCTTTCCACGGAGCTATTGCCTTCGGCTGGCCTCACCGTCTCGCTGATCCGTAAGCGTGCGGCCCCTCCTGGTCTCTGTTCTGCAGCAAGTGGAGGCAGTCATAGGGCGCCCCGTGCCCAAGGACAACATTATCAATGTGCATGACGTGCGGAACGTTGCTCCGGGGAAGGAGATGATGTGCGTGTCTTTCCGATACCCGCCGCCAGTGCCTGCAGATGCGCCCTCTGAGGAGAGTGACGGGCGGAGCTCCAAGCGACAGAGAATTGAATTCGAGGAGTAGCCGTTGGGCCCTGGGGGAATACCTGGGGCATCCCCGTCAGCCCGTCAAGTGCATCGAGGAACCCTGTCTGTTGAAGTGTGCCATACGTTTGTTGCGCACACTGCGCATTGGCAAGGGGGCAACCCCATGCCAAAAGCCCCATTGTGTTTGCAGGGCAGAGCTTACTCCAATCCCCAGCGCTCTTGATGGATTGCGCAAAAGCTTGCCCCCTCCCTGTCGGTGTCAACCACAATTTCAAGATCAGTCAGGCGGGAAAGCGCCCCTCATTACTGTGTAACTCTGGGGCGAGGGCATGGGGCTGGGGGAAACCAGGGATGGAAACAGCGATCTTACACTCCGTAAGTTAGCCACAGCCAGGTCTGTGGGAGCTCAACTTAGAGAAGGTGCCATACTTCCAGAGCTGCTTGTTCTGTGGCCAGGGGATTGCTATCGACTGAGGGAGGGGAGAAGCACAAAATGCAGCCCTGACAAACCCATACCTAACGTCCTCTCATTGGACGGCTTTTGATGAGGTCAGTCCACACTGTTTGTCTGCAATCGGAGTGTGCAGAGATGGCAAAACTGCGGGAGCGCTCAAGGCTGCGGCAAACTTTCAAAGATGGGGTCCATTTCAGGAACTGTGACGAGGTGAAGTGTTTGATATTTACTGCTGTTGGCGCGGGTGCAGCCCTGTTGGTGGACGATCCCCCATGACCGAACCCAAGAAATGCCCTGAAACAAACCCCGTCGCGTGCATGGACTACCACACTCCCCCGTGCGGTGGCTCATCATCGCTGTTCACAGGCCGTGATCACCTACAGGCTATTGGCTCCGCTGCTGTGCAGCACCACAAGTCTCCCCCCCCCCCCCCTGAGCTGATTGAACCAATGATCCCCCGCACCCCCCGCCCCCTCCCCGCCCCCGTGCGCACAGAGACTGTTGGCGCGCGCCAATTTGGCACTCTTGAGCAATGGTCGTAGTTTCTAACCCCCTCCGCTTTCTCATTGCTTCCCTCTCAATTCTCTTTGACCCCCAGTCTTCGGTCTGAGGCCACATGTGCAGGTGTTGTGCAGCCCGTCCTTTTGCTTTGCTTTGGACGCCCCAGTGCTCTGCGATTTGTGACTAACCATGGATGGCTTGCCAGCACTGGGGTCCCCGCTCCATGCTGTTGCAGCAGCCCACATCATGTTTTGCAGTTCTTTTCTACACTAATCTGTCCTGCACTGGAGAAAGATTTCAGTTTTTCTGCCAAGGACAAGGCTGAATTGTGTGCCATGCCGCAACCTCTTCAGGTCTCGGAGTGAGCGGTCGAGGAAGCGAGTTGCTGAGTGTCTGAGTGAACAAATCAGTGATGAATTAGGGAGCGACTTGGTGTGGTTATCCCCCCTTCCACACAGACACACTTTCTCTGTTCGTTTTGTGTGTGTGTGTGTGTGTGTGTGTGTGTGTGTTCGTTCCACAGTCAGGATAGGTTGCCACTAACAGAGGCTGATTAAATATAAAAGTATTACAACTCCTGAAAGAGCTCCGCACAGCCCAAGACATTAAAGACTATGGCAGAGTCAAATACTTACAAACAGAACTCACAGAGCTGTCCACCCAAATGTCCAAACCACTTTCCATGAGTTCATCTGTGGTTGTGCCAAACGTGACTCCGGCACAAAAAAGTGCCATCGTCACTGTTTTACACAAAGTCATAAAGACAACCAATTTGAAGGCTTGGGAAAAACAAGCAGCCCGCAAAATTGTGAGGTTGTGCGCAGTAGCCCCAACACCCTACAGACAGTGTTTGCACGTACAACACGCCAACATGACATCGCACAAGCCCGCCCAGCATGCACATGGACACAGCAAATCCACACACTAGTACATCCCCACACTGTCCAAACATGGGAAGATTCGCGACTGTGACGGGCATGTGGCACTTGTCCCTGTCAACGTCCTAGGGAAAAGACCGCGTGACCTCCTCCCCATCAGCGGTACCAGGCAGCGGCAAATAGCATGAACGCAATCGAATCGTTTGCCAGGCGTATGCAGGGCACAGTGCTAGACCTGGCCTGCCACCTTCCCCATCATCTGTTTCAAAGAACCGGTTGCATGTTAGCTGAAACTCAATGTGTAGCTCGCCCACTCAATCAAAGTGTGTATGTAAGTACAGTGGATAAGGCGCCAAGGCAGATGTGGGGCTTCTGTTGACAATGGATTCGGGATACAACCTTAGAGTTTCTTCAGTCTGAAGGGTACAGACAGGATGACATTTCTCCACAGCGGGTGGCAGATCTATTTCAGCATGCCATGACTGAAAGACAGTGGCCCAATAATCCACGTGCACAAATGTGCCAACTTTACATTTTAGGGAAGGGCATGAGTGTAACACTGGGCACTTGGATGTGGCGCCCAATCGCAGCGTATCCCCGGCCCCAAGTGGGTGTATGTTGTAATATGTGTAATTGTTTTTGTGCGGTAAATGTGTGTAGCAAAAAAATCGTCACCTCATGTACCCCCCCCCCCTGCATGCACGGCCTTGTCTAAGCACAGGCTGGGCGTTGAACCGCTGTTTTGAGGAAATTTTGGTCCAAAATGGAGGATTGCGTGTTTGTAGAGGGTTGTACAGGGACAGAGGGGCTCAGTCGTGTTTGTGACAGTGCATTGTGTTCATAACAACATTGTACCGCACATTGCAACCCCATGCTGTTTGCTCTGATGTGATTTTCAGCCATGGCTGACAATTTTATTCCCAGCATGGCTGTCATGTACGTTCAGAGCACTGGGGAACATGTGTCTGCACATATTTTTCGTCCCTCTCGTCATGGGGACAACTACATCCATTTGAAGTACACGCGGAATGGTAAGGAGATTGAGCACAATGCCGCTTTTGATAAAGTGCGCTTTGCCATTTGCAGCCCCGCCATCCCCATCTGAGGGCCCCCTAAGCGCGGGGTGGGCGTTGAACCGCCGTCTTGACCTGACTTTGGGGACCGCGGCCGTGATTGCGCAAGGGGGGGGGATTTTTTTGCGGTCAGTCGTGCAAACGCGTACTCGCATTACCACAGAAAAATGCACGGTTTGACAATTTTTTTACACGCGTTTACCGCAAAAAAAATTGCACACTGTGACAATTTTTTACACGTGTTTACCGCAAGAAATAATAACACGGCGAGACAATTGTTTTACACGCATTTACACCGAAAAAAGTACACAACCATACCGCAAAAAAAAACCAAATACCGGTTATAATGAAAATGGATGCATGTAGCCAATGTGTCCACCTGTGGGCCACCGCTCTAAAGCGTTGGGGACCCCCCAGGCAAAAGGGCTTATGTAGCCACCCAGCCCACTTGTTGGCCACTTCTGATTTTGTCTTCGCTCCAAAGCGTTGGGGACCCCCAAGGCGGCAAGGATTATGTAGCCACCCGGCCCACTTGTGGGCCGCCTTTGATTTTGTCCCCCACTTTGAAGCATTGGGGCTCCCCAGGCAGTAGGGCTTATGTAGCCACCCGCCCCACTTGTGGGCCACCTCTGATTTTGTCCCCTGCTCTGAAGCGTTGGGGACCCCAAGGCGGCAGGGATTATGTAGCCACCCGGCCCACTTGTGGGCCGCCTTTGATTTTGTCCCCCACTTTGAAGCATTGGGGCTCCCCCAGGCAGTAGGGTTTATGTAGCCACCCGCCCCACTTGTGGGCCACCTCTGATTTTGTCCCCTGCTCTGAAGCGTTGGGGACCCCAAGGCGGCAGGGATCATGTAGCCACCTGGCCAACTATTGCACATTTGCCATATGTGAGGGCGTGTTGTTGTGGCTCCTTGTAAAGGAACCAGATTTTATTTAAAGTACCCTTAGTACTCATGGGAGATGGTTGCCCGACACCCTTTTACGTTGGGCTGTATTGAGTGCAAGGTGACCGCACGTGCCAAGCCATCGAAAAAGGTCCGCACACGCCAGTCCCAGAATTTTGCATCCAGGAAAATAGTAGGCGGCTACAAAATGCTATCGTAAGGTGGTAGCCGGTGGTGATGCCGATAGCGACGCTGATGTCCCCACGCTTGCTCCGTACCGCCAGACCACCCGCCCCCTTGAGAAGGCACTCAGTGATGGTGAGGATGACTCCACTAATCTTATTGCGCCCCAAAAAGTTGACAGCATGGAGGTGCATCGGAAGAACTAGCATTGCCTAAACCTCTTTCGGCCCCCTTATGTGTGTGGCCAATGTCACAAGGCCGTGTGCCTATGGTGCATGCATGGTGAAGGGTGTGGTTTTTGCCTGCCCATTTTGGTGTGTCTAGTTCGTGGTAGGGCCCACCCTAACACGGACAAGTGGCTGTTTCAAAAATGGTGTCAAGAGGTACACGTTGAGGAGGTTTTGACCGCCACCCTCCCAAAGGCACCCGTGTCTAGTGATGAGGAGTTGTACTTTTCTAATCCGCTGTTCACCTCTCCCCTGGGCAAGGAGGTAAGGGAAAAAGAGGTGCAGTCGTCTGATTTGGAGGTGGACCTCTTTACGCCTCCTCCCATGGCCCTTATGCTATGGTTGAAGGACAAGGGAAAGAGGGCTTCGCAAGTGCCCCCCCTATGCCACATAAGAAGGTGAAGGGAAAGAAGGCCTTGCCAAGTGCACCCCCTATCGACCCTCCCACTTCCAAAAGGAGTCCCCAAAGCACCATCTCGAGCGAACAATCTCTTTGGGTGTAGGAGATTGGTTGACGGGCAAGGATATCTTGTGTTGGTTGAACCAAGAGCTCTACCACATGGAATGGATGGACCATGTGCGTGGATTTTGGCGGTTGCATATATCAAGACAGTTTCTACGTGGATGCAGAATATTTCAAGAGAGTGTGCATGTGGATGCAGATGGTTGAATCTGGCTCCACAATAAACAACGTGGCTTGGTGCCGTCGCCACACTTTTGTGATTGCTAGCAATGACAAAGAAGGGTTGCACTGGTTTGTGTGTGCCTTCGATTGCCGTGTCCGGTTGGAGCGTTTCATTATTTGGGTTTGGGAACCCTTGAGTTCCATTCATTTGATCCGTCCTTCCTTATCGGTGCTCAAGGAGCTTTGTTTCACCACCAAGCACTGGGCCTTGGGGTTTCAAAAGGACGGTTGGTCTGGTGCTTTTTAGGGCTTGCGCATCACAAACCTGGTGGTGGACCGCCGGGGTTCTTTTTCGGATGTGCCCCTCACCCCAATGGGTCCGGGTTATGTCAACTATGTGTTGAGCATTGTTAATGCTGATCGCGCTATGTGTGCGGGTCATTGAACCGCGTGGTGATGATTTGGAGGTGTGATTCTGTGATTGAGTTTCTTTGCCCTCCTGAGTCCCTCTTGAGTGCACTTTCGGGGATCGAGGAGAGTTTTCAAGCTAACCCCACCCCATTCGAAGGCAAGGAGGCCTCCGCTGAGCAAAGCGTGGAAGGCCGGGAGGCTAAGATGCAACCTTCCATGGCAACTTCCACAAAGGAGGACACCCGTCCCAAGGTCCACATCCGTGGAGAGTGGCGCAAGGATGGCTACCCGAGAGATGCATCTGGCCAGCTGGAGTGTGGCCAATTTTTCATCAATGAGCTAGCCAAGCAGCTAGTAGCGGAGTTGTGCGCCGCTTGTCACCTTAACACCAGCCTTGGTGCGAAGCCCAAGTCCAGCGACACAGAAGCTGAGTTGATCTACAAGCGTGCATTCAGCAACTACTTGTAGCGGGTGCATGTTTTGAAGGCTATATTTTCCTCCGCCTGTTTGGTGTACCAATGGTGGTGCGTATCAGAATGCTATTATGTTGGCCCAGTGCCTTGGTGGCCTAGAATGGTGGAGTGGATCTTCATGAACGAACTTACAAGTGTGTGTCGTTCTCCTATTTGGTATTCTTGTATGACTATTCTACCCACGTACATTGCACTGGCATTTAGTCACAATGCACCTCATTTGCCGGAACCGGGAAAAGGGGTGCTCCGTAAAGGTCCTCAATCTTTGGTTAGCTCATTATGATCTAGGTAGTCGCAAGTACCGAGTAGTTTGGTTTGTCTGAAAATAGATAAATGTCGCTTTTGTTTTCGCCATTTGGCATAAGTTTTTCGGAACCAATTTCCGCTGAAACGTCGAGTGAAATAAAAAATCGAACCTAAAACACTGATTTGGCACCCGTTTGAGCCCGCTTGTACACATGCACGTCCCCTATACAAGGAACCAACAAAGCCGCAAAATGGGCAAGACAAATGCAACCCGCTTGGAGCCAAACGCACAACATCAGATCGCGGTGTGTTGAGGAACTCTTTGCCGAAACTTAGGTAGACGAATTGTCTAGCGGAATTTTGGCAGAGCAAAAGTCTACTGCAACTAAGGTAGACAAAGTGTTTGCCGGATTTTAGGTAGCCAAAGTGTCCGCCGAAGAAGCAGAAGAGTTCGTCAAAATCTAGCCCTAGGAACTGGTAGATTGTTTGGTGTTGACCCCTTTGTGGTCGTGGTAGGTTTCCACCTCTTGCATGGAGTGTACAGAATACACCGGTCGTGCACCCCCATTGGGCTCTCCTCATGTGGAGAAATGCCTCACCCGCATCCAACGTAGCGGCTAAGCTACCTTTGCTGTACATCTAGGCCCAACCGCCTATGTACACTGCCTGCCTTGATGGCCGAACTTATCGGCGTCAGAACTCAAAATAAAAAATTCCAAGCATAGGAACCATGTGGTGAGTTCAGGCAAACAAGGTGTTTGGCAAATTTTAGGGAGACAAACTGTCTGCCAAAATTTAGGGTGATGATGTACCTACCGGTATTTCACCAAAGCTTTTGTACGAAGCAAGGTCGGCAGCCCATGATGGGTATGTAGAAAAGGAACAATTTTTAGTACATGTAAAGCACTTGTCTAAGTTGGTTCGCACACCTGAACACACCGGTTGTGGAGACACATTTCATGACTCAAAGCCTCAATTTGTCTCAATGTCTAGCAAAATGTTGTCAGCCATTTCTTGCCAAAGCAAACCTGTGAACAATGGTTCACCACAAATTTTCTTCGCCACCCAAACTTTTCCCAGCAACAAAGAATTTCTTCTGGGAGTTTGGAAACATTGGAAAGCATACACAAATGGTTGTGCGTTTACCCATGGGCACATTTTGTGTAGAAAATCACAGATTGTAGCCAAAATGAACTGCAAATCTAAATGGTAAATTGAACCTAGAACTGTCACAAAAGATGGAAATGTAGTGAATGCATCCCGAAAGGTGTGACACAGACCAATCAGAAATGCAAAGTAACCTTTTGCAGACACAGCCCGTGATTTTTAGTGCTCATATTTTTCACTTCTTTTTCAATTCCCGACTTGTAACACATTTACATCCCCCACTTCTCCGGAAAAATGTCCACCACAGTTCAACTCATTTGCCTGACTCCCAAATATGCATTATTGGTCGCCCACCGGGATTTTGCCGCACCTCCTCAACTCCATTTTTCAGCTGTGCTGACATAATCAACATGGTTTACATCTAGGGGAAAAATTTGTTATCCTTGCCACAAATGGCCTCTACCCATCATTTTGCCAGGTTCAGCAGACACATCAGACACTTGGTATGCCCAAATTTCGGCAGACGCATAGTCCGTCTAAGTTTTGGTGGACAGTTGGTCTGCCTTAATTTTGGCAGGTGTGACTGAATGTAAATGGCATCTGCCACGGGTGAAGACCATCATTTGTTGCGAGGATAGCTTTTTTTGTTACCTTATGCAACAACTTTTTTTGACAATATTGCATCAGACTTCGTCTTTTTGACACAGCCAGCAACTCTTAGCGTTCAGATTTTTCTCTTCTTTTCAGAATCCCATGTTGTTACACATTTACACTCCGGACGTTCACAGAAAAATGACCACCACAAAGTCAAGTTGCCTGATTGCCTGATTTTTGGTTGTGCCGAAATTCCTGCAGACCTCCTCAATTCCATCGTTTAGCTGTGCTGATGCAGTCCACAAAATTTATCTACACAGCGACAGAGAAACAGAGAAACAAACAATTGCATGAGCTGATCTTTCAGTTATTGCCATGCAAGAAAAGGAGGCAGGTTTGCGGTTATATCTCATAACGGGCTCTGAACTGGTCTATTCCGGCCTCATGGGACAATGCGCCAGGTGGCAACGCCAAGGGTGGGTGGGATTCAGAGGGCTGCTGGCCCATGTTGATCTGTGGGAGCACCTGTGGGCGGAATGGTGCCTGTTGGGTGACAGTGTCACAATCCAATGGTTTCCTGAGTATGTTAGGGTTGATGGCCATGAGGCAGCAGATGAACGAATCCTGACGGGCGGCCTGCCGTCGCGACGTGCATGATTGTGGACGGAATGGGACAGCGACCAGCTTCCTGCAGCCACACCAGACACACTAGCAGTTGAGGGAGCAGTCACCTTGTTCTGAAGTGCAAACTGCGAGTAATGACCCGACTGTAATCAAAACATCCCCTCAAACAGCCCAGGCGAACATGGTACTTCAAGTAGTCAACGCTACTTTCAGGCACGTGCGTGTGCAGAGCTGTGTGCAGAGCTCTGCTAAGAGTCACTGGACAATGAAGCAACAGGTACTCGATCAGCTACGGGCAGCCCCGTGTCACAGGCAATCAGATCACAGCATCAGCTGTTCAAATGTGAATGGTTGCAGTGTGAAGTGCACATTGTGCACCGTTAGTGCCTTAGTGACATTAATTGGGTTGCAGGCTTAACACGTGTTTAGGGAATGGGTCGTCGCTAGACTTAGAATCCCCCTTGCTATCCTCAGGAATGAAACCCTGCAAATTGCCCGACTTTTTATCATCCATGGCACTGCCCATTTCCTTGAGTCCTTGCTGCGCCCAAATGTCCGCATTGATTCCTCACCTGCTGGTGCCTGCTGGTGTTGCGTGTTTGCTTTGCTTTTTTCTCAGTGCACGTTTTTGTCTGCTGTCTGCTGTGCACATCAGCAACATCCCTGGGCACAATGTCTCAACCTTCGCAAGGGGCAATATCTTTAAGGGATGCGCTCGAGTCTTCTACAGAGCAGCTGTTGGACAACCTGAAGAGGTACAACGATACACATGAGGACCCTTCTGAGGAAGATGTTGGAAGTTTGGACGAAACCGTGCTACAACGCATATTCTGCTTGCTGCGCAGTCATGTAAAGAGTGAGACAGGAATTTTTGTCCAGGCATTGCAAGTCGTTCTGACATTAGCGAATGCCGAGCAAGCTCTCCAAATGTTGCTGAACCATGGAGCTGTAGAGGTATTGAATGAATTGAATTCCATGTTCGATGAGGAGAGCAAGCAGACAGACTTGTACTACAATTATTTGTACACCATGCAAGCGTTTTGTGAGTTGGAAGCAGCCAGGAACAAGGTTGGCAAGCTGTTCCTAATCGCTTTTTGCAACAGCGTTCACGAGCCCTGTCCATTAGTTTCCAAGCGGTCGTTCATTGGGTGCGTCAATGCGATGCTGCAGGGGTCGGCAGAGAACAAGCAGCTCCTCGAAAAGGAGGGGGTGGATTTGCGGCGGTTTGTCGACACAATGCGGAAGTGCGGCGACCATTACTTACAACAGCAGATTGTGGAGTTCTTGTTTCGCGTGCGCAAAATATTTCCTGAAGATGTATCTCAGTTGTTCAGGGACAATGCGGACCTTGACACGGCATTTGCCGAGATCCGGGGGAAGGACGGGTTTTCTGAGAGTCTGCGCAGTTTCCTTTTTCTGTTCAATGCGGCGCAAGGCCCAGCGCAGAACGTCTTCTCTCTGAAAGCCAATGAGGTGCACATCGGAGAGGAACACAAACAGCCTGAAACGTGGGTCAACTTCGGGGCGGAGCAAGCGACATTCGAGATTCGGTCTCCGGAGGAATCGGTGTGGTTCGATTTGGATTACAAACAAGTCCGGAATCTCAAGTTGTCCGACAAAGCGCGCAGCAACCCGCAGGCGAAGTTCCGGCTGCGGAACACGCCCGATGCGTTGCGGGAGATGTACGACTGCGAAAAGGACCACTGGATTAGTTTCGTATTCACAAACGCCGATGTCGAGCAATTCTCGGGGCGGGTGGCGCCGATAATTATCGCAGTACAGAAGAACGCCCGCAAAGCTCTGCAGCAGGCCTCTGTCACAGACGCCAATGCCAAGCTGCCGCCGCCGCCACTGAAGGAGCCCGCTGCGCAGCCTGTGCAAGCCTCGCGCTCGCCACCTTCGAAGGTTGCTGCTTGCAAACCCGAGGTGTCTCCTGCGCCGCAGCAGGTGTGGCGTCTTTGTGTCCATTTCCCGGAGCCCTTGGCCTGGGGCCACAACTACCCACCTCAGTGGTAGAGAGTGCGGACCTGAAACAACTGGTCACCACACCCACCTGGCGCAGGTGAAATCGTGGGTCACCGGCCCATGGGGCCCCCCAATGGCCACAGCAGGGGTAAAGCATACGCCGGCTCCTCCTCCTCCTCCCCCCCTCCCCCCTTGGATGTCCATGGAGCTTTTCAAAGAGGGAGAGAGGTACATTTCCCTTCATGTTGTGCTGAGTATTTGGTTTTTCCTGTTTCACAGCTTCCCATGAGTAGGCATCACTACGCCCATCGGTCAATGTTCCGCCAGACACCACCAGACATCTTGACCGTCGGTTGCATTGCTGCGGCTCAGTCCGCCGCCCTTCTGCAAACTGCAGCACAACCAGTTAGCCCACGGAACCGCCGCAACAAACAAACCATGCAGCACAGCCAGTCAGCCCCAGTGTTATGTGCTCCTTTGACGGTGGCACATGAGAGGACGGGCACGAGATAGCCTCCATGCTGCAGGGCCCACAGACCCCAACAGCATAGAAAGTGTGAGAGGGCAGCTGGGGTCATGAGCACGGCTGTGCCTCAGCTGCTTTTGCCGTTTCCGCAGCTGGTCCTTTGTAAAAGGTACTGGTAGCCTGCTCTCTTTGCCAACACATCACCCTTTCTGCCCTTTCTGTTTCATGTTTCACACCCAACCACAACAAGCGATGCAACGGCCAAAATCCTTGTGGCTTGAGTTAATTGATGAAACCCAATGATGACCCTAATGGAATCCCACAAAGGAAACAAACATTGCATTGACACACAATTCGAAGGGGTCTTGGTGCTTTCCCCGTAGATTTCCTCCGCAAGGAGCTCAGTAGCTCAGGGTAGGGAACGAACATCCTTTCCTGATGTATGTCTGCTCCCGTCCACTGCACCCAATCCCGCAGTCACTGACAAATAGGAAAACCAGCCTACAGCGCAAGCAAAGGCCAACTGGAGAGCAAGTGCAGGTGCAAAAGCGATATCTGGCAGGACAAAGGAAATGTGACTGCCACAGTCCCTAGAGCATGCGGAGAAAGCACCAAGAGCAGGTGGCAAGAGCACTTGGGTGGGCAAGCAGATGTGCCTGCATGATACAACAAGCCAACACCAGTGCAGGACAATCTGATCCAACAGGTATAGCAACAAGCAGGTCACCCTTGAAATTGATGCCCTCCCTCGGTATGCTGCACTGCACCTCTCAAAGCAGAATCAAGCACTGCATTCAATCATCAAACATTCGGCAGTGAAGGTTGTAGCGGGACGGTAACTCCTCTGGTTGTTGTTGAAGCGGCGGTCGCTGCTGAGCAGACTCCAACGCAGTGATTCAGGCCAGCAATGCCTGCACAATGCGTCGTACGAAGGGTGAAGCGTCGTACAACCAGCTGCACATGTTGTATGATGGCGTGTATGCGGCACGCTTGTCGTGCTGACGGCTGTATGGCCCACCTGCCTTCCCCCCCTCATTATGATGCATGTCTGGACACTGCTCCATGATGCATGTCTAATCAGCCCCTCCAGCCCCCCCCCCCCCGCCCCAAAGTGGGACACATTTAACGCTACGCCCCGAACTCAGTCCGAAAGGCGACAAAGCCCAGAACCCTGTAGAAGCAGCCCAACTCTTACCCCATTCAGGGCGGAGGGAAGGGACAAGAACTGCAAAGCACTGTCCGCGTGACACGCACAATCATGGAACTGAGATGGCAATGAAGGTCGTGAGGCAGGCGCGTCTGGAGCTAAGTGGCGGGTCCACACCTGACCTATTGAAGCCCCCGCCCCAACCCTTTTCTCTCTTTGACTTTCTTCCGCTTTTATGCCCCCCCCCCCCCCTCCTTCCCCCTGGTCCTCTCACTTTCTTGCCAAGCACTCTTTCCCATTGGACAACAGGGCCCTTCACCGTCCAGATCGCTGTGGTCAGCGTTGATCTTTCTATACCTGACCCTGGACGCGAGGGCTGCTGGATACAGGATAGGATAGGGGCACGTGAAATGAGGGCCTTGTCGTTCTGTACCCATGATACCCCGTAGGCCTTCTGTGTGCTCATTTTCGTGTTTATTTTCCCTTTCCGTGTCAATTGTGGGATTGGGGGCTGTTTATCACAGTTTTTGGCCGCTTAGCAGTGATTTTTGCTGACCCCTAAGTTGAGGCTTGTATCCCACTGGGTGTATCATTGCTGAGCAGCGGGCATCAAATTGCATGCGAAGCAGATGGGATGGAGAGACCAGGCTGAAAGGACCAAGTATTCGTGATATCACCGGATCTGTACAGCGGATCTCAACTCCGAACAGCTGTGGGCCAATGTGTTTTTACGCCGCACTGAGTGTACCATTTTGTGACTGGAAGGTGCGATGTTGCTTCGCACGCGACGTCGCTAATGCAGTTCCTGCTTAAACTTTGGCACACAGCTACCACGGCCATGGGGGTCTGGCCGGTGAATTGTTTTTTGGGAGCTTCTGGCCCATTGACCCCCTTTTGAAAGGGAGGCCTCTGTTGACCCCGTCCCCTCGGCCCCTCCAACAAAGTGCCCCACAGGGGAAATCTTCGTGGGCGATAATTCTTTGAAAGACGGATCATGCTGCTCTCATGGGTAGGGTAGGGTAGGGCGAGCTCTGGGCAAAATCCTCCAGATACACTCTGCCACAGTCGAGCCCATGACTTGAACTGATTTGTTAGGTTCTGCAGGATGTTGCCGTTGACTCCTCATCGGATTCGGAGCCGGAGCGGCGGACGACGCGGAGTCAGAGTCAAAAAATGGAACAGCACCGCCTATCGACTCAGGTCAAGCACGAGCCATTCGACAAGCAAGAGGTCCCAAAACCGTCGCCAGTGCGCCCAGCGCCCCGTGCCGGCGCAAAGAAACGAGGGTACAGCGACATGGAGGGCGTTCAAGTGGTTGATGCCCCATCGAAGGCGTCGGATCGATCGAGCAGCGGACGGTCCATGACAGGGCCTCCGCCGAAGAAACCGGCGGCCTCTCCTGCGGCTGCGGCTGCGGCTGCGGCTGCAGGGCACCGGCGCAAGTCTTTGGTTGTTGATGAGCCGCCCCGCAAGACCCCGCGGCCCTCGGCGGAGTCGTTTTGGCCTAAGGAGCCCCAAGACGATCGTACCAAAGGTCTGGACTTGGGAGGCGAGCCCGACTTCCTGAAGCTCGACTTCCAGTCGGTTCTGGCAGACTCTGTGACGCCGAAGCCACTGCACGACGACGAGGACGATGCGGTGGTGGACTTGATGCTGCTGCAGAAGCAGTTTGAGGTATTGTCCGCAGTGCACATTGCGTTGCTGCCCTGTTCTCGTTGGCGATTCAAACGGTCAGCCACGCCGCTTTTATGAATTTGCGGTTCTCATTATTTTGCGATGCGCTATTGTGCGAGAGATGGAACTGGCTGCCTCCGTTGGCTCTTTCTTCCATGGGGTAACCCAACCTGAGCCTGCTGAGCACGTCCTCACCCGAAGCTGTGACCAGCACGCTTGGCAATCCAATTCTGCTATACTGAGGCTTGACCCCAGGGGAACGGGATTCGCAATGAAAATTGCAATAGACCGTAAATGAATTCCACCACTAAAAGGGGGTTGTTGCCGGGGGCGGGGGGATGATGCAATTCATAATTTTGCACATTCTTGTGTACTGGGGCTTGGTGCTTAATTTGCATGATTTCCAATTTTTTGCGTGATTATGCAACCACAAGTCTGACATTGGTTCCATGGTTGGCACTCTGTTTACTGTTGTGTGTGTTCCCCTTTGTCACAGCTGTTTGCTCTTTTCATCAATGCACAAATTTATGAAGCCACCAGTTGCCAGACGAGCTTGATCATGACGAGGTTCCTCAGTTTGATGACGGTGACAGTGATGAGGGACCAGATGAAACAGACGAAAAGAGTCCAATTCTGGAGGAGGGTGACAGTTGTACCCCCCCCCCCCTGTATAAGCTACGCCCGTGTCCAAGCTACAGTAGGCGTAGGGACTGTAATAATTGTGCACGTAATTTTAATTGCGTACGGTATGTAGTGCGGCCACAAAAGACATGGGTTTGGTGACTGATTTGCCAATTAGATGGAGCCATGGACACATTTGTTGTAAGCTTTCACCCACTTCAACCCACATGGCTCTGATTTTGGGAATATTTGTGCTTTATATTCCCCTTTCTTGCATCAGCTCACCATGCAATCTTCTCTTTTTGAACCTGGCCGTCCAGTTATTTTCACACGTTCCACCGGTGACCGTGTGGGGAATGGCCCATGTCTTCGATGGTAAGTTGTATTTTACAAGGGACCACATGCAAGGCAATTTCATTCCCAAGAATTTGACGTTGCCCAAGCCCAAACCAGCCCCTAAGCCTCAGCCAAAGGCATCTTCAAGTGGTGAGCATGTGCAATTGTTCCGCATGGTGTATGGTCGCAAGAAGGGTTTCCGAGCCGAACATTTGTAGGCTTCGCATTCCTCATTGCTTGTGCCAACATTTGTGTAAACCTGAAATTTTCATGTTCCCAAGGCCTTCTTGTGTTTGCATGCACTTGGTAATGTGGGCGGAGGTCAAGGGGCACTCATACCATGCGCGCGCGCACGTGTGTGTCGGTAGTTGTATTTATTGCGCGTAAGCTACGCCCGTGTCCAAGCTACAGTAGGCGTAGGGACCGTAATAATTCCGTACATTGGCGTAGCTTATACAAGGGGGGGGGGGGGTACTGATGGACCCAAGGAGGGTGCCGTGCATTGCTCTGCCTTCAAAAATTCTGTTGCCGCGAACGTGTTTTGTTGATGGGGAGGGTTTGCATAGCCAAATTTGCATCACCCTTTCCCCCACGGAGCATTTTCACCAACGTGGGGTTTAGGCACCAACAGTCCCCAAGAAAAATTTGCTGTGCTGCGGCATGCTGCGGCAGTAGGTGGGGGGTACCCAAATTTTCCAACAGGTACAAAAGTGGCAAAAACCAGAACCAAACACAAATGAATGCATCTCCCAACACCCGGCAAAGATGAACACAACAGAATCATTTCATGGGTGGTCATGTTGCTACTCCTCCTCCTCATAATTCCGCTTTTTGTCCATTATATTGACATACATGATTGCCATTTTGACCTTCACCCTGGGTGTCTGCACAACATAGGTACTGCCCAATGCCTTCTCCAATTGCCCACTGCAAACAGTCTGTAGTACTCCTGGTTGTCTCCTTGTTCCTCTTGGGTTGTGTTGTCCTCTCCTCAGTGGGTTCAGCAGTAGACATCAGAAGACAAAGTGAAGGAAACAATGATCTGTCAAAGCATAGCACAGCAAAAAAAACGGGGGGGAACCAGGTTGACCTGTTTGCCCCTGGCCCTGTCTGAGGTGCTATAGATTGCCAATCACAGGAATTGATCCTGAGATCTGTCAATCGCAGATGCACGGATTAACCACTAGAGTACTGGCCATCTCTGACACATGACTGCTCAGGGATGGGATCGACATTTTGGTCCGAGATTTTCCCCCC
The DNA here is from genome assembly GCA_964036045.1 of Eutreptiella sp. 'Long Island Sound 2002'. NCBI lineage: Eukaryota > Euglenozoa > Euglenophyceae > Eutreptiales > Eutreptiaceae > Eutreptiella > Eutreptiella sp. 'Long Island Sound 2002'. The sequence continues at coordinate 32,013,286 of OZ038381.1, read as the reverse complement.
AAAAAGTCGCAACCCAATTTTCAGTGTGCTGCGGCATGCTGTAGCATGCTTCAAAACCCCCACCAACAGGCCCCAAAAACAGGTGCTGCAGCATGCTGCATGCTGCTGCATGCTTCAAGCGTTGGTGCCTGGTGGGGTCCGAACCAGGGTATGATATCCGATTTCCCAGGAACAGGTGGGCTGGATTATGCAAACATTTTGCAGAATAATGCAATGGAAGGAAAAACATCCCTGTTCATGGGACCCCAAGATAGCATGGGTTAGGAAGCCTCTTTGATGTCTCCCCTCTTTGGGGACCCCAAGACAGCACGGGTTATGTGCTCCATTTTGATTACTCCCTGCTTTGGGCACCCAGATGGCAGGCTTTATGCCGCCACTTCATTCCGGAGGGCGAAAAAGGGTTTGCGTGGGGGGGGTCCCAGCCCCCGAAGGAGGGGGGGGGAGGGTTGGAAAGCGGGCTCAAACGTCAAGACCGTTCATAGCACAAACAGTTGGGGATTGTTTCCCCACTGAAATGAACAATTTTTTGGGAACTAACTCCTGCCGGTCCCTACGGGGTTAAAAAGGGGCACGGGCAGGGCCTAGGGGCCAGTTCCCTAGTGCGCTCAACCGTGATGGGCGATGTGCGACTAGTGTAACACCCTTTTTAGGCAGATCCAATTAGGGGAGGGGGAAAAGAAAAACTGAGGACGGGGGGTGCCCGGGGCTCCTCCTTAGGATTTGTGATTCCCAACGTGCAGCGTGTTCACAACTACATCAATAGTTCTGAGTCTGCTTCTAGTAGTGGTAGCTCTGGATCGGATTCCTCTTATTGGTCAGATTCTTCATCTGACGCCGAGGTGTAGTGCCAACGAGGCCATGGTGGGGCACTGCACCCCCCCCCCCTTTTTTCTGTGCTACGGGATGTAGCCGGAATGACATAAGTACTACCACTGTTGGTGGGGGGCAGGGAACTGCTAGAAATCACATTTCATCCTTGAACGGTCCTTTTTCTGTGGGGCACGCTACTTTTGTGGCTTTAAGGTGGGTGGGTCCAGGAAAGGGGCTCAAACGGCCCCCCGCCGGCGCAAACCTCCCCCCCCCCCCACCCTTTGAAGCCTCTCTGCTTTTGGGGTCGTGAGACGGAAGGCCTTATGAAGCCGCTTTTGATTCCTCCCTATTTTGGTAGCCTTGTGTGGCCATTTTATTGTGTTTTTATTTTACGTGTATCGCAAGCCTTCCCGTTGTGGTTTTTTTTTTGCAACTCACGGGCAACAATCCCCCCCCCCCCCCCTTTGCCCGGTGAACCCATTTGCCGTGGCTGCAAGATGCGGCGCCAAGCTAGGTTTCGATGGTTGTTGTCATGGTGGACAATGACCATGGGTGCCTCAATCCCCACCCCTTTGGAAGAACGATCTACAATGAGAGGCATAAAATATGGTTGCGCAATTGTTAGATTGTTGTACACTGCAAAATCCTTCCCGAAGGATCATGCTATTACTTCGCTATCTTTCACAATGCCTTTGTTTCTCATCTACTCAGTCTAGTGGCTCTAGCTACAAAGATAGCTCTACAGCATTAGAAGATGGTAGTAACTCTAATTGATCTTTGTCTGGTGGTATGGGAGCAGTAAAGATAATGGTGACAAGAAAGGGGAAGGTTGGAGTGCCAACCAGCAAACGGCCTAGCACCAGCCCAATGGACACATCGCACGCAAGTGATGCCAAGAGCAAAGGCATAGCACCGTTACAGCTCTTTTGGTGGCTTAGCCGGGCAGAGTGCTATGCAACCTAGTGCCATAGTCCGGGGCCACCACTGTGAGCTGCAAAAGCCTTAGGTCCCCGTCACTGACCATGCAAGGGCCAAACTGCCAAATCTGGTGGCATGATTTCTTCTTGGTGCCCATGGTTAACCGTAGTCTGTTATGGGCAACAATGCAACCCCTCCTCCGCTCCACAATTGAATAGATTATATTGTACCTCTACGTCAATGATATGCGCCGAACCCTATGATGTGCCTCTAACCCCTTGACCGCCTCTGGATACCCACCTTTTGAGGTTTGTGGTACCCGTTACCAAGAACACCCAAGCCCATGTAAATCTGGGGGGCAATCCCTTTCGGGGTTGGAGAAGGGTCAAAATTGCTTTCGCCTCATGTTGGTGTGGCACCAGTCATTTTTTTCTAAACCCCCCGACGATGCCCCCTTGCAGCAAAAAAAGCCCCCTTAACCCCCAAACCCCCACCCTACCCCACCTCCTCTATTTAGGGGATGAATCAAAGGCTCCCATGCTTGTCGCATAGGGTCAAGCAGCCGAACATAGCGGCCGATGACCGAACAGAGGCTTGTATGTATGAATGCCGTTTCACTTGTCTATGGCGAAGGCAGCAATGGTGGCATTGCCTAGAGCTCCCTAATGGTGTGGGTGTGCTGGAGGGTGGAATAATGGGTGGGGAGGGTGCTAAAGACGAAAGGGGTGTATATAAGGGGTTTCACCAAATTGACCGCGAAGGAAGTAGTGGTGGCCATCTGGCCTCATGGACTAGGAGATGGCCCCTGAGCTCCGGGCAAGTTGCACCAACAGCAACCCACGCAGCAGAGCATGCAGCAGAAGGGTACCGACCAAATCCAAAACCAAACCACCCCTTTTGTCAATTTTGATCTGGAGGGGATTTCAAGCATTTGTTTTGATTGCTAGGAACCCCCGTGGATTCCACCGAGCTGTAAGTGCAGTGCTGCTTCATTGTTTCATCAGAGGCTAGTAGGGAGGCTGATCTGGATTACCGGGAGCCAGAACTTGAGATCCGTGCCATGTGTCAAGGGTCCAAAAAGAAGAAAAAATTGACTTAGGCTTGAATCAACACATAGTGCAACCAAGCGGCTACATGTTCACAATACCATCGGTACTGACCATGAAAAAGTGTGGTGCACGGGCACTAAATTGGAGCATAAGGTTCACAGGCCCCCCTGGATTTCGGTTGTGCCCACTGCATGTCTAAGGGGGTGCTTATCCTGTGGCGCCTGTGGCGCGCCTTGCGGCACACAGTTGGGTAATTATCCTAGAATACAAGCAATATAGTGGTACATAGGGGGAGCACCTGACGCAGCGCGGAGATTTAGCGGTCTAGCCTCACCAAGCAGCTGCAGCTTCTACCCCGGGGCCCCTTGTCTAGGGGTTTTCAGCCTAGTCCGTGATACTCTTGAGTTTAATTACTACACCAAGTTGTTCCATCAAACCGTCAATACTTTGAGCGCCAGATCGTGCAAGATGCGGCGCTACAAAAATTTTGTTTGTTGCTCTTTGAAGATCCCGCCCTTGAAGCTCAGCCCTGGCGTGTGGTACTCAAGGGTTTTTATTAGGGGGCATTTTGGGAGGTGTATCAAAGCCAGCCCCTTATGGGTAAACACGTTGGAAAAGTAGCGCGCGGCGCAGATACTCCCCCATACACACATGCACTAGTTATATAAAGTATACCCCTATACACCATTCTCCCCCCCTTTTTTTGTTACTATTGGTACCTTTTTGGGCCTCTTCCCCCCACAAATGGCGCTTTTGTGGACCGTCCCCAATGTGGAATTGGCTGTGTATGAGCTTTGAGGTGTGCTAATACTTGACGTTGCGCTTGTTGGATGTGAACCACAACATGGACCATCCAGTGGAGTCGCAAGATACGCTCCTCCCAATTCATCCCCAACTTACAACCCCTGCGTTCTCGGGGGTCCCCAAAAGAGGGGACAAAATCAGAAGTGGCTAAAGCACCCCTGCCTTCTCGGGGGCCCAGAATTGGGCGGAATGGCGACATAACCCCTGCGTTCTCGGGGGTCCCCAACAATGGGGACCAATTCAGAAATGGCTGTATAACCCTTGCCATCTCACGAGTGCCCAAAGTGGGCTACAGTGCATGGGGCCATTGCCCCAAGTGGATGTTTGGGACAAAACCTTGTTCCTTTGACAGTGACTCGTCCATATCCGACTCCGACTCCGACTCCGACTCCGACTCCAACTCAAATTCTCACTCTAGCTCCAGCTCCAACTCCAACACCGATTCTGACTCAGGGTCGAGCTTGACCTCATGCTCTCCGGACCCTTTGTCGTCCGAACCCGACTACTCACCCGATGAAGAGTAGTCTTTTTTATAAGCGAAATGCAAGACGACTTGAAACGAATGTCGTAGCGGATGGGCTCTCTTTGACCAACCTTCGAAACACGAAACAACTCGAAATGCCTACATCATGGGATTGGGCACCCTATGATATAGGGGGCCAGGCAACAAAATGTGATGGTGGGACCGGTGTTGTGCCATGGTGGGGGGATTGCACGCACGTTGTGCGGCACATTGCACACCCCGGAGTGCACGCAATGCTTCTTGAGAAAAATTTTGCGATAAAGCATGTTGTGCTAGTTTGTGAACCTCTCAATAATTCCAGACATTGTAAAAATAAGTAGTGTTTGTCGTTGATGTGCGCACAAAACAACCATGTAATGCCGCGAGACACGCCCATACACACTTACACACTTACACGCAATCCTAGCACAGCGGAGGTCTCATGTACAATCATACCAGTTGCCTGATTCATGGGGTATGGGGGAAGGAGTAGCATTGGGGCTGTGCTACTTGTGACCAAGGGGCCGACGTCCCTCCTCCTGAACCACAGAACAAGGGTGGGATTCCCTACCACGCTTTGCACGATGAGCCAGGACCATAGTCTCTCACTTTGTAGAGAGCGATGGTGTCAACAGATCAACGTGCACAGAACTTTTTTGTTCTGGTGCGTATTTCTGGACAGTATTCACTAAAGCTAATTACCCTCACCCTGCGGCGCCTACGGCGCACAGTATGCACTCACAAAGGCCCAAGGCAGAATGACCTGCCATGTGTTGTGGCAAAGTAGCCCCGAGCCCTTCCCAAGCCCTCAAAATAAAGAAAAATTCGGACAAACACTCAACCCGCGTCCATCTACACAACAGTGAGACCCTTGATTTTCACTTTGTGCAGGGTGGCCCACACTGTGTTCGCCAATTCGATGGTGTTGTTTCGTTTTGCAGCTGCACCTTTGCCAATCGTCTTTCAGGCGATTATGGAGAAGCACCGTGATGCCAAGCGCAAGAAGGGCACAGCGAAAATCAATGAGACCGTTGCGGTGATCCAGAGGCGGCTTGACGCATTCAAGGCGGATTCGCACAAGCGGCGCGAGGCGTTCCAGACGGAGATTGGGGACAAGCTGAGGAATTTACAAAGCGAACTGATGGAATCCAAAAAGGGGGTCAATCAGATCGTGACTCGATTCCAAGAGGAGGTCCCCCTGCCCTGCACAGTTCATTATCCTCTCCACTCCCCAACATCTATTATTATGCGGGCACGTCGCCCCCCTATTCCCAGTCCACAATGCAGGCGCAGCGCACCGATAGCCTCGCGCCGAACTGCTGTGCACACTGCCCCTACCGCTGTCCATGCCCTTCTGACTGCCCCTCAGTCTATCATGCCCCCTCCACTGCCCTTACCACTGCCATGGCACATCGACCCTGCCCCTGCCCGCGCGCACCCCTGCCCCTGCCGTATCCCGGCAACCCCCTTCCTGATGCCTGGCACTCTACAACAGGTGAAGGAGAGCCTCGGGCTGCTGCAGTCCATGACCGAACAGGTATCCTCGATGTCTCAGGAGTACGAAGCAGACTGGCCGTCGAAGCTCAAGTCCGACGAGGAGCATGCGCTGCGGGAGCTGAAGCACGAGGTCGAGGAACAGATCCACAACATAGACAAGGGCCTGCAGGACGTCTCGAAGGATTCACGAACCTACAAAATGTTGGGCCAATTCTTGGAAAAGGCTTTGGGGGAGTAGGCCCCTGTGGAGTTCAGCCCCTGTTTGGCCCTAGAAGCACCTGGGAGGGTCCTTTCGGCCTGAAGGGGCAACGGCTTTCTGCAGCTTCTGGTCCGGACCCGCCTTTCATCTGATCTTTTATGTAACCCACAGTAAACCCGCTGCCGACTGCTTTGCACATTTCATAGACTATTTGTGAGGATGGTCTGGACGTGTTCTTTTCCCTTTGGCACAAGACCCAGTGTGACTCTACTGTCCGTAAAGCTCTACCCCCACCCAAGACACTTGTGGTTGTCTGTTTTGGTTATTGACACACGTCCCCTCGATCCAGGGCAAAAACGGAGGCCGCTGCAGCACCAGAGCGCCAGAGGATGCGAGGGAATACGGCAGTTCATCGCATGAGTACGCGTTAGAGGGCTTGGAGGGCTACACCCCTGCGGCGCCTGCGGTGCGCCCTGTGGCGCACCTGCGGCACGCGTTAGGAATAATCCGGACAGCAACCAAGACAGGCAATTCATTGTTATTGGATTCACTACTTTCTCACACTCCACCCCTTTGCACTGTGCAATACGTCCCTTGGGGACTCTTTTTTCTTTTTTGAGCCCCCCCCCCCCCCCGCGCGCTGACCCATGTGTGTTGGGGCTTGGGGTTGGGGTAATGGGGAATGCCGGGCTATGTAGCCGTTCTGCCCACGGTCTATGGGTGCCAAGTTTGCTTCCTCTACATTTGGGTGCATTGGAAGGGGTTAGTAAAATAGCCCATGTGGTCATGCTCAAGAAGGCAGGGTTTATGTTGCTACCTGAAAAGGTAGGGGTTCCCCTTTGCTTCCCTGTCATCAAACGCCCATGCTTTGAGTGCCAGATTTACGTACAAATGTCGTTGGTTGCTCAGTGAAGATCCTGCATTCGGAGCTCTTCCCTGGCTCAAGTGCGGTCCTTGTGCTGTTCACTCAGTGGGTTTGTACAGGCCAGGGTTTTGCTTAGTGTCCGTCCTACCCTACCCTAGGGGGGGGGGTGGGTGGGTGGGTCTGGCAGAATTTCAGGGTGGGTGGGTGTCCAACCCCCCCCCCCCCCCAGGGTGGGGTGGGACTTTGTGGGGGCCCTTGGGTCTATCGAGCCACCTCTGTGAAAGACTTGGTCTTCTGTATTGCATGTCTCAGTTGGGTACGTGGGTGGGTGGGTGGGTGTCAGACCCCCCCCCCCCCCAGGGGGGGGGTGGGACATTTGTCGGTCTGTGGGTATGCCAAAATTCTGGGTGGGTGGGTCCCTGAATTAACCCCCCCCCCCCCCTAGGGTGGCTAAGCAAAACCCTGGTACAGGCAGGTACTTCAAATGGTCATGGAGTTTTTCCCTTCTTGTTGCCAGTTTCACTGTTTCTACAGTTTAAGAGGATTATTCCTGCCCTGCGGCGCGCAGGTGTAGCCCTCTGTGGGTCCGACGCATGCCGCATTGTGGCGGTCAGCGTCACTGGCGGGCGCACATGGACGAGCGACGGTGCGCTTCTTCAAGGTAAACTCAGCATTGCTGATTTGCTACTTCAGGGCCTCATTTTTGCTGGCGGATTGCTCTCTGGCATACACCTAGATCGAGGGAGCGAGCTTGTAAGAAACTTGTAAGAAAAGCAAAAAAGGCGAGAAAATTGTCAAGCCTCTGTCCCCCCAGTAAAATGCTGCATGAAACTCTGCTGGAGGCTGCGCATCGCGCAAATCCGATCCCTGTTGCGCACCCAGAATGTTCGCCAGATGGAGCAGTGGCAACATTGTCTCTTGTCTTTTGACCTTTAAAGGAGTATGAGGAGTGTTAGCGCCTCATTTCCCGGGATTGCTCCGCCTGTTGATTGTTGTGCGGAACATCCATCGTCAGTGTGGTGATTTTCCCAAGGCATGTCCAATCTGAATGAGCTCCGGGTTTCAGTGTTACCGTACCATACATTGCCATATCGCCTTTTGTTCATGTGTTTAGGGAACCATGTGCTGTGTCAGGAATCATCTTGAACATCAGCACTCACATCAGGAAGGCCAAGTGAGTCTGGGGGGTCTGGGTCCTGAGTGCTGTACGGCTGTGTTTCCATGCATGGGGGGCACCGCTAAACCCCCCCCCCCCAAATAGTGTCCCCCCCCAAATAGTGTACCCCCCCAAATACTGTACCCCCTTGTCATCACATACAAGCAAACGAAACACAAACAGATTCAGGATACGGTCTCAACACCACTGCACAGTAGCTCACTTGAAGAAAGTGGTGATTGTGGTTTGCCTTCAGAATCAGAATCACCCATGGAGGCAACACAAAGCAAAACTGAATTTATGTGGACAGGGCTGCATACCTATGACGAAAGAGAAGGCAAAGGGGGGTGAGGGTGAGGGTGACAGCTAAACACCCAAATGGTGTACCCCCCCAAATAGTGTACCCCCCTGGCCCTATTGAGCGTCAGGCAAATACCGTACCCCGGGGTATGTTATTTTGGGGGGGGGGGGGGTTTAGTTAGGGAGTGGAATGAAACCGCCCAGGGTGGCCTGCGCACTCTTTCGGATTTGTTGCCCGGGGCACTGCGTCCTTCACCCTGACCCAACCAGCCCTGACCCGGCTGCTGCCAGCCTACATGATCCGCAGGGTGCTCCCTTCGCGGCCCCTGCCCTGCCTGTGACCCCCATTTCAGGTGATGCATTTGTGTACGTATACACATGTATCACGTTCCTTGAATATCGCAAGCTTTGTGCCATCCGCGGGTGTGTCCCAGGGGATGTGCAGTACGGTCGGGAAGGATGTTGGGGCGTAAAGGTATTGCCTTGCAGCCGGCAATAGGCGGCCAAGCACCAGCGGTCACTGGCCTGCTGATTGCGGTTGTCTGTCAATTTTCGTCTGTTGGGCATTAGCTGCTGCAACACTGACCGCCCTTGGTCAACAGTGCTCCAGTGCTGTGCCTTAAAGGTTCATTGTGCTGGACAGGTATCTTTTTTTTTTTTTCACAATTCTTGAGTAAGACCGTCTCGGATTGTCTCTTTGGACAACCGTTGCTCCCCCTCCCCCCCCCCCCCCCGACCATGACCAAAGAGCTGCGGTGATAACCTCTGGTAAGCCTCACTAGCCTCAAGACCTCCCGAGCAGATCCTGTTCAGAGTGTGGTCTGGTGGCGCCGCCCTGACCTCATCATGTGGCATCGTGTCTCGGACTGTGCACCACTGCCCATATGACTGACAACCGCAGCTGTTGTGGCAGCCAGGCTGCAACTGCTGAGGGGCGAGCGCAGATACTCCACTGACTGCTTTGCACAGGGCCCAGTGCCCCGGGTCAGCACCATGAATTGACATTGCTGTGTTTGTGGGTGAAGGTGTGTATGTGTATGTGTGTGTGTGTGTGTGTGTGTTTGTGTGTGTGTGTGTGTCTTTCTGGGTGTCTTTTTTTTAAAAAAAGCCCTTGCATACCTTTTTGTGTTAATGGCCTGATGAACTTGCTTTGGTGACCCCTGCTTTGCCTGTGCGGCAGTCCGACAACAAGGTGGATCACCATATCTACATCTTTTGTACCAGTGCGGTGCCTCATATCTGCCACAAATACCGTATGGTGCAGCAGTGTGTGAGTGTGACACTGGCGTCAACCTCTGTGGTGCCCCCACACCAATACCTAAAAAACGAGGCTGAGGAGAAGCGGAGGATCATTGAAGTGAAGAAGCAAGCCAAGAAGTGGAAGGCACCCCAAACTCAGGATCTTGAGTGGGAACAAGAGACAGAATACCGGCCAATCCACGGCGGGGCGGCCGGGCCCGGTCCTTGCATGCGACCCCCCCCCAGCCCCCCCCCCCCCCCGGGTTTTGAAAGATAGTGGTGCCGGGTCGGCCACCAACAAGTGTCTCTAGAGAAAACTGTCCGGCGCCGAGGGCGCCATTTTTTTTTTCATACTATGTGTTTATACTCAAAATACTCAAAATTTTGTAGAGAAATCATATTTGTGTTAAAATTCTGTTGATTTTCGCGCTCAAACTTTGTGTGATTGCACTTCACACCCATAGGTATCATGCACCAAAATTTCAACGAACTGCTTGCTGCTTGCTGATTGTTGCTGCTGCTGCTGCTAAACCTGGTAGGTCCACCCTAGACACTAAAAAGGGTTATAAAACCAAGACTGGTTCCACCAGCTTGGTGAACCTTAACCCTAACCCTACCCCCCCCCCCCTCACCCCTGGCTGGACACCCCCATGACCCCCGGCCAGACCCCCCCACGACTCCCGGCACGAACACCCCCCCCCCCCGACCCCCAGGAGGAACCCCCCCCCCGACCTCCGGCTGGACCCCCCCCCCCCCCCCGAGTTTGAAAGATAGTTGGGGGGTGGGTCGCATCAGGACCGGTTGTAGTCGCCCCCCCGTGGGCCAATCATCAAGTTCAAGTACCACAAATTCCAAGGCCAAGAGAAAGGGAACACCTTCAAAGGCTATAGCAGAGTCATCTGCCGCTCCGGGGTGGTGTGGGTGGGTTGTGGGAAATATTGTTTTAGCAACAAGGAGTTGCGGCTTGACCCGGTTGCAAGTGTTCCAAGGTCACCACCAGTGGAGGTGGAGGGTAGAGGATGCAACAGGTCACTGATACATGGTCTTGGCCCACTTGTCGCTTGAGGCCACACATATGGGGACAAGGGAAGTTTGTTGATCTTTGACACATAGAACTGCTCCACGCCACGCGTGGGATATGGGTCTAGGCGTGGGATATGGATCTGGTCAGTCGACAAACACCACTCATCCACAAGTGGCCCTGCACATACGATGAGCACCAAACATCATGCGCCTGAACTGCCTTTACACCAGGGGGACGTGCCACAAGTGCACCCTAGCGTCCTACACGGACACCTTTTTTGTGCTCTTTCATGTGTTCCCACGGTGCAAAGGTGGCCCACGATAGTGGAGTATTGCACCGCCCCCCTCAAGTGTGCTCTCCGGACTGCCATAGTCAATGTACAACAGTCGGCACAATTCTGCCAGAGCATCCCTGGAAACCACATCCAAATCACACATTTCCATGTGTCCTTTCAACTTTTACCAAAAGTCAGCCTCCACGTCAGAGGTCACCTTCAACCCCAACTGGCCCATGACCACTATGAGGCTATATTTCATGCTTGCTGCCTCAAGTTTGGCCTGCTAGAGCTAATCAAAGGACCATCATGACCGTTGGTTGGCCTCGTGTTGGTTTTCAAGGGGATGTGATGACATCTTGGACCATCCACAACTGCCAAGGGATCACACATGTGGTGTGCTTGCCTTCGGAGGCGTTTTGTGCGCTGTGCGCGCACTGTGCACAAAGGTGGTATAGGACCATGCCCAACTTGCATAGTGGTGTCTAGTACCCATAACAATGAGCCTTGTTGTGCATTTGCATGCATGCTTTGCCCTCATTTCTAGTGCATTGGTATGTGTTGTTGTGCATCCTTTCCTATAGGTTCGTGGTATCTTTTTCGCCTTTTTTCAACTTTTGTTTGCACTTCCATACTTAGGCATTTTTTCTGTCTCTCCTGCCCACCCACCCCCTTCGCCGGTGGTGGAACAGGTCCCCGCATGAGTGCCTCATTGTGGAGCTGCCCTCCCTTTTGAAACCGGCCCGCCCGCGTGTCACAGGGCTAGCCTAACCGTGTGCAGGGATTCTTCCTTGGTTTTGGTTGCGGGTCTGTGATGATGTGGGGTCCCGCTTGCTTGCGGAGATGAAGTTACCGCACCCGTCCATACTACTACCGGTTCGCCCGGTCTTGGCGACAGTGAGTCACCGCCGTCCCAAGTTCTGTTGCAGCATTCTTGTGCCCCGCCTTTGCAAACATAAGGCTGTCCAACGTTGTGGAGGTGTAGTATGGTTTGTATAGGCAAAAACCCCCAATTTCTTCGTGTCATGTGTGCGTTGTGCCCGCGCTGTGCGCGCTGTGCCTGCGCTGCGCGCGCGCTGTGCACACACGCCCCCTTTTAGTGGTGTTTAAGGGGTAGCTATGATGTCGTTGACCACCCATATCCCCCAAGGATCATCGTGTGGGGTGTGCTTACCTCCCATTGGTGAGGGGAAGCTATGATATGGTTGACGGCTCACAAGGAACATGACGAGCGGACCTACCAAGAGGACGGGACAGCAATGCGGTATAAAGGTTGTGCGCCTTCAGTCAAGGGAACGCATGTCTAATGGGCCGGCATTTCAAATCTTGTTTCAAGGTCTCGTCTTGGGGCTACGAAGACTCATACCAAGAGGAACAACCAAACCAATTGATGGCACAACAACCATCGCCCTTTTGTGTCCTGTACCCGGGACAATAGCATAACCCAGTGCCGGGTTCAATTATTGCTCTAGTGTCGCGCAGGTACATGCGTTTGCGCAATGCGGTGTACCGTCTATTTCAGGACATGTGGCAAGATCATGTGGCAATGTCTACGGTTTCTTCGGCGAGAGTGAAGGCCTTTGACTTCACACACCGAGATCATCATGCCACATCACTTACAGCATTTTTCAATGTATTCTCTAGGAGTGCCTCATTCAGTGAAGATAGGATTTCCCTCCGAATTCTCTAGGTTGAGGTAATGCCCACAAAATCTAATGATTTTTTCCGCAAGTAACCCCCCCCCCCCTCTTTGGCACTTTCTGAGTGTCAATTTTTTTTCGGTGTCTTTTTGTCCATGCTTGCCCGGGCCACTGGGCCTTGACAAACTGCCGCCGACGTCACCTCCCTGTCCCCTGACCGCATGAGGGTCCGGGACATCCAGGCCCGTCTGGCCACGCCAGGCAAGGAGGTCATCGTCCCTGCCGACGCCGGTCAAATGGCGTGTTTGGCAGCCATCAATGACGCGGATCACATCATCCAGGACGAAGTGGTGCTGAAGAGTGGAGTTCCAGATGCTGCCTCCCTGTCGTACAACCTCTTCAAGGACTGCGACTCGTCCGAAAAACTAGCTGCCGTCCTTTACGGCAGTCGCCCCAACGTTGTGCTCGTTGGGGAAATGACTGAGTATGAAAAAAATCAACATGCAATTAAGAGGCTGCTTGCTGATCTGCCCATGCTGGGCCGCTTTGTTGCCATCCTGCTTGAACCTGTCAGCGACGATGATGACAAGCCATCGTTTCTCAATCGGGCACTCGCCCTCAACTCCCACTTGCCATTCGGGTGCGACAAGATGCAAATGGCAGACAGGTCCCTCATGCACATACGCACACATGGTCGATTTGATGTCTGGATCGCGAGCAGCACAAGGGACTCCAGGAACCTGTCGCCGCCCCCAACGTACAAGCTCCTGAGGCTTATCACACCTGGGGCAGAGGTTGACAAGGTGGTGTTCCATGAACCAGATGTGCGGGATACCATAATCAGTACGCCATCCAGGTCCACAATGACCTGATCAACGGGCTGTTGGGGTCTATCGGTTTGAACTCTGATGAAGTTCATCTCCTTCCGGGAACAGACCCACGGAACTTGAAGTTGTTCTTCACAGAATTGAATGAGGAACAAGTGAATACCGTGGTATCACAATTGGAATCCAAGCCAAGGTTCCAGATCCAGCCAGTGCAATGGTATCGTGGGGCCAACTTGACAAACATGTCTGCTGTCTATGAGGTCTGGATAAAGAAGACACACAAGGAAACATGGTCGCCCATGCTGTATGCCTCAGTTCTCGCAATGTTTTGGACGATCCCGGGCGTCTTGCAAGCGCAATCGCCAGTGAAAATCCATGTGTTGGGCCCCAGTAAACTACTGCTGGGTCTCACAGAAACCGGGCACTCGCTGTTGAAGACAAGGTACCGTGAACTGGTGGCTGCCATCGGGGCTGTCTTCAAGGACCTAAAGACAGGACAGTTCCTCGACAGAGACATCATCTCCAAGCCCACTGTCCCCTCGACGTGGAAGAAGGAACTGGTGGGCACAGTGTACATCTTGGATGTGGCACCTTGGTGGTATCTCTCGGATCTGACGGAGGCCCTTGCTCCTTCGGTACAGTGCCGGTATATCGCGGACTGTGTCAGGTGGAGTGTTGGGGAGATGCGCACGGCCACATGGCGGCTGACCGGGGAAAGTGTGTCACAGCTGATTGGGAAAGTCTACTTGTCGGATTCTGGAATGCCTCCAATGTTTGTGATCTCCGAGGCGGACTATGAGGCGCGCAAACAGCGTATCACGGACCGGCCCAGGAACACAGATGACACAAAGACACGCAGGCAAGGCCTAATCGCGGCAGGTGAAATGGCCAAGGCCATGGAGTTGGACGACCAAGTCGACAAGGTCATCAGCTCCCTCAAACGCAAGCGGGACTTGCAGAAGGATGAGGCTTCGTCGTCCAATGGAGTAGCACGATGACGTCTGCATCAAGCATCCCTCTGAGCAGCACGCTCAGAGTATTCTCCCAAAATATCAATGGATTTCAAACGAAAATAACCATGAGAAAGCGTAAGCAAACACGCATAGTGGCCCTAGGGTCACTGCTTCGGTCCCTTGGAGGTGGATTTCTTTGCCATCCAAGAGCCCCACTTCGTCACGGTGGAGGATCGTCAAGCGGGCATGCAATGCTTATCAAAGTACGGGTATGGCCTGGACGGCCCACTTCATGAAGAAGGACGGGGAGGAGTGGCACTGGCGTGGAAAACATCCACGTGGACGTTACAATCAATGAAGTTCTTGTCTCCCAGGGCGCTGAAAGCCTCACTGTCGAGTGGTCCACTGGAGATCACTTTAGTGGTGGCCCACTTCCATCACAAGCACACGCGACGACAGTCACAATGGAAAGACATCGCCAAGGAGTTACATGGACCGAACCTGATTTTATGTGCTGATCACAAAAGTCTAGTGGTGAAACACAGGGACGCCTTTGCGCCCCCAGAGTTTGAGCATGACACGTCTTTACGTGCCCGAGAACAGGAGGTTACAGCCTTGGCGAGAGCGGGTCTGCAGGACGTTTGGGTGGACATCCATTGTCCAACTCTGACGGATATCAAGGACAAAGAGTCATCCTGCCCAACGGGCCTCACATACAGCTACCCTCGAAAAGGAGAGCAGCTCGATCCGCAGAGATTACGCCGTATTGACCGCATACACACGACGCCTGATTTGTTGAGCTTGGCGACCAACGTGTACCCCATGTTTGCTGCCAACTCGGACCACAAGGCAATCCTGGCTGAATACACACCCCCGTTCTTCGAAACGGAGGACACAATTCCTAGATTCTACTGCCCAGAGACTATCCTCCAAGACTCTGAGGCAATGGAAGATCTGGAGACCTCTCTCAAGTCTATCACCTCGACGGGAGACCATGGTGGGAAGATGCACTGGATGCATCCATACGAAGGCGGTCAGCTACCAAAGGGAACATAAAAACAAAAAGCAGTCAGTAGAACTACAAGCCCTACGGCTCCTACGCGGCTCCACAAGAGACTCCGTCACACCGGCGGTCTATCAATTTCTTTCATCACTGGGAATTGCAGCGAGAGAAGCGGCAACGGCCTACACCCTCTTGGTCGGGGTATATGAAAAGGCGCAGCGTGACAGAACAGGCATGGAAACACTCTCCAAGCTCAAGGGGGTGATCACGTCGGGGGAAACGTCAGGGGATCTGAGAACGTGAAGAAACGAGTTGTACCGGCTAATGCGGGAGCTGCAGGAGCGAAAGAAACTTTAGCAGCTGGTGTCTCGGGCAGGCACAGCAATACGCGGAGCAAAGGCGGTGGCCAAAGAGCTGGTGGAACGTTGGGATCAAGTGTCCACCCCAACGGGAGCCACGGAGAAAGAATGTGTGGCCTATCTGAAGGCGTTAGGAGTGGAACAACGGCTGCGCAAGGCAGGTCCACTCCTGTTCAAGCAGCTTTCCCTGGACATAGTACATGAAGGCCTCAAGAAGTTAAACAGCAACAGCTCCCCTAGACTGGACGGCTTCTCGGTAAAATTCTTCAAGAGGTTCTCAGAAATTTTCGAGCCGCAAATGTATGAGTCACTGAAACGCTTCCTCGACGCGGGTACCATGCCGGAGACATGAACTTCGGGAGTGGTGACAATGATCCCCAAGACAAAGGCGATGCAAACGCCAGATTCTCTCCGACCAATTGCGCTGCAAACGACACGGGAGAAGTGGCTCACCAACATTCTCCTGATCCAGTTGGAGGATGTACTTCTCCACTGCATCCCGTCACAGCAAACGGCTTTCCTTCGTCACAGAAGTATCCTCCAGCATGTCTATGGGCCACGGGCTCTCTGGGATGGCTTACGTGAAGGAGCGGCGTTGTCAGAATTGCGTTCCCCACGATGTCTCACGAGATGGTGTCGGCGGCATTGGGTCTAATGTGCATACCGTTCCTGTACATCCGACTGATACTGCATCTTTTACGTGCACCGTATCTGTACTCAGTTGGTAAGGGATATGTTCCAGGGGTCTACCACCATCCGCGTGCAGGCACGCGCCAGGGAGACCCACTCTCCCCGGCACTGTTCTCCCTGGTGGCATCCTTTGTGATTTTCCCGCTACAAGACCTGGGTCCAGGGCTGACTATCATGATGTATGCGGATGACCTCATCATCTTCTTGGACGGACGGGCCAACCCACAGCTGCTGGGGAGGGTATGGGAAGTGGTGTCCTGCTTTGGACAATTTTCTGGGTTAAAGGTCAACCTGAATAAAACGGCGGTGATAGTTCGCAACTGTGGGGGAATGGAGTGGGCGAGGTGCTTTCGGGACATTGGGGTGGACGTCAAAAACTTCGTCAAGTATCTGGGTGTACGCTTGGGGAATATACGGCACAACCAAGATGACCAGGGATGGGGGCTGACAATAGAGCAGGCTTTTGCACCAGCGCTGCAAGAGGCCTTTCGTCGCGCACGGGTGGTATCCACGCTGCAGTTGTCGATGGACGAACGTGCCTTCATGCTGACATCATGGATCCTGCCAGTTGTGGCCTCGGCATCCAAGGCATACTATGCCCCAATCTCAGTGATCAGGCAGCTGAAACTGGTGTACCACGTGGCCATGGGCACCAACAGTTGGGGAATCGCTCTGCCAATCCTCTCACGGCCAAGAACGCAAGGGGGACTGGCACTGCCGGAGCCAGAGCTGTTTCTCATGCACCAGGCAGCGGCTCCGTTCGTCAGCCTCTTGGGAGAGCCTCACAAGTATCCCGACAAGGCAGTGGAGACCTTCTATGCATGGGCGACAACCATCGGGTTCACACCATCCAAAGACAACCTCCCATATATCCAGCTGGGCATGGTCCGGACGGCGGAGCTGACGTTCTTGGGATGGTCGGCAAAGGCACACTCATATATCCAACGGGTGGCCCCACAGGTGGCCCCCCCGGCAAACCGGGACCAGCTGCCACTGTGGCACTCTGTGTACTTCCGAAATGAGTTCAACTGCTCCTACTACAACACGAAAATGATCCGGCAGGGAGTGCTGACGTGGGGTCAATTGCAATCCTTGGAGGACGTGAGGCTGTTGAATGCACTGCCTCGAACATGGAAAGGGGTATACAATCATGGCGGACGACTCCTCAATAAAGTCCCGTCACAAGGGGGGTTTGATACCCCCGCAGTCCACGCCCAAAACTGGACCAGGGCATGGTTGCTTCAGTTCTACGCCTCTCAGCCGGCGGTCCGCGACCCACAAACACCGGAGGTATGGGGGCAATGGGCACAAGCATAGCTACCGCCGAGGGTTCGGGACTTTGCGCAAAAAGTGCTGTGGCACAAACTGACCGTGCATGCAAGAGTCTACAAGAGGTCGGGCACGGACAGGTGCCCGGTGTGCTCTCAAAAGGAGACGGTCAAGCACGCGATGGTCGAGTGCCCCATGTTTAAAGCGGCGGCGGCGGTGATACAGCACTACTATGGCCCGGTGGAAACTGGGAACGGGAAGTCTACCATCCGAGACATGATGGAGTCCGACCACCAGGAGTGGTTGCTGAACACGAATCAAGGCTGGGCAATGTGGTCGGCAAGAAGTGCCCACTGGCGATACCGATGCGAAGTCAAAGCAGGAGCATCACCGGTGTTCACATCGTACCTAACAACCTGGCTTAGGGAGCTGTGTGAATGGGTGGGGTTTTACTCAGGAGAGCGCAGGGAGCAGTGGAGAGGCTTCCAGCGGTCACTGGAGCAACTTCGAGATACCGGAGTGCAGCCGCGACAAGGGGAAGTACGAGTACATGGGGGATTGAGTGCATGGTGGCAAACACACACGGAGTGCTTCACGCAAGAGCGCACAGCCGACAAGCACAGTTGGCATAGGGAGACAGAATCACGCCCGAAGCGCCCGAGGCAGGCAGGCCCGGGAGTGCTACAAGGAGTGCAAGATCTGATTGCAGAATTGGTTGCAATGGGTTACAGGATTGTGTACACGGACGGGTCATCAAAACGACTGGGCCACAAGGACATGCGCAGGGCCGGGGGCTTTGGCGTATTCGCAGCGGAAGATGAGCAAGGACCAGAGGTGCATTTCTGCGGCTACGTACCAACACGCCACAGGCAAACAAACAATGGAGCGGAGCTTTGGGCAGCCCTGCAAGCGCTGCAGGGGTTCTGGGTGCCAAAACTGGCAATCCTCACCGACGCACAGTATCTGCAACCGGGAGCGACTGGCAGGCCCCAACACTGGAAGTCAAAGGGATGGACAACCACGTCTGGTAAGCTGCAGGTCCACGTCCCCGTCTAGGAAATGCTGCTCCAGGAAATGGCGACGCCAGGAAGAGAAGTCAGGTGGGAGCATGTCCCAGCACATGTCAACGTGCAGGGGAATGAGGTGGCAAATGGATTGGCGATGGAAGGCATGTGCTCGAGCCCGCTGTGGTCTCAGCATGTTGCACAACAGTCATCATCAGGGTCGGAATCCACGGTAGGGTTAAGGGGAGGGTCAGGATCCGAATCAGAGGACACCAAAGCACTCTGGTCATCCTTGGGTATGGTACCCATGGATAGTGATGAGCTGACAGGGGAATATGGGTCCATACACCTCAAGCAGTTCGGAAAGTGAGGACATAAGGACAGGACACACACACCAGGGAGGCTTGTTGAATGAACTGTCTGCAGCGGAAACACTGTCCTTGAGCACAGATGTGAGCGACACCAGGCGGGAGCGTAAGAGGCGAAAGCTTAGGAAAAGCAGGAACCCAGGACAGGGTCGATAATGACAGAACCTGTAGCCCCTGCATTCTGGTGCGGATATCTCACAGGTTACAAGCCCAACAATGCCTGCATGTCTGAAACCTGCGTTCTGACGCAGAGCTTTTCGTCACAAGAGCCGCGTCCTGTCGCGGCGAGCAGCAGCACACAGTAGCGACAACAAAGCGGCTGAACTCCGGCACACACCCCGCGTCCTGTCGCGGAAGAGCTTCCGGGCGTAATGCCGCCGGGAAGGACATGGAAGGAGCAGGGACCACGTCAGCAACGGCATGGCCCTTACACACGCATCCAGCCAGCCCCAAAGAAGGTCAAGCCTCGGCAAGAACGCCAGCATTTCAAGGTGCAAGCACTCAGCCAGCTGGACGCCATTGCGAATGAAGGACTGAGGGCAGTCGAAGCAGAGCTGACCACAATGGCCTGGGCCCGCAATCAGCAGATCTGGCTCCGACTGGATCAAACACACAGCACCAGGATGCACTGTGAGATTGTGGACAATCATGGGGAACTATTGTTGATGAGCAAACACGAGCTCTACTCGGTCATGGTCCAAATCACTTGGACCCTGAAGACTTAGGCTCTGGCGAACATGCAGGTCCAGTGGCGACCCAAAAGTGCAGGCAAGTGGCATCCGTTCCAGTGGGAGGCGATCCTCCACTGTCCGACGGCCGAGGGACACAGAGCGGTGCCCTCCTCTGTGAGCAGAACTGGAGACTGCATGCATGTGTGGCTGGCGGGCCGAGCTGACCTCTTGAGGCTGTTCCAGATAACGCTCTTCAGGCAGGCGGACCCGGTACCCGGGGACGCTGTGTGGTTCCTCTACACGCTGCTGAGCACACCCCCATGCGAAAGGCGATATGCATGACGGGGGATGACACACAGGGGGGAGTAGGACAAGTCGGAGCAAGTGATGCAGATAACAACTCGTCGTAGCCCAATGGATATACCGCACCTCTTCTGTCTTGTAGAGGAGGGTTCGAACCCCGGGGGGGATAGAGAACTACCGAACGTCCCGAAAACCCCTTTTATGCGAGAGAGAGAGAGAGAGTGGGACGCAATGGGAGAGGAACGGAGAGGAGGAGAGAGAGAGAGAGAGACAGGGCAAGAGAGAGAGAGAGGGAGAGAGTGGGAGAGAGACCCACAGAGCAAGAGTCGGGGGCTAACCGGCGCTAAGGGAGGGTGGTGGGTTCGAGCTGACCAGGCAGCATAGAGCAGTTTAATGGTGAAACAACGGGGCGCCAGTGCGCCCCTGGAGCACGGGCGCGACACGTCGTTACGTGTCGGAAAACCCGAGCATGACAGGGGCAGCGAGAATGCGGCCCATGTGAGGGTATTCGGAGAGAGTAGACATGGAAATGTGGGCGGCCAGTGCACGCATGGTGTGGTGCTGAAAAGGTATCCGCCACACACAGTACAGCAATGACCTGTTGAGGTGACCGGCCGCCAAAACTTTTGTTGCAACGTTGAGACGCCTTTGCGCCACCACAGGCGCCTTTGGGGCCCCTCAAGTTCGGGTACGACACGTCCTCACGTGCCAGAGAGCAAGTGCAAGACAGGGGCAGCAAGAGCACGACCTGCAGGGCAAGGGTTAGAGACTAACCGGCACTGTGGGAGGGTGGTGGGTGCGAGCTGACCTCAGTGTCCAGATGCCCAAAGCCAAAGCACAGTCAGCAACCACCTGGTGTGGTACAGAACTGGTCTGCCCTGCAGTGCAGCGAGAAAAACACTGAACACTGTGGTTATGACCATGCGCCTGTGACACGGGGGCGTATGTGAGCCCAGTATCCGTTGCCTCATGGCCCTCTTTGGCACATGGACTAAAGGCTAAAAGTGCCTATGGCGGGCTCTCTCTCTCTCTCTCTTTGGCATATGGAGTTGGTACCGGACGGTTTGGATGGTGTATGACAAGACTGTCTTAATGTGTTGTGGCACATCTTTATTGAAATTCAGTCTCTTGTACAATGTAGCATGATGTTGATAACAAAAACATGAGGTTGTTTTAAGGCATAGGGGCAAACACTTAACAAACTATCCCCCCCCCCCTATCTAAGCTACGGCCTTGTCTCAGCTACAGCGGCAGTAGGGGCATTATTACTTCCGTACCAAATTTGATTAGGTACAAAATGTAGTGCCACCGCATAAGACATGGTCTTGGTGACAAATCTGCTAATTTCATTGTTAGTGTTCCATTCAGGGACACTTTTTTTGTGATTGTTTGCCCATTTGAACCCACAGAGCTCTGATATTGGGGGTATTTGTTCATTATCTTCTCCTTTCTTGGTGGTGGCGTGTGTGCTGGTAGTTGTACATGTTGTCGCGCGCAAGGGGTGGAGGAAAAACTGTTTAAGCAGAGGGGGTGGGGGTTGGAGCCCCTTTCTGAGCCCCCCCCCCCCCCTTGAGGGCTTCCGTGACGGGGACCATACCTAAGCTCCCCTACCGCCCGCCAACAGTGGTGGTACTTATGTCCGGTCATTTCTTACCACTTCCCATTGCGTGAAGTAAAATGGATGATGTAGTGCCCCACCTGAGCCTCCCTTTGGTACGAACTACTTGGATGGAGATGTTGAATTTGAGGAATCGTAATCAAAAGCAGACTCGGCATCTAATCGAGAGCAGAGGTGCATTCAAAGTTGCAATCGCAGCTAGAGGTGGGGCTGGAGGTGGTGGTAGAAGTTTGGGCAGTGGGGATGCAACCCCTGCCCTCTCAGGGGCCCACAATTGGGCAAACTAGCTACATAAAACCTGCCATCTCGGGGCCCTAAATTGGTATAGAAAGAGACCCCAAATCAGATGCCTTGCTGTACCAAGTGCCGAAGCCCTGCCACGGAGCATAAGACATTTTGAACTACCTTTAAAATCGGGCCCCAAGTTCCCTCACTGTTAGTTGTAGGGGGAGCCTTATTCGCACTGCGCGCGCAGTGCAACTATTTGGGCGTCTGGCCATACTAGAGACACATACTTTGAGATACTAGGGGCCCCTAGGGGCATCATGGTGACCCCTAGCGGAGGTTTTGACTTCTGATTTTGTCCCCCTTTGTTTGGGGATCCCCGAGAATGCAGGGGTGACGTAGCATTTCCGCCCTCTTTACTACACACAATGCCGTTTGCGACTCTCTTGCCTTGATTGTGTTTATGCTTTACATTATATCTTTGCAGAGTGGCGAAGAGCCATTTCCACTCAGGGGGACAAGCACGCATCGGACGGCCAAAGATTCCATTGGGAAGTGGAAGTATTGAAGCAAGTCCGATTATCCGATACAAGGACGTGATTAAGGCTCGTGTGAGTACCATGTACGTAAGGGAAAGGGCATTCATGAGTCACTTCGCGTCTTTGGCAGGGTTTTGACCAGCCCTCGGCAAGGCTACAGACTGCAAAAGAACGTTCTGTATCCTAGTAGCCATATACTGTCACAACATCCTCACTCACACCCCTCAGAGTGGGGACCACGGTGTCACCGAAGTGGCAACAACCGCCAAAATAGCAAACACGGCATAAAAGTGCATAAACTGCACCGGTGCTCGTCCCACTCCGCCCCATACAAACCCCATGAAGTCAGGACCTGTAAACACCTATTCGGCTAAAAATCGGAAAAAAGCAAAAGATTCATGATTTTCGACCCACAAGAAGGGGCGGTCATTTTTTGACCCCTAGCCCATCCCCCATCCCCCCTCACCTCCCGGTTGCGGGGTGTTCCACGGGGGAGAAGCATACGTGAAACGCACTTGACCCTCGCGTCACAGTGCTCTTGGGGCTCCTGCCACGTGTCGTGCAGGGCACGGCGCCTAAGCTTGGCCGTGGCCTGTCCTACTATGGGAATCTCTTCGCAAGGGTTGCATGCTTTAAATGCTGTACACCACTGAGTTCTTCTGAGTACACCACACCTGACACTGCTAATTATGATATGAGATGCTCGGGTGGGGATAGAGACTCACCTCATGAAGTAGTGTCCATGTTATATGCAAAGATATTGCAGTGTGTGTGTTGGGGGCGGTGGTATGACAGGGCTCAGAAATACCCGTTTCCGGAACGTTACCATGCACTTATCCCTGAAATGGGCTGATTTAGGAAAAATGGGGGAAAATGGGGAAAGTGTGGGAAATTTTGGATGCTAGATGGAAAAATGGGGAATTTTGGGGCTCAAAAGCTCAAAAAACATGGTTGTGGTTGGCAACAAGGCTATGTGGGGGGTGCATTGGTGAAAGCTCCCGAGGAAACATGGGGGAAAAAGGGGGAAAATTGGGGGGAAATAGGGGAAATGGGGGAAAATGGGGGGAGCAACGGAGGGTAAGGTGTGGGGACATGATTAGCATGGGGTGGTAAAAGAGTGCTCCCTTGTCTACCCACTCCCCACTTACAGATAGAGTTTGTACCCCTCTCTCTCACACCAATGGCATGGAGCATATTCATGACTATAATGGTGTGAAGTATGTTCCCGTGAAAGTGCTGCGAGATCCGGAGAGGAAATAGATATCCGCCGGCTGGCTTTCAAAGCAAGTGAAGCATCTAAAATTGGACCAAAAGAAGCCGTCGCAAATTGGGTTAACCAGTGGGTCCGGTGAAGGAGGTCGAGCAGGCGAATATCTGCGGCTTGAGGACGCTCTGCGTTGTATTGCCCCGGCGAAGTTGGCTGAAGTCCGGGCAGCATTTTAATTGGACAACAATGAGCAGGTTTCTGTGCGCCGCGTTTTGGCGGTTCCAGCCACCTCTTGTGATGTTGAGTGTTGCCTTTCCTCACTGAAGTGGGTCCGTGATGAACGGCAACAAGACATGAAAGAGGAGACGCACCGTGCTGCCGTTCTGCTCGATTACAATGGCAATTCGAAGTAATGGGATTCAATGTGTTGCATTGTGTGGTTGTTCTGCATCTTGGTCGAAAGCCCTACTCATGCCATGGACGGACACCGGGGACCAGTTGCATCAACAAAGTGCAAACAAGTCTCAGTGCAGTAGAAAAAGTAGTCGCACTTTCCCCAAACTAATCCACCCTAGCCGCACAATTTTTGTTATTTGCCCCCATCCCCCCTATAATACCCCATTTCTTTCCCATTTTCCCCATTTCCCCCCCACTTTTCCCCATTTCCCCCCATTTTCCCCCATTTTTCTTGGTACTGGGTACATTACGGGTACGTTGCTGGGTATATTACCACCCACCTCGTCCGGGTATTTCTGAGGCCTGGTATGTGTATACTTTTTGAAATAAGCACGGAATATGTGAAAATGCCTTGACACAAAAATGATCATGTGTTCACAATGTGCAAAGGCAGATGGAGGTCACATTTAAAGTTTAAAGTCACAAGTTGCGCAGAGCAACTTTTGTTTTGCCAAGGGGAGGGGGGGGGGGGGCAGTGGCAGTGGGCGTGACAGTGGCTGAGGCAGTTGCTTGAGGTACAGTGTCCACACACCTCCACCCTTCTTACCCTCTTCGCTGTTGTATTTTTGATCTGCCTGGGCCTCACCAAAGGCCCCAGTCTACTCTTTGGCGCTGCGCGGTCGGCGCGGGCATACAAGCTGCCCACATCATGGGATGCACACCCCATACGCAAAAAAACAACCCAGATGCAAATACATTATGTGGTTGTGTGTACGCATGGAGCCATGATCAGTGCAGGGTTCTGGATGCAGGGTGCAGGGTACAGGGACAAGGGACAAGGGCAGGGCCAGCAAAACTAAGAGGAAGACATTATCTGAGCCATACTGTCAGTGCATTCGCACAAGGGGTTACTATTCCACCCAAACCACACACCGCCCAAAAGACAATTATGCAGTGTATGTCAGAAAAAGGGAATTCATCACATGGTGCACAATATGGTGTTGCATGCTATGTCTAATGTGGGCGCATCAAAGCCCCGCTTTCTGCCCCCTTTTCAGAGCCTGAGTTACCACACGCTGACCTGCCCCTTGAGACAGCCTCAGCTTCGGCTGCTACCCACCCACCTCTCAGCCACCTCCCCCTCTGGGAGCCACAAAGCAGAGGATTGGTTGAGTATTGTGTGTGTTGCAGCCGGTGCCTATATGCTCACAAGGGCACAAGGTGCTAAAGACTCAGCGGTCGGAGATTGCCCTGCGAAGTTTGGAAGTTATCTGACAGTGGTAGGCAGCAAACGGGGTGAACCGACGGCAGCTGACAGTCAGCTGTCGGCATCAGGCTGACCTGCAAGCACATGCCGGGGGGATGTCCATTGCACTGCACCCTGCCTTTTTCCCTGCAGGCTTGCCACGTAGATTTGTATGGCCTTGCAGTGATTTGCCTTCCCTAACAATGAGTTCCACTGTTTCTTTGCTCAGCACTCATCCAGACTGCGACCCCAGCTCGCGCTATGATGGACCATACCGCACACATCGCCCCGTCAGCACTCCTGTACTCTTGGCAGTGGTGGGGGCTGCAGTCTTCTGCGGCACAGCGATGCTCCGACAGACGGACTCTCTGGGGTCTCAGGCATTTGCAGTGCGTACCACCAGCGCTCGGCCACTGGTGTACAATACCCAGGGTGGTGCTGTCAAAGTGCTCCAGAGCAGCATTCGGCGGGCGTGGACTGCAGCAGAAGGTGATGCCGACTGTACCCCTTTCTGCACATGGGTTGTGGTCTTGTGGGACGCTTAATGTTCGTTACTGAGGAATGATGCTGAACGAGAGGCTTCCACAGATGCAGGAAACACTGCATATTGTTACATGTGTCTACACGTGCAGTGTCCTGTGGCACGTTTCTTCGCGGGCAGTGTCCGCTGCCTCCCCATGGCATGAAGAACCAATTGTTGAAGCATGTGGCAGCCTGCAATGGTACGCCACAGCGCTAGATTTTAGGGCCGTTGGTGGGGGTGGGACAGCATGGTTCACCCTGAAATTTTCCCACTGTAACTTGCTAGTGCAAGTGTATTCATGATTTCTTGTGTCCCTGATTGCCTTTGCGGCTGGCAATGCATAGGGACATGCATATTGTGATGCCCTTCTTTGCAGATAGAAATTGTTCTGCAGCTGCAAGGGCATCACTCACTGTGACATTGATAGCCACTTGGTGCCCCTCTTTTGGAAAGGCTTTTCTTCTGGTCCTTTACCTCATGTTGTCAACCACAAGACCTACCAATGGGTCCCTCAGCAGACTCCAAGCCTCCTCTACCGTCAAGAACCTCCTCGCCCCAAAGGATTTTCCCCACCTAGACAGAGGGTCCGCCAGCTGCAGGTGGGATGGTACCTACACAAGCTTAAGAACGATCCTGTAGGAAAAAAATATGCACCCATAAACTTATGAATGCCCTACCACGCAAGTTGTGAAAACTCGCCGCAGAGCTGTCAGAGATGAAAACTACATCTCTTCAACCTAAATGCACGACAAGCCTCAGGGCACGGAGCACAGCCATTAACTCAACAATCTGTTGATTTTACAGCACAACTGCACCCTTTCCATGCTCAATTATTGTTGAAGCTGGAGCTATGAAGTGCACCAGAACTGTACTTGACTGTACTTGAAAAACAAAAGAAGAACTCTATGGCGACGCACGAACCCACCCAGCAGAATAAACGACATCACAAATCCACAAATTTTCGAATCGTTCCTGAATTGCAGCAACCCGGAAGCTACCCACACGAAAGGACAGATTAGGCACACTTCTGACAGACCCAGTGCACAATGTAAAGCAGGCACAAGAAGTCTAGCACTGTATCATGGCAGATGGTGCAAAACAGTCCCCAAGCACCCGGACTACTTGCAGAGCATCCCACTCAAAGCAAACTAAAAAAATGGTGCCTCCCTTTTGAATGTGGGAGCTGTTGGCTCTTGGCTCAGCAATGTTGGCGAGGTTAGGGGGCACCAATCTATTATCGGGACTTGTTTGATCTATTATGGGGACTTGTCGGATCTATTGTTGGGACTTGTCGGATCTGTTATGGCGCTTTGTGGGATCTATGATGGCGCTTTGTGGGATCTATTATTGGGATTTGTCGGATCTATTTTTGGGACTTGTTGGATCTGTCGGATCTATCATACCATATAGGAGAGGTCGGTCCCTTGGTGATGAGGAAGGACTTAGCTGTAAGGAATGTTTGTTAAGGGAAGGAGAGGACGTATTTGCACTTCTGTCAACCCCTTGCAGCAGCGTTCCATTTCATCAGTCAATGGGCAGTTCGTGATGTGGCATCCATGGCTTGCCTCCATGACTCTTCATCAGTGTACAGAATTTCTTTGATCTTTGTTTTCAAGGAGGTGCTAACAGTTTCCTTTGTCGAGGAGGAGAGAGGGATACCTTTTCTGGGTTGCAACCTATTGAGAGGGCAGGGGTTGCTGACAGCTTTATAAGCGGTGTGTTCCCACCAGTTGGTGTAACACTCTGTGAGTGTCATGATCATGTCATTGGTGGCGTGAACTCCATCAATGCTTTGCCTTCTTACCCTTTTGTTGTCCCTCCTGGTCCATTCTTACTCTCCTGATCACTTCCTTCTTGGTCCAAGCGAAGGTGTTCATTTGCTGGATTTGTGTGGAAACCCCACATCCATGTTTGAGGTGTCTTGCAGTTGTCTGGTGAAAGGAATGGTGCGTGTAGGTGTGCGTGTAGATTGATTGTGAGCAATTGGTGAAGGCATTGGGCAGTGCCTACATTCTGGGGAAAGCCAAGTGGAACACCAAACAGGAAAGTGTACTCTTCTTTGTGTGCAGTCCGGCTATCAGTGAAGAGTGCCATCCTCAGGGACCATGTTTCGGCAGAAAATCAAAAACAAGCAGATGGTTCTTTTGCTCAACATTCTCGGGCACATGCCCGCAGATAGGCACGGGTATGAAGTTCTGGGGCCTAAGCACGGGGGGGGCGTCTCCTCGGTTCGGGTACGCAACTCCCCCCCCCCCCGCCCCGCCCCCCCCTCCCTGCCCTCCGGGCCCACTCAGTTACCAAGGGTCAATAGCTACTGGCCATACATATGGTGGCGCCGAAGGCGCCCGAAAATTTTTTTTTCATTCCCCTTGCCCACATAGCATCCCTCCCCGCCCAGGCGGTGGAGCACCCCAACGCTATACTTGAACCCAACCTTGACTCTAACGCCCACCCCAACCCTCAGCCTGCTCCTAACCCTACACCTAACCCTACCCATGACCCTAACCCTAACCCTAACCCTAATCAAGACTGAATATTGGGACCGAGCTGGTGGGGGAGGGAACATCAGCTATCACTGTTGAGGGACATGAAGAATGATTCACACATTGATGGCTCTTGACAAAGTGAAATCAGCTTGCAAGTGAACACCATCACCACGAGGCCCACTTTCAAGGCTTTTTGGACTTATGAGGGGCCAAAATGCCCCAAAATGGGCTCAAAATGGGCTCATTTCACCCGCTTGTGCACCCCAAATGGTCTAGGATGAGGTTTGGAAAAATGCATTTTTGACCCATTTTTGGACCCAATTTTTGGTCCCAAAACAGCCCATTTTCAAGGCATTTTGGGATTTTCGGAGGACCAAAATGGGCCACCACAAGCTCAAAACAGTCCAAAAACACTTGTTTCAGCATCGCACATGGTCTAGGATCATTTTCGAGAAAAGTCATCTTTTTGCCCCTACTGGTCCCTTTTGACCCATTTGGGCACCCACCTGTTTGGGCTTGAGCTTGCAGCTTGCCGCAGCCGAGTGGGCCTAGGTATTGGGGTCTAGGCGTCCGTTTGGGCAATTCTGAGGGGTGGAACCCACAAAAAGTCGGGGGTTGCGGGTGGAGTAGGTGCCCTCGGAATCGCATTTTGAGCCATGTAGCCAAAGATATGGCCTATTCTTGGTTTGTGGCTGCCGGCATTTGGAGCTTGTGGGGCCTTTTTGGGCCGTTTCCGGGACATATCTTGGAGTTAGAGGGCCGCAAAGAGCTCGTTGACACGGGGAAGTCAAGCCGCAAGTGGAGTGTACCCACTGTTTCCCTTCGTTTGGCCGTTTTGAATGTGTTCCTGGGCTGTTTTGGCCCAAAAATGGCTGTTTTTGGCCCTAAACTGCAGTTTTTGAAACTGAGGTCCGCCACTTGCGAATTGTGTTGCCGGCCGCCACCGTTGAGTTTCTTGTCAAACTTTGTGTGATTGTACTTCACACCCATAGGTATCATCCACCAAAATTTCAGCAGAATCCAAAACCACCAGGACGTAGTTCTGATTTTTGCCCATTTCGCGCGTGCTGCTGCTTGCTGCTTGCTGCTGCTTGCTGCTGCTGCTGCTAAACCTTGTAGGTCCACCCTAGACACTAAAAAGGGTTATAAAACCAAGACTGGTTCCACCAGCTCGGTGACCCTAGCCCTAACCCTAGCCCTAGCTCTCACCCCAGAGGGAGGGCAAGGGGAGGTAACGGGAGCCTGTGCCCCCCCCCCCCCCACCACCCCAAATGGCCCCACTTGCACCCCCCCCCCCCCCAACTGACCCTCCCGACCGCCCCCCCCCCCCCATCGCCCCTCCCTGAACCCCCCCCTCCAATGCCCCCCCCCCCCCCCCCCCCCCCCCCCCCCTGGGGGCCTTCGGCCCATTTCTACTGGGGGGGAGTCGCGTACAAAAGTGAGGAGACGGCCCACCCGTGGGCCTAAGTGATTTTGGACAGATGACCTAGCCCTCCACCAACAGGTTGAAGCATGCTGCAACACGGCAGCAAGCTATGCACTGCAAGTTTTTTCCTGGGAACCTTTGGTACTTGGGCATGATTGGCAACAAAAGAGGGCAAATGCCTCACATGACACAAAGACACAGCTCTGGAGAGTAGAAGTCATCTCTGTACAATGATCAGCAATAAAAGTCTACGTGTAGCAACTCTGGGCACTGCAAGGTGCTATTGGTGTGAAGTATGTGCCCGAAGGACCATGCATTGAGCAAAGTTTACAACATGTGCGCACAGTGCTGACGCTGGACACCCTATTTCCTTGGAACACAATCCTAGGCATGCATTACGGTTGTGGAATAGCAATGCATGAAAGGTTCCTTGTTCACCTGCAGTTGTGCTTTGTTGTGTCATTCGTGCTTAGGGTTACTGGGCTGGAGGAGGGAGTGATATTGAGTGGTAAAGCATTGGGATGGACGACCAGGACATTGATTTGGATGCCGGGCACGCACCGGGCAAACGCTCAGATCATCCGACATGCGAACATAGGTAAATGGCTAGGTAAATGGCACCTCACGGCCCTGGCACAAGCGGCGGCGGGGGCAGGGGGCAGCGCACCAAGCAGCGGACCTGCTTGATGGAGGCCAGTGTCCAGCTGGTCCGCTCAGACCCAGAGGACAACCCACGGGTCAAAGCCATCCACCCGCCCCCTGTGTAGATATCAGTGTCGTTCAGTACTGTGGGGCTCAGAGTGTGCCATTCTTCAGGTGCATTAAGCATTCCCAATCGGAGTCCTCAAACTTGGCCACATCAGGATCGTTGGTGTGGTTCGGCCCAGTGCAAACGTGCTTTGAAGGCCTTTGCTGTGTGCAACATGTCATGTGATAATGAAGGGGTTGAGGGCCCCTGATGTTAGGGCCTCCAAAAGGCCACACATTGAAGGCAATTTTTCTTCACATGGTTTGCTCGCTTGTGTATCCCAACTCAGCCTACCTTATCCGTTGAAGCTATGCCCTGCGCACAGTATTGCACATGTTTGATACGTTGCAGCTACAAGAAATGCGCCGCCTGCCGCATACGACCCCGAGCATGTGCAATCGTCGTATTCGATGATCCATACTACACCAACAGCTCAGGTGCCGTGCTTATGCCACTCTGTGTATTTCTCCAGGATTTGCCCTAGGTCACCTGTAGGCCCAAAACTCTGATGGCCCCAAGTAAGCAGGGAATTCTAGTCGTAGAGTGCGTTCAGTGAAAACATGTGGGGACGCTTTACGGATCTGCAGGACAGGGTGGATTGGATAGCATGAGCCGTTTTATTGCTTGTGACCCGCCTGCCTCTCTGTTGAAGCTCGGAAACGCTCTCGATGGAAACTGCTGATACACGCTTTGCCCGTGTATGCCCGTGTGCGCTCTCTGGGGTAGTACACCCGTGTTTTATGTACGTACCAGACATGGAACAGGGACAGAAGTCACCTGAACTCCTAATCCACAAAGTGTCTCACCAAGGTGAAGGCACGGGTGCAGGGATCTGGACCTGAACATGAGCGGGCCCATTGGGCACCTGTTGCTATGCGCCTGGCCCATTGTCACATGCTGCTTTTCCTCCCGAAAATGATTCCTCCCTGTGCGGTACACTGTGTGCACACATGCCCCCTCTGCTCAGACCTTTGGTGTGCCCGCAAAGGACCATATCATCTGAGTGAGTTCTCTAGTGCATGCACACGGCCCTACAGTGTGGCTGGCCTCCCCTTGGGGGCCGGGGGACTGGCACGGGCCAGAGAGGACAAGGGCAGGGAGGTGATTGAAAGTTGTATTCAGGGCTGGTTGAACTTGCATTCTGCCGCTTAGGCCCAGCCTTGGTTATCCCTCTGGGGGTTGATGGTGTTGGCTTTAGGCGCTGCCTTTTTTGTGCGGAGGATCTTTCAACGACCAAGAGCTGGGCCCCATCACATGGCAATGGCGGCTGTGGCTGGCGAAGGAATGATGAAACCAGAGGTATGCACAGGGATGATGTTGTTGGGTTGCGCAGTGCACCGCAATCATTAGCTTTATTGGATGGGACCACCTGGTACAATGCTCTGTTGCTTTTGGCATCTTGGCGAAAGACAGCTGTTGACGGTAGTATTTCAGCCATAAAGAGGGCATGCCATCCAGAATGCGTCTTTTGGTAGTATCTTTTTTTTGTGTGTCTTTGCATTATAGCCGATTGAAGGGTTTTCATAACACTTGGGAGTGACGGTGTTTCTGCACATTTTTTCTTTAGGGATGCAGTGCTTTAGGTGTGTGTGCGCCATGGGCCTGCTGTGTGCCAATTATGTAAAGGAGCATACCCAAGTAGGAGCGTAATGTGCGGTTTCCCTTGCGGTCACCTTCTCCGCCGCCATCTTCCGACTCACGTGACTGTTGCCTCGTCATGCCACCTGAGGCTAAATTGGATGCGTACCCCTTTTAATGATGTTACATTCATTTGTCAATTTCAAGGTCAGCCCCATGCAAGGGCAGTCGGTCCTGGAGCTTGCTGTGACAAGGAGTGCCACTTAGCAACTGTCAACAGCAAGTGCTAGGGTAACATCAAGAGGCAGGTCAAAACGTCATGCTCAACCTAAAGGGCATGGCAAGCGGAGAAGGAGCGGGGCAGTGTTGTTAGAGAAGTAAACAATCCCCTTTACAGTTTGAGATGGAGGTGCCTATCAGCATATGCAACCTGGATCTGTTGGGGCTGCATTTTACTCTATGGATGGACAAGATTCATGGTAAACAACCTGAGACTCTCAATTTTGCGGTGCTGTGTACGTGCTGTGCAACGTGTGTGCACTGTGCACATGTGCCCCTTCAGCAGCGTGCATGTGGTTGTTGTTGCGTCCGGTCAGTAGATGGCTCACATATTTAACACCTGCCCCCCTTCCTTTTTGTGGAGCTCGAACGAAACTGCGTTGTCCTGCCATATTTTGGTGTTCAGGTGTTTGGGGCAGGTATGTGGATGGATCGTGTCCGGCTCATTGGCTGTTCCTGTGCTTTTGTGTCTAAGTGAGCCTGCAACAATTTCACCGTCATCTCAATGTTAAACACAGGGCGATGCACTCAGGGCCCAGGCTGCGGCCGAGATGGGCAAAGGCAAGGAAGTTGCTCAGCGGATGGTTGATTTCATCAATGCTTCGCCATCTGCATTTCACGCCACGGCGACTTGTGTGCAAAGGTGTGCCTGGGTTTCCGCAGGGGGCTAAACACGCCTTCGAAGAAACATTTTGCAAGGATGATACCCTCCCCTCGTTCAACCCCTCCGTTAATCCCCCCTTCCAAAGCGGCCAAAAGTTAGAACTGTGGGAGCTGAAAAAACAATGGACTGCATGAGCCTTTTCTGTCTTGTTGCAAAATTTGGATAACCTACTGCTGCTAAGAAACCTGGGTATTTCGATCCAAACACGTTGTGGGGTTGGACCACTAATTTATCCAACCATAGGCCCTGGCTGCAGAATATGTGGCCAAACCCAAACCCAAGCCAGCAAGCCCGTTAGGGGCCTGGCGCTTTGCACAGCAGCTTTGCCTGCTATTTCTCACGGTTCTGAAGAAAAGATTGAATACTTAGGTCGTTTTTGGGCGTTTGGAGACGTAGAGGTATATAGAGCATGAGGGCCTATCAGGCGTTGGGGATGATTCTCTGCCCCATATTGGGCGAGCCACGGGGGGGCGGCCGGGCCCGGTCCTTGTATGCGACACCCCCCAGCCCCCCCCCCCCCCCCGGGTTTTGAAAGATAGTGGTGCCGGGTCGGCCACCAGCAAGTGTCCCTAGAGAAAACTGTCCGGCGCCGAAGGCGCCATTTTTTTTTTCATACTATGTGTTTATACTCAAAATGCTCAAAATTTTGTAGAGAATTCATATTTGGGCTATAGGAGGGCTGCACCCCCGGCAGGACCCCCCCCCCCAGACCCCTGGTAGGACCCCCCCCCCAACCCCCAGCCGGACCCCCCCCCCGACTCCCGGCCGGACCCCCCCCCCCCAACTCTGCCCCCCCCCCCCCCCCCCCCCGAGTTTTGACAGATAGCTGGGGGGTATGTCGCATCAGGACCGGTTGTAGTCGCCCCCCCGTGGGGCGAGCGTGACATTTCCATGCGGTGGTTTTGTTTTTTCTGCTGCCTAACCCGTTCATCATAATGTGTCTTTGGGGTCATCTGGAGCTTGGGCCAGAGGACATTGTTGCTGTTGTTTAGAGACCTCGGTGTTGTAAAGGTGCCTAAGTACCTCTTTGCCACGCCAACAGTCGGCTACAAGTGTGTGTGACGGCCGAAGGGTCTATTTTATGCAATAAAAGTGAATTTGACTGAAATGGTGTCTTCAAAAAATTATGATATATCAACGCCCGCTTTGCTCTTGCAAAGATGGCCCTCATCAAACGGAACAAAAACGGCGTCAGATTTACAGCCATGACATGTGAGTGAAGTGCTTCAAGCGAAGCAGGCGAACAAATGAAAACCATGTCTCATGGTCGCACACATATTGGTGTCCTCTCCACAGCGTTGAAAGCCTCTCCTTGATACGATGAAAGATGGTAATAGTGGCATGTGTTGCATCTGTTGGCACCGGGGGTCTCAATAAACCGGGTGCCAGCATGGGGGTGGGGGGTGGCTATCTGTAGATATGTCTCCATGGTCTGATGTCCAGGGTTGGCGGTTCAGTATGCTACCAGCGGACACGCAGAGGTGTACAGGGGTTGTGGTGTGGGGCTGCTGAAGCAAACACCCCCTCTGATTGAGAATGCTGGGTGACACCCTGAATCTCTGAGACACGCATACGTGCCCTTGTTGTCCCAGAAGGGTGCGCTCCCATTGTGGTTCGAGGGGTCCCCAACCACTGTGCACTGCGGTAGGTCTTACAGTCAAATTTCACTTTAGCAATCTGCCGCTCACCAGAAATTGTAACTAGCCATAACGATTGTGGGTCTGGCAAAAGAGTATGTGGCAAAGCTTCCACTCTACACGAAACCCGCTTGGACTCTGCAGATCGGCCTCTGAACCTCAGAACACTGGCCCAGGGCCTTCCCAATACTCCCCAAAAATTTGGACGCCTCAAGGGCTGCAGCACCGGCGCCGAAGGTGCGAAGTTTTATGTTTTCTGAGGGGCTGCAAACGTGATGTGCCTTAGGCCGCCCGATGGAGCTCTTTAAGCAACTGAAGAGGACACTGGACACGCCAGCCCTCTGTTCCGATGGGACCAGAAAGAGATGGGGATGTCCATGTCAACAAATCTCGTTTCCGCACGCAATTCCGCTGCTCCCCATTTCGCAGGCTCGAGGCCAACGGCTTTGAAAAGTTGTCAGAACGGGAGATTTGGACCCCCAAGCTAAAGGCAGGTGGCAAGTACTACTTCACGCGCAACAATAGTTCCATCGTCGCCTTTGCAATCGGAGGGAAGTATCAGCCGCAGAACGGCTTCAAGATAATTGGGGCTCACACAGATTCGCCAAATCTTCAGGTCCTTCATGTGTGGACACTGGCTGACTGTCGATAGTATTCTGGGAAGGGATCTGCAATGTACACCATGAAGGGGCTGCCTGAGAACCTAGCGAGCAGTCGAATGTACACCCAGCATTCTCTGTGTATGTACACACACGCATTCAACCAAGTGTGCAACTAGCATGTACAGGACCACCCGATTTTGTGGCCCCTCCTGTAGCTGTCCACTGGCTGCAGACTGGCAGACGGAATACTGTCCAATTTTCAGCAATAGAGTGTTGGATGCATTTCGTCGCTTGCAGATGTGCACCTTTGGACCAAAACTTCACACCTTCAAACATGTTCGCTCTAAGTGGTCTGTGGGCGCGGAAATGGCCTTCTGGCGGCGCAGTCATGGTGTTCATGCCTAATCCGAAACAGTCTGATTGCCTTTTTGCATCTTCATTGTCGCTCCTCAACAAAGCCACATCTTGCTGCTCTAGCACATTGCATCCAGAGATGTTTGGTTTACCTCACCCATTTTCAATGCAGCAAATCTATTGGGTGAAGTGTCACACGAGTGTAGAAAAAATACAAAAAAATATTTTTTGAGTGTCAGCGCGAGTGTCTTTTTTTCTTTTGAGTGTCACGCGAGTGCACCCCCCAAAAAAGCCAAATGGCTTATTTCACCACCCAGCCCACTTGTGGGCCACTTCTGATTGTTTCCCCCGCTCTGAAGTGTTTGGGAACCCCCAGGTGGTAGGGGGTATGTAGCCACCCAGCCGCTTTTTGTGCCGCTTCTGATTTTTTCCAATTCTGATTGTTTGCCCAGCTCTGAAGCGTTGGGAACCCCCTAGGCGGCAGGGGTTATGTAGCCACTCAGCCCACTTGTGGGCTATTTCTGATTGTTTCCCCCCCTCTGAAGCTTTGGGGACCCCCCCAAGGTGGCAGGGGTGATGTAGCCACCCGGCCCCTTTTTGGGCCACTTCTGATTGTTTCCCCCGCTCTGTAGCGTTGGGGACCCCCCAACCGGCAGTGGCTATGTAGCCACCCGGCACGTTTGTGGACCACTTCTCAATGTTTTCTGCGCTCTGAAGCGTTGGGGACCCCCCGGGCGGTAGGGCTAATGTAGCCACCCGGCCCATTCGTGGGCCATTTTTGATTATTTCCCCCGCTCTGAAGCGGTGGGGACCCCCTCGGCGGCAGGGGTTATGTAACCACCCGGCCCATTTGTGGGCCATTTTTGATTGTTTCCCCGCTCTGAAGCGTTGGGGACCCCCTAGGCGGCAGGGGATATGTAGCCAGCCGGCCCCTTTTTGGGCAACTTCTCATATTTTTACCCGCTCTGAAGTGTTGGGGAGCCCCCAAGCGGCAGGGGTTATGTGGCCACCCGGCCCACTTGTGGGCCACTTTTGATTGCTTCGCCCGCTCTGAAGCGTTGGGGACCCCCCAAGGCGGTAGCGGTTATGTAGCCAACGGCCTACATGTGGGCCACTTGTGATTGGTTCCCCCGCTTCGAAGCGTTAGGGACCCCCTTGGCGGAAAAGGTTATTTAGCCAGCCAGCCGACTTGTTGGCCACTTCTGATTGTTTCCCCCGCTCTGAAGTGTTGGGGACCCCCCGAGGAGGCAGGGTTCATCTAGCCACCTGGCCCTCTTGTTGGCCACTTGTAATTGTTTCCCCCACCGTGAAGCGTGGGGAGCCCCCGAGGCGGCCAGCATTATGTACCCACGAGGCCCCCTTTTATGGCCACTTGTGATTGTCTCCTCCGCTCTAAAGCGTTGGGGACCCCCCAGGCCGCAGGGGCTATGTAGCCACCCGGCATGCTTGTGGGCTACTTGTAATTGTTTTCCCCGCTCTGAAGTGTTGGGGACCCCCCAAGCGGCAGGTGTTGTGTAGCCACCCGGCCCGCTTGTGGGCCACTTGTGAATGTTTCCTCCGCTCTGAAGCGTTGGGGAATCCCCGAGGCGGCAGGGGTCATGTAGCCACCCGGCCAACTTGTGGGCCACTTTTGGTTGTTTCCCCTGCTCTGAGGCGTTGGGGACCCCCTAAGCGGAAAGGTTATGTAGCCGCCTGGCCTAGTTGTTGGCCATTTGTGTTTGTTTCCCCCGCTCTGAAGCGTTAGGGACCCCCAGGTGTCAGGGGTTTTGCAGCCGGCCGGCCCACTTGTTGGTCATTTCTGATTGTCTCCCCCGCTTGAAGTGTTGGGGACCCCCCCAAGCGGGAGGGGTTATGTCAGGGCCCCTAATTACCCGCTGCCGGAAGTGAGCGGGTAATGCCACCGGAAAATTGCTCCAAGTAGGAAAAATGGGGGAAAATGGGACCTACTGTGAGAATGTGTAGACTTTTTGTGGAACAATGGGGATAACGACGCGCCAAAACCCCAAAAAACCACTTTGCCCTGGCCCCGGGGGGCTGTGGGGGGTGTACTGAGCCACATGTCCGAGGAAAAATGGGGGAAAATGGGGGGGAAATGGGGGGAAATGGGGGGGAAATGGGGGGGGAAATGGGGATGTGGACAAGAGAAATTTATCACACTGCCTGCCCCTGCACCTCCTTGCAGCATCTTTCCCTCTTTGTGCCCTATGGCCGACCAAGTGCACCTTTTTAACGGGGTGCGCTATGTCCCCATCAAGGCCATCAGGGATCCTGACCGCAAGTGGTTGTCCGCGGGCTGGCTCTCAAAGCAGATGAGTTTGAACAACTACAACAAGACCAAGCCCGCGAACATTGGGATTGCGGTCAACCCTGGGCAAGGCAGCCGGGTGGGGGACTACGTGGCGGGACCACACCAGCCACATGATGGCGAAACGTGGTGCAGAAGGGAACCTACAACCATGATTGGTGCCCATTTTTGCAGATTTTTTGGTACTTGGATGGTCAAGGAAATAAGTTTTCCACCTTCCTCCACCAATTATCCCCCATTTTCCCCATTTTCCCCATTTTCCGCCATTTCCCCCCATTTTTCCGCATTTTGCCTGTCGGAGGGGCAAGTTGAGTGGGTAACTGAGGTGCCACCGGCAGCGGGTAATCAGGGGCCTTGTTATGTAGCCAGCCGCGCCACTTGTGGGCCACTTGTGGCTTTTTGCCGCGCTCCGAAGCGTTGGGGATCCCCCAAGGTTGTAGGGGGGTTATGTAGCCACCGGGCCCAATTGTTGGCCACTTGTAATTGTTTC
Source organism: Eutreptiella sp. 'Long Island Sound 2002' (assembly GCA_964036045.1). Taxonomy (NCBI): domain Eukaryota; phylum Euglenozoa; class Euglenophyceae; order Eutreptiales; family Eutreptiaceae; genus Eutreptiella; species Eutreptiella sp. 'Long Island Sound 2002'. The sequence continues at coordinate 31,975,239 of OZ038381.1, read as the reverse complement.
CCCCGCTTTGAAGTGAGGGGAGCCCCCGAGGTGGCAGGCGCTATGTAGCCACCAGGCCCCCTTTTACGGCCACTTTTGATTGTCTCCCCCGCTCTGAAGCGTTGGGGACCCCCAAGGCGGCAAGGGTTATGTAGCCACCCGGCCCACTTGTGGGCCACTTCTGATTGTTTCCCCCGCTCCGAAGCTTCGGGGACCTCCCAACCGGCAGGGGCTATGTAGCCACCTGGCACGCTTGTGGTCCACTTCTTATTGTTTTCCCCGCTCTGAAGTGTTCGGGACCCCTCGAGGCGGCAGCGGTTATGTAGCCACCAGGCCCACTTGTGGGCTACTTGTGATTGTTTTCCCCGTTGTTAAGTGTTGGGGACACCCTCGGCGGAAAGGCTTATGTAGCCACCCGCGCCACTTGTGGGCCACTTCTGATTGTTTCCCGCGCTCTGAAGCGTTGGGGACCCCCCAAGGCGGTAGCGGTTATGTAGCCACCCGGCCCACTTGTTGGCCACTTTTCATTGTTTTCCGCGCTCTAAAGCGTAGGGAGCCCCCGAGGTGGTAGGCGCTATGTAGCCACCAGGCCCCCTTTTACGGTCACTTTTGATTGTCTCCCCCGCTCTGAAGCGTTGGGGACCCCCCGAGGTGGCAGGGGTTATGTAGCCAGCCGGCCCCCTTGTTGGCCACTTGTAATTGTTTCCCCCAATGTGAAGCGTGGGGACCCCCCAACCGGCACGCCCTATGTAGCCACCCGGCCCCCCTTTTATGGCCACTTTTGATTGTCTCGCCCGCTCTAAAGCGGTGGGGACCCCCTAGGCGGCAAGGGTCATGTAGCCACCCGGCCCACTTGTGGGCCACTTTTGATTGTTTCACCCGCTCTGAAGCTTCGGGCTCCCCCTCGGCGGCTGGGGATATTTAGCCACCCGGCACGCTTGTGGGCCACTTCTGATTGTTTTCCCCGCTGTGAAGTGTTGGGACCCCCTGAGGTGGCAGGGGTTATGTAGCCCCCCGGCGCAATTGTGGGCCACTTTTGGTTGTTTCCCCCGCTCTGAAGTGTTGGGGACCCCCTAGGCGGAAAGGGCCACCCGGCCCACTTATTGGTCATTTCTGATTGTCTCCCCCGCTCTGAAGCGTTGGGGACCCTCTACGTGGTAGCGGTTATGTAGCCACCAGGCCCACTTGTTGGCCCCATGGTATTCGCTCTTTGGTGGTGGCCCCACACTTTTAGTGAGGCGGTGGCCCGGTGGTGGCCCCATGGTATTGGCTCTTTGGTGGTGGCCCCATGCTTTTAGTGCGGTGGTGGCCCCATGGTATTGGCTCTTTGGTGGTGGCCCCACACTTTTAGTGCGGTGCTGGCCCCGTGGTGGCCCCATGGTATTGGCTCTTTGGTGGTGGCCACTTGTGTTTGTTTCCCCCGCTCTGAAGCGTTGGGGACCCTCTGGGCGGCAGCGGTTATGGAGCCACGAGGCCCACTTGTGGGCCACTTGTGATTGTTTTCCCCGCTGTGAAGTGTTGGGGACACCCTAGGCAGAAAGGGTTATGTAGCCACCCGCGCCACTTGTGGGCCACTTTTGATTGTTTCCCCCGCCCTGAACCGTTGGGGACCCCCCAAGGCGGCAGCGGTTATGTAGCCACCCGGCCCACTTGTTGGCCACTTGTAATTGTTTCCCCCGCTCTGAAGCGTGGCAAGCCCCGAGGTGGTAGGCGCTATGTAGCCACCAGGCCCCCTTTTGCGGCCACTTTTGATTGTCTCCCCCGCTCTGAAGCGTTGGGGACCCCCCAGACGGCAAGGGTTACATACGCACTGGGCCCCCTTTTATGGCCAATTCTGATTGTCTCCCCTGCTCTAACGCGGTGGGGACCCCCCCAGGCGGCAAGGATTATATAGCCACCCGGCCCACTTGTGGGCCACTTCTAATGTTTCCCCCGCTCTGAAGCTTCGGCGACCCCCCAACCGGCAGGGGCTATGTAGCCACCTAGCACGCTTGTGGGCCACTTCTTATTGTTTTCCCCGTAATTAAGTTTTGGGGACCCCCGGAGGTGGCATGGGTTATGTAGCCACCCGGCCCACTTATTGCCCACTTCTGGTTGTCTGCCCCGCTCCGAAGCGTTGGGGAGCCCCCGAGGTGGTAGGGGTTGTGTAGCCACCCGATCCACTTGTTGGCCACTTTTCATTGTTTCCCCCGCTCTGAAGCGTTGGGGACCCCCTAGGCGGAAAGGTTATGTACCCACCCGGCCCACTTATTGGCCACTTGTGTTTGTTTCCCCCACTTTGAAGCGTTGGGGACCCCTAGGAGTGAGGGTTTATGCAGCCCACCGGCCCACTTATTGGTCAGTTGTGATTGTTTCCCCCGCTCTAAAGCGTTGGGGACCCTCTAGGCGGCAGCAGTTATGTAGCCACCAGGCCCACTTGTTGGCCACTTGTGATTGTTTTCCCTGCCCTGAAGTGTTGGGGACACCCTAGGCGGAAAGGGTTATGTAGCCACCCGCGCCACTTGTGGGCCACTTTTGATTGTTTCCCCCGCTCTAAAGCCTTCGGGACCCCCCCGAAGCAGTAGGGGTTATGTAGCCACCAGGCCCCCTTTTATGGCCACTTTTGATTGTCACCCCCGCTCTGAAGCGTTGGGGACCCCCCAGGACGGCAATGGTTATGTAGCCACCCGGCCCACTTGTTGGCCACTTTTGATTGTTTCCCCCGCTTTGAAGCGTTGGGGACCGCCCGGGGCGGCAGGGGTTATGTAGCCATCCGGCTCACATGTGGGCCACTTATGATTGTTTACCCCGCTCTGAAGCGTTGGGGACCCCCCAAGAGGCAGGGCTTATGTAGCCACCCAGCGCACTTGTGGGCCACCTCCGGTTGCCTCCCCCGCTCTGATGCGTTGGCGATCCTCAGGCGGCAAGATCCATGTAGCTACCCGGCCACTCTTTGGGCCATTTTCGATTGTTTCCCCTGCTCTGAAGCGTTGGGGACCCCTAGACGGCAGGGGTTATATAGCCACCCGGCCCACTTATTTCCCACTTCTGATTTTTTTCCTTGCTGTGAAGCGTTGGGGACCCCCGTGGGCGGCAAGGGTTATGTAGCCACCCGGCCTACTTGTGGGCCGTCTCTGATTGTTTCCCTCGCTCTGAAGCGTTGGGGACCGCCCAAGGCGGCAGGAGTTATGTAGCCACCCGGCCTAATTGTGGGCCACTTTTGATTGTCTCCCCCGCTCTAAAGCGTTGGGGACCCCCAGGCAGCAGGGGTTATGTAGCCACCCGGCCCACTTGTGGGCCACTTTTGATTGTTTTCCCCGCTGTGAAGTGTTGGGAACCTCCCAGGGCAGCAAGGGTTATGTAGCCACCCGGCCCACTTGTTGGCCACTTTTGATTGTTTCCCCCGCTTTGAAGCGTTGGGGACCGCCCGGGGCGGCAGGGGTTATGTAGCCAGCAGGCCCACTTGCGGGCCACTTCTGATTGTTTACCCCGCACTAAAGCGTTGGGGACCCTCCGAGGCGGTAGGGGTTATGTAGCCACCCAGCCCACTTGTTGGCCACTTGTGATTGTCTCCCCCGCTTTCAAGCGTTGGGGACCTCTTAGGCGGCAGGGGTTATGTAGCTACCCGGCCCCTCTTTTGGCCATATGTGTACCACGAGTGGTGCAGTGGGCAAAAAACGTGGCATGTGTGTGGCATGATCTGCCAACCCTACATTTCTGTGCATTGCAACTGCAACTGCGGTACCCGTGGTGCACGCACTGATGGGGGTGCGCTTTTTGTTTGACTACCACTGGTTGTCGTGCAAGGGGTGGGTCACTTGCGACACATATCGGTGGGTTCATCATCCTGCTGATCAGGAGCCTACTATGCTCCCCATTTTTGCGCATGGCAATGGCAGCAACACAGCACCGGTGGTGCGAACCCCTACCGACCCAAAAAGCAGCGGAAGGTCCGCTCCCGGGCATACACTTCTATGCCCACCACCACCCACACCAAGCGTTCTGGGTGTTGCAACAAGCCCCCTCCTCTAACAGATGGTGGGTATCTTTCTGAAGGAGACTCAACCCCTGACCAGAGGCACACACAGAATGACCCCACCCCACAACGCCGTCTTGAAGGCACACATCTCCAAGCTTAGATGGACGACTGCCACTTTTGTGCTACCAAAAAGTTGTCAGGTGACCAAAAAGTTGTCAGGTGCATGGGAGAGGTGCTCGAGCCAAGGGCCTGGTCAACGGCCTTGGCTTGGTGTGATAACCTCAAGCAGCGTGTGGACAAAGGTGATCGCTCGATGTCACCCAAAACGCATTGGTGGTAGCATGCATTTTTTTTTTACGAATAGCGATTGTTCTTCCGGGGTCCGTTGGTTTTGTTGGGGCAGTTGTTGAGCCCGCCATGTGTTTTTGTGGGATGCCAAGGGAAGTGAGCTATACATGTGCCCCCTTATTCAGCAGCTTCGCGCCAAAGGCATCGATGGTTGTTTGCAGATGGACCCCAGTACTGATTTGGGCATGTTCACTACCGAATGCATGCCACCGGCCTTTGTGACGCAAGACATTGTGAACAGCGCTCCCTAGGTGCCATGCCCCTTTTTTCACCTCCTCTCCCCCCCTTTTCACAACAAGTAACCTTTTATACACTGCTTTTTTAGGTGCACTTTTTTAGGTGCAGTGTATGTATTTATTGGTTCTCCCTCAACCCCCTCCTCTCCAAATCCCTCTGCTCATCAAACCCGATAGACCCTAACCTACCAACTGATCTGTTTTACACCTGCTACTTTCGGTGTATCCAATGCCCATCCATTGGTCTCCTCTCCCATCACTGTTATCATCCATCCGCGCCACGGCTCCATTGCCTTGCCCATGCTTCGAGTACCCAAAATGTCCGTGGGGTGAGCTTGCCTCACTTCACCTCTCCAAGTAGCAATGGTGGTCAGATTGGATTTTTTTTTCATCAGCACTCGCGGTGACACTCAAAAAAAACAAACAAACTGGGGGTACACTCGCGCTGACGCTAAAGAAAAAAACAATACAGAAAAATATTTTTTTTCCCTGAGTGTCACGCGAGTGTACTTCTTTACTGTCGCGTGACACTTCCCCCAAATCTATTGAGTACCAAAGAGTTCCACTCCCCCTACTGTTTGGCAAGAGTTCGATAACATCGCACAATGACGCAGAAGATATTGCACACTGGCCATGAGGAGGAATGTCTCGCGCCAGGAACAGCCCGCTCCCACACCAGCCATGCTATCCACGCCCGCAACACACCATGCAGAGGCAATGGCCCACACACAGGTAGCACATCTGCACAGGTCTCTGCACTTTGGAACGTGGTAGCATGTGCTCCTATCCCAATACCAAGCACAGGAAAATGAGTCCCCCTACTCCCATCAGCCCAATACATTTGTCGGTACAGCGATTCTGCGCGCCACACGACTCACAGCCCACAATGATGGTGGTGAGACAAACAGCACGATTTTGGACACCTGTGAGATGTATCTTCAACACTCCGGAACTGCCTCCCAACTCTCCCCGCATGGTATGATATGGTATGGTAGCGTTTAGCAGATTGGTGGGATTTGGTTGAAATGGGGAGGGGCAACAACCTCCGCAACAGGCAGCGTGGACGTGGCACCTTCACCCGGGCCATTCATTGAGCCAGATGAGCGCATGGATACGGCATCCACGTCGTGCAGTACTGAGTGTTCAACCTGCCTGACCCCTCAGCTCTCCCTTGTATGTTGTACACGGCAACCCACATGGGTTCTGAGGCCTAGGGTCTGAAGCAGCCCAAGGCTGTGTGGTTGAATTCGAACAGCAAGAAGCAAGCACAGCATGACCACTAAGACGTATGTGCGCCTACCGCCAATAGATCCCCCAAAGCCAGCATCCTTTGAGTGCCAGAGCCTGAGCAGCAGAGCAAGGAACAGGGAGGATGCAAGGGCTGCACATGTACATTGGTGGAACTGACAAAGATAAAGGACAAATGGCTTTTTTTGTGGATAGCAGGCAATGAAGGCTGTGGTATGGCAGGTGCTGCTGGAGTCTAATTTTGACATTGTAACGTGACCTGATTGCAGTCTGGGTACACCATTGGTGAAGAGCAAAGGCTTATAGGGACTGATACACCAATGCAAAATCAAAGAATGGCCATATGGGGGGTAAATTATTTTTTCTCACTTCTGTCCACAACTATGATTTCTGTGCTGTGGGAATTAGCTGACTGTCTATGGCACAAAAAGCCTTCTCCCTTGACCGGAGCAGAGGTGTGCATCTCCCTCCCAACATTTGCATGATCCAGCATGATCCGCTCACCGGGCTTGTTCCATTATCCCACAACCATTATCCATCACCCCTCCAGCTATCCTGCCACAGGCAGCTCCATACAGGGCTTTGCGCTTTGGGCTAATCTTCCCAGTCCGAAGAGGACCTTATGGGCCCACTCATTGCCTCTCCGGGGAAGCCAAGCAAAGGCGCACCTCACACACCCAGCTGCCAAGCGGCAGGCTGGCGGGACACACGCCGGCTAGTGCGGTCTCAATCGTGCTGTGTTGCAGTGTCGGGGTGATGCCCGGGGGAAGAGTCCACCCTCCGCTGGGACCGCGGCAAAGAGGGTGGATCGTAGGGGAGGGGAGTGCTCTTAACTATTGCAGTCTGTGCCCTCGCAGCAGCCTCCCTCCAACAGTTTCCCTCCCTCAAACATGCCAGGCAAGAACGGGCGCGGATTCATCAACGGAAGTGCTCTTGCCGAGGCAGGTTGTGGACCATATCGTCCCACAGCAGCGCATGGTCCCGAGCTGCTTGCATGTCCATGGGTCGTGGAATCACCTGATGTAAAGAGTGAACCTGGAGAGTGGTGGTGAGCGCCAGGAGAGGGTCCGAGTGAGCATGAAGGAGATGTGCCACGGAGGGGCCTTGGAGCTCTGGGCGGACCACGAATGTGACCCGGGGTGCCCACTGGGAGACAGGGGGGGGGGTGGCGGCGCATTGAAAGCACACCTCCGGCTATCATGCGCCAGGCCTGTAGGTGGCAGGTCACCCAGCGGGCCAGGAAGGCTACCGACAGAGGTAAGACAACCCCGGCGGTCAGAACTGGCATGTGTGGGTTGAGGGAGGGGCGTGGGCGGGCGGGGAACTCCAGGGTGTCAAGCACCATGAGCAGATCAGTCAAGGTGCGGGTGTGGTCCACCATCGTGGGGGTTACCCATGCACCGCTCTGGGCTGTGCTGTGGCTTGATCCTGACCATTTTGGTGCGCAGTACAGCGCTTCACCACAGCCGTCGAAGTATGTAGTCGGTCAAAACCTTTGTTTTACCCTCATTTCAGGTGAAACCAACTTCCGCCTGCGGGGCCGCCGGATTTCAGCAGGTCTCTGTCGCAACTTATGGCGGAGGTTTGTGGCACACTTGGTTTGATCGAGACTTGACAGTGGCTGGTCGAGTCGTTGTGCGATTACCTGATGGCTCTCTGGAGACACAGCTTGTCAACATTGAGAAGCCGATTCTGAAGGTACGTTCCAGAGCCCCACAAAGTCCGCCTGATCGATATCATGTTGAAACGCAGGAGGCAATTAGGAGGGCACTGCAGCACCTTTCACCCCATGCCCAGTCCTGCCCTCACACCTGTGTGAACCTGCACTGACCTTTGCCAGGTCCTCTCCCCAAGCCTGTGCCGGTGTGCTGCAGGTGCCCAACATCGCCATCCACCTGCAAAGCGCCGAAGAGCGTTTGGCCTTCAAGATCCAGAAGGAGAACCACATTTGCCCCATTTTGTGCACCGCTGTGGCTGCACGTCTCCAGGGCCATGACGACAGGGGCCCCGGTAAGCACCACAATGTGTTGATGGATGCGCTGGCCTTGAAGCTGGGGTGCAATCCTGCAGACATTGTGGATTTTGAGCTGAGCCTTTCTGACACGCAGCCAGCGACTGTTGGGGGGCTTTTCGGTGAGTTTGTCTTCTCTCCCAGGTGTGCAAATGTGTGTGTGTGTGTGTGTGTGTGTGTGTGTGTGTGCGCGCGCGCGCGACCAGCAACCTGCGACCTGCATGTCTGCACGTCAGTTTGGCGGTGTAAGTATGCTCATGGCCTGAATGTTTAATATCGTCATCTTGTCCTGGTACCTACAGGGGATAAGGTATCGAGAACGACCAACCCCGGTCCAGCGGTGCATAAAAATGCGATTACCTGTGCAGTCCTCCAACACAGTGCAGGGTGCTGAGGTGAGTGTCAAAACATCTTACCAAGCCCTGAAGAAATGTGATCCTCTCTTACACATCCTTGTCTCTGCTGCAGGCCTCTGGCTTAGAGCGCTGCCAGAGGCAAGTCCAACCTGATGGAGAAGGGCTGGGGCGGGATGGCACCCTCACTCTCATATACCGTGTACTGCAGAAAGGCGTCTAGCGCAGCCAGACAATGCCATTGCTTTTGTTCTGACTGTGCCTGACAAGAATCAGTGCAAACAGGCCTTCTTGACTGCTGCCCGCGTCTTGACTGTTGCCTGTTTCGTTACGTACGTCGTGTGTCTGTGTGTGTGTGTGTGTCTGGGTGTCTATGCGTGTCCTGTATGTTGCTTTGTGCTACTGCCTGGTAGTGGTCTTCAAGCCTCATGTGGGAATATTTGGGTGTTTGGCCCACCTCCTTCTCTTTTCTCCTTCGTCTGTCTCCTGTCCAGGAACGGCGTGCGTGTATCCCCCCTGTGACGGGATGACTTTGCAAGTGTCATGATGTCCTGCTGTCACCAACCGAGGATAGCTGTGGTGCTGGGCTGGGCAGTGGGTTTGGTGCAGATTGAGATATCGCTGTTTCGTTTCAGGCCTGTGGTTCAGCAGTGTTGGTACAGGCTGCCAAAGAGACCACCAACCTGGGCGACACTGCATAGCCGGGTGTTTGCACACCCCTGGCGCCTAGTGTGGCGTTAGACATGTCTTTTCACTTGGCACCTGACGAGGTTTAAGTTCACCCAGGCTGCCTTCGACCTCTTGTGTGTGTGTGTGAAGACGACACTTGTGGTGAAGGGGAAGGGCCTTGCTGTGGCATGGTGAAATGGAAGGAAGTGGACAGAGATCGACTGGCAGGGACAACACAGCACAGGTGCAAATTTAGTTTCACGTTCAGCATGGTTTCCTGCTGGATCGGTAGCCCTCCTGCCCCCCATTTGAAATGCGCATGCAATCACCAGACAGGAATTCCAGCAGGTAGGTTCTGAGTTTCATCTGGAGCTCAAATCCCAGGCATGGCTTCCCCCGGGAGGTGGCAACATTTCTGCACCCACTCAGTGCTATACTGTGCATGAGGCCAATAACCCATTTATATGGCACTAAGCCCCCCTTGCCACGCTTTCTTTGAGGAAGAGAAGGGTGGGGGATCATTACACCATCTGCAGTTTGAAGACACCATGTGCTACAAGTAGGCTCGGTCTACTAATTGTGAAGAGGGCCGAAAGCCCCTTTCACAAAAAGGGTCCAATGACAATATTCATCCGTGCACATGGGGATGGCTCTCTGTAGCCTGCAGGCACTGCAGACACGGTCGCGGTTTGCTACAAGTGTACGCGGTCTGCTGACTCTAGACACTGTCGCATGTCATAGACAAGAAATAAGTGGTTAGGTGCCAAGCACTGTAAAGCATCCGAGGCCGAGCCACACCAAACAACATGGGCTGGGGTTTGGTGTGGGATGCATCGGTTCAGCTTCTTGTTCTGGTTCTGATTCTGTGATGTGCCCGACCCAATGGCGCCGCACGCCAAGAGGCAGGGAGTGGATTTGGGCCAGCTGCAGCTTCTCGTTGCAGCAATCTCCACGTGCAGAAGTACACCGTATCCCTCATCTGTGCCTACAGCAGTTCCCAACAGCGTGGATCTGGCGGCAGCAGTATCCACATGCGGTAGCACTGGTGTGCTCAGCCGTCTACAGCATCTCCCACAGCTGCTAGGCTTGACAATTCACCTAGCAGCAGCCCCTATCACCATTGCACTCATAAGAGCAGTAGCCCGCCACTCCATCTTGCATCTTGCTAGCGATGTTGTTGATGCTTGTTTTCATCCCTAGGCACATTGGTGATGTTTTTCTCGGCATCCAACAGCCACTTGATTCCTGGAATCACGGGGGAAGTGTCGCTCATAGATACAAGGCTGTTTCAACTGAGAAGCACGATACTTAATGGCAAGTACCCATTTCTCGAGGTGGTTGGGGGAATAGGTATACAAACACGGGATACTCCTCCTGCTCCTCCACCTCCTCTTCCAAGTCCACAACCTCCTCCCCCTCCTCCTCACACTCGTCATCAACCCCCTCCCCCTCCACTACCTTCTCCCTTGTTGTTGCCTCCTCTTCCTCAACCATGTCCTCTGCTGCATTCTCCTCAATCAAGGGTGCTGAGACTAAAGGTTCCCCACTTAATAACAAGGGTGCCCGGCCTAGAATCGGGCAATTCATTCTTAGGATGAAGGGTAGCCCGCTTATAATGAAGGGTACCTTGGCTAAGCACCAAGGGCACTGCGCTCAAAATCAAGGGCACTCCGCTTCGAATTACGGGCATCCCGCTTAGAATGAAAGGTACCCCGTTGAAAATCAAGATTTCTCTACTTGGAATAAGAACGAATCTTCTTACAAAAGAAGGAAACACGCTTAGAATCAACAACAATCTTGCTTAGAACCAAGGCTTGGAATGAAGGGCTCTGCTTCGAAGCAACGCCGTGGCATGGCTTCCAACGTTGTAGTAAGGTTGTGTATAAGCCTCTATATTTTGGGAGCTGCAGATAATTTGTGCATTTTTGCCCATAGAACTGACCACCTTTGACCAACTTCCTTGTCATTTGATTGTTCCAAAAGCACAAACACAACTCTGAAAATGGCTTTTTTTTAGAGTGGCAAAGCAGAAAATGCTCCCTCAATAGGAGTGGTTAGCAAACTGCATGGTCGTTGCCAAAACATAGGATACAAAAAAGAATACCACTTGGGTCAAGCTTCGGTGATCCTTTGGTGACAATGGAACTAGATGTAAACCCACAAGGACCCATGTAGCACCGATTAGGCCCTCCTATTGGGGCCCACTAAGGCCTAAAAGCACCATTTTTGGGCTTAGTTGCACCGTGCTGGGAGGTGATTAGCCTCCACCTCCTTGAGGAAGTACTCTCCACCAAAGAGGTATAACCTCTGTACAATTGACAACATTCTGACATCTTGCTCCAATCGCCCATATGGTTTTGTTATCCTTTATACCTACCTAGGTGTTAGTATTATTGTGAGTGGTATTTGTTGCGGTCCATGAATATTGTACCAAATTTCTATGCTGCATGGCCCAATGGGACAAACCAAACAAAAATACACGAGTTTATTCTTCATGCCATTGTTGTAAAGTGTAACCTTTGTCAACAAAATCAAAAAATGCCCTCAAAAGGTGCATCATCAAGCTCCCCACCCAGCAAGTATTATGGTGTTACCAATCACACACTCCACAGCTATGTGTATAGCGACCTAGTCGGCTATCATACATCAGACATCAGACTTTTATGGACCATCATTACCAAACCATGAACCCCCCTCCCCCAAACCCCTTGATTATGCACTACATCACCCCCCCCCCCCCCGCCCTTGTCCACACCAAATTCTTCACAGAAAACCCCCCCCCCCACCACTATAGGGTGCTTTCCAGCCCCCCCCCCCCAAAGGAAAAAAGGCGCCACGGAAAACACAGACCAATTGCACACTTGTTGTTGACAGCAGTGTATGTGACAACTTCAATTTGATTGTGATTTTGGCTGTTTGAGCCGACAATTTGTTTGTGTACAACACCCTTGAGGTGTTTTTGATTGTTTGTGGTCTAGGCCTTTGCGCCTTAGACCAGAGACCCCTTCAATGATGAACGCGTTGATCACAACTGAGAAGGGGTTCTGGCATGTTTGCTTCACGCTACACGCTTTGTTGTTTATCGCAGGATCTGGTGACGACCATTAAAAACCCTGTGCTCCGTCTTGTCGTGCTCCGTCTTGCCGTGGTGTTTCTTGAGGAAGTTTGGAAAACCATCCAGAGAAATCCATAGTGTAGGGAAAACACCCCCCACGCAACCCCATGCGCAATGGTGTGGAAAAGCCTGCCTTGACTCTTTCAGTGTCAGCGTCACATGGTGTGTCTGTGTTGTTCAATGTTCTGTGGGTTCTGTGTGTAGTGGAAAAACGTGGAAAAAATCACAGATTACAGATTACTCACAGATTACAATTCTCAGAGGTGTGCTACGGTGCAATTCGTGAACATTTGCAACTTTGGTGCCACGTGTCGCATTGCATTTCTTTTGAATGTGTATTTGAATGTGTACTGTTTGTTCCTGAAAAACACCCATCGAGGTGTTTGGTATGTCCATGGTCTAGGCCCTGGCGCCTACGACCACAGACCCCTTCGATGAGGAATGTGCTGACAACAACTGAGAAGGGGTTCTGATTTCCTGGTATTTGCTTCCATGTTTGCTATTTGACACCCAGCCACATATTGCAACCCCGTCCCGATTTGTTGTTAGCAGTTGTGGGTTGTGCAGTTTCCAACCATTTTCAGCCCCTTCGATGATGGCGACGTTGTGTGTGCACGGGCCTGCTCCGTGGAACTTGGGTCTGGGCTGCAGCACGCAGCCATGCGCAGACCCCTGCAGGGACCTTTTTCTTAGGCCCTGTTTTGTGTTCCACGGATTTTTTAAATTGCCACTGCCAATGCCCAAATCCAGCCAATACCGCACCTGAGGTGGGTCCCCAAGCAAACAGTTGACACGCTTAGCATGTAACACTGTGGTATAACGTTGTGGTACACCGCTCCCCAAAAAACCATGAATCCAATGCAAGGTCCTTTGTGCACATGCAGGGGGATAGCTGAGAAGGGGCTCTTCTCTGTTGTTGTGTTGCCAAGTGTGTGTTACGGGTGTTACGCATCCCCTTCAATGATTTTTTGTTTCCAAGGGCGCAAACGCAGGGGGATGCTTTGCCGACGTCAGGTCTGTGCTTCCCCCACAGCAGAGGCACAGACCCCCGCAGGGACCTTTTTTCTTAGGCCCTGTTTGGGTTGGCAGAGCTGTTGAGGAAGTGGGGCGTGAAAGAGCATTTGCCTAAGCATGGGGAAATCACCACCAGCCAATTCTACATTCCACCAGGAAGGGATCCAGCTTCGCAGCAGCAGCATCCCTAAAGAGCCCCCGAGCCGCAGCCCCTGTCCCGGCCATGGCGCAGCTGGACTCGTGCGCGCGACAGGGCGCCCAACCCTCTGCCCCGCAAATGCGTGCCCCAAAGCCGCAGCAGACATATTTCAAACATCCCCACAGTCGTATGGCGCCCGGAGGCTGGCGCTTCCACCAAAAACAATGTAATGAGAAGGGGCTCTGCTTTGGCTGTTTCGGTTACCATTCTCAAAGGTGTGCGTTGCTAATACTTTTGTGTTTTGGTTCTATTCGATTTGATGGATTTGATGGATTTTATTTCATTAGATGGATCATGCAAAGTCACTAATGCCCCATTCGAGCCCTTCGATGATGAACATGCTGCCACCTACTGAGAAGGGGTCCCGATTTGTTGGTATTTGCATGCATATGCGTACCCCAATTGTGCCTTGTATGTATGCATCCCCTTCGATTATGTGTCAGCCGTGTGCAGGGGCTTTGTGGGAACAATCCGTCCAGGGGTCTCTAGGCCCTATTTTGTTGGATGGAGCCAGGCATCTCCCCATACTCCAACGGATCTGCATGTTTGCCAAACTTGCCGAAGACTAGTGCATTGAGCCCTCCTGCACCCTAGTGCTGCACGACATATGCCAGCCCCTACCTTGACAGCTTGTCTAGGTCATTGCGCAGATTCCGGCCCCAAGGGTTCTTTTTCATTGTGCCTTGCTGGGCGCAGTACTGTCCAATATGGCGGACTGCATTTGAGTTGGGTGATGCAGAATTCCCACTGTCAGCCTAAAAAACAACCGAGAAGGGGCTCTGCTATGTGGGTACTGGTGGTCGACAACTTGGAGGTATTTCGTTTTGATTTAATGTGGTCCTGATTTCCTAGTATGTTTTGGTTCTATTGGATTTGATTTTATTTTATTTGACGGATCATGCAAAACACCCTTGAGGTGTTTAGTACGTCCGTGGTCTAGGCCATGGCGCCTATGACCATAGACCCCTTCAATGATGAACATGCGGCCAACTACTGAGAAGGGGTCCCATGTCACATTCTCCTGGTACCTATGTCCCTTCAACGCTTATCTGTTCCTTGTTGTGCATGTCTCTCTCGACACAAAGGGAAATGCGTGTATTGCATACAAGACAAGTGTGCGCTGAGGCTCTTCTACACATAGGGCACTCTTTTGTTATCAACCTCCCCTTTGAGGCGAGGAAGCGCGTCTTGGGTCTAGACCGTTGCGTCTCTGACCCAGACATTTGAGTTGGGCCTGCCCTAGCACCCACGCGTTCATCCCCCACCCACTGCGGGCTGCAATTTGCCATGTCGTCTAGCCCCCTTAGCGTGGCCTCTTCCGCCCCCTCCAGCCCTTCGTTCCCGGAATGCGGTTGGGGGGATCTGCCGGAGCTCTTGCGGTTTGGAGACCAACCCCCATCGCCACCGTGGGACTCTGATGCTGAGAAGTGTCTCAGCGAACTGGCCTCGCCCCAGCCTCCATTGCTAACACCGCCTCCCTCTCCTTCTTCGCCGTGCACCCGCCGTGCACCAACAACCTCTCCAACGCCAGTAAGTCCTCCGCGCAGACCCCACGTTAACCCAACCCCATACCAGGTAGCCCTGGAAGCCGTGGAGGAGGCCCTGATGTGCACTGCCGTGCCACCGCCATCACCCCCACAACCCCCCAAGTACGTACCCAAGGACCCCCCCACCCCCCCAAAACCCACTGTACACGGGCCTTACAGTGCCAAAACACTGCAGCTCATCCGGGAGAATCACGGGGGTGGGGTTCAGTACTTCGTAGACGGGGTGCTGAACCGCCGAGCGATGTACCGGTTTGCTGTTCAGCAGCCCAAGAAAAACCCCCTGCGGGTGTGGCAGGAGGGCATGCGAATTAGCCGTTCGCATTTCCTCAGCAGGGACGAGGAGCATGCAGCAGTGGTGCTTGAAATCCTGTGTGCCACCCCAAAACCCCCCCGTATCCCCAAGCCAGCCCCACCACCTGTGCCTCGTCGGCCGCTGCCCCCTCCACCAAGTGATCAGGTGACGCTGAGGCAGTATAGCAGGCACCGCCGTACCTCACTCCTCCCACTGGCTCCCGCACCAAAGCGGCCATGCCCCACCCCGCAGTACGGTTCATTGCTCCAGCGGTGGCGTCTCAGTCCGCCCCCCCACCGGTGAGGCCGCGATTTGGGTCATTGCTCCCTGCGCAAGCCCCCCTGCAGCGACCCCAGACTTCGGCGAGACGTTCGAATTTCCACCTCTTCGGCCAGTGTGCACCGAGCGTCTCTTACTCATAGGGCACTCTTCCAAATGGCTCCAAAATGGCTCGCCAAGACCAAGTATGGTGCAAAGCCGAAGCCAAAGGCAACGGCACCACCACCATCACCACCATCGCGCGCCCCAGAGGCGCCGCACGCCGCCCCTGTCCCGGCCATGGCGCCGGCTGATAGGGGCGCGCCACCCTCTGCCCCCCCACAGGCAACGCCCCAGCCACCACCCGGGGGTGTGGATTTTGTTATGATCCCACCGCAACCCTCCGCACAACCACCACCATTGCGCGCCCCAGAGCCGCAGCAATCCGCCCCAGTCCCGGCCATGGCGCCGGTGGACTGGGGCGCGCGACAGGGTGCTCCACCCTCTGCCCCGGGAATGCGTGCCCCCGAGCCGCAGCAATCCGCCCCTGTCCCGGCCATGGCGCCGGCTGACAGGGGCGCGCGACAGGGTGCTCAACCCTCTGCCCCCAGAATGTGTGCCCCAGAGCCGCAGCAATCCGCCCCAGTCCCGGCCATGGCGCCGGTGGACTGGGGCGCGCCACAGGGTGCTCCACCCTCTGCCCCGCGAGTGCGTGCCCCCGAGCCGCAGCAATCCGCCCCTGGCCCAACCATGGCGCCGCTGGACTCGGGCGCGCCACAGGGTGCCCAACCCTCTGCCCCGCAAATGCGTGCCCCAGAGCCGCAGCAATCCGCCCCTGTCCCGGCCATGGCGCCGGTTGACTCGGGCGCGCGACAGGGTGCTCAACCCTCTGCACCACCAATGCGTGCCGCTGAGCCGCAGCAGTCCATCCCCATCAAGGGAATGCCGACTGCTGCCTCGGGTGCGCCACAAGGTGGTCAACCCTCAGCACAACCACTGTGTGCTGCTGAGCCACAACACTCCACCCCTGTCCCAGCCATGGCGCCGGTCGACTCGGGTGCGCCACAAGGAGCTCAACCCTCTTCACAACCACCATGTGCCTCTCCGCTACAGCAGCCAACACTGTTGCCCACTTCGGCCACATTGAACAACATGGACTACGGGCCCGATGACAAACCTTGTCGAAGGGTTTACGCAACGGTGGCTTGACCGCGACAGGTTTGTGACCAAAGCATCAGAGGTGTACACCGTCCATGAGATGGAGGCCGCTGAGGTGTGGGCAAACAAGAACGGCACGAACCGGAACCTGGCCTTTGAGCAATGGTGGCCCCACGATGATGGCGATGGGGATGGGAATGCTCCCCCACAGCCACAATGGGCCTCCCAAATGGAGGTTTGGGGCAACTACTACACCATTCTGCTTATTTTTCCGGGGACTGGCCCTGGGGGCATGTGTGAGGTGTTCCTTGGTGTGGTGGATGTGGCCTGCGGTGATGCGCATGAGGTTGCAACGCAGCTAGAATGCATCCTGCTGTCGTGGATTCCTGACCGTGATTGGTGGGCAAAGAGGGTAGTGACCTTTGCAGTGGACGGGGCTTCTAACCTTGGTGTGCGAGGTGCCAGTGCGCGGCAAGTTGTTGATGTCTCTATCATTGAGAGCAATGTGTTTGCCTTGATTGGGAAGTGGTTAGTGTTGATGACACCCTTGGGTTAGCCGTGCCACGTGTTGCAGCGCAAGTTGGGTCTTGCATTGGAGGCTGCTAGCCCAACCCATGTTGATTACTTGGGGCCGTCAATCGGCAACGAGGCTTGTACAATGGGGCACGGCAGTGGAAGGAGTTGCAAAAGTGTGTGCAAAAGCATGTGCAGGATAAACGTAGTGGTTTGCAGCTCATCCCCACAAGTCATCGCATCAGGTGGTCACAGGCGCATGCACGGCGCAACACTGCTTTTTTGGCCAATGTCCCTTGGGTGGCACGACACTTGGATTCCAAGGTGCAACATTCTACCAAGGAGGAGGATGTGTGGGAGGACTGCCATGATGCCAGTTTGCTTGCATGGGGGGTGGTTTATGGGGACATCCTACATGGCATGCGGTGTTTTAACAGTGTGGCACAACTACGTGCGCCCACTGGTGCACACTTAGCCACTGCAACAGGTATGCTACAAGCCCGGTTGCAGAGGGTGGCTCGCGAGGAGGGTCCAGGGTGGTTGCAATTCAAGGAGCAGACTGTGACCGGTGCGTGGCGTGGTGTGCAGTTGGTCCAGTTTGATTCAGGTGGGCAGAAGTGTGCAACAACCCCTCCTTTTGGAGGCGTTCAGGTGCGTGCAGTGACTGATGTGTTGCTTGCAGGCATCAAGGAGGGGCAGGCAACCATTGATCCCAGGGGGGTGTTGGAGTGCGCAGTATTGTTGGACCATGGCCGTTTCGTTGCCCTCCCGGTCAATGAGCGTGCTGCATATGGGGTGGAGCAGTGGCGTCAGTTCATGGCTTCACACCAAGAAGAGTTGCGCGCAGCACATGTGAACTGTGACCGTGCCTTGGTAGAGTGGGAAGCCCTTAAGGAGCACATGGTGCAGCACTTTGCAACTGTGCAAATGTCCAAGATGTGGGAGGCATGGGCACCTGAAAGGGCACATGCACAGCGGGTGAATGTGTGGCGCGTTCTCGCATTATTGCGAACATATTGCCCCGCTGAAGCTGCAGTAGAGCGTGCCATCTCTTTGCGTGGGAGGTTCTGCAGTAGTATGCATGACACTGTGGAGACACATGTCCTCACCGTGTGCATGGCATTGCATTCCAACTTGCCCCCTTTACAGCAATGGGCAAAGGGACAAGGCGTTGCAGTGGCACGCCACCTGGCTGCCCGTGCACGCTTCGATCTGCGCCCCAGACAGAGGGTTTCAAGGAAGGTAGGGGACAGAGAATCTGTGGAGGCTGCAATGCTTCAATGTCTGCAAGGTAATGAAGCAGTGGCTGATGATGGTGACAACCTGCCCTTCTTTGGAGGGCCATGTACACCACTGAGTTCAACGGCACCCTCAGGAAAGGGTACAGAACGGCACCAGGCCGATGTGGTCAGCACTGTTGCACCCGATGGGACCCCTGACTCGCATGCTGGCAACCATGACTTCATCACTTTTCGCAGAGGTATGGAGTGTGCCACATGCAAGAAGGAGGTTCGCATCTGGTGCAATACATGTCTGGTGTGCCATGCTTGCTTTTGCGCAAGTCCGCGTCCTTGTGGGAATGTGGTGGTGAATGTTGTAGATGATGTCTGTGATGAGGGGGAGAACAATAGTGCAGACGAATTGGCCACACCACGCAAGCCAAATAAGGGGCGTGGTGTGAACAGGATGCAAGCGAAATTGGTGATGGCAGCTCAGAATGGCAGGCTGCGTGATTGGGCAAAGGGGGCGTTGTTGAATCGTCTGGATGTGCTTGGTGTGAAGGTGGCAGGTAACAGCAATCGGCGGGAACTGCGGGACCTTGCTACGCAGCAAGCGTTGCCATTATTGCAAGAATGGGGTGCCTTTGTGCCGGACACGGACCGTGTCACCCGTTCTGCGGCACCACCAAGCAGCTCCCAGCCCAGTTGCTCGCAGCCAGTGGATGACATGGATGGACTCATCGATGAATGAGAGGATGCCCACGTATTTGCATGTGCCCTTTTGTTGTTGTGTGCTGTCTTCGAAGATTTTTCCCATTTTCCCTGTTGGCACATTTGATGTTCTGTGGCGTTACCATGACCATTTTATTTGTGGATCTGAATTTAACTGATGCCGATTGCAATGGTC
Source organism: Eutreptiella sp. 'Long Island Sound 2002' (assembly GCA_964036045.1). Lineage (NCBI taxonomy): Eukaryota > Euglenozoa > Euglenophyceae > Eutreptiales > Eutreptiaceae > Eutreptiella > Eutreptiella sp. 'Long Island Sound 2002'. The sequence continues at coordinate 31,956,214 of OZ038381.1, read as the reverse complement.
ATGATGCTATCCCTTGAGATGTTTCCCGTTTTCCCTGTCTGGCACATTTCCCCCACGTTTCCCATTTGGTTGTCGGTGCTACATATGGCTTTTTTGTGTGGTGGTAGTTCAATTTGCCCACTTTTCCTGCTCCCACATTTTCCCCTTTCCCCTTTCCCCTTTCCCCTTTCCCCTTTCCCAAAGTACACAAACAAATTGTCGGCTCAAACAACCAAAATCAGAATCAAATTGAAGTTGTCACATACACTGCTGTCAACAACAGGTGTGCAATTGTTTTCCAAACGGGGGGGTCTGTTTTTTCTGTGGCGCCTTTTCTCCTTGGGGGGTGGGGGGGGGGGGGGGCTGGAAAGCACCCGATAGTGGGGGGTGGGTGGGTGGGGGGGGGTTTCCTGTGAAGAATTTGGTGTGGACAACGGCGGGGGGGGGGTTGATTTAGGCATAGTTTCTCCCAATTTCCTCTAGGACCCCTAGACCCACCTCCAGTACATAAGAATATCAGACATCTTCTTGGACAGACCGCACACACAACATCCCTTATCAGACATCAGACATCAGACTTTATACACATAGCTGTCACTCCAAGCTTGATTTATAGCAACAAATGTTTGGCTTGCCATGCTCCAAAATACATTTGCGGTTGTCAATGGACTGCCAAGCGGTGTCTCCAATATGTAGCGAAGCTGCTCAAATTGCAACACAGAACCCCCTGCTCCTCCTCAAAATTTGTAGGTGGATACAGTGCTCAAGGATTTCAGCCAGGCGGAGTAACCCAACGCCATATACACACGTTCTCTTGCATTGGCGGTGCCACACGCTTTTCCCGAGCATCCCCCTTCTTCTTCAAATTGTTCTGCCCCCACTATAAATGCTGCCGCTTCACGTTGACTTTGGTGATGAGATGTCCTTTGGCAGCAGCTTTTTTCGTTCTCTTGCATTGGCGGTGCCACACGCTTTTCCTGACCATCCCCCTTCTTCTTCAAATTGTTCTGCTCCCACTATAAATGTTGCCGCTTCACGTTGACTTTGGTGATGAGATGTCCTTTGGCAGCAGTTTTTTTCGTAGTTTTCTGCCACTCTTCACACTTGCATGAGGGAGTGTTGGTTGGTATTTCGGATAGCCTACTATGTTGATGGCCGGTGCCCTAGCTTCTCCCCTTAACCTCAAGGTTGGGCTGCGGCTATGGCATATTGCATTGCTAGGCCCTTGAATAGCCGCACTGTTGCACCTCTCAGGTGTGCTGGCGGCAAAGTTTAGGCCCCACCCCGTATGCAGCTTTGGGGAGGGCGGCATAGAGTGATGCTAGGGACAAGTTCACGTCATGTTGATTGTTGTCCTATGACCTCCAACCGTCATGGGCATTGCAAGCCGCTACTAGATGCTTCATTTGATGGCCTTGGGCTGCACCACACAACAACCCACCGACATCCACACCGACACGAACACCCACACCCTCAACCCTAACCCAACCCACACATCCACATCCGCACTTGCATGGTATTTGCCGGTTGGCTGCGAAACCACCCGCCATAGTATAGCAGTGGGCAATCACAAGGCAACAGGTAGTATGCACACACATTGGTTCATCTAGCGCCTCATTGTCTGCAGTTTGGACATGCCATTTTGAATAGCTCACTCACATCTTGTATAGGCAACTTCACTTCCTAAGGAGAGACACTACAACAAGGAGAGCAAAGAGAACAAAGTGGAAAAGGAGTTTGTTGGGCCCCTTGGAATAGTTGGGTATGCGACCAACAAGGCAATTGACAAAGTTGCAATACCGGTGAGGATGCATCGGCCTCTGGGCTTTGGATTTTTGCAATACTAGGCGAGCCGCAAGGATGGGTTGGCTCTCAAGACGTGTAGACACTATCCTCGGCCATCTTCTTGGGAAACTCATCAAGGAATGTTCCAAAGTGATAGGGCTAACGTGCTCTACTATTGGCGGGCACAAGACACACCTACAAGCCGAAACTGAAGTATTTGTTGACACCTGTGGCTGCCTCTTGCGGGCAGTCCGTGTAGGGATGTGTTCGGGAGAGATGAGGTTGTGCTAGTGTGTTAGGGCTGCGCACCCCAGCTACTAGGTGGGCAGTAGATGTGCCTCGTATCTAGACGGCTAATATGTGTGCACCCAAGGACGCTTAGTGGAAGCCATGAGATGGGTGGTGCATGCTGTAGTCACAAGAAAATGACAATTGTTTGAAATCGTTCTGGTAGGTGCTTGTATAAAGCAACGATCATCACACAACAAGTCCTGAATCGTTGCGTTGCAACAAAAACTCAAGGAAACCACGGCTTTAACATTTTGCAATGCAAAAAGCTGGCCGCTATCCAATCATCAATCCAAGACTCCCTATTTCTGTACGCTCCCCAACTTCAATACTTCTAGGTAAAGGAAAAGGTGAAAGGGTGTTTTCCTTGTCCTTGCTATTGCTTCTTCCAAGCTTTATGCTTAGCCTTGAGTTGCTCGCAGGTTAGGATTTTCTCATTGGTGTCATGACATGGCACGTTCCTTTTTAACTTCCATAAGGTAGTTTCCGAACGGAAATTTGCTTTGCATCGCAGGTCTGTCACAACCATCATGCGCAAATGCGCATGGCAAGGAAATCGCTTCTTAGCCAACAACTCCCCCATAAATTGCACCAGGGAAGCTACCGCTAGTGGAAGTGCCACCGTGTGTGGGAGTTTTGGTGGGTTTCTCGGCTCTTTTACGTTTTTGATTGTGAGCTTCATGGGGCATTTTTGACATTCACTTGGGAGCCACGCAAGCTTCTTCTTTTTTTTTTATGAGACAAGCGCGTGCTTCCCGGTAAATCTCATTGGGGTTTATACATATCCACTCCACCATGACAGTCTCTCGAGGCTTATAGCCCTGGAGCACCACATAGTCACACGGTATGTGAGAGCTCCCCCCACCCCACCCCCATCAGAGTCCCCCCGGGAAGGGCGCGCGCCCCATGTGGGGCCCAAGGCCCCCAATGTGCAAGAATATGCGAATTTTACACTGAATGCCACTCCGTTTACCCGTGCACCCGACCCATTTACCCATGAACCCTAGGAATTGCAGTCTGTTGTCTACGGCCCCAAGTAGACACGGTCTGCTGATTTTAGACACCGATGGCATGTTATAGACCCGAAGTGCCAATATTTGGGGGCTGAAGGCGTCCTTGCCCAAAAACGTTCCACTAAGTCTATCTGTGCACATCGTAGTCTGTAGATATTGTCTGCCCCAGTTAGCCACTGTCTGCTCATTGTAGACACTGTCTGCATGTTGTAGACACAAAGTGCCAATATTGGGGTCAAAAAATGGGCTGCTGACGGGGTTTACCGGTGCAAGAATAAAGGGGGAGGGCAGAGCTGTCATTAGCCTCACATACTCACGCCACGCAACCGTATCTTTTCACTGTGACGGATAGTACCAGACCTGTCAATGTCTTCGTGCTTTTGGCTCACTCGCGTCTGCCCAGTGATTCCCACGGGCACAGCACTGGCTCAAAAAGCCTGTAGAAGAGAGGTTCTGAAAAAGGAACTTGTTGGCCCTGTCCAATTCTGGGTCTGAGGAGGGGTGTTTGAGGCCAGCGTACCGGAGCCTCCATCCACACAAACCAAATATCCATCAGTCATAGTCATGTGTGTTTTCCTTGCCTACAACTGCTTGTGCCGAAGATGCAGTTTGGGTTATTTGTTCCCCTACACCCTTACCCCCACTTCAGCCCCGGAGGATGCCTCCTGAATTCGGCACCCCGCATTGTGTTCAGCAACGGCCTGAACATCAGATGATATTCATGGGCACATCCCCCCAGCAGTCGCACTTTGACGTCTGTGTCCTTTCCTAAGGCCATACTGATATGTTGCAGGATTGACAATCTTGCATCGTGCTTCTGCGCACTAGAGGCCATGGTCACTGCCCCTGATCTGGAGGACGACACGCAGTGCCGTGCCATTGTTCTCTTTGACAATGAGGAGGTCGGTAGTGAGTCCTACTCGGGTATGAATGGTGCTTCTGCATTTCGACCCCACGAATCAAATGTGCACCCCGCCCCCTGCCAAACTCCAGCCACGCATGCTGAGAGACTCAATACTAAGTCTTGCATCACAGGAATCACATTTAATGCAGAAGCAAAATGAGACACAATTCTCGTGATGTCAGAACTCGCATGACTGCAAATTGGTAATGCAAGTGCATATGATGGAGAAAGGTACAATATTTCGCCAGAAGGCATTTGGCTTCTGTGCCTGAGGACTGGTTCATCAAGTTGGTTCTGGTAACACTTTCAGCAGTGCGTTGACTTTGCAGCCATTTGACGGGTGTTCCGAAACCAGTGTTGCTGACCCCCCCCCCTCTTCCTGGGCAGGCATCGTTTTGACACACACAATGGTTTTACTGAGGTAGAGCTGAAGTTTCAGGGACAGCAAGAACCCATTTTCTTTCCTAACCCAGTGCTCAAACTGGTGAGGCACCAGGGACATGGGGGGACCATCGGCCACTTCCTGCGGCCAGTGTCACATGGCTCATGGGCATCGGTGTCTGCTCATATTCAATCCATGTTTCCATCGAAAGCTTTCCTGATGGTCCTGGGGATGCGCTCCTTGCGGCTTCTCACTGACCCCCCCCCCCCCCCCGCCCCCAACGTGCAGTTTCGGGGGCAATTTCCATTACCATCTCAGTTGACCAAGCAGGACTTAAATATGGCCAGCACTACGTACTGTGCCTATGGCTGCTGTAGGAGAAGAATTAATCGGCGCAAAATTGTCCCAACAAATTTCGCAGAAGAAAGACTCAAAAATGGAAAATTCGGGCTCCCTGGGCTTACTGGCAAACAAATGGCCACAGCAACGTGCGAATTGATTACTTGGGCATCTGCAGACAGGTGAAATTTTGCCATGCACCCCAGCCTTCCCACGTCATTTGCATGACCTCTTTTGTCCATTCATATGCTGAGTTACCCCCATTGAGAATCTGTGGTCGGTGAAAGATTGCAAAATCTTTGCACAAGTTACTTGAGCGCACCACATGATCCCATGCAGCACATATCCTTTCACTTGTCCCCTTGTCATCTGCAGTCACCATGTTCATATTTTCAAGTTATCCCCTTGAAGTGCAACTGCCTGATATGCTGTATCTCATGTATTAACCCGACAATGGGCCTCCGATTTGTGGAATGGGAAGTACAATCTGCAGTGCCATCGGATGGCAGACAAATGGTGGTCTGCCTGAGTGTCACAGTGGACAGGCTGCCATTTGCATTGTCTTCATTTTGTTCCAAAAATTGGAAGTCTGCTATCCTTTCTGTTTGAATTTCATGACACTGTTTTGCTCATGTGTAAACCGTCAGGATGCAATGACGTGCATATGTTTTTGATTGACAACACAAATACTGCAATGTCATGTGCTATTTTTCAAGCAGCTGCATGCATTTGTGTTGTATGAAGTGCAATCCCAGTGTCCAACCACTTTCTACTTTGCTTGGGGGCCGGGCCGTGGGGGTGCGACTCCGCGGGTCCGAGGACACCAACTACCTCCCCCCCCCTCCCCCCTTCCTTAGGGGGCCTCCCGCCAACAATTAGTTGCCAAAGGTGCTGCCCCCAGGAGTCCATGGCCTAGCCCTAACCCTAGGCCTAGCTCTAACCCTAGGCTACCGTCAGAGTTAGTGCTGGCGTCCAAAATGAAGAGGAGTGATGTGGCAAAAGTAGCCACAGACGAAGTTTGGGGGATCTTGTTCAACCTAATCAACATGGCTGGTATGGCCAAACCAGCTCGCTGCAAAGGTTAGGTTTCGGTTTAGGTTGATGGTATGGTTAGAGGGAGGGCAAGGGGAGGTAAGGGGAGCCTGTGATTGACCAACGCTTGGCATCGGGGGCATGCCCCCCCCCAAAAAAATCACCCCACCTGGACCCCCCCCCCCCCCAACCGACCCTCCCGCGGGGCTGAATTAAATGCTAGTCTTGCCACTGGTCAAATCAAAAGTAACGTGTTTATTCGTTTATTTTTCAAAAATGCCGGATTACGGGCAACCGCCATTGTTTGTCGTTGTTTATTGAACTTTATTTGTGTTTTTTTTATATTCTTGCATTGCTTGGGGAAGGTTTTCGGCTGTCTGGCTGTGCAATTTCTTGGATCCTGGGCACCATGGGTGTTCGTCAACCGTTGCGCCCAAATAAACAAGTTACTAGTCACTGGTCAAATGACCTCGGACTAGTGTTTATTTCAGGCCTGCCCTCCAGGACCCCCCCCCCCCCGTTGCCCCTCCCAGAACCCCCCCCCCCCCCTAGGGGGCTTCCGGCCAACGGTTAGTGGTAGGGGTAGGTGGCGTCCAAACCCAAGAAGTCACCCCTCCCTCCCTGTGGCTTGGGGAATGATTATCAGCTCCACAGTCTTTTACACACTCCCAAAAAAAATCCTGCAAAAATGAAATATATCTTGTTGCAGCTGCTCTGGAAAATTGATGTTTGCGAGAATAAATCCCAGAAATGAATTACTTTTTCGGCTGGTTTGTAGGGCTGTTGCACTGTAATTGCAAAACATAGTCTTTGGTGCCTTTACGACAATTAGGGTGGGTACCAGATGCGATAAGCGCACGGTGCGCACATGGTGCACAAGTGGTGCATATACTGGGGTTGTTGCATGGGCCATTTCAGCTAATTTAGAGGCTACGTGCTGTTGGCGCTCATGCTTTTGCCCAAAACTGTACCTGACACTGCAGAAGGAATTTGGGCAGTGTAGCCACATGCGATATTGGGATTGGTATGCAATAATGTGTCATCTTTCAGCCTGTTGCTGGTTGCATGTGAGCTCGCCATAATTCTCCCCACAGCAACTTCCACCCAGGGACAGTATTTACAAGGGTTGCAAAGGTAGACCTTTCCTGGAGGATTTGTTCCTGACACAGTTCGCACACGGTGCGCGCGCGGTGCATGAACTCCCTCTTGGTGGTTGGTCCTAAAAATGCTTGCACGGTGGTGGAGAAAGACACTGGATCATGTGCTTGTTGTGTTGCCCTGCTTTTGCCCTGTGTTTACAAGGGTACGCCGTGATGTATGCCTTTGCGTGTTTATGTCCGAGGCACCTCACTTCCTCCCACCTCCTCCACTCTGGGCTGCGCATCCCATGTCTTTTTCAGGTGCTGGCTGCACACATCTTACGACGCTCGTGAATCGTCTGACAACTGACTTCGGATCCGGAGAGCGCCACGTGGAGGACCACGACATTGCATTGGCACACAGCCTCATCTTTTCCGCAGACGGAGCACATGCCGTGCATCCCAACTACATGGAGAAGCACCACGCCCTGCACCGCCCGGTATGCAGGCGCTCAGGCAAGGGGGTCCTCTGTTGACACCATGTTCTCCCCCAACACATTCTTGCTGGTTCTCGCTGCCACAAGCTGCAAAAAGTGGCCTAGTGACACACTGCATGTTCAGCCTTTCCCAAACGTGAACGAATGCCATCAGATATCATAGTTCTCTGACATGTGAAGTCAGAACACCCAAAGAAGGGATCATCTTGCTTCTTCCACGATTCTCTCTTCAGACGTCTTGTGCTGCCCGCTTTTGTTGACAACCTTCCGCAGCCTGAAATGGGAGGAGCTGTGTGATGGCCACCATTCACGATTCTCCTAGAATAGTGGAAGCTGCCTCGGTGTACCTGGAGTCAGGATCGCATTGCACTTTCAGCGAAGGTGCTGTGCTGTATTCAGCACCACCGCTCCAGCACTTCTGTGAAAAGGAAGCCATCCCCATGACACCAGGGGCACTATAGCATACAGTATGGGCACCAAGAACGTGGCGAATGGAGGGGTTGTTGGTGCGATCTCTGTTCAGCGATCAGATCTACGGCGGACAATGTCAGAGGTCAAACAATAGTGGGCCAATTGAAACAAATGGCTTTGCGCCATTCAGTCATCTGGATGTCCAGCAGTGTGTCCATCCATCAGTTGAGATGCAGGGACTGGGTGTCATAGTGCGGCCAGTGCAGCCAACGCCACAGGGGTGTCCACTTCAGTTTCACCGTTACCTTGTGGCTGCGATGCTTTGGATTCTTCTGAAGCATTCTGCACTTCTACTGGGGTTGCTCCATTTCCTGCGTGCAGGGGACGCGGATTGACTTCCATAACCCCCTTAATTGTGTTCTTTTCATATGCCTCCCTAAGCGATGGCGGGTCTGGGCTCCTATTGCCGACCGGTAGGCAGCTGGGCCGGCAGGGATATGCTGAAAATCACAATTTTTGGCTGAACCCGCTGCCCCCAGGCGGCTTTGAGTCCAGCTTGCATCATCATTTGCCGACAATGGGAGGACGAACAAATTCATTGGGCAGTAGGACTCTTCTACAAGAGCCTCAGAGGTTGTCAGATCAAAATCAGGCCGTCCCGCAGGTTGGAATTGCCACATACTCCCCCCCCCTCCCCCTCTGTTTTTGGGATCTTTGCGTTCCGTAGCCCAAGGGGTCAAAATCAGGGTTCGACCCCTTGTAAATCCTTTTATGTGAAAAAAAAAGTCAAAAAACAGTATCCCGTGATGAGTTTTTTTTTTGGTTGGGGACGCCCCAGAGCCCCCCCCCCCCTCCCCTAGATGTGTTTATTTTGTTTCCCATTCCAAACACGGAGGGCCCCCTCCCACCGCTATACATGAGCTCCAAAGCAGGGTTTTGGGGGCATTTCTCCGTGGCAGCATAAAGCGTTTCTTTTGTGCCCTTGTCACATGTTGAGGAGGATTGCTTTGGTATTTTACCTCGACCCAAGGCTCTTTTTGTTGCAGATACAATGTGTCAATGCCAGTAAGCTGCTTTTTTTCAGCTCCCTGGCCCACCTAGCACACTCCCCAAAAACCATGAGACACACCACAAAAGAAGTAAGAGGCTCGCGAGGTGACGCACAAAAAGCGATTTCCACACTTTTTTTGAGCGCACCCATGGATGAGTATCTGTCATCTTGGTCCCCCTCAAGTGAATGCAAATTTGATTGAGCGAACTGGATCAAATGGATCGTTGCAACTAGATTGGTAACCAGCATTCTTCCCTCTTTGTTGCGAGTTTTTTTTGCATGGGTTAGATCATGGATGTCTGGATTGATCCAACATGATGATTTTGGTTGGTTTCCTCTCAACTACATGATATTTCCATGTGTGGAATGGGTCATTTTCCAACAATATTGCTTTTCCCTAAGGTTTAGGTAAAGCTTCTACGCAGGGTTGGTGCTCCTCCTTGACCCTCCCCACCTACACCCTCTCCCATGCACACCTCTTGCTCAAGCTATCCTCCTCCCTGAAAACAGAATTGACGGGGGATGGCAAACAACATTTCTGCTCCTCTTACAGCAACTATGCATTGATCTAGACCCTGAGGGCAAGGGGTTCAGGTTTGAAAAAAATTGCGTTCTCATCATTGTCATGCAAAAGATACCAAACCAGCTACCAAGCCCAAGTCCCACCATCATTTTCAGCCTCTCTTCTCAACGGAATGTGATGTTTTTGCCATCGAAAATGATCCTAATGCTTCTGGAAAGCTTGTTTGACTCCTGCCTCCTATGATTATCACCAATGTTGCCTACAATGATTGTGGTGTGGCCCTCTCCATGGACCTCTGATTTCAGCCTCTGATGGTCAAAAAATCGAAATTTCCAGAATAATTTTGGTTGTTTTATTCCTGCACCATTAACATTAATCCCCATGTAAACTCTGCTGTATTCCTGCTTTTCATGGTTGTCAGCCATTCTGTGGCATCTGAGCGTTCCATTTTTTGGCATTGGGCTAGTTTTTTCATTTCTTGTCTTCAAAAATGATCTTAAACCACCCCCAAAGGTGCATTTCATCTCACTGGAAAGGGAAAATTTTGCTGTGGTTGGCACCATGTAAAGGGACTGTTCCCCCTCTTTTGATGGTCAATGTAAAAAAAACCAAATTTCAAAAATTCTATTTCGCTTTGTGTGGTACAGTGCTCATCACTAGAGGCCTTGTCTTAACAGGCAAAGCCCCCTTGCTCCAGATACAGTCCCTCAGGCATTTTGGTTGTTGGGATTTTTTGTTTTAGGGGGGGCAAGCATTCCTATTTGACACGAGACCATATTCCTAGGTTTGGGGGTTGCCAAGTCAAAATTTTCTAGTTTGAAATGTCTTAGGGGGGGGGGGGGGGGCTTTGGCGCTTGCACCACCCAGGATGCACCCTGCAGCACGCCTTTGGAATAAGTCCACATTTCACACATTGCTTCGGGGCCGTAATTTCTTGTTTGTACAAAGCAATGGTGTCAAACCAACCCCCTTGGTACCATCGTTTGTGAACAAGTGCTCCAAATGACCATTGAATGGGGGGGTTTTTTTCTGTTTGTAGGTTTTGGTGTTTTTGGGTGGTGAGAGAGTTATTCCTGGATTGTGGCGCATGAGTATATCCCATAGTGTTTTGCACCATGGCGGATTGTTAAAAGCCTGTGTGGAGGTTGGGGCCAAGGCCTAGTGGGCGGAGAAATGTGTGCCTCTTAGAGGTGCATTAGCGATGGCAATGTCATGGCTGCTGTGCCTCCATTCAATCAACACAAATTGAACAATTGAGAGGGCAAAAGCGTATAACATGGTCAAAGATCTTTGAGTGGTCGTTGACCACCACAATACTACTTTTTCCCACGAGTGGCACACTCTACAAGTCCTTGGTTTGGCCAGACGGCCGCATAGTTGCACCGTGTGCATGTTGCACTCTAGGGGCCCCATATAACGATTATCATGACAAATTTTGGTGCTACAATCAGCAAATTTGTCTGGAAGAGGGGAGATGGGGGGTTAGCCCCAAAAGGGGAGGGGGGTCCCGTTTAGAAAACCATGGGGGGGGGGGGGGGGGGCTCACCAAGAACTCACACTCCTCGCGCTCAAGGAGTGTGGAAGCGAGGTTCATAGGTGGTTCCTACAGGGCATCATGGCAGGCGCAACATGGACAGCAGCACTGGCACACTTTCGCAATCTGTGCCCAACTGGGTGCTACCCGTATTGCGCCTTTGGTGTCCGGATCCGGATCTAGCCGAGGAGGATGAATAGCACATGCTCCGGACGTGTCCGGCATGGCGTGACACAAGGAACACATACCTGGTCCCAGTGATGGTGCTAGCCAAACAACTCAAGTTGGCCACTAGGGCAGTGGCCCGGGACGAGGGACTGAAGAATGTTGATGCATGGCTTGGAACTCTAGCTTAAACCCATTCAAAGTAGCCAAATGTTGAAATTTCAGGCACCTGGTCAATTTGAAGCACCATTGCTGTTTAGACACAACAATGGATGGCAAAGATAATCGTCACATGAAAATGCAATGATTTTGTGCCCGCTACCATATTGCGTCATCCGTACTTAAATGGCAGGGCTGGGCATTGGCTCTGTGATTTGCTTGTGGGGGCCCATTGCAAAAAGAAAGAAAGATAATTGATAAATTGATTGATAAATGATCATTCAACTGGTGCAAGTCGGGGTGTAAAAAATCCTTCAAGATCTGGGGTGGACAGAGGGTTTCTAGCAACAAGCAACAAGCTGGATGTACTCTTGGCTAATGAAGTTGCATCATGCACAGCATGAGTCAAAACTCCATGGTCTCGGCCAGTTAGCAGAGGTCCAGGGTTCCGATGACTGGCCAAAATGGGAAAAGAAAACTGGTTTGGGGGGGTATGGAGAGGCAAGTGGTGGCTGCCTGATACATGGGAACCCATTTGCAGAATGAAAAACGCCTTGCTTTGGGTTCGAGCACTTTGTTGACCCAGTGCAGCCCAACCCTAATTTGGTGAGGAGACATTGCCTTTTCCGAGCTCTATAATTGGATTAGGGTCAGCGTCAATATGGCAGCGGAAATGCAGCAATTGAGCTGTTTTCAGTGGCGGCATGCTAAGGAACACGTGGGCCAAGTTGCACAGCAAGTGAAACAGCAAAAATAGTTGGACATGTTGGCATTTTGGAAACCTGTAGTCCAAGATTGGGTAAAGTTTTCAGACCCCCACCTGTTGTTGTACTATGCGTCAGCACTATGCCCCAGTCTCATTGAGTGTGAGTGCCTAATTTTGTAACTGAATTGTTAACATGATTGAGCAACTCCTTGTAACGACAAGGGATGTTGGCCCTCATGGTTACAATATCCTTACGATGATGTTGTTGCAGAACTGCGAGGAAGGGATTGTGACCTAGAGCGTAGCACTTCAGATGAAGAGCAATCATTGCACACTCTAAGTACCACATTGGCATTATCATCATCATCATCATCATTATCATCGTCCTCATCCTCATCCTCCCCCTGTTCCTCCCTGTCACTACAACAAAAAGTAGTGACATAATTTTACAGAACATAAGTCAGAACATCAATCAGCACTGGACACTGAAGAGGATGCTGATGCGAATGAGCATCCTGAAGAGGATGGATGAGGATCAGGATGATGGGCATGACGGCAACGACAACGACGACGATGATGACAAGTAGCCTTGCACTGTCCAGAAGAAGGAGTGCCAACGCATACCCCTGTGACCCCTCCCTCCCTCCTCCTCCTTCAACGCAGGCCAGCCCCAAGATACTCCTGTCAAATGTATCTTAGCAGAGCAGGGACTGGAGCGCGCATGGCCTCCCACTGGGACGAATTTGGTGATTGCGCCTGACCCAAAATGGAGACGGGGAAGCAATCACACCGCCGTAGTACCATATCCAAATGCAGCCGTTCCTCAACCCCAAGCCGTATCCCGCTTCAATTCGGACTCTGATTCAGTCCCCTGTGCTTGATAGCACCAAACCTGCTCCTGTTCAATCCTGCTAGCACCCTTTATCCACGCTCAATGTCACAGTCTGTGATGCACCTTCCTTTTCACAACAGCATCCAAATGCACACCTCTCAGGAAATGCACAAGGGTGTCGTCCTGAAATTCAATGTCAACCAGCGCTATGCCACAAGTTCAGTCACGGCTTCAGTAGTCCGTGAGATGGCCCGGCGCCACAACATCCCTCTGCAGGTCTGCCAAGGCCAATGCAACAGTGTGTGTGGCAGGACATATGACATGTTTCGTATGGGTGTGGTGTGTGCCCTTTCCATGCGTTCCGCACACGTGTTTGCATTTTGAGTGAGGATATATTGCATTGGCGTTTTGGCCTCATGCTACAGTGTGAATGTACCGTGAGTATGCAGCGTTTGGGTGTGGATCGATGATTAGGCAGGGGGTTTGGGGGGGTTGGGGCAATGTTTCGGCGCTCGAGTATGCCATGGAGGCAGGGCACGCATCGTGAGGAGAAAACGGTGGTGTGGGTCTGGGATCGCAACGGACTTGCACAAAGTGAGATGTGCACACAATGTACGAGTGCTTGCATGTACATTTCTAAGGAAAGGAATTTGATATTCAACAAAAAGGTATTGTGGAATTCTCCAAAACTTTCCTTCATAACTACTGTATGCCAAACATGGCAGAAAACCCCTCGTGCCCTTTTTTGCTTTGCAGGACTTCTCTGTGGGCAATGACACCCCTTGTGGATCTACTATTGGCCCTATCACCGCCACGCGACTGGGAGTCAAGACCATAGACATGGGGATTGCCCAGCTCAGCATGCACAGCATTCGGGAAATGTGTGGTACAATGGACATCCTCCACATGTGCCAACTTTTCAATGTATTCTTTACGGAGTTTCATAAAATGAGACTGAATGACAATGAGTGAGAGGAGATGTGGTGGAGTGGGCAGTTTTCGGGAGGGATGAATGCAGCAGTTGCAGATTGAAGGCCTGTCAGAGGGCCACTTTGGGTGTGTATAGAGTGGTATGGCAAGTGGTTAAACACATAAAGAGGGTGAGGCGACGCTTCGACAGGCGTCAGCATTATATATTTCACAGCAGTGCCTCCATGTGGTGTGCATGTACGCAGAGTCCCTGTGCCCCCATGCCACAGCTAATGTCGGCCACCTCTCTTCCCTCAAGGAGAGCCTCATGTCCCCATCCGCTGGGTTTTGGTACCGAGCTTTGATTGTTGCTGCAGGGCCTACTTGTACAGGGAAGAGGTATTCTGTGTGGCATTGCAGCCGCTCTGCAAACTGTGCTCTTGCTTTGGCGCATCTAAATCTGGGCCCTGCTGCATGGCAACTGCAGCCCTGTGTGCCCATAACCAATTGTGCAGCAACACAACTGTTGTAGTCCACAGTGGCAGGAAACAAACTGGCACAGCAGCATTGGCAGAGCCCCGGCAATGAAGATGTAAGCCATGGGTTGCCTCCACAATGTTTGAGCATTGGCTGTCTCCATCTGAAGCTGTCAACAGTACACTGGCATTGTCCTGCATTGAGGCCTGCACAGTTTTGCTTTGCCACTGCTTTGGTGCTGTGCCTGGTGGGTTCTGTACCTTCTTGCGCCCATGACTGTGACATCATAAATATGGAGCAGGAATGTGCTTGATGTTTGGCATATGGGACCAGGGGGAGGATAGGCAAAGGAACCTGGAAGGCGGTGGGGCGGCACGCACATTGGAAGCCCCCCGCCCCCCCCCCCCCCGCCCCTGCACCCAATGGGATGCACCGAATGCACCGGATGCCCTGTTTTGTGTGGGCATGGCTGATGAGTGATGCCTTGATGAGTAGTGCGCTGGAGTGGTGGCTCTGCTGCGGACTGAGTGTTGTCTCAGTGCCGCTTGTTGTTTAAAGAACATCGTTTTACAATCATAACGGGAAAAGGACCTCAGCAACACCGGAACTTCAACTTGGGTTGCACTATTCGCATACTTGCCGCGAGTGGTGTGCGCGGTGTCCGTTTTGTTTACTAATTTTCAGGATGAAGTGTTGAACCCCCCCCCCCCCCCCTTTTGTACCCCGTGTCACCTCTCCCCAGAATTTCACGGCTGAAGCACCGTAAAATTTTTGTCACAGGCAAGCCACGGGAAGACACAACGAAACAACAAGACACGTTACAGAGGAACGGTATGGTGTTGTGTGTGGGAATGCATTGGTACAATTTGGGTCACAGTGTGCATGGCATTACAAGGACACAGACGATGGAAAGTGGGTTAGGGATAAATCAAAATTGTGCAGACTGCTTTGTTGCGGAGGAAACTTCCGAATAACGTTCAGGGGGTTGAACGAAAAAACCCCTGTTGCCGGTCCCTGTCAGAGTTGGAAATTTGGGACATTGGGAGATTTGGAAATTCGCATTGGAATTGTGTGGAATTGAATTGTGCCCCACGTGGGGCGGCCGGATTCAGAACGGAACCCCTGCCTTAACTCGCCAGCACCACGTGGTACTGGCCGCTTGCCTGAGTGGGGGTGGTGTAGGAAGTAGAAACCTGCCGGGCGAAGGTTTTTGCTGGGTCGGAAAAATAGCCCAATTGCGTAGACCAAGGACAGGGTCGGCTCCATTCTCCACATGAGGACTGACAGCCCCCGGGCAACCGTGCGGCTTCGCAATCATGGTCCGGCCACAGTGCTTGCGGAGGTTGAGCGTGGGCTCTCTCTGTAGGTGGTCGCGAAAGCACACACCCCCCAGCTCTCGGCTCCTGCACTTTGTGCCGTCAGTGGACTTAGGGTCCGCTGTGCTTTTTGTTATTCATGTCCTTGTCAGTGGCCGCACGACTCCACAACGCCCCGCTCACCCTACCGCCACGAGAGACGGAGTTGGGGTGGATCCCCTTCATAATCTGCCCAAGGCCATTGCCTAGGGCATGGGTGACAGGGAGTCACATTGGCGTGGGCCAATAGGCGACATGTTCAACGGGGACTATTCATGGTAAGCACCGATTCGGTAACAGTTTATTGTTTGTGATGTTGGTGGTTTTGTTCTGGTATAGCCTATCTTTTGGGGCATTTTGTAGTCCTTTGAGGCAAACCAGGGTTGGCGCCGGTCCACCAAAAGTAGCGGCTGTGGTTTGTTTCCCTGAAACACGTTATTATTTTTTTTTATAGATGAGGGAATCCACGTCAAACTCCGGTTTCCACTGGTGGTACAACCACGAATCTTTATCAGTAGTGATGCGGCCTCGCATAGGGCATTCGACCGTGGTAAGGCAAAAACCGGGGAGTCTGTCACCCCAACTCAAGGGCGCACACCAAAGTGTGGGAGTCCATGGTGGGAATGAGCAAAAAAGTGTGAAAAGGGGCGGAAATGGGTGAAAGTGGGTGAAAATACAAAAATGCCATGTCCCCAATGTGGAAGAAGCATCAAAACCTACGTTAGGGGCAACAATGATGCCCCCTAGTATCACAAAGTATGGGCCTCCAGTACGGCTAGACGCCCAAATAGTTACACTGCGCCCGCACTGCGCTTAAGGCGCCCCCTTTATGCAATTGTTTGTGGACGACTGATGTTTGGGAAGCGAAACGGTCAACCACTAACGCCAAAAGGATCTACGGCGCTGCCGCTGTAAATTTTTTATGGCGCTTCGGCCATAAACTCTACGGCTAGATCCGGTATAAGCAGCCCCAGCCGAGCACCATACGTGCCTCTCAGCGGGACGGAAGATCTAAATCTCACCATCCAAGACATGAGGGAACTATGTTCCTTCCAAAAGTACCAGTCCGGTGACGATATGGTTGAAGATACATTAATTGGTGGTCCGTGCAGACGATTTGTTTTGTGGTTCTTGAGTTTGTCGAACCGGGACAACAGATCCCAAAAAGTTTCTAAGCACCTCGTGGAAAATTGGCCCAAGCGGGGTGGTCGCAATGGGACCAGGTGGGTGAGCACTTTCGCCCGAAGTTTGTGGACTTGTTTCAGCTCCATGCGAACATGGAGTGTGGGTATTTTAAGACACATCTCCTGTGCAATAACTATGGTGGACAGGCGGCTTAAGAATCTAAGCCGGTTCGAGGCCGCACTGGTGGCAGGCACTGGCCTTGTGCTACCCCACAAGGAAAATGTTTCAGAAGCAGCAATGGAATTTGCACAAGCCGTAAGTACTGGCATTGGCAGCTACCCATTGCATGGTGTTGTGCATAGACAACTATAACAAATGTCGCTATAGCCGGTTTGTTTGCCGGAAGCGCGATATTTCAATCAATGCAACCGGTGTTGCGGCTCTCCCGTTGCTTGACCCAGAAGGTGGGTTCCCACTTCTAAACGACAGCTTGTGCATACTAGAGCTACTGGAAGGTGCACAAGACCTACCTAAGATACTATAGAATGCTACCCGAGTGTTGCGCGCAGGAATTAATTCCCTGCACGAGCAACATTTGGGTTATGATTCTGTTCGGGTGCTGTTGGATATAAGACTGTATGGTGTGACTATTGCACCCTGGTGGACGACCGATGTGCTACCTTTCAATGTTTCTGCCCGATAGGGGCTGCTGAAAGTGTGCCGCAACGTAATGGAGTGGCAACAACGTACGGGGCAAAAATGTACCCCGGTCCTATGTGATGTGGATATGTATTTCATAATCCACAAGCTGCATAACAACGTGACGTACACTACTGTTTGGCTAGTGGCATGCGTGCAAGTATTGTTTGATCATGTGCTACCGCCAGTTTCTAACCTTTTGGACCGCGCTGGAACATTCCCGGATCACCCCACCTCCAAAACCATCCGTACGAACTTGAATATTGATATGGTGGAACAGATGGTGCTGAGTGCTTTCCCAACTTCCGGCGGGGTCACCCCACATATTTGTGGTGATTTGGCAACACTTGCAAGGCTAGGCAAACTTTACCGCGCTGGCTCCGTAAAACGGGAGCACCTACAAGCATTGCACCACCTACAAGCATTGCTCCACCTGTTTAGGGACTATGTCCCCGCGTTGTTCTACCTTGGGTCCCTGTGCGTAGTCTGCATTGGAGGCGGCACGAGGTGGACATGGGTTCCAGCTTCTCCTCACAAAAAGCTGCACCAGGTATAGCATCCATAAATGGTTGCCACTGTAGCAGGGCCAACACTGTGCCATCTAGGTATTTCCGGCAGCCTTGTTTTTCACACAAGGCTAGCAACATAACAGTGCTAAACTGCAGAATCTCGTAGGCATCAACGCCTACCCTCTGTGAACTCCAAAAAGCTGAGGACGAAGACCCAACTATCATAACCGTTCCAAAGCATCAAAAGCACTGCCGTTACCAGAATAGGAAACCAAACGAGCCCCGTGATATAACAGATCCTCATCTGGCTCGTACGTTTCCCGTACGGGTACAACATTGTACCAGACAGTTAATTGCCACTATTGTAGCAGGGATTGTGCGTAAATGCCACTAACCTCTAACGTGACATCGACCGGTGGACCCTATACCGCATGGCCACAAAGTTACACATTTCTAGATTGACTTTGGGTCTCTCCACTTGACCTCACTGTGAAGGTTGAGGCTGTAAAACAGATGTGAAACTTGTTGGCCCCTATAGAGATACGGGATGGTATCGCAATCCCGGACGCAGTTCTACAAGCCCAGGATGTGTTTGGTACTATACCCCTACGTACCACTGAATTGTTCACCGTACAAAAAGGCCAGCTGATGGTTCAGATTGACTAAAAACTGATGCTTCATCATCCAAGGCCTAAGCCTAAGCCAAGGGCTGCTGCACAGCGCCAACCTAAGCCAACAAGTCACCGAGGCAACTTACCTAACCCATCTAAACCCAAAGCCCCACCACAATCCAAACCCAAGCCAGCCCCCGAGCAAGCTATTTCATCCGTCTGGGACACACCCGCCGAAACGACCGGCATGAGACATCTTGGACTTCCTCGAGATGCGAAGGAAAAGGATGTGTTCTTAGATTTACGGCGCGAGCATCCTACAAGCCACTTTGCTCCACGGTCCAGTGGAGGATGAGGTGGACACATATGAGGCCTTGGCACTAGCTGGTAGAGTGAGTGAGCTTTCAAACGCCGCCACTCCAAAGCATTCTGATTTTGTATTTAGTTGACAATTAAATAGAACAGAAGATATGTGTGTGTCTTTCCACATTTTGCATGATGTCTTATGTGAGGGGAAGGTAGCTTGCATTTGTCTTTAGCTAGGGCAGTTTGGGTGACCTAAATTTGGGGGCATTTGGAAGGGGTGTGCCTTGGGGTTTTTTCGGGAGGACCTACTCTAAAAGTAGCGCGCAATGCGCGTGCAGTGCAAGGATTCCCCCTAAGAGTGTACTACATAAGGATTTATGAGGGCATACGAATGCACCACTGTGCAACACAAATTGAACAAATTTTAGTGCCCAGAACAGGACCCCTTCCGGGGGTGCTTCGTTTGTGTTTCTGTGTTCGCCTAGCTGCCGCTAAGGTGGCAGTTACTGGTGGTTAGGCACTGGACCCACCATTGGCTCCTGTTGCGCATCATCCGAACAGGCCCAATTGAGCCGGTGTGTTTTTACCATTTTTAGTATGAATGCAAGAGTGGGTGTGCGAGCTGCTGCTTTTTAGGCGCCCATATCATTCTCAAATTGTAGAGTGCTGGTCCGACATTGGGACAAGGGATTTGGCGGCAAGCTCGCGCCAAAGAAGTTGCCCCATAGTGTGCCCTCAAGTGTTCACCATGCCCCTCCACATGGCACACGTGGTTTGTGAATAGCGGGTTCGGTGTGTGTCTGGTACAGCACATGGGGGATAAGCACCACCTGCAATATGGTGACGACAGTCAATTTCCCCCCTTTTCTTTTTTCTCAGACACACAAAAAAACACACAATGGCACCCCGTGACTGCCATGCAGCACAACACCACCGACGAGGACACTACCACCATTCCTGACGGAGGGCGGCCTCAAAGCTAGGGACAACAGTGGATCCGATGTCTGCTAGAGGTCCCACCTATTCTGGGATGACTCCGGACACAGCCCTAACCAACTAGCAACATGAACCATACGGCAGAAGTGATGTGCCAAAGGAGGACGAGGAGTCCGAAAATCTGGACGGCTATGGGCCAGAGTATGTGGGGCTCCACAGGACCAAGAGGCCGAGGAATATGCCGACGTGCACTTGACGCTGTTTGTGCAACCGGGATGTAGAGTACGGCAGATCGCTCTGCCACAACATGCTATTCCGACACAGGCTATTGGTCGGGAAGTGTTAGAGGCGAGCTACCGACGGAACACCGGGAACACTGAGGCCCTACGGGACATAGGGAATGCTTTTGGGTATGGTATCGGCCAGTATATTATATCTGGGGCGTAGACGTCTCCATGGACGAGATGGACTTCGGCACACAGGGGATGTTCGGTCAGTGCCGACTATTGAATGACCGACTAGTGGAACGCTATGTAGATGGGCTGGCACAAGGCGACCCACTCTACAAGATCAATGTCATTCTTAAAGACTATGTTGGTATGTCACTTTGTCGCACGTTGACCGTACACTTTACGGCGCTAGCGACGTAAACTACACCACGCAAAGATGTGTAGTCGATGATCCGTTGTTGTGTCCGTCATATACCTTTATAATCTCCTAGGAGCAAGCCAATGTGCATTGGCGGACAGCACATTACAAAGCCGTGCAGGGTACGGCATAACTATCTTTTGGATATTGGGGCACCGCCACATCAGATTTCCACGCATCTCCAAACCGTGTCTACGGCGATTTTTGCACGGCATATCCGAAAGCCGGACTGCCGACCTTGTTGACTTCCTCCTCCAGAGGATTAGGCAGCAAAACGTCGCCAAGCAAGGCATTCACCTCAGTCCAGATGCGTTGTTTGCAGGCGTGACTGCATCGGGAGTGCGACTCATGGACATTGGCAGCCTTGAAGACCAAAAGACACAATGCCTTGCCCAGCAGGCAGAAATGCTGGGCAAAAGGGTATGCTAAATTTTGCCACCGTTTTTTCGGTACACGTTTTTCTTCACATTGTGCATACACATCCTGCATTCACGAGGGCTGATGCCATACGACATTTCACTAGTATCAGCTTTATTACCAGTGCAGCGTTGTATAATAACACGTTTAGCAAAATTGTCCGGCGGATCAATGAGCGGTTCGATTAAGGCAGCAACATTCTGGGACTACAGTTCCGGATTGACAACAGCAAATGTGCAGGACACAGTGTAGTGGTTGTCGGACCGTCCCCTTAGTGTTGCTGGCAACAAGTTGTTGGAGTAGTTGCGCTTTCTGGAAATGAGGCGCAACATTATTTGGATTGTGTGCCACCCAACAAATAGCCTTGTTGCCCAAGAAAACAATATGTTTCTCAACCATTTTAGGTGTTGTTGTCGCTAGGAAAAGAATAAGCATATGTTCACGACCGCATTTTTGGCTTGATGCCATTTACGGCGCTAGCGCCGTAAGTTTACATGGCGCGATTACTTCCCACTCATCACAGAGACCCTGGATATCTGCACCAAATTGGCGCTGCTGATGAGTGGAAAGCACGGCGACAAGTGGCTGCCAAAGGGCGGCCTAGGTGGTCGTGCGTATGCAGAGCTCCGTACATGCTGTGCACATTAGCCGGAATGGACAGTGCTCCTTAAGAGCCCAATGTGGACGGATGAATCCTGTAAAGGACTCAGGTCAAGGTTGCAAAACCCTTGTGGCGAAGCAGCCGTGAAACCGTTGGCAAAGACGGCCACTACTGGGGAACTGGTCCATGTGGAAATGGAGTTCGGTGACCGGAAAAAGCCGGTGTTTGCCAGACCCACTATGGGGTCAGTAGTCGCGGCACGTGGCACCCGGTGCATGTATGTGCAGGCCTTGAAGGAGGGTAACCCCAACTCCCTAGACATCCTTCAGATTGCCAATGGTGGCACCCCCATTCTTCTACTTGGGCGAGGTACTATTTTGTAGGATTGGATCGACCAAAACTGTGGCGACGGTGCATCACAGGCCACCAACTTTAGGGTTACTACAACTATTTATCTAGGGTCCGCAGAAGAACGTGAGATGTTCCTCCCTGACCCCTAAGTAACAGGTCTCGCGGGTTCCCTTGTGTTGGATGTGCTCATCCCTAAGGCGGTGACACTCCCAAGTTATATTGGCAGTCGTTTGGGTGTACGGGCTAGCGTCTTGTCCTTCACCATGGTTCCCCATGGTGAAGCTGGGCTTGAAGCCTGACTTGGACCAGCGGTACTTCACGTGCTTGGTGCTGGCCTTCAATCTAGGGCGCAAGGACAGCCTAGTTTTGGCCATAGTTTGGCCGATGACTTTGCGCGCTAGCATATATATATATATATATATATATATATATATATATATATATATATATATATATGTATGGGGTGTGTCCGCCACAAAGTCTGAAGTTGTTCGATAGGGACCTGCATGAGGCGTCCCGTATTTGTTATGGGAGTGTGTCGCTAGACCTTGCCCATGAAGCGACCCTTCTGTGTAAGGGCCGTTCTGAATGGCTAGAATGTTGTGCAGCTGTGGGTGGAGGACACGGTTGCACAACGTAGGAAGTTTGGTGAGCTGGTTGCCAACCACAACAAATAAAAGTAGGCAAAGGCCAAAGAGGATAAGGTTCAAGCCAAGGAAGAGGCGAAAATCGCCCTTCAGGACTGCCAGCAGCAAAAGGCTGCACAGCAGAAGGGGACAACCTCGGAGACAGGTAGTCACCCTAGTGTCCCCGAGGGCAACACAAGTATCCCGGGTAATATTGCCCAGATGCCTGCGGTGAAGGCAGCAACAGCCAGGCAGGATGCGGCCGACCATGCAGGCACTTGGGCTTCGGTCCAAAAGGCCTAAGCCGGCAGCGGTTGTTGAGCCCCCGGCTGCGGATGACGATGAAGATGTCCTGGGGCCACGCGGTGGGAGGCCCTGTTGAATAGCTCAGCTATGCTGCAGTGTACGTAGCTATGTTTTGACGTGTGTGTCCTTATTTCTAAGCCTACGGTGTTGCCTGTGGGTAAGGTTCATACGCCTCCGATGGGGCTGTCCAAACACTCTAGACCCGTGATGCAGCAATTCATTGTGTGTATGTTGTGTTGTGCCGTTGTTTCCATATGTGTTGTGTCACATGGTTGTCTGCTTTTTTACGGCGCTTCGGCCGTGAAATTTTACGGCGTGTCCGCCGTAGATGGAGACGGGGACCGGTAAAGCATTTTGAGGTATTGTTCTGCAAGGGAAAACATTTTCTGTTGCCCTTAGTGCACACAGCAAAAAGGACTTGTAGCCTATATCACCAAATATAGACCGCACCGGTTGGACATTTTGACCTTGCACTTGCAACAATTCTTGATTCGAAGACCGTATGGTCCATGGGAACACTTACCTGGGGCCGTAGGGTTTTCAACTTGGGGTGGGGGGTTCCCTCCCAAGTCCGGGAGGGTTCTCGGAAAAGGGCTCAATTTGCAGGACCTTTAATCAGTTATTATTATCGGCGCCCCTGCAATGCGTTGGTGTATTGAACGATCCACTGCCCACTGCCCCCTGCAGTTCGGCAGTGTACTAAAGGAACCCCACTGCCCATTGCGGTAGACTTGGTTGAACAAAGTGCGCACACATCCCCATCGTCACCCACAACAGTATCATCATCATTGTCCTCCCGTGCACGTGCGGCCCATACATGTACAAGGGTAGGTGGGCTTTCAATTGGGGGTCGGGGTCGATAGAGCCTCCTGGCTAGACCCCCCTAAAGGGGGCTCAATCGACGGGACACACCAAAATCCTACCGAGACTGAGCCCTCGGCCTCGGAGGTGACCCGAGGCCAAAAAGCGGCAAAAAATGAAAATGGGATTTTTGGAATCAGCGCGTAGAGGGGTTTCATAAAAGGCATCACTTGCCATATATTTGGTAAAAAAAATTGACCATTTTTCAAGTCCACCGCCGCACTACAAGACGCAACATGGCTGAAGGTGGCACGTGAGATTTCTTTGGCGCCAGTGCAAGTGTAGTGCTTGACATGGGTGTTTGTGTACTTGGAGATACACCGGGTTGTACATGGGGGTCCTTAATGCGTTCCTTGTGTGAGATCGGGCACCTTTGGAGGATGGTATGGAGGGCACGGTTTGCATGCTCTTCGTGCTGGTGTCCGGACTAGGCATCACAATAGCGCTCTTGATCAATGTGGAGCATTTATTTGACGGCCATGGTTTCTCTAGTGTGCTTTGTTTGCATGTTGTCCGCTTTTTTTCGTTCCAACCCCCCTTTGGCATGTGAGATCTTTTTGTTCTTGTGGCGTTCTAGAGGGACTAGAATGGACGAGAAGACTCATGGGGAAACATGCTACCGATATAGGTGTTCTATTTACCTCCCTTCCTCTACCTCTCCTCCACCTTTGTGTACCCTCGCTTGAAGCACACCTCCCATGCTTGGCTATCATTTGACGAGTAGACAGATGGCTTTGGCAACGCTATCGTCGATGTCCTTCTTGCTGTTGGCCGCAAGTGTTTTGTTGCCACACTTGAGTGCAAAGGACGCAATTTAGGTATGCCAATTTGAGGTTTGCTGTTGCATGAAGAATTTTTAATCTGATGCTTCCTTGAGGTCACTGTTATCATACCAATCATTTAGCTTTGCTTGGCTAATTGGATGATCCCAACCATGGCAAAACTAGACTGGAGCTCCGACGATGTGTAGCTGGCCTCTATGTGAACGGGGATGTGGAGGGTCGCTTCAAGGCCACACCTAGGCCACTTCTAGGCCACACATATGGCGTGGCGGTTTTGCCTACCGCATCAGAGAGCCCTTCGGTATACGCATGTGAACTCTGGGTCTTTGCCATGTGCCCCGCGTTGCGGGGATCCACTGTATCATATGCCAGAGTCGCCCACTTTCCCAAGCACAGTCTTGAGTACTCTTTGAACTTATGGAGTCAGTCAAAAAAAAAGGATGTGGAGGGTCGCTTCTGGGCCGCACCATTGCGACCCGGGGACCCGCCGTAAGAGAAAACCTGGGGTAGCACTACGTGCAAATCTTGACCAGCACCGACAAGTACGCTAACCATGCCGAGAGAACCCGCAAAAAACAAAAAAAATCAGAAAAAAGAAAATAACAAAAAGGCGGGGCGCCTTTGGACAACACAGGGGCAGCATCACCAAAATAATGAGGCTGGGAGCCGTGGCAACCCTTTTGGTTGCATAAACGTGCGGAAGTGCCATGTAATTTTCACCATGATTTGCCATGATATTGCGTAGTATTTTTTGGAATATTCTCTGTGAATTCCGTAATTACAGAGATCGTAATATTTACCCGTCTCTACCCAAAGCAACAACCTGCTACTAAAATGGACATTGAGTGCTGGGTTTACAGTTTGGTGTTGGAAACAATGGGTGCCCTATACTTTTTCATGACCCCCCAAAACTACCGCTGTATACCAAATGCTTTTTTGTGGGCTCCAAGTATAATCGAGGAATGAACGCTCGGTGCTATGCGCAGTGCGCATGGTATCTGTTGTTATTTTTATGACTTTGCCATTTTTTCACTCAGTCGGTGCAGGCTATAAACACCACTCTCCGACAAGTAGAGCTTGTGGGAGGACAGCGGAGGAATAATCCGACTTGGGATCATCTTCGAGATCATCCCCCATTTCTACTAAGGAGGACGACGGATGAGGAGGAGGACTCCAACTGAGTGAGATGAATACCTAGAACCACGATACGATTGCCTCATAGGCCGTAGCACCCTGTGAGATACCTTACGGGAATGGGCACCCCATGAGGTTCGAAACGCGAAATGTGTCAAAACAACTGCACCACAAGCTTGGCTTCGTACCTCCGGAAAGGTGTGGCGGTTGCCTGCTGCACTAAAGAGCGCCTCCTCTTTCCTTGTATCTGAGCTATGGGTCTGTGCCTTGTGCCCTGTCTAACAGGGATCCAGTGTATCGTATACTTGAGTTGCCCACTTTCCAAGAACTATCTTAAAAAAAAAACAGCTGCTGCACAAGCTTGGGCACCCTGTGGGGCACCCTCTTCGGTGCAGTCCGTGCCGAAGGGGTCTTTCTGTGCTCAACCCCCCCCCCTTCCCCAGCAGGGGGTGTCAGCAGCTACAACCACCATGACATTGGTGAGGAGGCAGAGTGGAGGCCTCCGTTGTTGTATGCGAACCCCTTAGGCCACTACGTCCCTGCCACCCTGAAAATCTGCCAAAAGTACGTAAAACAGCAATGAAGAACTAGCACGCAATGTGTGTTTCTCTCTATTGTAGTATGGTCTCTATTGTCCCACAGCTCATCATGAAGGTGGGTCTTTCTCCAGATTGATCATTTCAAATATGCAGAACACATTGCAACACACTGAAAGGGCCACGATGCTAGGCCATCTATTGCTCATTGTATGTTGCACTGCCTGTACTTTCCTCACCATACTTGGTTGTCTCTCCAGTGCAGTCACCATGACCTTTGGGTGCATGGTCCACCTGCATTTATATGACATCACACTGGGCATGGCCAACAAATTTTCGCCAGGGCTCTTTGGCAAGAGCATTGATGCCATTTGGCACACAGGGATCGTAGTGTATGGCAAAGAATATTTCTTTGAGGGTGGCATTACCTGCGTGCCTTCTGCCACCACACGTTTCGGCAAGCCTTTGCGTGTGCTGTTCCTGGGCGTGACGGAGATCCCGCAGAGCGTGTTCGAGCAGTGGACTATGGAGGCGGAAAACCAGGTCTGCGCCCCCAGAATCCGTTGTCAAGGCTGTTGCTTTGCGTGTTCTGTTCAATGTATTGAGTGTGGCACACTTTGGGTTGGACCAGACCTCTTGCGCTTGTCTCACAAGCGATGGGTGCAGATGCATCAGAGGCATACACATTTGCAGGCGTTGTGCAGGAATAGGGCAGGGAAGGAGTCGTGCTGCACAAAGCAAACACTGCATGGGACGAGAAGCCAGTGGATGTCCATAACATGTAACGCAATGGAAGGCAGTGGATGGTGGCTATCCCCACCAAAGCACTGGAAATACTGCGTAGCAACATCTCTACTCTGCACAGTGCCCTGTTGGCATATCGGGACGGACAAAAGTCACACCCATATTTTTTTTCTTGCTAAAGGTTGCAATTTCATTGAATATGTCTGGACACAAACCCATGAAGCACGGTTGAGGTCCGCTGCGCCCTTGATGAAAAGCAGTGAATAATCGATAAATGGCACAGGCCAATCTGTCACCAGGCCTTGGCTGCCGAGGTCTCCTTCACGAGGTCAGCCTGCCACTGGCGGACCGAAAGAATGGCGCCCCTATTGAGTCGGCCCTGCTTATCCACTGGGAGACTGGGAGGCAGATAGGGAGTCAAAAGCAAGCAGCCAAAGCGGATCTATGTGAACGGGTTATGGAACCGCCTCATAGCCCTGGCCCCAGATGCAGAACATTGGCGAGACATAGAGTGCCTTTCATCCCACAACCGGACCGGGGGCATTGGGAGGCAAACGTGTGAGGGATTGGATCGTCGTGGTAACGACCTGCATGTGCTGCTCCGTGATCTCTAACAGCGGTACGGCCCGACTGCGTACCACATCACCAAGAACAACTGCAACCACTTCACGATGGAGGCCAGCAAGTTCCTGACAGGCAACACCATTCCAGATTATGTGGTCAAACTTCCGGAGGAAATTCTTGAGACGCCGTTGGGGATTATGATGTCCCCTGTCATCGACAAGCTGATGGAGGGTGTTCAGCAGCAGCTGGTGCAGCAGGAGCGCAAGATGCAGGCCCGCGCTGGCAAGCGGGTGCTGACGCCCCCAAATCCAAGTGTCATGACTTGGGGAGGGGACACACGCTGCACCAGCACCATATTCAACAAACTCCGTGAAAGCTACCGGGATCAGCTGTCAGCGGAGGATCAAGTCACCCTACAGGCCATGGTCTGTCCCTCCACCACGCGCCATGTCTATCCCCTGCCCTCACAGAAAGTTTTTCAGAACAGGTTGTTGCTTGTTGTTGTGGAGCACACCATTGCGCGTCTTGGTCGTTGCCATGTATGAGAGCATTGTGGGTCGTGATTGCTATTTAACAACTGGCGTCTTTCTTCCTCCAGAGGAGAGGAGCTTAGCGAGCGCTTTTCGGAGCCACAACCAGGTGGACATTTTGAGATGCCCACGCGACGACTCCGCACTCGGGCTGCTACAATTTGTATGGCTTTCACACGGAACACAAGCAGGGTCTCTTGCATTTACATTTGGGGCCAACAAACAGAAGACATGCATTTGCTGACACATGATGCACCGAGTGCACGGGACCGGGGGGCACTCCTTGTTTCCTGCGGCATTTACCCAGGGCTTACTCAGCGATGCCACGGCATGCCGCTGGTTTGGCATTAATTGTGTTGTTTGACGGCCCCCCAGTCCTATGCACTCGGTGCACTGTGCCCCCGGGTCCTTGGCACTCGGTGCATTGTGCCCCTGGGCCCCCTGTGGACTCAGTGCACGGTCCCAGAGGCATCTCCTGTTTTCCCTCCATAGTGCTATGCAGTCTTAGGTTTCATTGGCAGTCCCTGCGTTCCGGTTTAGGTCTTCTATGTTCACTCGTAATTCCAGGGCCACGGTCCTCCGCCCAATCCTCGTTTGTCCTCTAGTTTTAGCACGCCTTAAGCACCTCTATAACCTGCCTCTGGGCTGGCGCCTCTTTTTACGAAACCAGGCAATCCCTTATTTGCTGCGCCCACGGAGAGTGGGCCAAAACGACAGAACGAAAGATAAAGTTACCAAGTGGATATAACATTGGTGAACAGCAATGGTTTGAAGCGGAATATGAGTGAATGAGTAACAGGTATGAGGCCAGAAAAAGTGTGACAGGTTCTTGGTTGTAATTTCTAGGTGATAGGTCAAAGATTCCACAACCAGGGGGAAAACCAAAGAAGAAAAAGGATAAGTGAGAGGTCCCCTTTGCCTTTCGCCCCTCCGGGCGTTCCAGATTCAAATCAAAGAGAGGTATCCACGCACCAGCGGTGGCCGACGCTTATCAAGGAAGACTGACCGGCAACCGCAATCGGTTTGCTGGTAGAACTGGCTCCTCATGTTTGCCTTCCTCAGCATCGATGTTAGATGCCGGTCCATCGGCCACTTCAGCCTCATCAGGATCGCAACCTGCAGCACTATGGGAGCAAATAAATCAGGAGAGGCAGTTCGTGCCTTTTCTCCCCGTGGGACTGAGTTCGGTGGCTTTCCCATGCCAGTGCACATATGGAGCCGACACAACCGCACGTGCTGAACAAAGTGCAGCCTTTGGCAAAATGTACGACATTTCGCAGAAGCCCATGTCCAGCCCATTCTCAGTGACAGGGCTGAATGTGGCCCATTTTCTAACCCCATTTTCTAACAGATCAGTGTCCCAAGTGTTGTGTGAGCTCTTGGAACAAGAGCCCAACAGATGCTTGTGTGTCCCTGTTGCTGTCCTGCTGCTGTGGCTGTTGCCAGTGGCGTTGCCACTGCTGTACTTGCTGCCGCCGTTGCTGATGCTGTTGCTGTTGCGGTTGCTGCTGCCGTTGCTGTGGTTGATGCTGGTGCCATCGCTGTCGCTGTTGCCGTTGCTGTCGCGGTTGCTGCTGTTGCTGTTGCTGTTGCTGTTGCTGTTGCTGTTGCTGTTGCTGTTGCTGTTGCTGTCGTTTGTGTCATTGCTGCTGCTGTTGCTGTTGATATTTTTGCTGTCCCTGTCGCTGGTGTTTCTGTTGATGCAGTTGTGACTGTTGCTGTTGCTGTGACTGTTGCTAATATTTGTGCTGTTGCTGCTCCTGTTGTTCTGCTACTGTTGTAGTGACTATTGTTGCTGCGGTTTCTGCTGCTGTTGCTGTTGCTGTCGTTGTTTTTGTTGTTTGAGCTGCAGCTGCGCCTGCTGCCGGCGCTGCTGTTGTGAACCCCCCCTCCCCCCTCCCCCCGGAATTGACACCCCGGAGTACTGATTTGGGCCAAATGCTCCTTGAGGCAAAGGGGGAATAATTCATTGTCGGGACATAAACCATGGTATGGGAGGTGCTGCATGTTGCTGATGTTGTATCATTCAGTTTGTTGTACGTGGCTGCTTGGGACACTCAGATTCTGAAGCCCTATTGCCTGCTGCTGTTTCCAATGTGAAGAAGCAGGCTAAATTACTTCTTTCTTCACGTGACTGCTGCAGGCCTGCTGGACTGTTGCTGTAGCTGCCAGTTGTTCCTTCTCGGTTTGCTTGCCAGTGGCTCAACGGGGGATGAATTTTTGGCGAATCGCTCCTTCAGGCAAGGGGAGAATGAATGTGGGAGAGGGGTGGGGGGTTCAGGGGGGGGGGGGGGGTTGCTGTTGTAGTGTTGCTATTGGTGTTGTGGTTGTTGCTCTTGCGGTCGCTGATGTTTGTGCTGTCGCTGTTGTTGTCACCGTTGCTTATGAACTTGCTGTTGCCGTTGCTCTTGCTGCTGCTGTTGCCATTGCTGCTGCTGTTGTTGCTGTTGCTGTTGTTGTTTTTGTTGCGGTTGCTGTTGATGGTGCTGACGCTCTTGCTCTTGCTGTTACTGCTATGTGGTCATCGGTGCCGTTGTCATTGCCGTCACCATTGCTGACTTATCCCATAGTGGCACCCAGTACATTGAGTGTCCCAGCTGCTACCTGCCATTATGCCACGCCTGCCCACCAGGAGGATCTGCTGAACCCTGGTGCCGCTGCACCTGCTGCCGCCAGTGTGCACAACGCGCACTTGCTGGTCCACCGGCTGCTGCGCGACGACTCCGAGGCACGATGGGTGGTTCTGGACGTGCTGCGGCTCCTGCTGCTGGTGGACACCTTCGCGGCCGGATCCTGCTGCGGGGCCGCGGACGTATGGGAGTCGCTGGGGCCCGTCATTGGGGCAGCGCAGTCCCTGTGCCATAAATCTCAGACGATGCTGCTGCGTGTGCTCTGTAATTTCTTTGCACTGGACGATGGGCGCCGCTGCCTCCTCGCGCCTGGGCGCCTTCAGGCGGTGGCCGACATCACCTGCTACGCTCTGTCCCTCGTCGCGCCCGCAGTGCGTGTGACGGCGGCCGCGGCGGTGCACAATATTGCGGTCGTGGCGCCGATGGACGAGCGGGAGGGGGACGCATGTTTGCAGCTCTTCTCAGCGCTTTGTCAGGTCGTCGAGCAGGAGACGCAACAAGAGGCCATTCGCGTGATGCTGTCGGCCATGTACCACTTCGTGCGGGGGTCGCAGGTCACCAAGGGCCTGTTCCGGACGCTGGCCCCGCGGCTACACAGGGCCGTGCAGTCGGAGGACGAAGGTGTGCAACAGAACATGGCGCTGCTGTCCAATGAATTGCTGTCCGGCTCTGAGTGATGGCGGCGATGGCTGGTCTCCCTCAAGTGGGGGAAGCATGGGCTTGATCCGTCGCGCCGAGGCCTATTTGGCCCTTAGTTGGGCCTTATATCTCAACTGCTTAAACCTTGCCCCCCTCAGCCAGTTGATGCAAGTGCTGCCAGCATCCGCCCGGCCCTGTGGATCGTATCCCAACAATTTCAAGGACTACAAACCCCACAGTACCCCAAAGTTCAAAAAGCGTGCATCCAGCATATACTTCAACTTTGAAAAATGCGCATTGCGTGTGTCTCACTCCCCAACCTCCACGCCATTTGGGGACATGCCCCTACACCCATTCGCAACCCAATTGCAGTGAACTCCTATCCTATGTCATTTGTGGCTGCCGAAGCCTCAGCCCTCCGCAGACCTGCCCTTTTGACCCTTTGACCCTTTGTTGAACGGCTGTGCAATAGATCGGAATGATACAAAGCCACCTGATCTTTGAAGGCCATGCCAGACCTGCGATGTGAGGGTGTGTGCACAATGCAGATGCCAAGCATCTGTGCTACGTGAGTGGTTTTAGTCCAGGTGACCAATGGTAGCCGATGTCTTGGCCCAAATGCAACAGCCCAGGGTGGAGACCCGCTTACCTCATCTCTCTCATGTGTGCAAACGTGATGTGTTTGATTTGCCGGCTAAAGTTGCCATTGACCTCTTGCAACCGACCTGGCCCCTTTACATACTGGCCAGAAGGCAATTCTCACAGGGGGTATGTGTGGAGTGGGCTGGACCTGAATCACCACCCCTTCCAGACCCCCAACATGAACCACCAGAGAACAAAGGGAGCCACCCCAAGTGCTCGTGCAAGTACGCTGTGGGCCCCTGCAGTACCCAGCCCTCAGATGGATGCTGGTACACCTTCTTGAACAATGGCCTACAAACGTTGGAATGCCATCTTCAAATGCCCTGTGTCTTACACTGCTTGCTGGGTGCCTTCAGTGGTTCATTGGTGCGTTTGCTGCAATGCCATACGTTGGTTTACCTGTGGTGAACAGTAAATGGGATTCGACCCCACTGGTATGCGTTCAAAATGCTCAGAATGGAACGGGGCATCCAAAGGCCCAAAAAGGTGAAAATTTTGACCCACTCCACCCTGCTTATGCCACAGGGGTTGGGCTCCGGAAATGAACTGAATCACCTGTGGCTATGTCTGGGCCTGGGATTATTGGTATTTCATAGACAACCCTGGGTGCAGGCACACGCACTCCATTGTCTTGTTTGTCTGCTGTTGCTGTGTGCTGTTTGGAGCTGTTGTACGCCTGTTGCATGCCACTGGGGCTGATGTAGCCTCCAGCATGATCATGTGTGGGCCATGGCTACGTGCACGGCTGTCATTATCAATCGGATTGCAGTCGAGGACCTTGGGTGTGGAGGGCAAAGATCCGTGAAGCAAAATGGTTGTCGAGGCTGTGGTGGGTTGTGGAGTTTTGTGAAGGCCATCGAGTGTTGTGAAGTGTTGTATAGGGCTGTGGAGATTTGTGGTTGTGGGGGATCGTGAAGTATTGTGGAGTTTTATGCAGGTGTTGT
This sequence comes from Eutreptiella sp. 'Long Island Sound 2002', assembly GCA_964036045.1. Taxonomy (NCBI): domain Eukaryota; phylum Euglenozoa; class Euglenophyceae; order Eutreptiales; family Eutreptiaceae; genus Eutreptiella; species Eutreptiella sp. 'Long Island Sound 2002'. Next base: position 31,923,653 of record OZ038381.1, on the reverse strand, counting down.
GGAAGCTGTGGGGTATTGTGGAGTGTTGTGGGGGTTGTAGTTGTGGGAGTTCTGTGGAGGGTTGGCATAGATTCGGTCTCTGACTACCAATGACAATAGAATCTGTTGGAGGGTTGTGCAGTTAAGTACTTTTTAAGATCTTCTCTTTGCAACACAATGGCGGATCCATGTCTGCAACAAGATGCACATTCCCCCGTGCCCAGTAAAGCGGCATGAAAATAGTGCTGCAACACATGGAAAATGTCGTGATTTAGCCCCAAGATTTTTGCAAACCTCTGCTTTGTTTGCATCCATGCACGTGCACGGCGAAATGCACTTTTGTGGTGTAGATATCTGCGGACGGCACATATGCGAAGGCAAAGCGTGCATGCATATCCCTGCGTCTACCAGCAGGTGGTTGAATAAATCCCTTGCCCCATCCCGTTGGACACACTGCTGACGATGGAGATGAAGCAGTGTACCCACTTGGGGCTGGGCTCTAGTCAATCACTTTTGCAGGCGGTGGTGGCTGCGGACTGTACAAGGGTCAACAGGTTTGCAAAGAGGTGGCATCTCCTGCACCGAGGTCAGCTTAGACTCAGGTTGGTCAGGTGCTCCTCCTCTGTTTTGTTGTGAGGGCTAGTCCAACACACCACTTGGGGACAAAGGTAGCACAAGTTGACGCCGAGCAGGAGATCTGCACTATTCATCGAAAATTGACATGGTGGCAGAGCAGCACCAGGATAGGTCAGGAAGTGGCATCAAGCACAGTGAACAAGCATGTTGGATGACAAGCACCTTAGGCAGTTCCAAACAATATGCCAAAACGTACACAAAGGAATCTCAATTGCCTCATGGAACATCAACTTGCGGGATTGGTCTGCATTGAGTCACACAAAAAGAAGACTGTGGCCATTTTTGAACAGGTGCAACCCACAAGGAGTCTCAAACAGTCTGTGTGTCATCATACTCAAACGGCAAATGGGGAGCATTAAGTGTACTAGCTACTAGCTACTAGCTGCTAGCTTTGACAAATGCAATCTTCCTTTATATGCACCATCATGTATTCCCACCTCAACTCCATGAAGCATCTTTTGGTGTGCTGTGGCGCTTTTAGCAAGCGTATCCAGTTCTGCATTGCCGATGATGCTCTTGCAGCTGAGATGTGTTGCCACTTCCGCTGGCTATCTACGACTAGGTATCCGTGTTCTCTGCCCTTGATGATGCTTGTTACCTGTAGTCCATGGAGTGGACTACTACCAATGATGCATGCACAATATTTTGAGCTTGCATGAAGATGTTAACTTATATGCCGTGATGGGCCCTTCTTCATTCTTTGTCACAACCAAGTGCCTCGATGTCCTCCCCGCCGGTATGGGGTCTGTAGTAAAACCTAGTAAAAAAAAGTTTGTTAATAGGTAACATTTTACTAGGTTCGCTAGTTTTTTTACTAGGTATCGGGAACCTAGAAAAAAAAAGTATTTTGTTTTACTAGGTTTCAGAACCTAGTAAAAAAAGTTTCTTACTAGGTTTCAGAACCTCCAAAAACAAAAGAACTCGGCTTTAGAACTTTCAGGCCACTTCTGATCTTGTCCCCCACTCTGAGGGGCTTTTTTCCACTGGCCTAGTGAGGCAGGGTGGTTCTTTAGGACCAATATTATTTTTTGTTAAGGACCGCCATTCAGGACCCCCACTATGGGATTTTTTCCAGGAGCCCGGCGCGGGCCACTTTTGTTTCCCTCCCCTTCTGTAGTGGACCCCCGAGAAGGCAGGGGTGCCGTAGCACTTCCGCCCTCTTTTGGGCCCCTGAGAAGGTAGGGGTGAGGCAGCCACTTCTGATTTTGTTCCCCTATGTTGGGGATCCCCGAGAATGCAGGGGTGATGCAGCATTTCCACCCTCTTTTGGGCCCCCGAGAGGCAACCACTTCTGATTTTGTTCCCCTCTGTTGGGGAACACTTCTGATTTTGCTCCCCTTTGTTGGGGATCCCCGAGAATGCAATTTTGCCTCCCACTTTCTTTCCTTTTTTTTTACTCCCACGCTTTGTTGCGTAGCCCCTCGAGTTGGGGTTAGGGACTCACAATCCACAGCTAGGAATTTTGCTTGAACTAGTACAGGGGGAAAAAATGGGTTTTCACCCCATGTGTCTATACTCAAAATACTCAGTTTTTTTCAGGAGAACCCAATAATGGATTACAGATTATAATGAAAACCAAATTGGAGCAAATATATATACCACCCCTGTGCAGAGGTATATCAAAGATGGCTCATACCCTAGTGGGTAAAGCAGTGCCTTTGCAAGTGGAAGGTCATGGATTCAAATCCCTTTGGGGGTAATCTGCAAAACATTAGCTCAAAAGTGGGAATTTCCAAAACTGATTTTTTTGATACTTTGACCATCCAAAATGATCAAATGTCCTATGTAAAGCATGTTTTAGCCCCTCTTTATGTGTTTTTAACCCTATTTGGTGTTGGGGGTGGGGGGGGGGGGGCTCCCAAGGGGTGTGGGGCACAACCTGCTTGTGCAGTTTTCCCGCCTCAGCAGCTCAAAAATGGAAATTTCCGAAACTGATTTTTTATTATCTTTTGACCATCCAAAATGATCAAATGTCCTATGTAAAGCATGTTTTAGCCCCTCTTTATGTGTTTTTCACCCTATTTGGTGCCGGGGGGGGGGGGGGGGGCTCCCAAGGGGTCTCGGGCACAACGTGCTGATGCAGTTTTCCCGCCTCAGCAGCTCAAGAATGGTTGTCCCTCTCCCCTCTTCGAGGTGCCTTGCCGAAGGCAATATAATTTTTGTTTTCGTTTTTTTTGTCTTTTTTGTGCTTTGATTTTGTCCCCTTTGTTCGGGGATCCCCGAGAATGCAGGGGTGATGTAGCATTTCCTTCCACTTGTGGGCCCCCGGAAGGCAGGGGTTAGGCAGCCAATTCTGATTTTGTCTCCCTTTGTTTGGGGATCCCCAAGAATGCAGGGGTGACGTAGCATTTCCGCCCACTTGTGGCCCTCCAGAGGGCAGGAGTTAGGCAGCCAATTCTGATTTTGTCCCCCTTTGCAACCCCCCCCCCCTCCTCCGAAGGGTTTGGAAACCCTTGTTTGTACTCAAACAATTGTTTGCCTTCTCTTTTTTAGGCAGCTTTCTGTCCGCCCGCCCACCCTCCCCCCGCGGGGGGGGGGGGGCTGCTAGGATTGGATGGGGTACGGGTGGGGTTTGGGGAGGACTGCATGGTGGGTGCCTGTGGCTGGTTGTGTTGCTCCCACGAGCTTGTGTCGGGCGGGTCCCGGGGGTTCCGGAGACCATGTAGGCGTGTGCCCCCCCCCCCCCCCCCGACCGTGGGCAGGGACTATGGACAATGCCTGCCTTTGTTTGTCTGCCCCCCCCCCCCCACACACGGGGGGATAGGGATTTGTCTTCTTGTCTGGTGTTATCTCCCCCTGATCAGGGGGGAGATGTCTGCTACTATCACCTACGGGCCGTGGTGAGTGCAACACTATGTGCAGTGCTGCCCTTCTGGCACTGTTTGGTGTCTGGCACACCCAGTGTGAGTTACATGAATTGTCCTGAATTGGTGTGGTGTGTTCCTGCCCCCCCTTGGCAAACATACATGAACTCCTTCTTCACAACATGCGTGGTTCGTCCTAGGTGGGGCGCCACTTGCAACAGTGGAATTGACCTAGTAAGGAAAAAAATTTCAAACTTTTGCCTTTTTTAGCTAAAAAACAAAAATTTGCAAAAAATTTAAAGAAATTTTTTACTAGGTTTTACTACAGTTTACCAGGTTTTACTACATTTTACTAGGTTTTAGTACAACGCATACTAGGTTTTACCAAATGCCCGCTGGTATGTGGTTCTAAACTGCCTTGCTTTTGGCCTTGGTAACATCCAGGAATAACATGACAATTTTGCGGACTTTTCATTGTCCACAAGACATTGACTGTCCAGCAAAAGACCTATAATCATATTCATGGTTATTCTAGAGCACATGTGGCACATTGGGGGTTTGTGTGTGACATTTGGCTGAGGTCGTATGAGGATTTTGTCTGCTTTTGCCATGTGTGCGTTCCCGGAGGTGGGTGTATTTCACAATGGTCACAGGAAAGTTGAATTGCTATTTGGCGCTGTGCAGAAACACCATCAAAGCAATCTTCCACTAGGAAGATATATGTGATGTGTTTTAGAACGAATGCCCACACTGGTCAAAACTTGGAAGTAGAAGGCAAATGTGGTAGGGCACTGGCTTCTTTAAAACCACGAACCGGTAACAAGAAGTCAATAGTCCTAGATTTGGGGGCAAGTTTCATGGTGCGTTGTGGACCACCATAGGAGCAACAAGATTGAGTTTGTCCGCTCGGGAAAAATGTATTGCAACCTGTGCAGACCGAACTAGCATTTTGCAAAGATGGGAACATCTTCTAGCTACGAAGGGCGCAACGGTGCGGTGCTTAGAGTTCCATAGTACGATGTGGATGAAAACTGGAAGCAGCATTGACCAATTCCTACTCCGCCGGTTGTTGATCCCAACCTGGTTTTTAGAGTGTATCCCACAAAGTGGAGTCGACATTGGAAATGAATATCTAGCTGGTGCACCAATGGGTATACCCCACGCTGTACAATGTGGCCACGGTGATCCCCATGCCAAAGAAAGTGGTGGTACAACTCCGGTACGTTCGATTGGCGCTGAATGTCACAACCTTGACAGTGAGCCATAGGGGGTGCCTTTAGCGCACCACGCGCAGTGCGCGCGTAGTGCAACTATTTGGGCATCTAGCTATACTGGAGACCCATACTTTGTGATACTAGGGACATCATTGTTGCCTCTAGCATAGGTTTTGATGCTTCTTCCACATGGGGGATATGGCATTTTTAAATTTTCACCCACTTTCACCCATTTCCACCCCTTTACACATTTTTTTTGCTCATCTTCACCATGGACTCCCACTGTTTGGTGTGGGCCCCTGAGTTGGGGTGATGGACTCCCACGCTTTTGTGTGGCCCCTCGAGTTGGCGTGACGGACTGCCCGGTTTTTGCCTCACTACAATCGAACGCCCTATGCGAGGCCGCATCCCTGCTGATGAGGAAGCGTGGTTGTACCACAAGTCGAAAACGGAGGTTGACGTGGATTCCCTCTTGCAAGCCACTTTGCCCCCCGGTCCAGTTGAGGATGAGGTGGACACATACGTGGCTTTGGGACTAGCTGGTAGGGTGAGCTTTCTAGGTGGGCTTTCAATTGAACAAAAAAGAGGACACGTGTGTGGCTTTCCGCATTTTGCATCATGTCTTATATAAAGGGAAGGTAGCTTGCATTTGTCGTGAGCTAGGGTAGTTTGGGTGACCTAAATTTAGGGGCGTTTGGGTAGCTATGGTGGCCTAATTTTGAGGGTGTTTGGAAGGGGTCCGTATGGGGGTTCTTCACACGGGAATCTAGTCTAAAAGTAGCGCATACTGTGCGCGCAGTGCAAGGGCACCCCCATTGGTAGGCAAATATTGCGTGTGGGTATCCGAATGCAGATAATTGAATGGGGCACTAAAGTTGGACAGTCCAAGCAGGGAGTAAAATTGGGACACAATCCAGGGTGCTAGAAGGATGATGCAGTGGCAATGGGGAGACTGGAGGGATGGGCACCAGTGTGATTAACATCGTTGAACCACCAAAAGGCAGTGCGTTTGAGCAACAACTTTGCCAATTTAGACTGCCATTTAATTATGTGTTATCATCCATTCTCACATGGGATGGTATGCATTGCACAGACACATTGTTCCCTAGTAGCACTTAGTGTGCCCACCATTTGTGCCACCAGTCCACATGTGCCAGCAACTCGTGGGACCCACACCCACAAACTCTTTTGGCAATGACCTTGCAATAGGTGTACAAATACTCAAGGAGGACCATTGCACTTGGTCTGGATGGTCACTCAGTGCACAAGATTGACCTTGCGCAACAGTGCACTTGGCCTTATCTCAGCACAGACACCCACAATCTGATGCGGAGGCCCCAAAAGCAATTTGAGTACCAAAGGCAGGATGGCAGTAGGGTTCAATTGTTTTCAAATTTAGCTGCACATGCCCATTAGAGTCGAGACTGCCAACTGTCACCTCTTGGGAACCGCTTCCAGTGGCCGCAGCACACAACGGAGGAGCGCTTTGACCGCCTTCTTGGAGATGCCAAGGCTCGTATGTAGCATGGCTGGCCTGAAGCATTGTAAGCACTTTCACCGCCCCCACTTGGATCCAAAAATTACTCATCTGGATTCTCGAGTGGCAAGCATTTGCTAGCTGTCAGAGGTTGAAATTTACAAGGATTTTTGTCTGCTACAGGAACCATGAAACATTGCATTCAGCATTCCAAACCTTTTTCCAGCCCGTCGTCAGGTTCCACTTGTTCACGTCTTGACTGTCTCTATCAGACTCGAGCGCTTTGCAATGCCCATACCCAAACAGCACCCATGCTTGCGCATCTGGGGCAAGTGTGCATCGAAAAATTGTGCCTTCGCTAACGCACCGTATGATCTTTGTATTCATTTTGCCAAGGGCCAGTGCAGTTTTGGTGACCACTGTCAGCAGCTGCATGACTCCACGTACAGTTGGAAAGAGAAGCCAACAGCCTGCAAGTTCTATATGCAGGGCATGTGTACGAAAGGCCTGAAGTGTACTTTTAGCCATTCAGAGCCAAAAGGCAAGGATACCGGCCCTGCAACACTTGAACCAAAGCTGGCGACTCAGAAGCAAGTGGCCTGCAAGTTCTATTTACAAGGCTTGTGTACAAAGGGCTTGCAGTGCAAGTTTGCACATCCAGACCCAGACGCCAAGGACGTCATTCGTCCTGCAGCGTCTCAGGAGCGGGCGGCCAAGAGGTTCCTCTTTTGTTATTTATCTGCTGCTAGTCTGATCACCATCTGCCTCCTTGCCGGTCGTCTCTCCCTCTCTCTCTCCCTCCCCCCCCACCCGTATCTCTCTCTCTCTGTGGTCACCCTGCATATCTGTCTCCGTTGTTAGGGTTTCAGGTAGTTCTGACAGTGCAGGTGGTTGCCTGTGGACAAGCGAAATAAGACCACCGATGGCCTTGTACTGATGTAACATTTCACCTTTATGATTATGGGCGCCTAAGCTAAGGGAGGATTCAGTGCAAAAGAGGAGCATAACACTGTTTTGGGATAGGCAGTTCACGCAGTGCTAGTGTGCAGCTGTAGCCAAACATAGATTAACGCCCAAGGGCTTGAAGAAGATGCACCAAAATACATCAAGATTCTTTGTGGTGGCAGGGAGAGGCAGTACGTGTCTGGTTACGGTGGTATGTGTGTGGCTCAGGCGTTACCGATGGCTATGTGTTCTTCCCCACAACCATTATCAGCCATTAGTAACCATTAGCAAACCATTAGCAAACCATTAGAAACCATTAGCAATCATTACCAACCATGAGCAGCCACTAGCAGTGCCCATAAAACGACATTTAGGCGTGCACATCTTTTGCATAGGGCATAGGGCATACCCCACAAGGACATTTCCTGATTGAACTGGCCAAGGCATGCAAAATAAGGCAACAGAATTTGTGCATGATTCCCCATTTGAGTGTGTTGTATTTCAAATCCACAGCCTACCGCTATGTGCATGTTGTCTGTATGCAGCTGCGAGCATGCCTCTGTGCAAATGACCGCAATCCTGGTGTCCGTGTGTCTTCCCTGGCCTGCCTGCCTGCCTGCCTGCCTGCCTGCCATGTTCAGCCCTCCATTGTTGTGGTTCCCCTGGGCCCTGATGTCGCACCCCTGCAGGATGAGGCTGGAGGAGCTGCAACACACAGCAAAGGCAATGAGCTCCGGGAGTTTTCAGAAGGAAAGGCTGCAAGCAGACCCTGTTGAGGCGTTCATTGCAGCGTTCAGCATTGCCGACACCGGCGTAGTGCTCAGCAAACCTCAGCAGCTGCGTGAGAAACTAAAAAATATGCGGCAGTTGGCATTGGAGGGTAATATTAGTTTCGTGGTAGATTTTGACCACACCATTTCCCAATACACTTGCGTCGAAACAAAGGGCCGTGGCCCAACCACCCATTCCATCATGGAGGGCTCTTACACAGAGGATGTACGACATAAGGCCAAGGAATTGCAGCTGAAGTACTATCCAAAGGAGATTGATCCGGCGTTGAGCATGGACGAAAAGATTTATTGGATGGAGCGCTGGCTTAGAGAGGCGCACCAGTTGACCATTGATGCAGGAATCACGCTGCAGCAGTTGCGTGAAGCTGTTGTAGCTAGCGGCTTGGTGCTGCGCAGTCAATTTGAAGATTTCTTGCATTTTGCTCAGCAGCGGAAGTTTTCACTGTTGGTTTTCAGTGCAGGCATTGCAGACATCATAGAAGAGATTTTTAAGTCGAGGTTGACAACAGCAGCGCATCCGGAAATCTTTGCCAACAAACTCAAATTTGATGCCAACGGGAAGGTTGTTGGGTTCCATGAACCTGTGCATCACGTGTTCAATAAGCGGTTGTCCTCTTATTGCCAGCTCAATTTGAACTTGGAGAATGATGCTGCATCCAGAACACAGGCTGCAGACAAACAGGAGTGGGTTATTGACACAGAAGGATCGGTAGGACTTGCTCAACTGGAAACAACAGAGGACAAGGGCGTGATCTGCATTGGAGATTCATTGGGTGATGCTGAAGTGGTGGATGTGGAGGTAGCAGAATGTATCCGAATTGGATATTTGAACACAGCCGTTGATGAGCGCCTGGGTGCATTTAAAGAGAAATTTGACATTGTTTTGACTGGAGATAGGGGCTTTGGGCCGGTGTTAGACCTGTGCTATGCAGCCTGCGAGTTCTCATAGTGTTGGGTGTTGTATTGCCCTTGGTATGTGACGATCCTCCACAGCATTATTTCGGAGTTCATTGAGCAGGGCAATCTGTATCAGTGTAGCACCAGCATCACAATTGTCATCAAGGCGCCAATCCTCGAATTCTCCGAACCAATGCGACATTATTTGTCCGGCACCCCAGCAGCTTACATCTTGCTTGGTATTCCAGGATTGATCCCATCTCTGACCTTCCTGATTCTTACCTGAAAGGTCGCCCACCATCCAGGACACGGGGGCTCATGAGGCAACTCAGGAAAGGGTTGAGCTTCGCGGACCACACAGCACCACACACAGTTCTGTTCCGATCCAGCGACAGGAAACCACACAATCCATGGATTGGAACTGCACTATGCGTAGTGCTGCTTGGAAAAGGTGTTGCTTCCACAAAGGGGAAGACAGCGGGTACCAAATATCACGTCCTCATTGTGATTCTCTACAATTGCACAGTGCTCCATTCATTCAAACTGCTTTCGGATATTTGTTAAGGGGCCTGGTCCAATCTGATTTCAACTCACTGGCCTGCAGAGGCCTGCATTTTGTGGGTTCAAATCTCACACACAGGAACACCCCAACACCCCCCACATCCCCATAAAAAGTGTTGTTGAAGGAGCTGCTGTCTTGTGTGCTGTCCGTCACTGAATGCACGAAGAAACTATTACTGCTTTCATTGTATATTTGGCAAAAGCTGTTTGGCAGCGGTAACTGGATCTGGATCTGACCCTTGACCCAGTTTGCAAAAGTCTGCATGTGTTGTACTCTATGTTTCGCCATTTGCCTGCCCGCAGCTACTAATTGGGGTTAAATGTGTCATTGAGAAATGACCCCCGGTTTTTGGCCGCAAAGGTTGTGCATGTATGTTATGATTGCTGCAAGTTTGAGGTTGTTGTGGTGCTGCGTTTGCAGCCTCGCAGTCGCACGGTCCAGTGTAGGTGGTGCATTCTCTCTGGTGATTTGTGGGGGGTGGGGCAGGTGTAAATGAGGAGTGGACGATACAAATGCATGTCTACATGTGAATTTTCTTTCTTTGTTGATTTGTTTGTGTGTGTGGGTGTGTGGGTGTGTGTACATGCGTCCACAAACGTGTTGATGAAGAAATTTGTGTGCAATTGTTTCTATGAATTTTAGGTTATGTTGATGCAAATGTCTATATTTCATTTCACTATATGATCTTTGCCACCCTGATGTCCTGTAGGTGAAACACAGCTGAGTATTTACTTATTGTTTGGTCTTTTCAGGGGGTGCTTATCATGCGGTGCCTGCGGCGTGCAATTTGGGTAATTATCTTGGAACAGAGGCAATATAGTGGTACATACACACATGCGTTTTTTATGTAACATATACGGCTACACACCCTTTCCCCCCCTATTTTTGCTACTATTTTCACCTTTTTGGGCCTCTTCCTCTACGGACCCCAAAATGGTTCTACGGAACAATGGGTTTTGTGGCTGTTGGAGGTAATCTGCTAACCTCAGCTAAACGAAGCCTATGGCTGCGTATGTGAGGGCTTTGAGCGCCAGATTGGGCAAGACGAAGTGCTATACAAATGTCGTTTGTTGCTCATTGAGGAACCCGCCCTCGAGCTCAGCCCGGCTCGATGTGGTGGTGCCATAGTCTCTCCTCTGTACAGAGTGATGGTGTCAGCAGATCAACGTGCATGGAACTTTTTTGTTCCAGTGCGATCAACTTGCACGGTAATTTTTGTTCCGGTGAATATTTCTTGGACAATGTACATTAAAGCTAATCACCCTTACCCTGCGGCGCGCAGTAAGCGCTCCCAAGTATTGTGTGCTTCAACAAACTCATGGAACGTGTTCTGTGGCATGAAACCATCAGCAATATTTATGAGTTGAGGGTTTTTCCACAAGAAACTCCATGGAAAGAAACAAGTGCAAAGAAATAATTGGGGAATCAATTTTTGCCTCCCCAAGGCTGATTTTTTGCCAAAGCCGAAATATGTATGTATGGTCTTGTACCCTCAAGCATATGTCAGCAGCCATTGGCGGTTTGGCTTTTGCCTTCACCAGCACTGAACCTATCTCCTCACCTCTTTTAAACCTACTGATGACATTTGCACTGTATGCTTTGTGATCGTCTGCAGGCTAAAGGACTCAGACTTACCAGAAGAAATCTCAGAACAGAACACTTCGAAAAACTCATCCTTCACAAGAGCTTGAGGCCGTTTTGTTTTCAAATTGACGATGCTAGCTGTCTTCAAACCCTGTGCCATTTGTGCCTTAGAGTATTTGGCACGGTAAGTTTCGTTGTCAAGAAGCCCAGTACAATTTGACGCAGAGACACAGCAGAAAAGGATGCGAGTATAGTGAGAGCAAACATACAAGGGGGCCAAACAAAAACATTCAGACCAAGCACAGGAGCAATTCTGTGTGCTTGTTGCCATGCGGAAGTAACACCAAACAAATTAGGAACGGAGGAAATGAACAGTTGATTATGCATTGCTTCCCTGACTCTGTGTCCAAAATTTCGTAGGTTGAGGAAACATTGGGCGTGGGTTGTAGATTTTTTCAATGCAGAATTATGTTGTGTTCATGCTTTAGTAGTCTATGAGTAGGTGTTTGTGTGCAAGGTGCGCAAGTGCAATATGTCATTGTAGTGGCCTTGCCCATTCTTTTTTTGGTTCAACCCTATTCCTATTTTTGCATCATGCTGGGCCCAGCTGCAGGGGTGACACAGCCAATTTCAACCATGTTGTTCATGGTAGGGAGGTGCACATTGCTGGTGAACAACACTGTTTTGTAGTAGTGGCAACCTCTTGCCTCTCCACTTGCTTCTTTGCTAGTGTGGAGGCCGCTTTATAATAGGCATATATCATTGAGGTTGTTGGTGTGGTTGGAGTACATAAGTCTGCTCTTGCTCTCATTAGTAGGGCCAGCTGTGATCCCTGCAACAGAGGCATCAGGGGCATCAGTGGCCTGTTTTAGCTGCTCAGCATGTCGTTTAGCCTGATGTTGCCAAGAGTTGGTATTCAACCATGTAATATGTAGAATTTCATTCTCGCGGTGCTAAGAGGTTGGATCTCGACTACCTGGGGGGACTATCAGGTAGTCTAGGGAGACTATCAGGTAGTCCAGGGAGACTATCAGGTAGTCTAGGGGACTATCAGGTAGTCCAGGGAGAGTATCAGGTAGTCCAGGGGGACAATGAGGTAGTCCAGAGGGACTATCAGGTAGTCTAGGTGGACTATCAGGTAGTCGAGGGGGACTATCAGGTAGTCTAGGGGGACTATCACGTAGTCTAGGGGGACTAACAGGTAGTCTAGGGGGACAATCAGGTAGTCTAGGGGGACAATCAGGTAGTCCAGGGTGGACCATCACGTAGTCGAGGGGGACTATAAGGTAGTCCAGGGGGAGTATCAGGTAGTCCAGGAGGACTATCAGGTAGTCCAGGGGGACTATCAGGGGGTCCAGGGGTACTTTAAGGTAGTCCAAGGGGACTATGAGGTGGTCTAGGGGGACTATCAGGTGGTGTAGGGGAACCATCAGGTAGTCTAGGGGGACTATCAGGTAGTCTAGGGGGAATATCAGGTAGTCTAGGGGCACTATCAGGTAGTCTAGGGGGATTAGCAAGTAGTCTAGCGGGAGTATCAGGTACCCCAAACATGTGCCCTTGGTGAACTGGTGAATGGCCTACCCATGATGGAGTCCACAGTGGCCTTCTAGTTTGAGTGGGACAATCAAAAAAATGCTACGGTGTTCGATGCAGTTACGCCCGGTCCCGCGTGGGCAAACCCTAGAAGCGTGGAAGGAATGGATGTGGTGCAGCTGCATGATGTTGACGTCACCTTTCATACAACAAGCCTTGTGGCGTAAGCTACCAGTAGGAACCAGACTGGCAGGATGGCAACCGCACAGAACGGCGTGCCTTTTACATGGCCTGCAGGAAACCTCTCAACATGCACTCCTGCACTCACTGCCTATTCCTTCTTGTAGCTTTTCGACTAGCCCGCCAATGCCTGGGGCTAGTCGCAGTAGAAGATGGTTCACCCGAAGATGCAGAAGAGATCCTGTCCACCATGCCCTCCCTCTCCCTTTCTTCCCAGTTCGGATTAGTTATATGGTTAGCAGTACATGCGAGCTGGCGCCTCGGCTGCTCTGCCAAATTTGACCCACAGCGCAGCCCACCTAATTGGAAGCATTTTCTGCGGCTATGGGCAAACACGTTGGCTTCCTGGCTAGACCATCCCCACGCCCACACTCCCCCACTCCGAAAACAAGATGCTGCTTCATGGTCTTGAACAGTTGAATGGGCCTGATGGTCTGATGGACCACCAACAGGTGCAGCAGCCGGGTTCTCCCCCCTCCCCTCTCCGCCATGCACTACCCGGAGCGAAAGAAATCTAGAAAATAGGGGCACGAGGAGGCCCTGCATGAATATTTCGAACAGGTGATCGACAAGTGCAAAAAGTAAAATTGGAACATAATCTACCCGGACGGGTCGTGGGAACTCCACCCAGTGGTAGGGCGGGTGGGGGGGGGGGGTGTATTTTGGGGACACACGGGATGTGGTGCAGCTGCTTCCGCCAGAAGAAGCCCAAACAAATAACAGGGGAGAGCTAAGGGCGGCCTTTGCGGCGCTGCATGGTCACGTACCGGCAGCGAGGTCCTTAATTTGCCCGGACTCCACATACGTTGTGCATGGAGTACTGGGGCGGGCACAGAAATGGAGGCGCCACAAATGGCAAACCTCCTCGGAGCCGGTGACCCATGTGGATCTGTGCACCCAGGTCCTTGACCTGCTAGATGAGGTAGGCTCAGAGGTCCAGTGGTTACCGTCACACATCGGTATCGGTAATGAACAAGCGGATTTGCTAGAGGACGAGGAACGACGCCACTCACCGCTTCTGAGAGGGCACATCTTAGCAGGACGCACAGCGCAGAAGGAAGAGGATCTTTGGATGATTGAAGTGCTCTATCAAAAGCCATCGGATATGGAAATAGACCCCCCCCCCCACACGCCCTGCCGCCCCCAACCCCTGACACCAGAACTCCCGGACACCAAAGTGGCCACACCCACGCCGGGGCGCAAGCACCAACGTGTACCGTCACTCAACCCCCCCCCCCCCCCTTACACGCCACTTTTGTTCCCCAGAAACGCACATCTAGCCCTTTTCCCCCCAACCCCAGATACTATGCGGGCCAAAGAGATAAACACGCCACGCAGACCAGGCCCAACGCACAGCAGCTTCTTGTTCCCCCTGCCCCTGGCCACAATGGCGCCTAGTGAGTCCAGGAACCTACTTGAAGCCTTGAACCTGGTGGCAATGGACCCCCTCCCTTGCCCATGCGGCACAGTGCTGGATAGCCCGGCGTCAACAAACACAGTGTCCAGTCTTCGGTGCAGCACTGAAAACTCCAAGTGTGATACACCAGAGGCACACGACACATCAGACGGGGATGAGGATACACTGTCGTACAACATAGAAGATATAGCGAGTGTGAGCCTTACCCCCCCATGACGAATGGGCCTTGCCCCACGCCCCCACGCCTACCTGCTTGTATGTTGCATGTCCTTCTTAACTCCACGAACACCAGTACCCACTGGGGTTTTTCAACCCTAAGGACCGCACATCTTGCCGGGGTCGGTGGCAGCGACCAAACCGGCTAACACTTCACCACTCACACCGTGAGCCCCTATGCCGTGGAGAACTAGGCTTAGGGAGTGTGGCCAAAAGGGGCCCGCGCAAGCAAGCAAGCCCACAACACGGGCGATTCAAACATGGCACCCAGAATGCACGCCATGACCCGGACTCAGCAGCCCAGCTCTGAACGACCAGTGACCAGCGTGACCCGGCGATAAAGCCCTAAACCAACAGGCTTTGAATCTAGCCCCATTCAGGGAGGATGGGAAGGGAATTGTGAGCCGCATGGATAGTCAAACGGCCAATCACAGAGGCGAAGAACTGAGGTGGCAATGAAGGCCGTGACGGCAGGCGCAGCTGGAGTAAGTGGCGGGTCCACACCTGACCAATTGATGCCCTTTGAGACGGTGTCTGCTGAGCCTGGAGTCTCCTAGGGCTGGGTTGTGGCTGAGATCGTGACCGCAGGCCAAGTGACAGTTTCTGAGTTTGGCGAGGGGTTTGGATCTACTGATTTTCGTCGTGCCCTATCCTCGAGCTATCCTGAACACGACCAAGAAGCATTCGATTGCCACGGTTGAGTGGTGAACTCAACATTCGGTACTTGGTGTCAGGCTCATGCATTCAATTCAGCCCCGTGACGGTGTGACAAGTGCCACCTCAGTCTTTCTACCTCCATAGGCATGCGAAGGGCAATATGGGATATGCTTGCAATATGGTTGAGCCTTACCGTATTGAAAGGCAGTCAACAAATGCCTGGAATGTTTGGAAAGTGTTTTTCCAACGCACTCAACCAATGATCCTGGGTTGCAAACAAGAAGTATTCTCGGACCCATTTGGCATTTACATAGCTCGCTGCAAAGATGCAAACACTGAAGTCAAATCGTTGGGTATGTTGCCAAAGCGTCTTGGTGAATGAGGCACGCACCCTCCTGCATGGTCCACCAAATGTTGGTCACCTCACATTCGAAGTACTTTACATGAGTGGGCCAACAGGGTCCAAAAGGCATTTGTCTTTGAACTTCAACGTGTCACTAATGATGCAGACCAATTCTGCAATGTGGCAGGGTCGTCAACGTATATTGTGCTCTCGGTGGAAAGCAGCACAACTTTTACCCCCTAGGCTAATCTTCTTACCAATGATATTGAATATTTAGAAGTTTCAGCTCCCGAAGGCTTATCTCCTTATCCCGCAATATACTAGCGCCAATGCAAGCATCCCACAGACCGCAGAACGGACCTCTCATTGTAACATGCAGAACTTCTAAGTGATAGGCGGTTTAATATATTTTCTCCTTGGGAATGCCGTGCACGCAGTGCAAACTTTTGTATGTTGGCAACTACTTGAACCCTAGTTTTGGCCGTTTTTCACAAGGTTGTAGTTCCATAACAGGGCTTTTTACGCTTCTTGTGCATTGAGGATGTGGCACATTTGAATTGCCACCCATTTTCACCCATTTTCAGCCACTTTAGCCCATTTTCACGCGGTTTTGCGACACGTTCTTTGTTATAGCTGGATGGTGAATTATAATGATGGGGAATCACCGGACGTCGTGTACATTCACAATGCAACAGATCGGCAGGTGGGTTGTGACACTCTCCAAAGCGGATTCCAACCTTCTTGGCCATTGCTTTGCTATCTCTAGGAAACACTGTCCTTTGTGGATTCTCTTTATGAGCCGGCACTTGAACCCTCCATCCGCACTCTCGGATCATGGCAAATCAGTAGCATGGCTTATCAGTTACGGCCCACATAGTGTTGCGTATTGCTACAAGTTGGGCCCCGATCGGGTCAAGGCAGAATGCCTATGTCCCCAGAGGGCTGCCACCATCTTCCAACACACTCACGCAACAACAGATTGCGCTTGGCCACGGCCACCAAGCACCAAGGATATGAAGACTGTATGTGACGGCTTCATAAATGTAGGGTGGTTTCCTCCCTTCCTCCTAGGCTAGGTTTAATTGTGTGGGCAATGCACGCAGTGCCCACGCAATGCAACAACTTGTCCCTTGTTCTTGTGGCGGGGCAACTCTGGAGGATCGTGTTTCAATTTTCAAACACAAATTTGTTTTGAGAGAAACAAGCAAGCCTAGAGGAACACCTAAACTTTGTGTACATGCGTGTATACGTGTACACATTGTGTACATGTGTGTATATGCATTTACAAGCCTATCAGTCTACACATATACACGTGTATCTCCACCCATATATGCCCCAACCCTCCAAATCCCCAAAACCCACAAAACCTTGAAACGTAGATCATGCCCTGAAACTGAAAAACCTACACACTGCACACGGTCTGCACAGTGTCTACTAACCTGCACATGGGTGAATGGATCCATGCAACCCTTTGTCAGAGGGGGCGCTTTCACCCTCATTAATGCTGACTGCCCCATGGACGAAGGGAGAACAAATGCATCCTAGGACCCAAAAGGGCATCCTATACCTGTGGCAGCAGGTCACCAGGGGTATATTGGTTGGTGATTTGTGGGTGTAGGGAGCAGTGTGTGTCGTGGCATTCGCCACCATTGCCTCCATTGAATCCGCAGGCCTGTGGCGTTACATCGGGGAATCCCGAAATGGATATCGCTTTTTTGTATACGCAAACCTGCACATATGTATACACGTACTATAAATGTATTTTGATGCCAACACGGGCGCTCATGGCAGGCGTTTGAGCTGTTTGAGATCTCACAAGTGCTTTCCCCGACACAACTTTGGTGGTCTATGAGTTGATAGTCACGTGCCATATGACCTGTTGGGTGATGCCTTCACCACACACACTGATGTGGCTCGCCACCTGTGCCACGTGCAAAGTGCAATGATACCATCATATGTGGACGATGCCATCTCCCTTCTCTCCTGCCCATGCATGGGTTCTTGCCCCCATTGATACTTGCAAACGGTGTGTCCTTAGTCTTAAGAAGCTTCAGCAACAAGAAGTGGAGCCTCTGGGGACTGAACCTTGGTGGCAAAAGGAACTATGTTTAAGAAGCGACGCCCAGGGGGTTTGGGTTTTATTTGTGAAACACAACATGGGCTATGTCAGGAAACCGTGTTTTTCTGTTTTCTGCAACCGAAACCTTTTCTGTGTTTCGTTCTGCAACACCAGTTTACTCCTCAGGTTTCCGCCGTGCCCCATTTTGCGCTGGGGTCATGCAAAATGCAGTCAGATGTGAAAGCTGTGCATGTGCTGCTTGACAACTGGTCATCAGAATCAGGATTTTTCTTAGCACTGAGCTCTGCACACTGTAGTCCCAGCCAGTCTGCATAGATCAGATGTACTGCTCTTGTGCTTTCAAGACTTGTGTCTTTGCACAGAACTTTTCACAGCATACGGCGGTCCCCAATGCCCAGACTGCAAGGCAGCAGCGATGAAGCCATTGAAGCTCTGTTTGTACCAACCGATTCGGGAGGAGCAACTTTGGAAGGCACTAACGCAGTAGAGTTCAGCACTGTGGGATGGGCAATAGCCGGAGGAGTCACTGGTGCATTGGGTGGCTTCGTGATTGGAAATTGTGTTGCATTGACACCAATCGTTGGAAGTTTGTTGAGCGCTACATCCTGGGGCATCACAGGTGCTGTGTCAGCAGATACTGTGGCAAGTTTTTCCAAAAAGAAATCTGGAGAGTAATATCTACCAAGTCCACCAAGTTGCTATCTGTTGTTCTCCAAGCAATAGCGCAGGGCTCTACGTTGCCTTCTGCACCTGTGCAGCAAACATCGCATCAGTGGGGCAGGTGAAAGCCTGTATTGGAGTAGACGTTGTGTTTGGAGGCAGGAGGTCAAGATGTGGACAAACCCTGTGCAGATATCACTTGCCAAACTTCAAATGTCTTGTTACAATCGCCCAATTTACGGCTGTGAATTACAACATCTGACGACGCATGCCGCCCGCTGCAAGCAGTAGTATCCTCACTTCCATGCAGACCTGCACACAGGGGCAGGAATACGTCTTCTGCTCTTGGTTTCTTACATTAGGTTTTACGTGCTTTACTGATCATGCAGGAGACCAACCAGATCCTGTAGCAAGTGGCTGACGGGACCCTAGGCCACGTAGGGAAACACCCACCCTCTGCATACCTGAACCTCAACTATCCTGACGTCTAACCCGCAGTGGCGAGCTCACCTGGACACAGGGTGTGCCGAAACACAAGACACACGACGAATGCTGCCTCCGTGCGTGTCTGACAATGCGACAGTCATAGTAGTGTCCATCGCACATGTCATAGTGTGGTACAATCATCTTTCAGTTGCTGCCAGTGATAATGGCACTGTCCTCGTTTTGCTGCTGTTGTTGTGACGAGGGCAGCTGATACCGGTCCCAAGGGGGCTGCATACTGGTTGCTTCTTGATTATGCCATGGCCGTTGTGTTTGTTGGCGCCTGAGGTGTCAGAGCTGCAAGTATTGTGGAGTATCGAAGGCGGGACCACATTGTCGTTGTGCTGGGGGCTGAGTAGTGGTCTGTCGGTGGCGACTGTCCTGTGGTACGGGCATCTCCAAGAGGTCTGCGTAGGTGGACAATAGGGGCTCAGAGTGCGCCACATGCATCGGGCGTGGGATCGTACTGCGCTTCTATATTGGTCCCTTGCTGGCGCTGGTGGATTGGCAGGTGTCTACCGTGGCTCCTCCACGTTTTGTCCTTCCAAATGATGCAGCATGGTTGCCACTTACACTCGTGACCAGTCATTTGGGAGTTGCGGCCAGTCTTTTGCATGATTTCATTGTTCTCACGTTGCGGGGATGGTGCACGGAAAGGAGTCACGAGCCATACATTTAGTGTTTGCCAATATTGCCCCCTGCTTTCACTGCCCTCATGAGTTCCCATATGTTTCCCAGTTGCAGCTCATGGCCAACCAGCAGTGGTTTGTGTCTGGCATATTTTCAATTAATTTCTCAACTGTGGTAAATATCTCTTGCTGCCTTTGTAGCAGGTCATGGTCACCACATTGGATTTTTGTTGATAGACACATTAATTTGGTCTAGTGTACGATGAATCCTGCTTTATAAACCTCTGCCCGTGCATTTAGCCTACCGTGCCGCATTTGCAGTATTATCCATTTGTGGTGTCCTTTCTGCACAAAGGTATATGTATACATTTTTTTTATATTTATTTATTGACATATATAAGACACCTGACGCTGAGATGGTGCCAATGTGTTTCCCTTTGCGCATCAGCAAGTGTGTGCTGGGTATGACCAGGGCAAGCACAATAGTTTGCTCGAGTAGTGTTGCTACATGTTCCAGCTTGTGGTGCCAGCACCGTGACAGCAGGGTATGGCCAAACACCCATAAGAATTCGAAATCCCACATACTTTATCCAGTTCCATAGGCTTTCTTGCTTATCATGTGAACGGACCATGTATATTCAGAAACACAAATGCTGCCTGTTGCGGTGTAGAAACCACGGTGTCGCCATAGTTTAATCCTGGTACTTTGGTGAGTGCCAAAAATCCCTCGTTTTTTACCAAAGCCCCCCCCCCCCCTGGTGAGGGGTTTTGGTGCAGGGGGCCTTCTGGTACACATTTTTTTTGGGGGGGGGTTGGTGACATTTGGGTAAAAGTGAGATTTTTTTTATACAATTTGAGGGATGGGGTGGTAATTTTTGGTTTGGTACATTGTTGGAAGGCCTGACATACATTTTGAGGTTTTTTTTTTGGTAAGATGGAGGGGGGGTGGGTTAGGTACATTTTGGGGGTTTGGGGCGATTTTGTTTGCAATAGCTTGATTTTTTTGGTCGCTTTTCGGGGGTCTCAGTGCAGCCTAGGTTTTTTTGGTAATGATTCGGGGGTTTTGTGATACATTTTTTGCGTGGATTTCCAGTATATTTTTGGGACAGCCGGTTTGTACCCTACAAGGGTGTAGGTTGCTTGTACTATTTTTTTTTTTGGCATTAGTCGCCTATGGAAAAAAATTTGAAAATGCTGGGGCACTTGACGTACGCTTTTTTTTGCTACATAACCTACTCCAAAAAAATACGCGATTGACGCTTTTTTGTTACGCGACCTACACCCCCCCCCCCCCATGCAATCTGCACCTAAAACAAATACGCGACTTCCGCTTTTTTCGTTACGTGACCTACACCCCCCCGAAAAAGTGCATGAGACCTATGGCGCAAAACAAAATTGAACGCCGCCAACATGACCCATGACCTACTTTGTGTACTCTAGATGGACACTTGGTGGAACTTCGATCACGAGTTAAAAAAAATTGAACGCCGCCACCATTTTCTTGGTTACCCCCCCCCCCCCTCTTGCACAAGCACCGGGGGACTATCAGGTAGTCCAGGGAGACTATCAGGTAGTCTAGGGGGACTATCAGGTAGTCAAGGGGGACTATCAAGTAGTCTAGGGGGACAATTAGGTAGTCCAGGGGGACAATCAGGTAGTCCAGGGGGACTATCAGGTAGTCTAGGGGGACTATCGGGTAGTCCAAGGGGAGTATCAGGTAATCCAAGAGGACTATCAGGTAGTCCAAGGGGACCATCAGGGGGTCCGGGGGTACTTTAAGGTAGTCCAAGGGGACTAAGAGGTGGTCCAAGGGGACTATGAGGTGGTCTAGGGGGACTATGAGGTGGTGTAGGGGGACTATCGCGTAGTCTAGGGGGACTATCAGGTAGTCTAGGGGGAATATCAGGTAGTCTAGGGGGGCCAGCAGGTAGTCTAGGGGGGCTATCACGTAGTCTAGGGGGACCATCAGGTAGTCTAGGGGGGCTATCAGGTAGTCCAGGTGGACTATCAGGTGGTCGAGGGGGACTATCCGGTAGTCTAGGGGGACTATTAGGTAGTCTAGGGGCACTATCAGGTAGTCTAGGGGCACTATCAGGTAGTCTAGGGGGGCTATCAGGTAGTCTAGGGGGACTATCGGGTAGACTAGGGGGACTACCAGGTAGTCTAGGGGGACTACCAGGTAGGCCATGTAGGCTATCAGGTAGTCTAGGGGGACCATCAGGTAGTTTAGGGGGGCTATCAGGTAGTCCAAGTGGACTATCAGGTAGTCCAGGGGGACTATCCGGTAGTCCAGGGGGACAATCAGGTAGTCTAGGGGCATTACCACGTAGTCTAGGGGGACTACCAGGTAGTCTAGGGGGACTATCACGTAGTCCAAGTGGACTATCAGGTAGTCCAGGGGGACTACCAGGTAGTCCAAGGGGACTATCAGGTAGTCTATGGGGGGCTATCAGGTAGGCTAGGGGGACTATCAGGTAGTCCAGGGGGACTATCGGGTAGTATAGGGGGACTACCAGGTAGTCTAGGGGGACTACCAGGTAGGCCATGTAGGCTATCAGGTAGTCTAGGGGGACCATCAGGTAGTCTAGGGGCGCTATCAGGTAGTCCAAGTGGACTATCAGGTAGTCTAGGGGGACTATCCGGTAGTCTAGGGGGACAATCAGGTAGTCTAGGGGCATTACCACGTAGTCTAGGGGGACTACCAGGTAGTCTAGGGGAACTATCAGGTAGTCTATGGGGGGCTATCAGGTAGGCTAGGGGAACTATCAGGTAGTCGAGGGGGACAATCAGGTAGTCTAGGGGCATTACCACGTAGTCTAGGGGGACTACCCGGTACTCTAGGGGGACTATCAGGTAGGCTAGGGGGACTATCAGGTACTGTAGGGGGACTATCAAGTAGTCCACGGGGACTATCCGGTAGTCCAGGGGGACAATCAGGTAGTCTAGGGGCATTACCACGTAGTCTAGGGGGACTACCAGATAGTCTAGGGGGACTGTCAGGTAGTCCACCCAGGCTATCGGGTAGTCTAGGGGGACTATCAGGTAGTCGAGGGGGACAATCAGGTAGTCTAGGGGCATTACCACGTAGTCTAGGGGGACCATCAGGTACTCTAGGGGGACCATCAGGTAGTCTGGGGGGGCTATCGCATAGTCTAGGGGGGCTATCAGGTAGGCTAGGGGGACTACCAGGTAGTCTAGGGGGACTACCAGGTAGGCCATGTAGGCTATCAGGTAGTCTAGGGGGACCATCAGGTAGTTTAGGGGGGCTATCAGGTAGTCCAAGTGGACTATCAGGTAGTCCAGGGGGACTATCCGGTAGTCCAGGGGGACAATCAGGTAGTCTAGGGGCATTACCACGTAGTCTAGGGGGACTACCAGGTAGTCTAGGGGGACTATCACGTAGTCCAAGTGGACTATCAGGTAGTCCAGGGGGACTACCAGGTAGTCTAGGGGGACTATCAGGTAGTCTTTGGGGGGCTATCAGGTAGGCTAGGGGGACTATCAGGTAGTCCAGGGGGACTATCGGGTAGTATAGGGGGACTACCAGGTAGTCTAGGGGGACTACCAGGTAGGCCATGTAGGCTATCAGGTAGTCTAGGGGGACCATCAGGTAGTCTAGGGGCGCTATCAGGTAGTCCAAGTGGACTATCAGGTAGTCTAGGGGGACTATCCGGTAGTCCAGGGGGACAATCAGGTAGTCTAGGGGCATTACCACGTAGTCTAGGGGGACTACCAGGTAGTCTAGGGGGACTACCAGGTAGTCTAGGGGGACTATCACGTAGTCCAAGTGGACTATCAGGTAGTCCAAGGGGACTACCAGGTAGTCTAGGGGGACTATCAGGTAGTCTATGGGGGGCTATCAGGTAGGCTAGGGGGACTATCAGGTAGTCCAGGGGGACTATCGGGTAGTATAGGGGGACTACCAGGTAGTCTAGGGGGACTACCAGGTAGGCCATGTAGGCTATCAGGTAGTCTAGGGGGACCATCAGGTAGTCTAGGGGCGCTATCAGGTAGTCCAAGTGGACTATCAGGTAGTCTAGGGGGACTATCCGGTAGTCCAGGGGGACAATCAGGTAGTCTAGGGGCATTACCACGTAGTCTAGGGGGACTACCAGGTAGTCTAGGGGGACTATCAGGTAGTGTATGGGGGGCTATCAGGTAGGCTAGGGGGACTATCAGGTAGTCGAGGGGGACAATCAGGTAGTCTAGGGGCATTACCACGTAGTCTAGGGGGACTACCCGGTACTCTAGGGGGACTATCAGGTAGGCTAGGGGGACTATCAGGTACTGTAGGGGGACTATCAAGTAGTCCACGGGGACTATCCGGTAGTCCAGGGGGACAATCAGGTAGTCTAGGGGCATTACCACGTAGTCTAGGGGGACTACCAGATAGTCTAGGGGGACTGTCAGGTAGTCCACCCAGGCTATCGGGTAGTCTAGGGGGACTATCAGGTAGTCGAGGGGGACAATCAGGTAGTCTAGGGGCATTACCACGTAGTCTAGGGGGACCATCAGGTACTCTAGGGGGACCATCAGGTAGTCTGGGGGGGCTATCGCATAGTCTATGGGGGGCTATCAGGTAGGCTAGGGGGACTATCGAGTAGTCTAGGGGGACTACCAGGTAGTCTAGGGGGACTACCAGGTAGTCCACGCAAACTATCAGGTAGTCTAGGGGGACCATCAGGTAGTCTAGGGGGACTGTCAGGTAGTCCAGGGACGTAGTCCAGGGGGACAATGAGGTAGTCTAGGGCGACTATCAAGTAGTCTAGGGGGACTATCAGGTAGTCTAGGGGGACTATCATGTAGTCCAGGGGGACTATGAGGTGGTCCAGGGGACTATCAGGTGGTGTAGGGGTACTATCAGGTAGTCTAGGGGGACCATCAGGTAGTCTAGGGGGACTATCAGGTAGTCTAGGGGGACTATCAGCTAGTCCAGGGGCCTTGTCTAAGCACCAGGACCCGGTCTGGCTGTCACTTTTACCGAATTTTCTGACCCCGGCTTTTACGGCCAGAAAGTAGGCTAAGCCTGATTGTGTGCCGATTGTGGAGGGAAAGAGGGGCTGTTTCATGCTTGTGATGAGTTGTCACGCTCATGACAACATTCTGCTTGGGTCTCAGGCATGTGACAAGCATGAGGTGAGCAAAAAAAATACACATTGAGATGGAGGAACTCTTTGCTCCAGAGGTGATTCAAAAGACCAAACACCTGAAGGACACCGAGCAAATTCCTCATCCTTCACATGCACCAGTCCCAAGCTCCTGATGCCCCTGATGGGCAGTGAGGACCTCCCTGCACATTCTGTTCTAGGGCCCTGTTGCGCCTATTGTGCTTAGGGTGAGGTATGGGCAGGTTTTTGGGACCTGCTTTCTTTTGGTACCGCGCATCACGCGGTTGCACCGCCTTGTCTAAGCCCCAGGACCCAGTCTAACCGTCACTTTCCTGACGTGGCTGGTGCTTGCGCAAGTGGGGCGGGCGGGGGGGAACTACTGTGACGCGAGCAGGCTACGGCAGCTCATCTTGGTCTATGCCAAAAAACTTTTTTTACTGGTGAAGGACTCCCCCGCTTCTACATCGCCCCTCAAGTTGGGATTATGGACTCGCCCGCTTTGGAGTGGCCCCTCAAGTTGGGGCGATGGACTCCCACGCTTCGGCGTAGCCCCTCGAGTTGGGCTGATGGACCCCCCGCTTCACTGTGGCCCCTCAAGCTGGGGTTATGGGCTCCCACGCTTCGGTGTGGTCATCGTGACACTTGTTGCAGCCTGCACAAAGATGCCAACCGCATTCTCTATTGGAGTGGAAGCCCAAAATCGCTAGTTGCAAAAAAAGGCCCCAAAGTGCAAAAACACAGGGTAGCCGTGTTAGGACAAGCCCATGTTCGGACAAGGGGTGCGGGGCACATGTGTATGTCTCTATGCAATGTGCGTACACCCCTGGAGTGGGAATAGTTCTATTCTTTTGTGTACCAGAAACCCCTCACACCCCCAAAAGGAGTACAAACCCAAACGTGATGCCACACTGCGGCTGTGGTGTGTAGCACGTGCAGACGGCGAACAACCCGGCGTTTGGCGGCCAAAGTTACTTGAGCCACATGGCTCAGCTTGTTGCTACCATGGATGAGAAGGCAAGGTGCCACCCCAAAGGGATTGGTTGGTGGGTGCTGTGAGGGAGATGGTTGAGGAGGCTTACTTTAAGCTTATTTGCCCAACGTACGGTACATATCCCATGTGTGAAGGCATCTTTTTGTGGCACATTGTGAAGGTTTACGCTTCAAGGTGCCCACCCAATTCTCCCAACAGCCCTTCAAGTTGGGACGTGTGGAACGCTTGGTTGTTGTTCGGATGGAACCACAAAAGCAGTCTTCCTCAAAGAAAGTGTGCTCGAAGGGAGTGAACCATCGAGGTCCACGATCCAATCGAAATGGTGCAACGTGAGATGCATCTAAGGATGCTGTGGCAATGCCCCCCAAACGCCACTCCGACCCACATAGGAAGACGTGGCGCCAATTAAATTTTTTCCGCCCCCGTTGGACTTGTGGGTAGTGTGAGAGGAAAGTGTTTTTGTAGTGCATGCATTGTGAAGGGTGTGTATTTTGCTTGACCACGGTTGAGTGTCCGATGCGTGGCCGTGTCCCTACCAATGAGGATGCGTAGCTTTTTAAGAAGTTGGCAACCGAGGTTCACGTGGATTTCCTCCTAGAAGCTACCTTGCCTATTGAACGCGTCCAAGACAAGGAGAACGCATACAAGGCTTTTTGAATCGGCTAGTAGGGCCCATATCATAGTCATATCCTCTCGGCCCTTGATGGTTTTTGTACATCGTACTCGTGTCCCCTAGGCCCTCGATGGTTGTTCTTCATCATACCCTTATCCTCAAGGCACTTTATGACTGTTGTACATCATACTCGTGTCCTCTAGGCCCATGAGGGGTTTTCTACATCATATGGTGTGGGGTTGGGAAGAGGGGGGCTTGGCGCTCTTGTGCAGCTAGTGTGCCACACTTCTGTGGAAGTAGATGGCACAGCCGTGGCAGCAGTTTGGTGTTGCCGAGGGAATAGTCTACCGAAGGGAGTTGCAGATCTGCGAACCCACGGTACACCAACTTGTCTCAGGTTGGAGGCAACCTAGAGCTTTGCAACACTACCGCCGGAACAACATGTGCATGCCGTAGGTGAAGTGGGCTAGGCTGGGGAGCCTGCGACGGGGTGTGTGGTGGACAATGCATGGACAAATGATGCTGGTGATGAGGCCATGGAACTTTTACTACAAGCAATGCCTGAAGCTGGGGTGCAACCCCCCCCCCCCCCCAAGATCCCATCGTCATACCGCAGAGGATTAACGGCACCTCTTCTGTCCTGTAGAGGAGGGTTCGAACCCCGGGGGGGATAGAGATCCACCGAATGTCCCGAAAACCCCTTTTATGCGAGAGAGAGAGAGAGAGAGAGAGAGAGAGAGAGAGAGGGACGCAGTGGGAGAGGAACGGAGAGGAGAGAGAGAGAGAGAGAGAGTGGGGCGCCATGGATAAGGAACGAAGAGAAGGGGAGCGAGAGAGAGGGCAAGAGAGAGGGCAGGAGAGAGAGAGAGGGAGAGAGTGGGAGAGAGACCCACAGAGCAAGAGACGGGGGCTAACCGGCGCAAAGGGAGGGTGGTGGGTTCGAGCTGACCAGGGTGTATGGGACGCCATGGCAGCACAGAGCAGTTTAATGGTGAAACAACGGGGCGCCATTGCGCCCCTGGAGCACAGGCGCGACACGTCGTTACGTGCTGAAAAGCCGAAGCATGACAAGGGCTGCGAGAATGCGGCCCATGTGAGGGTATTGGATGCGAGATGCGAGTGGACATGAAAATGTGGACGGCCTGTGCGCGCATGGTGTGGTGCTGAAAAGGTATGCGCCACACACAGTACAACAACGATCTGTTGAAGTGACCGGCAGCCACAACTTTTGTTGAAATGTTGAGACGCCTTTGCGCCACCAAAGGCGCCTTTGCGCCCCCGAAGTTCGGGTATGACACGTCCTCACGTGCCAGAGAGCAAGTGCATGACAGGGGCACAACCTGCAGGGCAAGGGTTAGAGACTAACCGGCATTGTGGGAGGGTGGTGGGTGCGAGCTGACCTCTCCAAAGGACCAAAGCCAATGCACAGTCAGCAGCCACCTGGTGTGGTACAGAACAGGTCTGCGCTGCAGTGCAGAAAGAAAAACACTGAACAATGTGGTTATGACCATGCGCCTGTGACACGGGGGCGTATGCGAGCCCAGTTTCCGTTGCCTCATGGCCCAAGATCCCATGGTGATGACCATGCGCCTGTGACACGGGGGCGTATGCAAGCCCAGTATCCGTTGCCTCATGGCCCAAGATCTCATGACCCCTGAACAGGATCCCCCCACAGGTGATCCAAGTGAGTCCGTCGTCCCTGTCTGTGCGCTGCGACTTGGACCCCAAGGTACACCTGGTGGTGTTCCTGGTGACATAGGTACACCCGGTGACGCAGGTGCTCCGCGCCAGGATGATCACGAAGACACGAAGGAGGCCACAGGTAAAGGTGGCATCCATGGTGATGCACAGCAATGCCTAACTCCACAACCCCCTCCCCCCCAAACTCCCATGAGTGCTGACCAGGATCCCCCTAGAGGTGGTTCAAGTGAGTCCGACGTCCCTGCCTGTGCGCTGCGACGTGGACTCCAAGGTGCATTTGGTGGTGACATAGGTGCACCCAGTGTTGCAGATGGTGTGCATGGGGATGATGAGATGCAGGCACGAGACATAACGGAGGACACACGTCCAGGTGGCATCCATGGTGTTGCACAAGAGTGCCTAACCCCTCACTCCGGCTGTGGTGATGTGACACCCTTTGACCAGGGGGTCACTTGTGCCCCTAGCACAGCGCCCACCACAGGTCATGTTAAGTGGGCAAGATAGTGACATGTCCTCCCCAAATGTGCATAGCAGTCTGGGGACTGCACGCACAGTCATGGCACACAATCAGTCTAGCACAGATGGCTCACAGCTGAGCAACAGCCCCCCCTCAGGCAAGAAAGCTGTGCCTAGGGATCCCAACCCCATGCCTGTTGCAAAGCGTTTGCGGGTAGGGGATGGCATGGCTGCACCAATTGAGGTGGACCATCCTAACCTGACGGTTGACGAGGCCCCAAGTAAGGCTAAGGTAGGTAGGGATCCGCCTACCATCCGTGCACTGAAGTTACGGTTGGAGCCTGATGACTATACCGCTTGTGCGTGTTTCTTTTTTTGCAGCTGCCCTGAGCATGCATGCTCTCCGCAGTCAGACCCCCTTATCTGGTGCGACCTGCAGGCACGGAAGCGAACCACAGCAAAGTGATCATTTTTTCACACAAGCACCCATCCCCCCCCCGAGCCCGCAGTACATGCAGGTTCACCCCCACCACCAGTGGTGCAAGAACCCTCGACACCGCCGTGTGCGACACCGTCCGCTCCCATGTCAGGCACACAGTCAGATACACACAACATGGTGACACCCCTCGTGACACCTATTAGAGTACCGGTCAGTGCCTCCCCATTGTGCAGAGATACACCCGCCCGCCTGCTTTTGAATGATCTGGATTTATGCCTCATGGATGAACCTGTAAGTCGTCAGAGTGGCTCCCTCTCAGAGACCACCGTGTCTTTCGCCTCCACGGAGGATTACATTCAGTCTCAGGCTTCGCAGGACAGTTTACTCACGGCATCAGGGAGTGAAAACCATTCGGTCCCACGGCCAACCAAACGAAGGCATTTCAACACGCCTAGCCCGGTGCCATCAAGCCCCGCCTCAGTGGAAATACACTCACACGGAACAACCATGTACTCACCCAGCATGCCGGCGCGTTCCAACAAACAGCCTGTATACTCGCCACGGCAACCTGCATCGCCTCTGGCGCCAGACACGCCCAATTTCTGGCACTGCTCAATATGTGACACTGATT
The DNA here is from genome assembly GCA_964036045.1 of Eutreptiella sp. 'Long Island Sound 2002'. Lineage (NCBI taxonomy): Eukaryota > Euglenozoa > Euglenophyceae > Eutreptiales > Eutreptiaceae > Eutreptiella > Eutreptiella sp. 'Long Island Sound 2002'. The sequence goes on along the minus strand of OZ038381.1, from coordinate 31,894,567 downwards.
GCTCAGGGCACTCCCCACCAGAGTCACCCACCACCCCGGACTCTGGCTGTTTTGAGATGTAGGGGCCTTCTCCCATGTCTGAATGAACAAGCAAGAAAGCACCTGATCCGCAATTGAATTCGTGGTGACGATAGGGTCTGATTGTCTCTGTACCCCGTCACGCTATGCCCTTGATTGAGGTCCACCCCATGCCCCCAAGAGGTCCCCCCCCCGGGAGACCTTAAGCAAAGTCCAATTTGGCTCCGGTGCCAGTGGATGCTCTGCGGCACGGAGCCATTGGCCTGTTCGACTATTGTGCCCAGTCACGATCATGTACAGGACGTCGAGTTCAGCTCAGACGTCAGTACTACTAGGGTGCGAAGGTTGTAGACCTGATTTGGGATGTGTTTCCCCACCCCCGAGGGAGTCGTCTGTCAGACACCCAAACACCCTTGAATGTTTTGACTGTTCCGTGCACATGCACCGGAGGTTGGGCCTTCGACCCCTCACACACATGCTGGTGACACTGTCACTGTGGCTGGTCACGGCTATGTACATAGATAGTGGAGCACCCCAACCAAGAAGGGGACACATGGAGCCTGTGTGAATGAACTGCACATGCACGCACTAACGTGATGAACTTATGGATGTACGACAGGCGGTGGTGGACGTCTGTACGTTTCAGCAAACCACCTTTATGGCCCGCGGGTTCAGGCAACCATCATGTACCGGGAACGGTGTGGCATAGAGGTGGAAGAGCATGCTCTGAGTGTCCGTAGGGCCTTGGACCAGGATGCATGCGGAGAGCGGTCTTGGGGGGGGGTTGCCACACCATTTTCGAAATCATGCCACCCACATTGATGGCAAGGCTGTGTTGTTGCGTACAAACACACCAATAATAACGGAACCAAGGTTTGGCACCAACACTGATGTGACGTCTACTGCAGTTTGGAGTCCGGGTACGGCAGAAGCCAAAGTGTACCGTACGACCCACGAGATCGAGGAAGCTTGTGAACAAGCATGTGTGATCCTCATTGGTGAGGCCGAACGTGATGGGTACCGGAGTGGACGACATTTCCGAGGTGCCAGCTATGACCACTCTCTGCAGGGTAGCACCTTTGTGTGTCTTGCATGGCCTAATGGGGACACTGGTGTACAGAAGAGAGACGTTCAGGCACTTCTCCATGCGACGGTTGCAGTTGGGTGTGGGCAGTAGCAAAGGGCATAAAGGGAAGGGGGATGTGCGCCGGTCACGTCTTGTGCACGGCACACAGGAGCATGGCCCCCTTGTGTTGATGGTGAACCACATTGCAAGGGGGTTGGTGCCAGAGTGGTTCACATGGACTACAATAGAGCTATCATGCTATGAAATGACATATCTCCATCAGCATCGTTTTGATAGTACCGCATGGTCAGCAGTGTTCTCGACTAGGCAGCATTTGGGTGGTGAGATCTCTGTGGAAGAGGGAGGTGTCGGGAGTGGACCGCGTGGCATTCCACAGACGGCATTAACCGTGCAAGCCATAGGTACCGTGTCGATAGGCAACCTATAGTGCTCCGCACTGGGGCATGGCATGCTACTTGCCCATGGGAAGGGGACAGGCGATTAGTGGTGCTTTACGGCTGTCAAAATTGGCAGAGTTTGCCTCCATCGCACCATGACTTCTTGCAGAAGCATGCCTTCCGCCTACCTGCAGGTTAGTGGCGGTCCGCAAGGTGGAGCATGGCAACGGCCCCGTGGCATGGCGAACCCCCCAAGTCACAATTGGTGCTGGCTTGGTACCCCTTGTGGCCCAAATTAAAGTCAATATGTTTAATATTTGGCCAAAAATTAACACGTTAATCTCAAGTTTCAATTTTTTTTGGGGGGGTTAGGGGGTTTGCTGTGAAAATTATGACCCCCATGGGTTGCCTTACGGGCTTGGGTGTCATTTCCCCCTGGGGGTTGGTGGGGGGGTCCTGCCCATGTGGTTGTTTCAAAATGTTAAAATGGCTCTCGGCTTTAATTTTTTTTTTAAATTTTTGGATTAATATTTGAAAAGTTAAAAATTAAAGAGTCGCCAGCATTAATATTAATCTCACAAATATTAACCCTATTCTCCAAATATTAACCCTCCATAAAAATGCGCAACAACAAGCCAAACATGCTAGGGGGCATGCATAATTGTTGTGCCTTACCAAAATGGATATCCCCCCTTCCCCTTTTTTTGCACACACACACACAAAGACACACACACACACACACACACACATACACACACACACACACACACACAATGATATTGGCACCCCCAGACACCCGAACTCTGCCACACACATCCCTCCTTGCTCCTTCATCTCTCCTCCCGTTGCCCTTGCTCTCAAGGTTTGGGAGGGCCCTTTCTTTCCACAGGTTATTTTTTTGAAGGAAAAATTGAAAATTGTTGAAGATCATTGAAAATTGAGCAAGGAGAAAAAGGATGTAGGTATGTGTGTGTGTGTGTGTGTGTGCATGCATGTGTGTCCATTGTGGCTAGTTTCTAGGTTGTAGAATGCCCCAAAGGAGATAAAGGGGCTAGTTCAGGTTTCATTGGCAATGCCACCCCACCCCCCTTGGTATTGTGGTGTGTGATGTTTGGGGCTATGGGGTCTAGGGTTATGGTTCCTAGGGCTGTGGTGTGTGGGTGTGTGGGTTTGTGGGGCTGTGGTGTGTGGACCTATGGTACGTCTCGGTGTGGTTTCTAGGGCTGTGGTGTGTGGGGGTGTGATGTTTGGGGCTGTGCTGCGTGGGGGACTGGTTTATAGGATTCTGGTGTGTGGGGCTGAGGTTTCTAGGGTTGTGGTCTGTGGGGATGTGGTGTGGGGTTGTGGTGGGTACGACTGTGGTATATGGGTGTGTGGTGGACATGTGTGGGGTTCGGTGTCACGTGCTGTGGTGTGTGGGGCTGTTGCATGGGGTGGGGCGGGGGTGCTGTGGGGGTGCATTGCAGCCCTGTGGTGGGTTGTGGTGCATTGTGGGTGAACAAAATCAGTGCACGAGGGACTGGGGGGCATAATTAATTTTTGGGACGACTTTTTAATTTCTGGTAAGTTAATATTATCGGTTAATTTTTAATATTTGCAACGCCGGTCTAAAAATTAAATATTCATCTCAAGAAATTAAGACCGGCGGTCTCAAAATTAAACAGAAACAATGGGGGCAATGTGGGGCTGTGGTGTGTGCGCTTGTGGTGTGTGGGCCTTTGGGGTGTCCGGCTAGGGTGTGTGGGGTTGTGGGGTGCGGCGATGTAGTGTACAGGGCTGGGGTCTGTGGGGCCGTGGCCCGTGGGGTTGTGGTGTGTGGGGCTGTGGCGTGTGGGCTTTGGCGTGTGGCCCTGTGGGGTGTAGGGCTGTGGTGTGTTGGGCTGCAGGGTGTGGGGCTGTGGCATGATTGGGGCTGTGGTGCTTGCGCCTGCGGGGTGTGGGCCTGTGGCGTGTGGAGCTGCGTGGTGTGGGGCTGTGGGATGCAAGGTGGTGCGTTTGGGGCTGTGGTGTGCAGGGCTGTGGTGCATGGGGCTCTGTGTGTGGTTTTGCTGTGTGGGGCAGTGGGGCATGGGGCTGTGGGGTGGGATGCTGTGGTGTGTTGGGCCATGGTTTGTTGGGTTGTAGGGTGTGGGGCTGTGGCGTGCCGTGCTGTGACAATTTGGATTGTGGTGCTTGGGGCTGTGGGGTGTGGGGCTGTGGGTTGTTGGGCTGTGGGGTCATGGTATGCCGGGCACGGTGCCCTTTGGGGCTGCGGTGCTTGGGGCTGTGGGGGGTGCCGCTGTGGGGGTTTGGGGTTTGTGGTGTGGGGCTGTGGGATGTTGGGGGTGTGCAGTCCAAAAAAAACACAAAAAACCAAAAGTCAATTTTTGACCCCCTAAAATAGTTTCTTGAAATTAATATTATCGAGCCAAAAATGAATTAATATATTAATTATTAATCGACGCGAGCATTAATATTAATCTCGAAAAATTAACGACAGCGGCGCAAAAATTAACGTGAAAAAAAGTGCATAACGCACAACCACCTCATTATTTCGGGCACCTAGGGGGGGCGGGAGACTTCCAGGGGGGGGGGGGGGGGCTTTAGGGGTGTGGGGGGGTTTCATACTGGCGGCGGGGGGGGGGGGACCACAGCCCCAGACAGCACAACCCCAAACATCACACCCCTGCACACCACAGCCCTAGAAACCACACCGAGACGTACCATAGGTCCACACACCACAGCCCCACGAACCCACACACCCACACACCACAGCCCTAGGAACCATAACCCTAAACTGGCCCCTTTTATCTCCTTTGGGGCATTCTACAACCTAGAAACTAGCCACAATGGACACACATGCATGCACACACACACACACACACACACACACACACACACACCTATAACCTTTTTCTCCTTGCTCAATTTTCAACGATCTTCAACAATTTTCAATCGTTTCTTCAAAAAAATCACCTATGGAAAGAAAGGGAATACCCTCTCAAACCTTAAGCGCAAGGGCAACGGGAGGAGAGAGGAAGGAGCAAGGACGGATGTGTGTGGGAGGGGTCGGGTGTGTGGGGGGGTGCCGACCTCATTGTTTGTGTGTGTCTTTGTGTGTGTGTGTGTGTGTGTTCGTCTGTGTGTGTGTGTGTGTGTGCGTGCGTGCGTGCGCGTTTCTTCCCATTCCATACAAGAAAAGGTGCATTGATGTTGTATACTTTGTATGTAGAGCCCACTATGGGCCATCTAGAGGCGCCAATGAAGCGGTGCACTAGGGGGTGGTCATCCCGAATGGCTAGCTCACCGGGCTCCCTAGGTGTTGCCCACTAGAACCCCTTGCGGTCATCAATAGACTTCAACACCTCCAAAAAAACCATGTGTTAATATTTACATTAAATTCTCGAGATTAATATTAAGTTAATTTTTCAGTCGGCGTTAATATTAATCGAAAACAAGATATTAATCTCGAGAAATTAACGCAAAAAACGCAAAAATTAACAAACAACGAATGGGCCACAAAGCTTCAAGTTGTCGGCCCATATCGTTGCAAGTGCCGCCATGTCCTTGTCCCCGCACACGGCCATCCCTATCACCCACAAGTACGCGGGTGTGCGGCCCCGTGCGCCGTGGTTGAGGAGCCCAATGGAGAGTTGGGCCCAACTACCACCGGCGCACGGGTACGCATCCCCACGCACAATGAAGGTGAGGGGCCTTGTCCAATCGATGGCGTCCACTAGCGATGGGCGTGATTGGACGTACCGGGCCCATGAGGGTAGCGGCCAAGAGCGCCCACTCGCGGGGGGATCGGGGACGGACACGGGTGGTCGTAGGTCAAGGGGAGTGACCAACTCCTTCCACGTGTCCGTGAACGCTTCCCGAGTGGGGATGGGGCGGGGGAACGGGAGGCCCGTTGCGGCCGAGTAGGCCAACCCCCGGCGGCTCATGTACTCCGACACGTGCCGGAAGCCAACCTTGGGGACGTTCAAGTCCATGAGGAGGCCGATGAGGTCCGGGGCCGGGAAGAGGTGGGAGGCATTTTGCTTCACCGCCTCCACTTGCTTAGTACGAATAAGGGAGGGGTAGCCAACCACCATGGCCTCGGACCATCAGGCCCGGGCCAAATGGGATGAGGCCACCCACTCACCAAGGAGTTGGGAGACCAAAGGGTCCCGCAAACTCTTGGCCCCGCTCAAACGCACGAGCGTCATGTTAAGCTCGGTAAGGGTGTCCCGAGAGAAAGGCATAACAAGGGCTATACAAGGGAACATGGTGGTGTGGAGGGGGGGGGGATGCGGGCCACCGGAGGGGGGGTGTCCAAGAGGCCCGCCAACACAACATTGGGACCTCTCTACTATACCGTTGTGGAACAATATACCACGTAACACCCCTTATAGGTCCCCATATGTGCATGGAAAAATGGGTACAAATGGCCCAATCGCAAAAATTTGACTTTAACCTCTGAATATTTGCGAGATTAATATATTAACGCCTTCATATATTAAAAATTAAAAATTATCATATGGACTTTAATTTGGGCCACTAGGGACAACATTGCAGTGCCTCTTGCTAGCCCATGGCAGACATGGTGCTTTCCATGATGAGTGCCCAGGTGATGTGGGGGTGTGGGCTACACTTTCGGGTGACATGGTGGCAGGTACAACCGGTGCTGTGTACAATCCGCATGCCATTGCACGCCACTTGGCCATGGAGGGGCAGCCAACTGTTACTCTGTGCCAGTGCAGTGGTCGGTGTCAATGTGCTAAGAAGGCTCCCAAGTTCCAATGGAAGCAGCAGTCCGAGATGGGTGAGTGTTGGAAGCACATGGTACCGAAGCTGGTTGGTGCTGGTGTTCGTTCTCTATCTGACTAATTGTCTCATGAGCAATGGTGGCAGCGGTTCCAAGTATGTGACAAGAAAGTCCTCCAAGCTGGAGGGGAGATGGCAATGGCCGTCCAAGTGTTGCATGTTACTAACCAGGGGCAAAGCGTGCGGATACGGATAAGGGAGGGAATGAGGGGCCGTTCGTTGGGCCGCCCTTCAAACGCCCCCCCCCCATGTGTTTGTGGGGGAGATATCCAAGAGGCCCTTGCACTAGTGTCACTGGTGTTCAACAAGTTGGCTCCACTCCATGTCCGCAATCAACAGCTTTACAGCTGGACTGTGGATCACGAGTTTGTCGATGTCAACGGGTACCATTGGTCCCTCCAGGCCATGGTGCTGCACATTGGAGTGACTAGGGAGCAAGGGCACTTTGTTGTTCACATTTTGGTTCGCGATGAGTGGTGGTTGTGTGATGATGCCTCACCGACAACGGGACGCCCCCCTGCGGATTCGCGAAAGGTGACATTCCTATTGTATGAGCGTACTTCCACAGAGATTTTGGGTCTGTCACAAGGCGGTTCACAAAGAGGTGTCTGCAATCGTGGTGCACGCAGTGCCCCCTCTCAGTCTGCACCAAAAACTGTCATCAGGCATGCCCCGAGCGTGCCAAGTAACACCCCGTTGCCAGCCATGGCATTGGCAACGAGGGACCGAGAATATACCAGCCACGTTGGGGAAGCACAACCCTCCCCCTCGCACTCTACAACACCAACTGTCAACAGGCATGCCCCGAGCCTGCCGAGTAACAACCAGTTGCCAACCATGGCGCAGCCAACAGGTGACCCCGAATATACCACACATGTGGGGGATGCCCAGCCCTCCACCGAGTTTGTCGAAGCTGTGGCAAAGCTTCTACAAAGGCAAAGGGTACGGGTGAAACAGCATTTGCAGGTCCGTGTGCCCACCAGGGGCACAAGGTTCATCTCTGGGCGCGTCATGAGAAGGAATAGGATGAGAGGCATGCAGGTCAAGGCACTTCACACCGTTCTGTTGCCGAGTCCATCGAACAGGATACAGCCCGGTGTGCAGCATTGGCTGCAACAGGGAGTAATGCATTTTGTGTGATGATGGAGGCAGCCCCGAATCAATGGACAGCTAGGCCAAAGATGTTGCAAGCCTTTGTGGATGGGCATCGGCAGTTGCATTTCACTGTTGAAGGGGGTGTAATGCGCATATGTTGTGCATGGGCTGCTCAAACGGATTGTCCCGGGGTGAAGCGGCCACCAAAGGCTGCTACAGCCTTCGTGAATGGAACGAATGGCATCGGCATGCGTATGATGATGGCCGGACCATAGACGTAGCGTAAAGATGTGCTGGAGGGCCACCTGGGTGTATCGCGTGGCACGACCAGCAGCCGTAGGAAAATTGATAATCCGGGCCGCCGCCACTTGACTGCCGAGGAGAATTTCCCGGTGCATTGTGCACAACGTTTTCGGGCGTTGTGCCCTAGTGCATCTGTGTGTGCAGTCAATGTAGTCGGGGACAGCACTCTGTTCATTAGGGGTGAGGGCATGGACCTCGGTGTACCTATGACCGACGCGGTGGCGGCCATTTTGTCACACTTGGTGGAGGTATACATTGGGCTCCGCATGTGCACATCCATCCGTGCCATCAGTAAGCGCATTCTTCTGCATTGCACATTGACTTCCTAACCGGGCCATCATTCCTCACGACGATGGATAGTTGAGAACGCCATGGTTGCAATGCATGGTGCCATGCAAGATGGTGTGTCAGAGACCCTGCAAAGGGCATTGTTCATTGCCTTGTTGTTGGATGGTTCTGACCCGCAGCGGCATCGCATCTATGAGTATGCCATCCTGCTACTCTCCCCAGCCTCTGGGCCAAGGGGAATTTGTGAGGTGTTCCTTGGTGTGGTGGATGTGGCGTCAAGTGAGGCACAGGAGGTGACAACACACGTGGAGGCACTAGTGTTGTCCTGGATACCTCGTGCCTAGTGGGCTCAGCAGGTTGTCACTTTTGATATGGACGGTGCCTCTAACCTTGGTGTGCGTGGTGCCACTGCACGACAAGCTGTTGATGTGTTGAAATGGGGCACAATGTGTTTGCCATGTTTGTGAAGTGGTTGTGCTATCTTACCCCCTGGGTGAGCCATGCCATGTGGTTCAGCGCAAGCTAGGTCTTGCCTTGTCGGCTGCCGGCCAAGTGCATGATGACTACTTGGCAGATGTGGGTCGCCAACGTGCATTGTACAACGATGCGCGCCAACGGAAGGACCTCGAGAGGTGTGTCTAAGAGAACACCAGACCAGATACACGCAGCGGGTTGCCTTTGATCCCTGCCAGTCACCGTATCCGGTGGTCTGAGGCAAATGCCTGTCGCAAAAGGTGTTCTTGGCCAATGTGCCATGGGTGGCGAGGCATTTGGATTCCAAAATGCACCTCACCACCAAGGAGCAGGATGTGTGGGAGGATTGCCATGATGTAGGTTTGTTGTCAGGGGCAGTGGTATATGGAAACATTCCATATGGCACACGCAGCTTCAACAATGTTGCACACTTGCATGCACCCACAGGTGCCCACCTCAGCAAAGCAACCGAAATGTTGCACGCACGGGTAGAAAAGGTGGGTTGGTTGGGTTGGGCTGGCGGCCTCATGCAGGAGCAGGCCCTCGGGTGTGGGCTTCCTTCCCTGCCCCACCACGAGGCTGAACAACCTGACTGTCCGGTTCCAAGGCCGAGCGGACTATCGACAGCCACCAGACCCCACCGAAGCGCAGGTGGGCGGAAGATACTGTCGCCCTGTGTGTAGGCGCGCGCGCGGGCAGGGGTGTGGGCGGGGGCTGGGCCTTGCGTGTGGGGGGCAAGTGTGGCCTGGTGCTCCAGGCCCGGTGGGGCAGGCCATGGGAGCCTGACGCTGAGCCCACCGGGGAGTAGTGGGCCAGGGCATGGCATCCTCCTGGTCACAGAGACACGCTGCCCGCCCGTCCCACGACTGCGTACGCACGGGGACGGGTGTGCGCCGGGCACGACTGGGGGGGGCCCGCGCTCCTTGACTGCCTGTTGGCACAGGTGGCGCTGCTGTACTAGCTGGGTCCCGTACTCCCACGGCCTGGGGCGCTGGTGGCAGGTGGAGGGGTCCCAGGGCGCGCTGAGCGCTTCCCTGCCTTGGGACCTGCCCGGGAAGGTTCCCGGGTGCGGCGCTGCTGCCCCGTTAGTCCTAGGGGCCCGTAGGGCACACCACCGGAATGGCCCCTCCAAGGGAAGGGGGGGCTGGGGGGCAGGGGTAGGCAGGTGGCTGTCTGGCCTCCAGGGGTCGCCCACAACTGCACTGCAGTGCACGGGGCTGTGCTGGCCTAGGCGTCTGTGATGAGGTTGGAGGGGCGCGTGCACACCTGGAGGTTCCCTGGGCAGGCCGCACAGGGATGCCCACAACGGTCAAGCTGTGAGCCCTTCACTGCCTCCACTTTTCAGGCCCTGAGGGCGCCGACTCCGTGCACCCCTCCCGTCGGGCGCGCAGGGTGGATGGGTCTACCTGTCCGTTCATTGGCCCATGGTGTTCACTTGTTTGGGAGAGGAGGACCACCTGCTGGGTTACCATGCGGGTCCCAGATCCCGACAAACTCGTCATTCAGCGTCCGCCCCTTTTCCGCGAGGGGAGGGACCTCGTTCACCATGTGCCGGCCTGCAGTGAGGGTGCGGGGGCATGCTGGGGGGGGGGGTCTGCTTTTGGTCCCGCCCCATTTCTGTTGGGGGGGGGGGTAGGGGCAGCAAAAAGTCTGCTCCCCAGTTTCCTGGTCCCCAAGGGGAACCAGCCCACGGCCTGCACCCTCGCTTTGTGGTGGCTGAAATTTGGGCCGACAGAGGGTAGAAAAGGTGGCAAGGGAGGAGGGGCCAGGGTGGAGTCAATTCAAAGAGCAAATTGTGATGGGTGCATGGCATGGTGTTGAATTGGTCCGGTTTGATACTGATGGCCAAAAGTGCACAACCGGCCCCCCTTTTCCAGCCACAGAGGCACGTGCCATCATGGAGGGACATGGGACCATTGACCCCCACGGTGTTCTCGAGTGTGCTATGTTGCTTAACCATGGCCGTTTGCTCGCTCTACCACCGGCTGATCGGGCCACATTTGGAGTGGATCTGCGAAGCAATTCATGGGTACACACCACACTGAATTGGCAACTGCACATGTTAATGCTGTCCGTGCATTGGAAGAGTAGGCATCCTTCATGGAGCATGTCGTTCAAAATTTGCCAAGACCCCCATGTCCCGCCTTGACCCCGGAGCGGGAGCATCTGCCATGGGTGAATGTTTGGCGTGTATTTTCATTGCTACGCGCATATTGCCCTGCTGAGGCTGTTGTTGAGCGTGCCATTTCGTTGCGTGGGAGGTTCACTAGCAGTATGCATGACATGGCGGACACACATGTCCTTAGCCTGTGCATGGCTTTGCATTGCAATCTGCCACCTTTGCGGCAGTGGGTGAAGGGGCAGGGTATCGAGGTAGCCCACAAGCTGGCAGCCAATGCACGCTTCGATGTGCGTCCCCGGCATAGGCTTTCGCAGCATTAATCCACGTGCATCTGTGGAAGCGGCCATGCTGCAGTGCCTAGAGAGGGAGGCCGCAGTGGCAGATGATGGTGACATTTTGCCCTCTTTTGGGGGGGGTTGGAGGTGCCACTGGCTTGCCAAGTCCCAACACGCAAACGGGCAGACCGACAAGCCCCGTCCATCACTGTGGTTGAACCAGATGGTAGCCCTACTCTGCATGGTGGCAACCATGACTTGTTCACTTTCTGAAGGGGCATGGAGTGTGCAGTGTGCACGGAGTCTATGTGCATCTGGTGCAACACATGTCTGGTTTGCCACACATGCTTTGTCAAAGATCCAAGACCTTGTGGTGCGGCAATGGTGCAAGTTGTGGATGATGCAGCCGAGGTTGCTGAAAATAGCAGTGGAGAGGAAGCAGTGGCACCACGGAAGTCCGACCCAAAGCGTGCCTTGGCCCGTGCACAGGCCAAGCTGCGGCAAAGGCAGGCACAATGCGTGACTGGACACGCGCTCGCATCTGTGACTGCTTGGGTGCCATGGGTGTGAAGGTGCCCTATAAACTGAACCACCGACAAGCTAGAGACATTGCTATGCAAGAGGCATTGCCTTTGCTTGCCCAAATGGACTCTGATTGGGTCCCCCGAACGGATCGTGTTACCTGTTCTGCTGCACCCCCCAGCAACTCACAACCGAGCTCCCAGGTGCCCTTGGATGACGTGGATGGACTCATTGATGAATGACACAGCTGGGGATGCAGTGCTGTGCTTTTGCATGCTTGCTGTGCCAATGCCCATGGTACCCATGTTCTCCTTCTCTCCAGGTCCATTCGTACAGTAACAGCCATCGGCATGAATTGCATTTTTTTTTGCCGGATGTTGTGCTCTAGGAGGTCTAACGTTTTCCCGTTTCCCTTGGTTTTCCCTTTCCCACATTTTCCCTAACCCCCCATTTTCCGAAAGGTTTGGGTGTCTGAAGGGGGGGGGGGGGACACTTTTACCAGACTTTCCCTTTTCCCTTTTCCACATTTTCCAACCCCATATTTTCCCCAACCCATCATTGTCCTTAAGTGAACGGTTGTGTGTCTAGGGGGGGGGGGTCGACACTTTTATCAGATTTTTCCAAGAATTTCCTTTTCCACATTTTCCATTCCAACCCCCATATTTTCCCCAACCCACCATTTTCTTGGAGTGAAGTTCCTGTGTGCCTATGGTGGGGGGGGGGGGGTACTACACTTTTATCAGACTTTTCCTTGGATGTGCTCTAATTTGGGTCTGTGACACAACATGCCAAATCAGACTTCAAACTTCAGACTTTATACCCATAGCTGTCACCGCACCCTATTTGTTCACCAATACAATACTGCTTGAGCATGCCTACCTGTATCAACGTACTATGCATGCCCACTGCTTGCCTCTGTTTGCTTGGTACCCTGCACTTTTCATTTCCAGGTGATTCATAGGTTGCTAAGCAACCACACACCACCAGCGCGTGGAGTGGTGCCAAATAGGCACTCCACAATAGGTGATGGTTTCATTGATCATAAAACCGTCAATACAGGACTGGTGGTTTGTAAGCACGACACAGGTATGTCACAGAGGGGGGGGGGGGGGGTTTCAACACTGGGTTTTCGTCACTGCACTGCGAAACGTGCATGTGGAACAGCAAAATTTTAATGGGACCCTTAGGTCTGGAAATACATTATTCCCCCAAACAGGGATTACGGCAACCATTTCAAAATACAGTGCCCCACAAGGCCCTTTTAAAAACTATGATTTTTCAGTATGGGCCGAGATGCTCTTGGGTTTGGGCCGAACACTCGCTTAGACCCTTAAGAATGGTGCAGCTCATTGCAAAGTTGCATGAGCCGTTTCACAAAGTGTTATCAACCCTAGATGTCATCTACAAGATGGCCCTAGGGACCTCACTCCACCATCAATGGTGTTGGGCCCATTGGCCAAACGTGGGGTGGCTACCTTCAGGTTGGCAATGTGGGTACGTTTTCAATTTAGAATGTGATCAAAGACAAGCTACACTTTTCAAAATCTTGGGTGGAAGAGTCTGAGAACTGGGCGAGCAACATTGCGATGTTTTTATTCCTGAGCTTTTCACCGTATTTGCCGATGGGGGTGGTACGCATGGGGCAGACAACGTGGTTGTGTCTGTGCACACACGCATGCGTGTGTCGTCCTTTTTCCTTCAGGGTATCCACGGTGCACACGCAACCTGTTGTCGGCGGGCACACTACTCTTCTATGGGTGTGTTTTGTGCATGTGTCACCGCGTGTCTTAGGGTGGCAAGTCCAATCAACCACAAACCGACATGTTCAGCTCTATCTCCTATTGCGCTGCACGGGGGGCGGGCGGGACTCTGCGGGTCCTGGGACACCAACTACCCCTACCCCCCCCCCCCCCCCCTAGGGGCCTTCGGCCAACAGTTCGTTGCCAAAGGTGTCACCCTCAGGCCTCCATGGGCGCCTAAGGCGCCTGATGCTACATGAACACCAAAGGTGCCCTAAGGAAAATTTTGTCCAATTTGCACCCCAACGCTATCCTTAAACCCAACCTTGACTCTAACACCCACCCCCAACCCTCAGCCTACTCCTATCCCTACACCTAACCCTAACCCTGATCAAGACTGAATATTGGGACCAAGCTGATGGGGGAGGGAACATCAGCTATGACTAGTGAGGGACATCAAGAATGATTCACACATTGATGGCTCTTGACAAAGTGGAATCAGATTGCAAGTGAACCCCATCACCACAAGGCCCACTTTCAAGGCTTTTTGGACTTTTGAGGGGCCAAAATGCCACCAAAATGGGCTCAAAATGGGCTCATTTCACCCATTTGTGCGCCCCAAATGGTCTAGGATGAGGTTTCGAAAAAGGCGTTTTTGACCCATTTTTGACCCATTTTTGGTCCCGAAACAGCCCATTTTCAAGGCATTTTGGGATTTTCGGACGAGCAAAATGGGCCATCACAAGCTCAAAACGGTCCAAAAACACTTGCCGCAGCCTAGTGGGCCTAGGTATTGGGGTCTAGGCGTCCGTTTGGGCAGTTCCGAGGGGTGGAAACCACAAAAAGTGGGGGGTTGCGGGTGGAGTAGGTGCCCTCGGAATCGCATTTTGAGCCATGTAGCCAAAGATATGGCCTATTCTTGGTTTGTGGCTGTTGGCATTTGGAGCTTCTGGGGGCATATCACGGAGTTAGAGGGGCGCAAAGAGCTCGTTGACACGGGGAAGTCAAGCCGCGCATGGTGTGTACCCACCGTTTCCCTTCGTTTGGCCGTTTTGAATGTGTTCCAGGGCTTTTTTGGCCCAAAAAATGGCTGTTTTTGGCCCTAAATTGCAGTTTTCGAAACTGAGGTCCGCCACTTGTGAATGCCGTTCCCAGCCGCCACCTTTAAGTTTCTTGCTCAAACTTTGTGTGATTGTACTTCACACCCATAGGTATCATCCACCAACATTTCACCCCAATCTGAAGCACCACGACAGAAGTCTCATTTTTACCTTTTTCGCGCGTGCTGCTGCTTGCTTGCTTGCTTGCTTGCTTGCTTGCTTGCTGCTGCTAAACCTGGTAGGTCCACCCTAGACACTAAAGAGGGTTACAAAACCAAGACTGGTTACACCAGCTCGGTGACCCTAACCCTAGCCCTGGCCCTCACCCTAGGCTAGGGTCAAAGTGAGTGTTGGGGTCCAAAATGGAGAGCAGTGATGTGGCAACAGCAACCATGAACGAAATTGGGGGGATCTTGTTCAGCCCAATCAACATGGCTGGCATGGCCAAACCAACTGGCTGCAAAGGTTAGGGTTAGGTTTATGATGGTTCGAGGGAGGGCAACGGGAGGTAGGGGGAGCCTGTGCCCCCCCATCCCCCCCCAACACCCAGCACCCACAGCCGCCCACCCGTCTGCCAGCCCTTTATAAATGCTCTGTGCCGTTTTTCAAGCAGTCTGCCGTGTACGGCCCATCGGCCAGTTCATCTACACAGCAGGTATGCGGCCAGCGGCCGTCCACCCATCTGCCAGCCCGTTATCGGCGCTCTCGGGTCGATTTTTCAGAAAGTCTGCAGTCGGCGGCCCAGCTGCCAGTGCGTGCGCATGACCCACAGCAGTCCACTCATCCACTGGCCCACTCTCAGGGCAGTTTTTCAAGCGGTCTGCAGTCTGCGGCCCACACGTATTGAACAAATATAAATGCTCCAGACAATCGGCAGTCCGTTCCCAACCTTATTTAACAATATGCGCCAGGGGAGTCCGCCCTGCCATGGTACAGACCCCAGAAGCGCAGCCTGCAGCGTCGGGCCTCCATATTTTCTGTTTTTGGTTCTTTCACAGATTCCGGCTTCACAGGGTAGTAGGTTTTAAAACCATGATGTGTTGGTACCAAGAAGGGCGACAGGTTCTCAGTGTGTGACCTCGTTCTCCGTGCCAGACGCCTTGTTGGTTGAAATGCCAGTGGCGAGTTCGCTGCGGCGTTTCCCACGGTGTCTGTGCATGGAGACGTCGTGACCAACTAACCCTATGCACCTGGCATGAATGACATGGTTGAGGACGTTGGTACCAAGAAGGACGACAGGTTCTCGGTGTATGACAGTTTTCTTTGCTGCTTCAATTATTTTCGAGTAACGCGTGCCTGCAATTGCAAGACGCAGTAAACTAGACTTCTAGTCGCAGTGCTTATCATGTGTCCGGGCCAAAGCTAGCAGCCCATCGGGCGATGCCGTTGGCAGCGTGTGCCGAAGGCTATTGGCGACCAACGAACACGTGACTGTGCGGCAGCAAAAGATAGACATATGTCCCCGGAGTTCTGCTGCCTGTCCGTGCCTGCCCCTGCCCGCCGGCCCCAGCACATAGCAGGCCCTCCACAGCGGTGTGGCGGTGTCGCGACGCCTTCAGGTCCACAGTCAACAACCACCGCCCAAATGGCAGAAGTAGTTAGACGAGTACCCTGCGCCAGCAAGCCCTGTTGTGTGTTCCTAGGGGAGGACGCGCTGCCGCGCGTAAAGAACAGGCATGCCGCCGCAACACCGCTACACCGCAACACCCAGCAATGAACTGTGGAGACACTTGACAGCAGGAGCACATGCTGAAGTGTTGAGACGCCTTTGCACCAACACAGGCGCCTTTGCGCCCCTGGGGCACGACAACGACACGTCCTTACGTGCCAGGGAAAGAGGGCAAGGCAGGGGCACGACCTGCAGGGCAAGGGTTAGAGTCTAACCGGCACTGTGGGTGGGTGGTGGGTGCGAGCTGACCTCACTGTTCAGAGGAGCAGAGCCAATGCACAGTCAGAAACCACCTGGTGAGGTACAGAACTGGTCTACGCTGCAGTGCAGCAAGCATGACATTGAACAATGTGGTTATGACCATGCGCCTGTGACACGGGGGCGTATGCGAACCTAGTTTCCGTTGCCTCATGGCCCCAACACCCCAAATCGCCCCACTTGGACCCCCCCCACCCCCCAACCGACCCGCTCGGAGCCCCCCCCCCAGCCCCTCCTATACCCCCCCCCCATTCGCCCTCCCTAAAACCCCCCCCCCCCCAAGGGGCCTCCTTGACATGGGGGCGTATGCGAGCCCGGTATCCCTTGCCTCATGGCCAAGGGGCCTCCGGCCAATAGCTAGTTGGGGGGGTAGTTGGCGTCCAGAACCGAGGGGTCCCCCCCCCCCCCCGTGCTGCGCTCCTGATCAGAGGTCAATCAGGACAATCATGCCCTGCAGGATGTGAGCGTGTGTATATTGGGGGGGGGGTTCCATATACTTAGCGAATGTATACCCGTGGGTGCAACCCTAGAGCGTTGCACTTGCTTTTGATTGAACCGGGTACGGGACATGTAAACCCCAATAGGCACACGCGGAGCAAGCAACGAAGATCTTTAAAGATACTAACAAGTACAGCACTCCAAATTGAATCGCAATTAGTGTTGAAGCATCCTAAATCAAAATGAATAAGCAAACATTTAATATACAAATATATCGAATGCACATGCACAAACAAACACAATGTTCAATGTCATTTCTCACCTTAAACCTATTGACCATATTGACCGTGGTTCATTACCCTTTAACCTTTCTTTGTTAGAGGAAAGGAAGAGAGGAAACAAGACTCTTGTTTTGTTATTCACCCAACCTTGTTTGACTCTCGTTGGACCCTTTGAACGAAGTGTGGAAAAGGATAAAGAGACAAAGCACAAATTGACACCAATTGCACAAATGAAACATGTGAGCATTTGGAGGATGGGGGTCAATCTCAGAAATTCAGATTTGAGAATGTGACATAGTCAGAGTAATTCACCATTGAAAAGAAAAAAAAACGAAATCAGAAATTCAAAAATCGATTAGCGATCAAAGATCGCTCATGAAATCCGAAATTGAATAGCAATCAAAGATCGCACATGAGACTTACAAGTGTGCACATGTGCAATTTTAGTGCTAAGTTTGAGGCTATTGCACTCCCCTGACAAGCTATTGCTACCGTGAGGGCAATGGCTGAAAAACTAATACATAGCCTTGAGCTTATGGGACGGTTTTTTGCGACTTTAATCACACACCCACGCCCATTGCAACGCCTCAACCCGCATTGCGGGGGGCGGAGCAAGGTGTGGGTATGATGAAGGTCCTACAAGTGCTTTGGCACAAGTGGGCACCCTAACACGTGAGAGGAAAGCCGCCCAAAGCATGTCATGACCCACCACCGGCGTCCAGGTAAAAGGCACAGAAGACAAATGCAGGGAGAAGAGACACAATGCAAAAAAGATGGGAGGAGGGACACAATGCAAAACAAACTTAAATGGGGGAGGGAGTTTTTTTTTCATTGGCTTTTTTGTCTCACGTGGTATATATTTTAGCGGCTCTTTTGGCCCAGGTGTGAGCTGGAACGAAACGGATGTCATGGCCGCGCCGGGCACCCATTTTGCATGGTTACAGATGCTGACAGTTTTTTCCAACTCCACGGTATGTTCGCATGGCAACCAATTAGGGTTTGCAATCCTAATAACCCTACCCTAATGGACAGTGGCTATGGATCGCCAAGACATTGCCAATGTATTGTGTACGCCTGCCATGGTTGTGTCACGCAACCTCAAAGTAGGGGGGGGGGGGGGGTGCGAACATTGAGCAAAATTGCCACAATGCGTCCTTGTCATGCACAGCTATTATTTGGTCCCTCCGGAATTCTGCGATGTTTTTCGGAGGGAGCGCCCAAAAGTGGGCTTTTTTTGACATCATCATCAAAAAAAAAATGCATACACCGTTGCAACCGGCACCCTAAAAATAAGGGGGGTATGGGGTGTTACTTCCCTTTGGGGTGCCGATATGTTTTTGGAATATAAATCGTAAAAATTTGTGAAAAACGGTCCAAACCCTAAAAACCCTAGCGTACGCATGTTCCACAGTGCCGTCATGATGCAAATGTATCGCAAACGCCACACGTGTGTCCGGCCACCTTGAAATAGGGGGGGTTATCCATTTGACACCAAAAACTGCCCCGATATGTCAAAACCTGCTTCACTTTTTTGTTGGGGGGGTGTTTGGCCGAAAAATGCATGAAAAATGGTCTTATTCAACCCTTGCGACTGAAATTGCTAAAAACTGGTGGAGATTCGTGTAAAATTTTGCTGCGGGGATTGAAAGAGGGGATCTTAAAGAACACATAGCAATTTTCAGATTGAAATTTGCTCACACGGTGCGCGCTTGGCACGCATTTTACCATTTTTTGACTTGTGTGGTAAAAAAACGATCAAATACCCTCTTATGGTGAAGTCGGAAGGGGGGGGGGGGGGTTGGATGACACCCCATGACGCGCAACGACCCAAGAGGGGTGGTTGCCTTGCGTCCGGGGTATCTTGGATGGATGCCCGATAGGTGATGGGGGGGGGGGTCCATCCGAACACCAGCCAACACCTGTGAGATGGATGCAAGTTGAGAAGGGAAACACAAGTATGTAAAGGAGGGAGAGGAGAGGACTTTTTCGGTTTCGTTCGGTTCAGTGTTGGACTTGTTTGTATCTTTGAAGATCTTCGTTGCTTGCTCCGCGTGTGCCTATTGGGGTTTACATGTCCTGTACCCGGTTCAATCAAAAGCGAGTGCAACGCTCTAGGGTTGCAAAACTCAATTAGTGTTGAAGCACCGTAAATCAAAACGAATAAGCAAACATTTAATATACAAATATATCGAATGCACATGCCCAAACAAACACAATGTTCAATGTCATTTCTCACCTTAAACCTTTTGACCTTCTTGACCGTGGTTCATTACCCTTTAACCTTTGTGTGTTAGAGGAAAGGAAGAGAGGAAACAATACTCTTGTTTTGTTAATCACCCAACCTTGTTTGACTCTCGTTGGACCCTTTGAACGAAGTGTGGAAAAGGATAAAGAGACAAAGCACAAATTGACACCAATTGCACAAATGAAACATGTGAGCATTTGGAGGATGGGGGTCAATCTCAGAAATTCAGATTTGAGAATGTGACATAGTCAGAGTAATTCACCATTGAAAAGAAAAAAAAACGAAATCAGAAATTGAAAAATCGATTAGCGATCAAAGATCGCTCATGAAATCCGAAATTGAATAGCAATCAAAGATCGCACATGAGACTTACAAGTGTGCACATGTGCAATTTTAGTGCTAAGTTTGAGGCTATTGCACTCCCCTGACAAGCTATTGCTACCGTGAGGGCAATGGCTGAAAAACTAATACATAGCCTTGAGCTTATGGGACGGTTTTTTGCGACTTTAATCACACACCCACGCCCATTGCAACGCCTCAACCCGCATTGCGGGGGGCGGAGCAAGGTGTGGGTATGATGAAGGTCCTACAAGTGCTTTGGCACAAGTGGGCACCCTAACACGTGAGAGGAAAGCCGCCCAAAGCATGTCATGACCCACCACCGGCGTCCAGGTAAAAGGCACAGAAGACAAATGCAGGGAGAAGAGACACAATGCAAAAAAGATGGGAGGAGGGACACAATGCAAAACAAACTTAAATGGGGGAGGGAGTTTTTTTTTCATTGGCTTTTTTGTCTCACGTGGTATATATTTTAGCGGCTCTTTTGGCCCAGGTGTGAGCTGGAACGAAACGGATGTCATGGCCGCGCCGGGCACCCATTTTGCATGGTTACAGATGCTGACAGTTTTTTCCAACTCCACGGTATGTTCGCATGGCAACCAATTAGGGTTTGCAACCCTAATAACCCTACCCTAATGGACAGTGGCTATGGATCGCCAAGACATTGCCAATGTATTGTGTACGCCTGCCATGGTTGTGTCACGCAACCTCAAAGTAGGGGGGGGGGGGGGGGTGCGAACATTGAGCAAAATTGCCACAATGCGTCCTTGTCATGCACAGCTATTATTTGGTCCCTCCGGAATTCTGCGATGTTTTTCGGAGGGAGCGCCCAAAAGTGGGCTTTTTTTGACATCATCATCAAAAAAAAAATGCATACACCGTTGCAACCGGCACCCTAAAAATAAGGGGGGTATGGGGTGTTACTTCCCTTTGGGGTGCCGATATGTTTTTGGAATATAAATCGTAAAAATTTGTGAAAAACGGTCCAAACCCTAAAAACCCTAGCGTACGCATGTTCCACAGTGCCGTCATGATGCAAATGTATCGCAAACGCCACACGTGTGTCCGGCCACCTTGAAATAGGGGGGGTTATCCATTTGACACCAAAAACTGCCCCGATATGTCAAAACCTGCTTCACTTTTTTGTTGGGGGGGTGTTTGGCCGAAAAATGCATGAAAAATGGTCTTATTCAACCCTTGCGACTGAAATTGCTAAAAACTGGTGGAGATTCGTGTAAAATTTTGCTGCGGGGATTGAAAGAGGGGATCTTAAAGAACACATAGCAATTTTCAGATTGAAATTTGCTCACACGGTGCGCGCTTGGCACGCATTTTACCATTTTTTGACTTGTGTGGTAAAAAAACGATCAAATACCCTCTTATGGTGAAGTCGGAAGGGGGGGGGGGGGGGGGTTGGATGACACCCCATGACGCGCAACGACCCAAGAGGGGTGGTTGCCTTGCGTCCGGGGTATCTTGGATGGATGCCCGATAGGTGATGGGGGGGGGGGTCCATCCGAACACCAGCCAACACCTGTGAGATGGATGCAAGTTGAGAAGGGAAACACAAGTATGTAAAGGAGGGAGAGGAGAGGACTTTTTCGGTTTCGTTCGGTTCAGTGTTGGACTTGTTTGTATCTTTGAAGATCTTCGTTGCTTGCTCCGCGTGTGCCTATTGGGGTTTACATGTCCTGTACCCGGTTCAATCAAAAGCGAGTGCAACGCTCTAGGGTTGCAAAACTCAATTAGTGTTGAAGCACCGTAAATCAAAACGAATAAGCAAACATTTAATATACAAATATATCGAATGCACATGCACAAACAAACACAATGTTCAATGTCATTTCTCACCTTAAACCTTTTGACCTTCTTGACCGTGGTTCATTACCCTTTAACCTTTGTGTGTTAGAGGAAAGGAAGAGAGGAAACAATACTCTTGTTTTGTTAATCACCCAACCTTGTTTGACTCTCGTTGGACCCTTTGAACGAAGTGTGGAAAAGGATAAAGAGACAAAGCACAAATTGACACCAATTGCACAAATGAAACATGTGAGCATTTGGAGGATGGGGGTCAATCTCAGAAATTCAGATTTGAGAATGTGACATAGTCAGAGTAATTCACCATTGAAAAGAAAAAAAAACGAAATCAGAAATTCAAAAATCGATTAGCGATCAAAGATCGCTCATGAAATCCGAAATTGAATAGCAATCAAAGATCGCACATGAGACTTACAAGTGTGCACATGTGCAATTTTAGTGCTAAGTTTGAGGCTATTGCACTCCCCTGACAAGCTATTGCTACCGTGAGGGCAATGGCTGAAAAACTAATACATAGCCTTGAGCTTATGGGACGGTTTTTTGCGACTTTAATCACACACCCACGCCCATTGCAACGCCTCAACCCGCATTGCGGGGGGCGGAGCAAGGTGTGGGTATGATGAAGGTCCTACAAGTGCTTTGGCACAAGTGGGCACCCTAACACGTGAGAGGAAAGCCGCCCAAAGCATGTCATGACCCACCACCGGCGTCCAGGTAAAAGGCACAGAAGACAAATGCAGGGAGAAGAGACACAATGCAAAAAAGATGGGAGGAGGGACACAATGCAAAACAAACTTAAATGGGGGAGGGAGTTTTTTTTTCATTGGCTTTTTTGTCTCACGTGGTATATATTTTAGCGGCTCTTTTGGCCCAGGTGTGAGCTGGAACGAAACGGATGTCATGGCCGCGCCGGGCACCCATTTTGCATGGTTACAGATGCTGACAGTTTTTTCCAACTCCACGGTATGTTCGCATGGCAACCAATTAGGGTTTGCAACCCTAATAACCCTACCCTAATGGACAGTGGCTATGGATCGCCAAGACATTGCCAATGTATTGTGTACGCCTGCCATGGTTGTGTCACGCAACCTCAAAGTAGGGGGGGGGGGGTGCGAACATTGAGCAAAATTGCCACAATGCGTCCTTGTCATGCACAGCTATTATTTGGTCCCTCCGGAATTCTGCGATGTTTTTCGGAGGGAGCGCCCAAAAGTGGGCTTTTTTTGACATCATCATCAAAAAAAAATGCATACACCGTTGCAACCGGCACCCTAAAAATAAGGGGGGTATGGGGTGTTACTTCCCTTTGGGGTGCCGATATGTTTTTGGAATATAAATCGTAAAAATTTGTGAAAAACGGTCCAAACCCTAAAAACCCTAGCGTACGCATGTTCCACAGTGCCGTCATGATGCAAATGTATCGCAAACGCCACACGTGTGTCCGGCCACCTTGAAATAGGGGGGGTTATCCATTTGACACCAAAAACTGCCCCGATATGTCAAAACCTGCTTCACTTTTTTGTTGGGGGGGTGTTTGGCCGAAAAATGCATGAAAAATGGTCTTATTCAACCCTTGCGACTGAAATTGCTAAAAACTGGTGGAGATTCGTGTAAAATTTTGCTGCGGGGATTGAAAGAGGGGATCTTAAAGAACACATAGCAATTTTCAGATTGAAATTTGCTCACACGGTGCGCGCTTGGCACGCATTTTACCATTTTTTGACTTGTGTGGTAAAAAAACGATCAAATACCCTCTTATGGTGAAGTCGGAAGGGGGGGGGGGGTTGGATGACACCCCATGACGCGCAACGACCCAAGAGGGGTGGTTGCCTTGCGTCCGGGGTATCTTGGATGGATGCCCGATAGGTGATGGGGGGGGGGTCCATCCGAACACCAGCCAACACCTGTGAGATGGATGCAAGTTGAGAAGGGAAACACAAGTATGTAAAGGAGGGAGAGGAGAGGACTTTTTCGGTTTCGTTCGGTTCAGTGTTGGACTTGTTTGTATCTTTGAAGATCTTCGTTGCTTGCTCCG
The DNA here is from genome assembly GCA_964036045.1 of Eutreptiella sp. 'Long Island Sound 2002'. Taxonomy (NCBI): domain Eukaryota; phylum Euglenozoa; class Euglenophyceae; order Eutreptiales; family Eutreptiaceae; genus Eutreptiella; species Eutreptiella sp. 'Long Island Sound 2002'. The sequence goes on along the minus strand of OZ038381.1, from coordinate 31,871,296 downwards.
CGTGTGCCTATTGGGGTTTACATGTCCTGTACCCGGTTCAATCAAAAGCGAGTGCAACGCTCTAGGGTTGCAAAACTCAATTAGTGTTGAAGCACCGTAAATCAAAACGAATAAGCAAACATTTAATATACAAATATATCGAATGCACATGCACAAACAAACACAATGTTCAATGTCATTTCTCACCTTAAACCTTTTGACCTTCTTGACCGTGGTTCATTACCCTTTAACCTTTGTGTGTTAGAGGAAAGGAAGAGAGGAAACAATACTCTTGTTTTGTTAATCACCCAACCTTGTTTGACTCTCGTTGGACCCTTTGAACGAAGTGTGGAAAAGGATAAAGAGACAAAGCACAAATTGACACCAATTGCACAAATGAAACATGTGAGCATTTGGAGGATGGGGGTCAATCTCAGAAATTCAGATTTGAGAATGTGACATAGTCAGAGTAATTCACCATTGAAAAGAAAAAAAAACGAAATCAGAAATTCAAAAATCGATTAGCGATCAAAGATCGCTCATGAAATCCGAAATTGAATAGCAATCAAAGATCGCACATGAGACTTACAAGTGTGCACATGTGCAATTTTAGTGCTAAGTTTGAGGCTATTGCACTCCCCTGACAAGCTATTGCTACCGTGAGGGCAATGGCTGAAAAACTAATACATAGCCTTGAGCTTATGGGACGGTTTTTTGCGACTTTAATCACACACCCACGCCCATTGCAACGCCTCAACCCGCATTGCGGGGGGCGGAGCAAGGTGTGGGTATGATGAAGGTCCTACAAGTGCTTTGGCACAAGTGGGCACCCTAACACGTGAGAGGAAAGCCGCCCAAAGCATGTCATGACCCACCACCGGCGTCCAGGTAAAAGGCACAGAAGACAAATGCAGGGAGAAGAGACACAATGCAAAAAAGATGGGAGGAGGGACACAATGCAAAACAAACTTAAATGGGGGAGGGAGTTTTTTTTTCATTGGCTTTTTTGTCTCACGTGGTATATATTTTAGCGGCTCTTTTGGCCCAGGTGTGAGCTGGAACGAAACGGATGTCATGGCCGCGCCGGGCACCCATTTTGCATGGTTACAGATGCTGACAGTTTTTTCCAACTCCACGGTATGTTCGCATGGCAACCAATTAGGGTTTGCAACCCTAATAACCCTACCCTAATGGACAGTGGCTATGGATCGCCAAGACATTGCCAATGTATTGTGTACGCCTGCCATGGTTGTGTCACGCAACCTCAAAGTAGGGGGGGGGGGGGTGCGAACATTGAGCAAAATTGCCACAATGCGTCCTTGTCATGCACAGCTATTATTTGGTCCCTCCGGAATTCTGCGATGTTTTTCGGAGGGAGCGCCCAAAAGTGGGCTTTTTTTGACATCATCATCAAAAAAAAAATGCATACACCGTTGCAACCGGCACCCTAAAAATAAGGGGGGTATGGGGTGTTACTTCCCTTTGGGGTGCCGATATGTTTTTGGAATATAAATCGTAAAAATTTGTGAAAAACGGTCCAAACCCTAAAAACCCTAGCGTACGCATGTTCCACAGTGCCGTCATGATGCAAATGTATCGCAAACGCCACACGTGTGTCCGGCCACCTTGAAATAGGGGGGGTTATCCATTTGACACCAAAAACTGCCCCGATATGTCAAAACCTGCTTCACTTTTTTGTTGGGGGGGTGTTTGGCCGAAAAATGCATGAAAAATGGTCTTATTCAACCCTTGCGACTGAAATTGCTAAAAACTGGTGGAGATTCGTGTAAAATTTTGCTGCGGGGATTGAAAGAGGGGATCTTAAAGAACACATAGCAATTTTCAGATTGAAATTTGCTCACACGGTGCGCGCTTGGCACGCATTTTACCATTTTTTGACTTGTGTGGTAAAAAAACGATCAAATACCCTCTTATGGTGAAGTCGGAAGGGGGGGGGGGGTTGGATGACACCCCATGACGCGCAACGACCCAAGAGGGGTGGTTGCCTTGCGTCCGGGGTATCTTGGATGGATGCCCGATAGGTGATGGGGGGGGGGTCCATCCGAACACCAGCCAACACCTGTGAGATGGATGCAAGTTGAGAAGGGAAACACAAGTATGTAAAGGAGGGAGAGGAGAGGACTTTTTCGGTTTCGTTCGGTTCAGTGTTGGACTTGTTTGTATCTTTGAAGATCTTCGTTGCTTGCTCCGCGTGTGCCTATTGGGGTTTACATGTCCTGTACCCGGTTCAATCAAAAGCGAGTGCAACGCTCTAGGGTTGCAAAACTCAATTAGTGTTGAAGCACCGTAAATCAAAACGAATAAGCAAACATTTAATATACAAATATATCGAATGCACATGCACAAACAAACACAATGTTCAATGTCATTTCTCACCTTAAACCTTTTGACCTTCTTGACCGTGGTTCATTACCCTTTAACCTTTGTGTGTTAGAGGAAAGGAAGAGAGGAAACAATACTCTTGTTTTGTTAATCACCCAACCTTGTTTGACTCTCGTTGGACCCTTTGAACGAAGTGTGGAAAAGGATAAAGAGACAAAGCACAAATTGACACCAATTGCACAAATGAAACATGTGAGCATTTGGAGGATGGGGGTCAATCTCAGAAATTCAGATTTGAGAATGTGACATAGTCAGAGTAATTCACCATTGAAAAGAAAAAAAAACGAAATCAGAAATTCAAAAATCGATTAGCGATCAAAGATCGCTCATGAAATCCGAAATTGAATAGCAATCAAAGATCGCACATGAGACTTACAAGTGTGCACATGTGCAATTTTAGTGCTAAGTTTGAGGCTATTGCACTCCCCTGACAAGCTATTGCTACCGTGAGGGCAATGGCTGAAAAACTAATACATAGCCTTGAGCTTATGGGACGGTTTTTTGCGACTTTAATCACACACCCACGCCCATTGCAACGCCTCAACCCGCATTGCGGGGGGCGGAGCAAGGTGTGGGTATGATGAAGGTCCTACAAGTGCTTTGGCACAAGTGGGCACCCTAACACGTGAGAGGAAAGCCGCCCAAAGCATGTCATGACCCACCACCGGCGTCCAGGTAAAAGGCACAGAAGACAAATGCAGGGAGAAGAGACACAATGCAAAAAAGATGGGAGGAGGGACACAATGCAAAACAAACTTAAATGGGGGAGGGAGTTTTTTTTTCATTGGCTTTTTTGTCTCACGTGGTATATATTTTAGCGGCTCTTTTGGCCCAGGTGTGAGCTGGAACGAAACGGATGTCATGGCCGCGCCGGGCACCCATTTTGCATGGTTACAGATGCTGACAGTTTTTTCCAACTCCACGGTATGTTCGCATGGCAACCAATTAGGGTTTGCAACCCTAATAACCCTACCCTAATGGACAGTGGCTATGGATCGCCAAGACATTGCCAATGTATTGTGTACGCCTGCCATGGTTGTGTCACGCAACCTCAAAGTAGGGGGGGGGGGGGTGCGAACATTGAGCAAAATTGCCACAATGCGTCCTTGTCATGCACAGCTATTATTTGGTCCCTCCGGAATTCTGCGATGTTTTTCGGAGGGAGCGCCCAAAAGTGGGCTTTTTTTGACATCATCATCAAAAAAAAAATGCATACACCGTTGCAACCGGCACCCTAAAAATAAGGGGGGTATGGGGTGTTACTTCCCTTTGGGGTGCCGATATGTTTTTGGAATATAAATCGTAAAAATTTGTGAAAAACGGTCCAAACCCTAAAAACCCTAGCGTACGCATGTTCCACAGTGCCGTCATGATGCAAATGTATCGCAAACGCCACACGTGTGTCCGGCCACCTTGAAATAGGGGGGGTTATCCATTTGACACCAAAAACTGCCCCGATATGTCAAAACCTGCTTCACTTTTTTGTTGGGGGGGTGTTTGGCCGAAAAATGCATGAAAAATGGTCTTATTCAACCCTTGCGACTGAAATTGCTAAAAACTGGTGGAGATTCGTGTAAAATTTTGCTGCGGAGATTGAAAGAGGGGATCTTAAAGAACACATAGCAATTTTCAGATTGAAATTTGCTCACACGGTGCGCGCTTGGCACGCATTTTACCATTTTTTGACTTGTGTGGTAAAAAAACGATCAAATACCCTCTTATGGTGAAGTCGGAAGGGGGGGGGGGGGTTGGATGACACCCCATGACGCGCAACGACCCAAGAGGGGTGGTTGCCTTGCGTCCGGGGTATCTTGGATGGATGCCCGATAGGTGATGGGGGGGGGGTCCATCCGAACACCAGCCAACACCTGTGAGATGGATGCAAGTTGAGAAGGGAAACACAAGTATGTAAAGGAGGGAGAGGAGAGGACTTTTTCGGTTTCGTTCGGTTCAGTGTTGGACTTGTTTGTATCTTTGAAGATCTTCGTTGCTTGCTCCGCGTGTGCCTATTGGGGTTTACATGTCCTGTACCCGGTTCAATCAAAAGCGAGTGCAACGCTCTAGGGTTGCAAAACTCAATTAGTGTTGAAGCACCGTAAATCAAAACGAATAAGCAAACATTTAATATACAAATATATCGAATGCACATGCACAAACAAACACAATGTTCAATGTCATTTCTCACCTTAAACCTTTTGACCTTCTTGACCGTGGTTCATTACCCTTTAACCTTTGTGTGTTAGAGGAAAGGAAGAGAGGAAACAATACTCTTGTTTTGTTAATCACCCAACCTTGTTTGACTCTCGTTGGACCCTTTGAACGAAGTGTGGAAAAGGATAAAGAGACAAAGCACAAATTGACACCAATTGCACAAATGAAACATGTGAGCATTTGGAGGATGGGGGTCAATCTCAGAAATTCAGATTTGAGAATGTGACATAGTCAGAGTAATTCACCATTGAAAAGAAAAAAAAACGAAATCAGAAATTCAAAAATCGATTAGCGATCAAAGATCGCTCATGAAATCCGAAATTGAATAGCAATCAAAGATCGCACATGAGACTTACAAGTGTGCACATGTGCAATTTTAGTGCTAAGTTTGAGGCTATTGCACTCCCCTGACAAGCTATTGCTACCGTGAGGGCAATGGCTGAAAAACTAATACATAGCCTTGAGCTTATGGGACGGTTTTTTGCGACTTTAATCACACACCCACGCCCATTGCAACGCCTCAACCCGCATTGCGGGGGGCGGAGCAAGGTGTGGGTATGATGAAGGTCCTACAAGTGCTTTGGCACAAGTGGGCACCCTAACACGTGAGAGGAAAGCCGCCCAAAGCATGTCATGACCCACCACCGGCGTCCAGGTAAAAGGCACAGAAGACAAATGCAGGGAGAAGAGACACAATGCAAAAAAGATGGGAGGAGGGACACAATGCAAAACAAACTTAAATGGGGGAGGGAGTTTTTTTTTCATTGGCTTTTTTGTCTCACGTGGTATATATTTTAGCGGCTCTTTTGGCCCAGGTGTGAGCTGGAACGAAACGGATGTCATGGCCGCGCCGGGCACCCATTTTGCATGGTTACAGATGCTGACAGTTTTTTCCAACTCCACGGTATGTTCGCATGGCAACCAATTAGGGTTTGCAACCCTAATAACCCTACCCTAATGGACAGTGGCTATGGATCGCCAAGACATTGCCAATGTATTGTGTACGCCTGCCATGGTTGTGTCACGCAACCTCAAAGTAGGGGGGGGGGGGGTGCGAACATTGAGCAAAATTGCCACAATGCGTCCTTGTCATGCACAGCTATTATTTGGTCCCTCCGGAATTCTGCGATGTTTTTCGGAGGGAGCGCCCAAAAGTGGGCTTTTTTTGACATCATCATCAAAAAAAAAATGCATACACCGTTGCAACCGGCACCCTAAAAATAAGGGGGGTATGGGGTGTTACTTCCCTTTGGGGTGCCGATATGTTTTTGGAATATAAATCGTAAAAATTTGTGAAAAACGGTCCAAACCCTAAAAACCCTAGCGTACGCATGTTCCACAGTGCCGTCATGATGCAAATGTATCGCAAACGCCACACGTGTGTCCGGCCACCTTGAAATAGGGGGGGTTATCCATTTGACACCAAAAACTGCCCCGATATGTCAAAACCTGCTTCACTTTTTTGTTGGGGGGGTGTTTGGCCGAAAAATGCATGAAAAATGGTCTTATTCAACCCTTGCGACTGAAATTGCTAAAAACTGGTGGAGATTCGTGTAAAATTTTGCTGCGGGGATTGAAAGAGGGGATCTTAAAGAACACATAGCAATTTTCAGATTGAAATTTGCTCACACGGTGCGCGCTTGGCACGCATTTTACCATTTTTTGACTTGTGTGGTAAAAAAACGATCAAATACCCTCTTATGGTGAAGTCGGAAGGGGGGGGGGGGGGGGGTTGGATGACACCCCATGACGCGCAACGACCCAAGAGGGGTGGTTGCCTTGCGTCCGGGGTATCTTGGATGGATGCCCGATAGGTGATGGGGGGGGGGGGGTCCATCCGAACACCAGCCAACACCTGTGAGATGGATGCAAGTTGAGAAGGGAAACACAAGTATGTAAAGGAGGGAGAGGAGAGGACTTTTTCGGTTTCGTTCGGTTCAGTGTTGGACTTGTTTGTATCTTTGAAGATCTTCGTTGCTTGCTCCGCGTGTGCCTATTGGGGTTTACATGTCCTGTACCCGGTTCAATCAAAAGCGAGTGCAACGCTCTAGGGTTGCAAAACTCAATTAGTGTTGAAGCACCGTAAATCAAAACGAATAAGCAAACATTTAATATACAAATATATCGAATGCACATGCACAAACAAACACAATGTTCAATGTCATTTCTCACCTTAAACCTTTTGACCTTCTTGACCGTGGTTCATTACCCTTTAACCTTTGTGTGTTAGAGGAAAGGAAGAGAGGAAACAATACTCTTGTTTTGTTAATCACCCAACCTTGTTTGACTCTCGTTGGACCCTTTGAACGAAGTGTGGAAAAGGATAAAGAGACAAAGCACAAATTGACACCAATTGCACAAATGAAACATGTGAGCATTTGGAGGATGGGGGTCAATCTCAGAAATTCAGATTTGAGAATGTGACATAGTCAGAGTAATTCACCATTGAAAAGAAAAAAAAACGAAATCAGAAATTCAAAAATCGATTAGCGATCAAAGATCGCTCATGAAATCCGAAATTGAATAGCAATCAAAGATCGCACATGAGACTTACAAGTGTGCACATGTGCAATTTTAGTGCTAAGTTTGAGGCTATTGCACTCCCCTGACAAGCTATTGCTACCGTGAGGGCAATGGCTGAAAAACTAATACATAGCCTTGAGCTTATGGGACGGTTTTTTGCGACTTTAATCACACACCCACGCCCATTGCAACGCCTCAACCCGCATTGCGGGGGGCGGAGCAAGGTGTGGGTATGATGAAGGTCCTACAAGTGCTTTGGCACAAGTGGGCACCCTAACACGTGAGAGGAAAGCCGCCCAAAGCATGTCATGACCCACCACCGGCGTCCAGGTAAAAGGCACAGAAGACAAATGCAGGGAGAAGAGACACAATGCAAAAAAGATGGGAGGAGGGACACAATGCAAAACAAACTTAAATGGGGGAGGGAGTTTTTTTTTCATTGGCTTTTTTGTCTCACGTGGTATATATTTTAGCGGCTCTTTTGGCCCAGGTGTGAGCTGGAACGAAACGGATGTCATGGCCGCGCCGGGCACCCATTTTGCATGGTTACAGATGCTGACAGTTTTTTCCAACTCCACGGTATGTTCGCATGGCAACCAATTAGGGTTTGCAACCCTAATAACCCTACCCTAATGGACAGTGGCTATGGATCGCCAAGACATTGCCAATGTATTGTGTACGCCTGCCATGGTTGTGTCACGCAACCTCAAAGTAGGGGGGGGGGGGGTGCGAACATTGAGCAAAATTGCCACAATGCGTCCTTGTCATGCACAGCTATTATTTGGTCCCTCCGGAATTCTGCGATGTTTTTCGGAGGGAGCGCCCAAAAGTGGGCTTTTTTTGACATCATCATCAAAAAAAAAATGCATACACCGTTGCAACCGGCACCCTAAAAATAAGGGGGGTATGGGGTGTTACTTCCCTTTGGGGTGCCGATATGTTTTTGGAATATAAATCGTAAAAATTTGTGAAAAACGGTCCAAACCCTAAAAACCCTAGCGTACGCATGTTCCACAGTGCCGTCATGATGCAAATGTATCGCAAACGCCACACGTGTGTCCGGCCACCTTGAAATAGGGGGGGTTATCCATTTGACACCAAAAACTGCCCCGATATGTCAAAACCTGCTTCACTTTTTTGTTGGGGGGGTGTTTGGCCGAAAAATGCATGAAAAATGGTCTTATTCAACCCTTGCGACTGAAATTGCTAAAAACTGGTGGAGATTCGTGTAAAATTTTGCTGCGGGGATTGAAAGAGGGGATCTTAAAGAACACATAGCAATTTTCAGATTGAAATTTGCTCACACGGTGCGCGCTTGGCACGCATTTTACCATTTTTTGACTTGTGTGGTAAAAAAACGATCAAATACCCTCTTATGGTGAAGTCGGAAGGGGGGGGGGGGGGGGTTGGATGACACCCCATGACGCGCAACGACCCAAGAGGGGTGGTTGCCTTGCGTCCGGGGTATCTTGGATGGATGCCCGATAGGTGATGGGGGGGGGGGGGTCCATCCGAACACCAGCCAACACCTGTGAGATGGATGCAAGTTGAGAAGGGAAACACAAGTATGTAAAGGAGGGAGAGGAGAGGACTTTTTCGGTTTCGTTCGGTTCAGTGTTGGACTTGTTTGTATCTTTGAAGATCTTCGTTGCTTGCTCCGCGTGTGCCTATTGGGGTTTACATGTCCTGTACCCGGTTCAATCAAAAGCGAGTGCAACGCTCTAGGGTTGCAAAACTCAATTAGTGTTGAAGCACCGTAAATCAAAACGAATAAGCAAACATTTAATATACAAATATATCGAATGCACATGCACAAACAAACACAATGTTCAATGTCATTTCTCACCTTAAACCTTTTGACCTTCTTGACCGTGGTTCATTACCCTTTAACCTTTGTGTGTTAGAGGAAAGGAAGAGAGGAAACAATACTCTTGTTTTGTTAATCACCCAACCTTGTTTGACTCTCGTTGGACCCTTTGAACGAAGTGTGGAAAAGGATAAAGAGACAAAGCACAAATTGACACCAATTGCACAAATGAAACATGTGAGCATTTGGAGGATGGGGGTCAATCTCAGAAATTCAGATTTGATAATGTGACATAGTCAAAGTAATTCACCATTGAAAAGAAAAAAAACGAAATCAGAAATTCAAAAATCGCTCATGAAATCCAATCGAAGATGCAATCGAAGATCGCACATGAGACTCACAAGTGGCCACATGTGCAATTTCAGTACTAAGCTTGAGGCTATTGCACCGGGTCACAGACATACCATCATTGCTCCAAGGCAGTGCCTCCAAAAATCTGCAGCGGGAAAGGGTCTGATTAACATTCTCCAAAACTGAACATAGGACACAGTTCGGCTGATGATAGGCACGGCATATTCTGGCACCCAGCACCACTTTTTTCCACAGCGCTTTGCGCATGAAGTTGCACTGCGACCCCAGCATATACAACCAGCCAAAATGGGCCCACACCTCCTCCGTCTGCCCTCCTCCGTCTGCCCTCCTCCGTCTGCCGTTGTGGCGTTGACTCCAGTGGCTACAGGGCAGCCAAAAGTTTATGCGAAGGCTTATGCCACATGGCTGGCAGGTCTTGCAAGGGTAAAGATAGTAAGTAGGGGATTGCCACTTGATACACTGGCTGCCAGGTGGGCGGCAGCTTGACATCCGTTTGCAGTCCCACCCCTTCTTCAATGTGGGACTGTGCAAGCACTCCTTGGCGCACCAAGTGCAGCGAATAATAACTCTTTGAACCCTTTGAATTTCTAAAGAACACATTATGCCACATTGGCATGTTGCTTGGGGTGGGCTCTCTACCTTAGCTTGGAGAAGCAGTTTTGAGCTTGATTTAAATGATTTGGGGTGTCACACACACACACACACACATACACAGATCCTGAGATCATACCCACATCCTAAAGCTGTTGATCACTGTGCCAGTGAATGGCCTGCCAGCGAGGCCAGAAGAACTAATGGACAGGTGGTTCGCTGAGAGCTTGTAGGAAGTTTAGTGTATGTTGTTGAACCTCGCAGTTTGAGCATTGAATGAATTGATCGGGAGTCACGCACACACACACACACACACACACACACACACACACACACACACACACACTTGGACCCTGCAACCTGCCGGAACAATGAGACCATTTGCCTTGAACTTTGCGAAGGATCTGATGTAATTTCCTGCTGAATATGTCGGACTCTGAGGCCAACTCCACCGCGTCACATTCTGACCCGCCAGTCTCTGAAGGAGAGTTCAGCCAGGGGGCCTCCGGGTCGAAAAAGGCCAAACAGCTGCGGTCCGACCTGGCACGCTCCCAGAACACTGCGGTGGAAGATGACGTCGAGGATGCCACCCCAGAGAGCAATGGGCCTGAACACGCCAGCAATGGTGATGATGGCCCAGCCCCTGCCAGCCTCCCACGCCCTCAGTCTTCAGCTCATGACAGTGAATTCTCGGACCCTATGACAAACTGCGACGCAGATGCATGGAAGGCCAAGCACTCAGAGCCTGGGCCCCACAAGATCACGAAGAAATTACATGAGTTTCAGGTGGAGGAGAAGTCCCCCGGCCCCACATATTACCCAGACGTGGGGTTCTGCAAGCCCAAGGGCCCAGAGGTGGTGATCGGGTCTGGGAAGCGCTTCCAGGGCCACAACAAGCCATCCAACTCCCCGGGGCCTGTGTACTACCTCCAAAAAAAGTGGCGAGACAAACCCATCACAATTGGGAAAGGGGAACGCTGGCCAGGCACCGCTTCCAAGGGCCATCCGGCTCCTACCGACTACATGCCTGATCACACCCGGATCAAGCGCAGCAGCCCAGGCTTCAAGATGCCCCGGGAGGTCCGCCCCACCACCGTCATCAAGTCTGATTTGCAGCCCTCGTCCTCTAGCAGTCGCCCCTCCAGTGCCAATGGGTCATCAGCGCCCATTGATGACCCCCCAGAGCCCACAAAGCACCGGAAGAAGGGGATCCGCATCCTTGGGGGGCGCTTGGACACTTCCAAGCCCTGTACCTTTGGTGCCCCACACCACAAGCCACTCCGGCCCTCTCTCAGCCCAGGCCCTGGAGCGTACCATAAGCCCACCTCCTTCGTGCAGAAGGGCCGTGGGGCAGCCATGAATACCAGTGGACGCGATTACAATCCCCAAGAGAAGGTCCCGTATGATGCAGGAGTTGGCATGTATACCCCCAACTACGCTGCCACAAAGCCCCGGGCCCCCGCCCCGATTTGCTACCTCCATTCTTGCTGATGTGTTAATTTTTCCCTGACCCCCTGCCTGCCTCATTTCAGGTCAAAAAAAGTTGTTGGTGCATTTGTTGTGAAGCTGCTCTGTTCCATTGAATCTGACTGTTAGTCGCTTAGAATTGAAATTGTTTAAAACCCTGCCCAGTATTAGACCTGAGACCTTCCTTCCCTGATTCGCTCATCCTGGGAGGTTACCACAGATTCATTGTGTGCCAGTGCAGATGCACCCAACCATTGTGTTCACCCCATGTTTGTCCATGCAGTTGGGCCAGAAGGGCCAGTGTGACCCGCACGGATATGCAGAGAAAGCAAATAGATGGTCTTGAACATTTACATGTTCCGCAGTCCCGTCCTTCACGGGTTTCAGCCTGCAGAAACTCTTTGGGAGCTGCTGAAAAGCTTGTGTCCCCTCTATCCCTATGACTGAGCCCCATGCATTCCATGCAAATCTGTTTGAGTGAGCCTCCAGCGGGCTGTAGTGCAGCGTCAACCCAAAACAACCCTCAATCCTGTTCAATCCCTTCCCCTTACTTAACCCACAAGCCTGGACCGTGGTACGGACAGGAATGTTGAGAGTTGTGTGTCTGTTCATTTTGTCCATAAAAGTACATCCAACTTTAACCATATCTGCCAACCCGCAGCACCACAGCACGGGGTGGTGTTCCCGGTCGTCCGGCTAGGATCCATCTCCAGCAGCGCACCATATTCCCAGCACACAGCTCGCTCAACAACCACAGGTGCTGTGCTTGGCAACGGTACAACAAACACCCACCTGCATTCATCCATTGCCAACGAATGCCAGTGTATTGAAGCTCAGTGGCAGAGAAGAAGGCATCCCATTGTCTCGCAACTAAGCACCTGCACATGCCTTTCATTTGTCTGTACTATGGATGTGAACTTCCACAGGTTAACCCTTTACGCCCCCCAAGAGTTACCAAGCTGCCACAGTCTGAAAGATACCATATGCCAGTCTTACATAAGATTTTTGTGAATGCTGTTGACAAAATGGTCATCTGCAAGGACTGAACTGCAATACGCACTCTTTGCCCAGCTGTTGCAGTTTTGCAAAAAAAAAAAGCAATTGCCCAAGCAGATACTTTAAATTGTTTTGAGGAATTGTCCTTTCCAAGCCAAATAAAGATCAATGGCGAAAAATTGTGCATGTAAAGTCCACCAATTTCCGTTGTGGTCATGCCCCAATTGCCTGAGGCATTGTAATGCGTGCCTTTGAGTTGAGCTATCCTCATGGAAGGATCAACCATGGATCTTACACTTTTCGCCAGCAGTCTTTGTAAACATGGGATTTGAGCACTTCAGCTGCTCTTACAGGCTCCTCTGACTTACTGTTTGGGAAATGTGCACTCCATGGCGGCGCCTTGAGCAGTGCAACTCCCCCGCCACGTCTGCGTCCGGTCCTGCCCTTGATTAGCACCAGGACGGGGCGGGTTCAATTTGACATTTTTGGTTTGATGTTTTCTTGGTGGGAACAAGAGCCGTGGAACATCATGTGTGGAGTATTCAACTTGTCGTTCTAACCCAGATTGCAGGATTTATGTCTGCAGTTGCAGAGCGATCCCGATGGTGTATCAGATCCGATCAGAGGTTCTGTGGGCAAAGAGCGCCTCTGTTGTGAACCCCCCCCAAAAAAAAATTGCTGAGGAGAATTATCAAATCCAATTTGGTGGGCTGGCCAAGTGGGGAATTATTGAAAGGGGGATTGTTTGGCTGTTTTTGTTTTCCTGTGACATACAGAGCTACCTGTATTTTGCATATGTGTTGCACATGTACATAACATGAGGCAGAAGTTTGTGATGACAGCATCCTGCGGCAATTGCTCTTGCCAGCTGACAGGCCAATGTACTTCAATCAGGTTTCTGTGACGGAATTTTGGTCCAGACATCCGCTGCATGCTTGTGCTGACAATCCTTATGACCCATCTGCAATCTGTGCTGATTGCCAAGAGCCCGCTCCAACTGTGTCATGCAACACATGTCAGAAACTACTTTTGTGACTACTGTGCAAGCAACCATGTTGAAGGCTTTTGCAAGAAATGATACAAATGAAACTGAAATGTAAAATTCTTTTTCATCGTCTGGTCACAGTTACCAGTGTTGCCAGTGTTTGGTTCAATTGCCAAGCGCGAAAATCATTTGTCTATTTGGAATCACCACCAACGTGGGGGAATTACTGGTGCCGCTTGGGAGGGGGAGGGGGGCTTGGCATCTGTTTTTCATTGGAATTTGTACCAACATGTGTTACTCATGAGAAGAAATGGCTCTCAAAGGGGTTTCATGCCCCAAAATACGTGTGCTGCTCAACACAATGTAAAACAGCAGCCAAGATAGGCACTATGAATCAAAAATCCCGAATCAAAGATTCCTGCACTTTCAAATCCTAAATTTCTGATATAACCACCTGGAGCCCTAAACAAATGGTCCTGTATTTTTCTTTGGATGCGGATGTTTTTAGAGGTTAGATTTTTCTTAGCTAAAAGAAAATAATCTGCACTATGAAAGACTGTTCCGCCCTTCGAAAAAACATTCTGCACTAAAAACATTACCCGGCGCTTTTTTTTCTACGCAGGGTTTTTGTTTTAAGCGCAAATGCCGCAAATTCTATTGCTTTCGGCAAGTCCACTTTGCAGAGAATGTACCCTGTGCAATGCACATACAAGTGATGAGCCGGTTGATGCGGATCATCTCCAAGCAAGAAAAACAAACGGCCAAAATTCATACAATTTTGCCTTGTTTTCTTTGGCATTCATTTATTATGAGCATCCATTGGTCCCATTCCAATGAGAATTGTTAGATGATGATAATTTATTAAAAGCAACACGCATTTGCAAACCCAAGGATAGTGGGGTTGAGTGGCGGTTTTTCCGACATACCTGGAGGCCCCGCCTTGCCCTCGTTCCCAACTAGTGGGGGCCGACGGGCCGGACCATTGATTTTGCTTTGATTTGGAAAGCCCTGGAGTGTCCTTGACAGCATCCCTACCTATCTCCGGACGCGGCAAGCAAGTAGGTAGCTGGTGGGTGTATTTGGTTGGTGTGTTGTTGTATACAAGAGTACACGCATACGACCAACACGACCTAACATGATCCAAAAACCCCAAAGCGTCAGTATTGCTTGTATGTAGACCGTGTTCAAGCGCACAAGAAACCGACTACTAGGACTAGACATAATCCAAAATCCCGACGGCGCCGGACCTTGGTTGATGGTGGAGGTGGTCGCCAAAATCCGATTAACGGGACTAGACATTGTCCCAAATACCCACATCATCGGGTCTTGGTTGCCAACGGAGGTGGTGTGCCACGGTGATACACATATGCACAAACACACACGCACACATAGATATATGTATGAATACATGGGTGTTCTACCAGGGGGGGGGGGTATGTCAAACGGGCCACAATGTTGCGAATAGAGGCAATTTTCCACCGGTTTTGGATTTTTGTCGGAATATTGTCGCTCTCGCGCAAAAATAATATTCCGCCCCTATTTGGAACGTGTCGAATCCTAAAAATCGGGGGCCAAAGCATGGGGTGATGGTGGCGAGGCTGTGTCGAGGGGTGGTGGGACATGGCCGCTCTTGGCAAGAGCCACCCGTGGCTGTTGCTCGTGACGGGCACCGACCTTGGCTTCTGAGCAGCCGCGACCGTACGGTGGTCCTCATGAGCACGGTAGTAAGAAAATGTCACTTCCACGTCTTTTGTGGGTGACATGATCCAGGCCAAGCCCCTCCCTATTGTTTGGGAAATATTAAAGACTAACAATTAATCATTTTCAACATTCTTTTTGAACATAAAAGTACATTTTTCAAAGTGACTAGGGTAATAACCCTGGCCCCCCATGAAGTTCACCCCCACCAGTCAAGCGAGCGGAGGTATCTTCTTTCATGGAGGTATTACCGAAATAATCTAGGCACTTAATGCCGTTTTTTCCTTTAGAGGTTGAGCCTAGTGGTCTCCCACCTCAGGACCTAGATACACCAAAGTTTCATCCATGTAATGTGGTCCTATTTTGTAACCGATTGTGGATTCAGTTGCTTGGCCAAGCTAGCCAAGCCATATCCAATATCTGGCCTAACCTACATGTGCCATATTCCTAACCTACTCCATTGTATGCAAAATTGTGCACATGAAGTGTTTATCGCTCTCTATTGGGCCAGATTGTTGGCAATTTTCACATTAAAACCATTCGCTTTGTTTCTAAAAAGCGGATGCTTTGTAATGAATCCTGCATTGTCCATTTGCAGCCGCTCTTTGCTGCTGATGCTTTGATTTGGAAGGGGACATTCCTCACTTGATTCGATCTGGTGTTTTGGTGCCTATCATTGCTTTACTACTTGGGAATTCATCATTTGTTTTGGTGAAAGGCATTGTCGTTTTCTTCTACATAAACAACCAAGAAAAGCATTGGCTAACCAGAATAGCTTTCGAGTAGCAGAGGCAGCACCTTAGAGAAGCTACAGCACAACACGAGAAGACAAAAACAGTTGTGACCGAGATGTCCGTGACCTTCAGTGCAAAGACCGAGCAAATCACCACCATACCAAAGGTTGCTGATGTCACCTCAGCAAGTGCAGCATCTACAAGCAGTATCCCTCGTGATACTGGCTCTCTAGGAGAGCAAGGAGCAAGAGGGGAGAGGTACGGCCACAATGTAGCCCTTGTGCGGGTCTACAAAAAGGAGCACACAATCGAAAACTTCCCTTCCATTATGCACTTCGGGCATGGAGAAGATGTCCCTCGCTACGCTCTCCATGGGCTGGACAGGCATCGGCGTCCACTTGTTTTCCTCCGTACTGTTTTGTTTGTCCGGATTGCAGGCCCGATAGACCAAGCAACCTTGCTTGACTTGCCTTATGCCTCGACAAACACCAATCTCCTCGACTTCAATCGTTGCTGCATGACGTGCGGTTGCTTCCGCACGCCGGGGTGTACCATGTTGTGGTGCGCTGCTTGGCACAGCTTCAACAACGGGACTCCGGTACCAGCAGCCTCCCGTTCCGGAAAAGCTGGCCTCAATCAGCCCCGTCGGCGACTTTGGTCCGTTGACAGGGTCAATCACATCCCGATGCTCGGACTGGAAGACCTCAGACTTGGCCTAGTTGTCGGTCCATTTGTCTTGGATGCACGACCCGGTTGTCGGACTCAGCACCTTTAAGGGCAAGTACACGGACTGCTTGGTCTACTCTCTGACTGAAGGGAGCCTTGGCGGCCGTGACGATGAAGCATGTCGGCCCCACCTCCTCCATCATGCGCTCAATGTCAATGATCTTCTTGGCCTCAGTGGTCTCACCCTCATCTCCATGGGAAGACGCATCTGTGATGCCCTTGTTCGCGGGATAGGCCCACCTGCTGAGACAGTCCACCACGGTGGTTTCCTTTCCCGGGACATAGACAACCGTCCGGTCGAACTTGGCCAAGGTCTTGTGCCGTCTGACTCTTTGGGAGGTTGGTTCGGAGGGTGTATCTTCTTCTTGCCTATGGCCTTGTACGTTAAGCCTAGTGGTCCCCCACCTCAAGACCCCTATACTCAACTGTTTCTACCACTTATTGTGGTTCTACTTTTTAACTGAATCTGAATTCAGTTGCTCGGCCATGCTGGCCAAGCCATATCCTGTGTCTGGCCCAACTCCTATGCCCCAAATTCCTAACCAATTCCATTTTATCCAAAAGAGTGCACATGACGTGCCTGGTGCTACCTTGCAGGCCTGAGTCATGCCAGTTTTCACATAAAAATCATTTGTTTTATCCATTTGTGATTGAATATTTGTACTTAAGCCTGCTCCGTCTATCTGCAGCCCCTCTGTGATACACTGGATTTCAAAACTATTCATTGGTTCGATCCACATCCTGTTCTTGCTCTACTTGCTGCTTTGGTCCTGTTTTTCAACACCAAAACTTGCAGGATTTCATCAAAACTATTAGGGCATAAACCAAGGATGTCTTTCCGGTAGCAGAGGCATCCCTTGAGAACCTTTCGAACCGACTTTGAGAAGTACACAAGCCAAACCCAGCAAACAAAATGTCCACACCATCAGTGCAACTGTCTTCCGGGACTTGGCCAATTCGGAGTGTACAAGTACAACTGGGCAGCAGTGGGCCCATCTCAATGAGTGAGCGCAAGCTCAGAGTTGCATCTGGGTCTCAAGAAGATCCAGGTCACAGAAGGGCAGAACAAGAAACGCCCAGAGAAATACCCTTACCCACTGAGGCCTTAGCGGCCCGTGGTGACAGCCTGCAGTACCTCGCAGTCGAGTTGCTGTCTCCATCCCCCGCTCAGCCTGTCTCGCATCTTCGTCTACGGCAGTGGGAGGCTCTGAAGAACAAGATGAATTGAGAAGGAGAATGGACGAGTACCTGCTGCACGACGAGTACTACAAGTAGGTCCGAGGGGAAGATGGAGAGGAACCTCTCGAAGCCCTGGGGTCCCCACCACAAACAGACATGGGGTCCTTTTATTACTCCGGCCCACCTACGGACCTGGCCGACACTGTATCTCTACCCAGACACCGGAGAGGGTCGGCTTGGCGTCCAGAGCTGCCAACAACCATCAGAACCCCAGAAGTGTGTCCAGTTTATGTGGAGGATTCGCATCTCCCAGGGCCAACCTATGGTGCCCTGGACCGTACGGCCGAACTACTGGCCAAGCTGCTATTTGGGTCCGAAGATCCAGATGTGACAGCCTTGCACATAGGATTTTATGACGTCCAAAAATCCCAAAACCTGCAACATAAAAAAAAACACCCATTCAAGTAGTTAGCATGCTGTAAATTGTGTTTGGGCGATCTGTGTCCCCATACAACATGCTTTTTTGCATCCAGCACCCTCAAAATAGGGGTGGGGAGGTCTTCAACTGCTTGGCTGAGGCCAAAAAACACAATTTTTCACCAAAAAGCGGCCATTTTTTGCCGTTTCTTTCCATGAAAAATGGCAAATTTTGGTGCATACGCATGCTGTAAATTGCGTTTTTGTGATCTGTGTGCCCCTACAACCTGCTTGTTAGCATCCAGCACCCTCAAAATAGGGGGAGGGGGTCGTCTGAGGCTGTCAAGGCAAAATTGGGTATCACTGAACCCTTACCCAAGCCGGCGTTGGCCTGACCTTCCCCCGGATTGAGCACGCTCGCTGATGATCTCAAACGATAAAGGGTTTCCAGGTTGATACCCAAGGTCACCTCCCGCAGCCTCTTTCATCCCCGTGTCAGACTAGTCCTCCATCGCTGAGCTACAGGACGTGCCCGTGACTGAGACTGAGAAAAAGGGGCTACCAGCTCTGGCACCTCTCGCTGGCAGACCACCCCCCCCTTCAGACCCTACCTCAGGGGGCGGGAAGAGTGGCAAACCAATTGCCCACGCGAACATCCAGCTGGAGTTCGACCCTAAAAACCTGCCCGAATGGGCAGAGGAATTCGCCAAGTTTCTTTTACTCACTGGCCAATTCCATGTTGATGCGGCCACAAAATGTTCACTTCTGAAGTGTTCATGCAAAAAGAAATTTTTGAAAAAACAGGTGAAACAGATTGTAAAAACCTGTTCTACTTGGGCTGAGGTCTTCCAAAGATTAGAAAAAATCTTCCCGGTCTACAAAACAGACCTCAGTGTACGCACACAGATTGAGGAGCTCCCTATGCTCCCGGAATTTCCTTCCGCTGCGCGAGTCTCTGAGTATGTGTGCGACCCGGAGTATCGGTTCTCACGAATGAACGTGCGTTGCTATGGACCCACGGAACCCCACCTGTGGCTTGTAAGTAAAGTCCTCATACGTACCTGGGACGATTGCCGCTCCACCTCAGAGAGGAAGAGTCGGATCCACACGTACGATGATCTTGTGGACTTGCTCATGGAATTGGCTTTTGAGAGGGAGAATGACTCCCATATGGAAACATTCCTCAAGAGACACCTGAGTAGAGGTTCCACCCCTACCCCTGAACGTGGCGAGGGAAAATTACCTAAAAATTCCACTAACGCCAACAAGGGTGGGGGTAAGGGGGGGGGGGTAAGATGCGTGCCATGAGTGAGGTTAAACCTGAAGCCGGTGCACCCCCACTCTTCTACTGTAAACCTGTCAATGACAAGGGAGGGGCCTGTCATGCCCCTGACTGCGACCATTGCAGTGGTTGTGTGCTGCAACTGACTTCACTCTGCGCTCCTCACATCCTTATCACCTGCCCCTGATCACTGGGCGCAGCTACTGTCCTCCAGACGCTCAGCGATTACCGCAGCCGTCACTGCTTGCCGTGACTGGCTCCAATCAAACACACCGCCTGTTATGCCATCCCAGCCAAAGAGCATCAACTACTTCCGCACACCTAATTTGTTCTACAGCACTTCGTACATGGCTGAGTCACACAAACGTCCACGACACCATGCCTACTCACCGCCGAATCCCATACCATCACAGGTCAAAAAAAGGAAAGCCCCCTCACCTTCCGTGAGAACTCAGCAGTCCATGCCCTCCAGGGTGCAGCCCCCCCCCCCCCCAGATCCAGCTCCCGACACACACACAAGCACTAGGGGATAGCAAACAGAGATCCACACCGCTTCCCAAGCTCATGCCTTCACGCGCATTCAGGATAGGTCAAGGATGATGCACCTTTACGCTCCTATCATGATGCATGACCCGAGCTAACCCCCTTCCTCCGTGTATGTTATCTTCCTTTGTCAGTAGCATGGGGTGGACCCCGGACCCAGAACTTTCATACTTACGATCTTTCGAACTGGTATACGTTCAAACAAAAAAACTGAAAAGACAGCAGCACACTAAAGATGGGAAAACAGTGACCCATCAGGATCATTTCACGTGTACCATCACCTGTGGGTATTTTGGCAAACGTCGTTAATACGAGGACGAATATCACATCAAAAAACGTGAGAGTGACAAACACAAACGGCAGGAGGCTGAACCCCAGAAAGCCCAAACACCCACCAGAACTCCCCAGAATGGGGACAAGGGTGGTAAAGGAGGAGGCAGGGGGGGTGGCAAAGGTGGAACCCCCAACCCCCAAAGGCGTTCATCAGCGCCCGCTACTTCTCCTTCCCCTGACGCTGCTGACCCCAAGAAACGTCCGCAGGGGGATAACGCCTCACCTGAGGGGTCTAACTCCAAGAAGAGGCGACTGACCCGGATGGCCAAGTCTCTCATGCCTGCTGGGGTTGATCTGAAATTCCCTGCTGAGGAGTAGGGGGGCGGCTCTGAAGAGGAGGACTTGGTTTTCTTGATCCTCGTGAAAATCTAGGATCAAGTTTTTCGGGCAGTGCTTGACACCGGCGCAACACTCTCTATAGTGGTCCGGCGCCTGCTAAAGACTTTCAAGAAAACTAAGACAGTGGCCATAAGAGTAGGGGATGGGCGGACCATCCATTCCTCTGGGGGTGTCGATCTGTCTATTTGTCTAGGCGACGAATCTGTGACCCAACACTGCAGAGTGTTGGACACTGACGCCTTTGACATCGTCATCGGCACCAACGCGAAGAAACCTGCGAAGAAACCCTCAGTTTAAAATGTTGTCTCTCCAACGCCCCTATGCTGTACACTGCGACTTTGGCAGTGGCCTCTTCTCCGTACCTTTGGAGTTGTCAGGACGAAAAGAGTCTTGGCTGCGCTACGCAGCAAGGACTAACTATCGTACCAAAAACTACTCATTGGCCCGTCACCTTCTTGAAAATGGACTGGCGGCCCTGCAAGAATCCCTGGATTAGATCCACGTGGAATTGTTCGTGAGCCAACAACTGCACATCATGCAGCTGTATTGCTCGAAACATTCGAATAACGCTTTCCGTTTCTTCTGGAAAGCGATGGGCCTAGTGTATGCTAACGCCCCCTTCTCCCCGCTCGCGAAGGTTCTAACCGAAATCGCTTATGAGGGAGGAAGGGTTGTCATGTGTACCCCTGACTGGAGTCGTTCAGGTGAACACGCTTATTGGTGAAGTGGTACCCAGAACCTATGGCCTATGGCCCGGAGGCCTGTGAGCCGTCACACCCGTGCGGAAGCCGTTGACACCGGCTGTCAGCGGGAAATCCCTGTTCTCTAATCCGCGGGACCTGGAATCCGATCCCTAACCATTGAATCAATGTAGATTTACCATAACTTTATTGTCTTAGGCGATTCTCGGTCGGAAATCGGTGAAATACCCGATTTCTACCGCGGTTTCTAATTGTCGTGAAATCGCCGCAGTCGCGCCGCCTGTCGTCGCCTGTTCCGTGGACTGCATTAGATTATTCTGTAATACGATTTCTCTTGAAGTTAAGACTGAAACGGTCTTCGAGTGATCCGCAATTTTTTCCTTGATATAACGGATCGCGTCCCAGATTTTCCCAAGAAAATCTGGGCGACCGAAGGCGCTTTGAACCCCCAAGTGGAATAACAAGGGTTACGAGCGTTCAAGCGCCCAAGGACGAACTAACGTGCCTCATAGGCACTGTGTATGAGGTTTTGCCCCCCATAGGCATAGGACGAGGCCAAAGGATCCCAACTGAATAGGCCCAAAGGGTTATTTATTTTGAGGGTTCTCCAAGAAGTGCACTTTTTCACGTACTTGGTGTCCAAGTACGTGTAGAAGTATGTTGAGTTGGCGTTTGTCCCACCCTTGCTTGCCTCTACATCCGGGGCATATCACTTGTATTCCCCGGATAGTGCATATATGATCTGCATATACATATTGGCAATATATTTTGCGTGCATGCTATAATTTGGCTTTCCGAAAGGAGGTTGATTTTCGACCAAAGCACTTGCATGCGTGTTAAGGGACCAAAGTTACATTAGAATATAGGCATACTTTGGTTCTAGGCCACTAGGTTGGGTGTAGAAGGCGTGGGTAGGGTTATATGCCATATTTGGTGTCATATCACGTGCCCATTTGGCGGGTGCACCATTCCAAGACTAACCCGCCAATGGACCCCATATCGCACGAGGCCCTTCATTGTACTCCCAACCAACACTCGCAAGCCCAACCTTCGTGAAGGGACGCTTGTGGAGCGCTCCCGAAGCGATCCGTTGCGAGCAAGGTGTGTTTTTTGCAATATTCCATTTTTGCATGTGCCCACTTGGGAGGCAGCGCGCGCGACCTTCCAAAGCGCCCCAAGTGGAGCACATATGTGGAATTGGAGGTCATTGGTGTCAAGTCATTGTGTTTAGAAGGATTGGTCGATTACGCAATCCAAGCCGAAGATATTATAATATATTTGTGCATCTTTCAAGGCACTTTTGGGTGTTTTTTCGCCAATATTGCTGTTTTTTGCCCGTCATGATGTCAAGTGGCGACCGTGTATCTCAACGTTGCGCCCAATGGACATCATGACTCAAGTGTGTTCTGGGGGTACATACTTCGGTGCCTAACATATCTTGGACCCGGCGAATAACTCCTCTTGGGCTTGGCGTACCGTGGCCGTCATGTTGGCGATTTGGGACCATCCCAAATCATGGGCTCACTTGGCGACTCCGCCATTCCCGAAACCGGAGGAGTTGGGCGACGCCCAAAAGATATGTATGACTTGATATCAATCCTATGGCACACTCCGGTCCAAGTCCGGCATGTGCCTCATTTGCCCCAACCATGAGTGTGCGCATTTTCGGCCATTTTGAGCAATTTTCCACATTTTCTGCCCGCCGCGCACCATGTTCAGCACCCTCGTGCACGCCGGACGCATGGACCAATCGACCATATATGACATGGGTGATATGGACATTGGTCCCCATGGCTCGCACACCACGTGGGCGAGGCGGAGCAACCATCGTCAAGGTGCTAGCCCAAAGTGCGTGTGGACGATTTTGCCATTTTTGCATTCGTGGACCCAATTGGGATTGTCACCACGCCGAGGAGCATGGAGATCTTTGAGAGCCAAGGGCATGGGAGTCTCCGTTCACCTCCCGGTGGATCGCGTATGGAATGGCGGATCCTATCTCCAAGCCGGCGTGGAGATATACTATTGGGAGCACCCCCGAATTTTGGCTCATTTTGAGTAGCCAAAATGACCCCCTTTTGGGACCCCAATTTCACCCCCCCGTGTGGTCAATCGGCGGCCCCATATCTCTATGCCCACACAGAGCCCAGACCTAATTTCAGGTTGTACACTCAGATATAAGTCCTAGGTCCTGCCTCCTACCGTGTGAGCCATTGGCCTTGCCCTGGCCGGATGAGCCACGCGTAAGAATGACGCCAATTTTGGTGATTTTGGCATCATGACCCCACTTGACAAACCCGTGGTGCCCTGATGCCGGGACCTCAGAGGGAACCAGGTTGGGTGAGGGCTCCAGCGAGTTCGTACTCGAAGGGCATAGGGTCAGTTGCCTTGTCCCTACCTCTGGCGGGTCCCGACGAGGGGTCAATTTTGGAGAATTTTGAGCTAATATCAGTTTGGGCTGAAACAGCCCATTTTCAGCTACCAACTCCTAGGGGATAATGGCGGGGCCATATCTCTGGCTCAGAGAGGAGTTGTGACCTGCTGTTAAGGGAGCATAGGGAGCCATTGTCTGTTAGCCTTGGAGCCCCTTGGTTCCCCGGAAATCGCCTGTGGCTGGGCGGGACACCCTCCCCATTGGCAGGGTTTCAGGGTCCGGACTGAGCAGGGCATGGGTTGTGTTTGAGCCCCCGCCCCCACCAGCCACTGAGAGGGTCGGACCTGGGATTGGGATACGAGTTGGGACTGAGTGTCTATTGCCCTGTGATGCACTTACCCCAGTCCAGTCTTAACCCCATGTGTACATATCCTGATGTGTTGCTGTACATACTTTTGTTCCCTCGTTGCAGAGTGGCAAGGATCCTGAAACGCTTTGTCACATGACACGAGCGCAATGATGCCCCTGTGAGTGTAGTGCTTTGCCTGCCTGCTCATTTGTGCGTGTCCACCGCAGCGTCCCGTGGCCAGGCCCCCCACGGGAACGCGTCAAAAGCGTTTCACCGCCGCAGGGTTACCCATCCCTCGCGTGCCACTCGGGGCCACCAACCCCGAGCAGCGCGGCGCAGCAGCTCGCAGCTCGCAGCCTGCAGCGCAGCGCAGCGGCCCGCAGCGTCGCCCAGAGCATTGACCTGAGCGACCACGGAAGCGCCGCGACCGTGAAGGAGGTGGACAGACCAGGACTTCCTCATCAGCGAGTCCTATCGGCCGACCAGCAAGGCCGCACACCCAGTCGCGTCAACCACCTCCACAACCACCGGCCGACCAGCACCGGCCGCACTCCCAGTGCAGTGCTACGTCAACCGCTCCAACAACCACCACCAGGACCAGTCCGCTGAGCGGAACGAGAGCCCACCAAGGACTTCAAGACCAAGTACGCCCCCCGCTGCCATGGTAAACTGGCAAGAAGCGGGCAAGACGTGGCCGCGGCCCCACCCCCATGCAGTGCGCCTATTGCGTGGGTTGGTTTGGGACCAGCACTACCGCCACAGCCACCCCCAGTGCGAAGGCGGCATGCCCGGGAGCTTCGAGCTCCGCCAGGACATGGGCCCCGACCGCCTGCAGGCAGTCGAAGTCTGGCTGCCGGTGGAAGGGTTTGCCTTCTGCTTCCAGCAGAGGCGCTGGAGGGTCTGGACCCGGCCAGACAGGCCCGGCGAAGGGCTGCGCCCCGACGGGATTGAGGAGGACGAGAAGCCCAGCGAGTACCCGTCGGGCGCCTCGATCAACGTCTCCATGTGGGACATGATCGAGAAGAACTTCCCTGAACCGGGGAGCGAGCGCAGGCTGCAGGGCAGCAGCAGCAGCGCGTCTCCGGGGAAGGAGAAGCAGTCCGCCGGGGACAGGAGACGGGACCGGAAGTGGCGGGAGTACCAGAAATCCCTGGCCGCCGAAGCCGCCCAAGGCGCCAAGGGCGGAACCCCAGCCCCCAGCCCCCAACGGGCCAGTGGCGGTCACCACCCCGGCCACACCACCCTTGGTGACTTCCTCCAAGCCGCCAGGCCTGCCAAGGCCAAGCCCCGTCAGCTGCACCTGAGGAAGTCAGGCCCCAGCAGCGACGTGGAGTCGGCCCACCGCGGGCTGATGCCGGCCGACCAGGCCAGCTCCAGCAGCAGCGTCGCTCCCGACCAAAGGGATGTGGCGCGCGCCTGTGAGCGCGCCTGTGGGGTGCCCTGCAACCTTTGGGTTGCCCGGCAACGGGCCACGCAGCAGAAAGCTGCCGTGGAGGGCGCCGTCGGCATCGCCCAGCAGGAAGCTGCGGAGTGGGCGCATGGCATGGCCATCCACGCTGCGACCGTGGCAGCCATTGCGGAGGGACTCACGGCCGCAGCCGCCCATCAGGCAGCGATTGCCCAGGTCAAGGGTGAGGTGGCGGCAGCCGACGAGGAAGCCCGCCTGACGCAGGAGGCCATTGCCTGCAAGGAGGCTGAGGTGAAGGTGCTGGAAGAGGCGCTGGCCCAAGAGAGGGCAAAGAAGGAGGCGGAGGAAAGGGCCCACGCCGAGGCAACGGCTAAGGCCCAGGCGGACGCCGCCAAGAAGGACGCCATCGAGGCCGCGCGACGGAAGGTCGCTGAGGAGAGGGCCAAGATGGAGGCGGAGTTGGCGGCGTTGGAAGCGGAGAAGGCTCGGCTGCAGCAGGCCCGGGAAGCCGAAGCGGCTCGTGCCCGGGAGGAAGCCGAAGGGCGAGCTGCCGCAGCCACCGCCGCCGCAATGGAGGAGGCAGAGGCCAAACTCCGCCGCGAGACTCCCCGGGGAGGATCACGAGTGGAGACCCTTCGAAAGCTTTTCGAAGGGGACGCCTCCTCAGAGATGACGCTGGATGAGGCCGACACGGGCAGCGGTGGGAGCAGTGGCCCCACTGCCTACCGACGGAGGAAGGGTAAGGGGAAGAACCCCGAGAGGCCACGGAGGCCAGCGGGCGGACACCCCCACGACAGCGACCCCTTCTTCACCGCCAGCGACGGGGATGAACGAGGCCGCCGACATCGCCGAGGAGTGGCTGGCGGAGGAGGCGGAGACGTCCTCATGGAGCCGGAAGGTGAGGATGAGGATCCCCCTCCTCCCTACCGGAGCTCGGAGTCTTCCGAGACCGAGACGCCCAGGCGGGGCGACATGGACGAGGATGATGACATGGTCTTCGACTACACGAAGAAGCCCCCATCCTCGGACCCACTGGGACCCCCTGGCGGAGGACCATCGGGATCCCCTGGCGGAGGACCATCAGGACCCCCTGGAGGAGGCCCACCAAGTGGACCCCCTGGAGGCGGACCACCGGGCAGGGGAGGACCCCCTGGACCGGGCGGACCCGGCGGAGGCCCTCTTGGAGGACCCCCTGGGGACCCCGACGACCCACCAGGGGACGGCGACCCGGATGCCACCCGGCGGTGGATCGTCTACCTCCGCAGGAGGGTCCAGTACCTCGAGCGCGAGGTAGACACGGGCAAGGGCGAAATGACTCGCATCGCCAGGGTCGCCGCGCGCGCACAGAGAGAGCTGGACATCGCCAAGATCGAGATGGTCAAGAGCGCCAGCGTCGCCACCGCCACCCAGAAGCTGCTGGACATCACCAGGGGCGAGACCAGGTCGCTGAACAAGGTCATCAGCGGCCTGCAGCAGAGGCTGGACGCGCTGGAAGCCCGTGGGAGCGTCGGCAGCGACCACCCACCCCTGGAGTCTGGCTCGTCGGACGACGGCTGGGGACCCAGACCAGGTCCAGGCAGACCCCACGCCCCCGGCGGAGCCCCCAGGAGTCGCCCCAGCGCCAGTGCCCCCTCTCTCACCGCCCCCTCTCACCACAGCGCGGGCCGCCGCAACGAGCGCGTGCCGCCCAACAGTGGCAGTGAGGATTGGCGTGATGAGTGGCTCAGCGCGGAGTACCGCAACCGCCGTGCTCCACCGCGGACACCGGTACGCCCCCGGCGCCCCGCACCAGCCCCGGAGCCAATCCCAATGGCTGGTGGACGTTATGGTGGACTCAGGGATGAGGTCCCCAGAGGAGACGTGGAGTGGGATGTCGGCGAAGGTGAGGACCTGGACCTGGACCTGCAGGAGTTCGACATCAGCCCGCCGCGTGGTGTACCACGGGAGGCCGCTGAACGCAGCCGCCGGCGCCGTGATGAGGAGGCATACATGGAAGGAGTACGGCGTGAACATCTAGGTTCAGCGTACATGGAGGAACCACGGCGTGGCCACGCTGATACCGGGGAGGAGATGGAAGTGGCAGCCGTGGGAGTCCGTGGGAGAGGCCGATGGGAACCTCAGTCGACCTCGCGGCCGGCGTGCATGGTCTCTAAGGCCGCGGATGCGGCCGTGTGGGAAGACTTGAAGGATATCAAGCCCCCCATGTACGATGGCAACCCCCTCAACCTCGACCGCTTCTTGGAGAAGCTGGACGATTGGGGGGTGACCTCTACTGAAGACATGGATCCCGCAGATGCGGAGAAATATGTCTTCAGACGGTTCAGGTACCGCCTGCCGGAAGTGCTCCAAGAGCTATACTTCGTGGCAACCAAGGAGGGGAAGATCAAGACCCTCAAGGAAGCCAAGAAGTGGCTCAACGAGCAGGAGCGGGTGGACGCTCCGCAGGTGGCTGCCAAGCGGTGGAAGTCCATCAAGCTTCAGCATGATGGACGGGAGATCCGCCTACGGGACTGGCGAAACTTCCGAGGGCAATACACCCTTTTCCGCCGCAACGTGGAGGACTGGAACGAGGGTGACGAGCAGGCTCGCCTGCTCTCCATGCTGCCGGAAGCATGGATCAAGAGGGTCACCAAGGAGGAAGCCAAGCGGGCCAAGTCCAACCACACGGTCAAGATGATGCTCCCCAAAGAGTATCATACGAACGTCGTGGCTTGGACGAGGAAGAACGTGGCCTGGGATGTCAAACGGCACTCCCTGCGGAACGCTCTCCTCATCACCGTCTCGGGCGATCGCGAGAAGACCGCGATGTGGTGCCTTGACGAGTGTGACGTGAGCGAACAGACCATCCGTCTGCAGGCCATCCCGGCGCGGATGAGCTGCGACGAGATCTTGGAGTGGGTTGGAGAGAAAGTACTCAAGGAGTACCGGAACCACCACCACACCCGCGGGTTGAGGCCCGGCGACCGCGACGTCAACTACGTTGGCGAGGGGCCTGGCGGGGAAGCTGCCATGGACCCAGCGGAAGCCGATGGCGATGAAGCTCTCGTCGACGATGACGACGACGATGAGCCCGCCGAGATGGCCGTTTGTGCCTTTGTGGCCCACAACGGCGCGGGGAACAACCGGGGAAGCTGGAAGCCCCTGCAGCCGGATTGGAAGAAGAAGGAGAAGAGGGACCCCCGCCGTATTGGCGACCCTCCGCTGTCCTTTGGGGAGTTCATACGAGCTCACCCTCAGGGCTGTTTCGTGTGTTATGGGAGGAAGAAAGGCTTCAACCATGACCACCGAACATGCCCCACCCACCAGGCCGGCACGGAGGTCTACAAGAAGGCGCACGGGTCGAAGAAGCGTGCACCTGCGGGTATCCGGGAGGCCAAAGTGGAGGTGGACAAGGACGAGCTCTCCAAGCTGATGTCAGTGGGGACCGAGTTGGCCAAGGAGATCCAGGAGATCAAGCGGAACTGGGTCCCCAGGTCGGACAACAAGAGCAAGGAGAACAACCAAAAAGACCAGAACAAGGACAAGGACAAGAAGCCTAGGAATAGGAGGAAGAAGGGTGTCAACGAGGATGATGCGGAGGAGAATACCCCTACTTCCACAACCGACGCCCCCTAGCGGAGCCCCTGCAGCCAAGGGCCCCAGCTAGGGCGGTCGCAGGATGGTGTCGTGGGAAGCGCCACACCATCCCAATCGGGAGTCGGTAAGCACAAAGGGACTGCCGCGGGCGGAAGGCCCGGTCCGGCACCCAGTCGCGGTGGCGGGGTGAGGGCAAGTGAAGGCACGAACCCTTGCACCCGTCCATCCTTCGCGACCAAGAACGTGTTTGATGTACTTCAAGATCTATCCGAGAGTATCGGAGGATCACCCGGACCGCAGCTGGATGCTGCAGATGGGCAGCCTGATCCCATTGTCCATGACCTGCACCAGTCGCTTGTTGAGCTTCCCGAACGGCCGAGGATCCTGAGCTTGCACGCCGTGCGCCGTGTTGGGCGTGAGCGGCAGTTGCACCTTAAGGTCCGTGCCTCATGCGGGGAAGTGGAAAAGGTCTTCGACGTGTTGGTCGACACGGGAGCACAGGTCAGCTTGGTCAAGGCTGGCCTACTTCCACCAGAGTGTTTGACCGACAGTCGGAAACCTGTCAGGCTGAAGGTGGCGAACGGCCAGTACATGGTGGGAGGCACGAAGGAAGCGGCCATCGGGCTGCAGTTCGTGAACCATCGTGAGCTGAGTCGCCCGGGCCTCGGCAAGGAAATCCTCCTGCAAGGTCGCTTCTACGAGGCCGAGATGGACTGGGACGTGATGGTTGGGTACGACTTCATGATGGAGACGGACTCCGGCGTCCTCCCGGCCCAGGCCTCCATGACCCTGTACCAGGACGACCAGCTCTCGTGGCTTTCGTCACCTGAGCACCATGTGGAATGCCAATGGATCCACCCCGAACGCAATCAGCTCGAAGTAGCCGCGCTGGACACTGAGCCAACTGTGCCAGCAAACCAGGAGTACGGCGTAATGCCGGAAGTGGCGAGCCGAGTGGTTGCGGACCTGGGAGCTTCGGATCTGGCCCTCGATGCGTTCTCCTCAGGAACCTCCGCCCATCTGCGGGTCTGTGAGAAGTACTGGAGCGCACAGGACTCCGCGTGGAAGAAGCACTGGGGTCCGCATCAGGGCTTGATGTGGATCCATTGCCCCAGATGGGACATTCCAAGGGCGATAGCGAGGATACGCAAGGACCGCTCCAAGGCAGTGCTGGTTGTTCCTATGGGATGCATCGAGGAGGAAAGTACCCGACATTGGGTAGTCTCATTGACCAACATGACCTTAAACAAGGTCGTCCTACCGGCTGGAGAGAGTGTCTATCAGGACGCTAAGGGACAGCCCATGCCACCCCAGAGATGGCCAACAGAATTGCACTATGTGGATGGGGGCCTTGATCAGGCCGACACCACAGACTTCGTGTGTGTCAACCGCATTATAGCGGATCCATGGAGGCAATGCTTTGCGGTTCCCCCTGTTGACATCGGAGAATCGGAAGACCCCCTCACAGAAGAGGAGTTGGATCTGGTTCAGGGGTATATGGATCAGCCCTTTCACGACTGGGGAAACCAGCGTGAGGGCAAAGGCCAGGACAAAGCCTGGTGGGAAGTGGACTCTATCGTCTCTGGTTCCTATGATGGGAATACCTTGGTAAGGAGGGTACTGGACCACATGTCCAGCCAGGACGAGCCAATCGGAGGCAACCCACCCACCTACGGCGACCTATTCCGAGGCAAGACCAGAGATGGCCCTTTGGGCCACCTGGGAAGACCACCTGAGCCGAAACCGAGTGGGGTCGCTACCCCTCAAGTAAGCTCAGTGGTCCAGGTGCCCGGAAACGCCAAGGCGGAGTCCGATGATTGCCCCAAGATCCAGGCATTGAGGGCCAGGCTGAAGCAGAAGTATGGTGATACCTTCTTCAGCGGTAAGCCTGTGTTTCCCCCACCAGTGCGTGGACCGTATGGCGAGGCCAAGATACGACTGAAGCAGGACCCCCGTGTGTATCGGCACCGGGAGTTTGCCCTGAGGGGCGAGAGGAAGGAGGCCATGGAGAAGATCCTCCGTGACTTCATCGAGAGAGGCTGGCTTGAGCCGTGCCACTCCGAGTGGGCCTCTCCGTGCTTCGTCGTCCCCAAGAAGGTGGCGGCTGAGTGGCGGCTCGTGGTCGACTACCGCGGCCTAAACGCCCAAACGCAGCACGACAGCTATACGCTGCCCCTCATTGAAGACATGCTGCAAAAACAACACCGGCGGAGGATCTTCACGGTGATTGACCTGAAACATGGTTATCATAGATGCCTCTCGCCGAGGAGTCTCGTGCCTGCACAGCCATGAGCACCCCACTGGGACCTCTCCAGTGGAAGGTGATGCCTATGGGCGTTACCAACGGCAATGCGGCTTTTCAGCGGATCCTGGAGAACCTGCTTGAGCCGGTGCGCGACTGTGCGGACCCTTTCGTGGACGACGTGATCATCGCGTCCGGGGCCCCCAGTATGAGCTACGAGGAGCTCCTGGAGGCACATGAGACGGATGTCACTCGAGTGCTGGACCTTCTGGTTCGGCACAAACTCACGGGCAGCAGTGACAAGGCCACCATTGCGGTAAGCGAGGTGGTCTTTGCTGGCCACGTAGTTGGGAACGGGCAGCGAAAGCCCATACCTGGCAAGGTGGCTGCGATTGAGCACTGGGAAAAGCCCAAAACGGTCTCTGAGCTACGGGCGTATCTGGGGTTCTGCAACTACTACTCGGGGTATATCAAGATGTATGCCGAGTATGCAGCCCCCATGACAACCATGCTCAAGGGCAACCGAGAGGAGACCAAGAAGGGGTCCAAGAAGGCTCTGGTCTGGGATGCTGAGTCCGACCGTGCCTTTGAGGGGATGAAGCAGGCGCTGCTATCTGCAGTGGGTCTGCACCTCGTGGATCCCGACCGAGGGTTCGTCCTGCGCACCGACGCTTCCGACTACGCCGTTGGCGCTGTGTTGGAACAAGTGCTTGACGATGGGAGGCACGTGCCCGTGGCCTTCTGGAGCCGAGTCCTGGCGGAAGGCCAGAGACGGACATGGACGCCCTGAGAAAAGGAGGCGTATGCCATCGTCATGGCTTTCAGGAAATGGGCTGGGTACATAGCCCTCCATCTTGTCACCGTCTGCACCGACCATCAGAGTCTGCAGTCGTGGCACACGGAGCACGTGGACACCCCCTCTGGTCCCGCCTCCCGACGGGCAAGATGGCATGAGACCTTGGCCAAGTTCGACCTCACGGTTGTGTATATTCCTGGAAAGGATAACACCGTGGCGGACTGTCTCAGTAGGTGGGCCTATCCCGCCAGCAAGGGCATGACGGATATCTCTGCCCATGGCGATGAGGCTGAGACCGCTGAAGCCAAGAGGATCATTGAAATGGAGCGCCTGATGGAGGAGGAGGGTGTTAAATGCTTCGTCGTCATGGCTGCGGATGCCCCCCTCGGAACGAGGATGGGCAGAGCGGTCAGAGTACTCGCCCCTGATGGAGCTGAGTCCGACAAGCACCTCTTCCCTGAATCCTGCCTCCAGGACGACTGGACCGACGACTACGCTAAGTCCGAGGCCTTTGCGGCCGAGTATAGGGCTGTGGCCGACCCTGATGACGGGCAGAAGTGGCCAAAGGGGCTGACTGAGGAAGATGGCAAGCTCTACCGGAATGGTAAGCTGCTAGTACCGGAGTCCCGAGTGCTCGAGCTGTGCGAGGCTTGGCACCACCACATGATGCACCCAGGGGTCAAGAAGCAAGCCCTTGACATGCAGCGCCGGTTTGAGGTCGACCAGATCAATCTCTACACCGCCATCAAGAAGGTCAGGAAGGGTTGCTCGGTCTGTCAGGCCTGCAATCCCGGTAACCGGAACGTCAAGGGGGAAGCCCAATGGACCCCGGTTCCTGACCAGCCCATGGAGAGCGTGGCCATGGATGTCTTCTCCATGCCTGAAGTGCACATAGGCAAGGAGACCTTTGACTGTGTGGTTCTTTGTGTGGATCGCCACGGTGGCTACGTAGTAGCCGTTCCGGCACGCAAAAAGGGGTTGCTTGCCAAGGAAGTGGCAGTCATGATGATTTGTCATTGGCTGACCGTCTTTGACATCTCCCGCACCATTTGCAGTGACCGAGGGCCCCAGTTTACTGGTGGCTGTTTCAAGGCCATGTGTTCCCTCATGGGAATACGTCACGCCAAGAGCGTAGCCTATCTCAGCCGGTCTAACGGCCGTGCTGAAGTGGCTGGACGGCAGCTGTTCGAGAAGCTGCGCAAGATTAACATCACCAATTCACGTCGGAACTGGTTTGAGGAGATGTGGCCTGCTCTGAAGCCCCATCATGACACCCCCACTCCGGGTGGTTTGTCACCTCACCAGATTCTGTTCGGCAGGGACCCCCTCGGTCGGGGACTTCCCTTGTCTGGTGATGGCATGGCCATGGATGCCAAGGAATTCTTCGCGCGGCAAGAGCAAACGGCGCGGGACATCCGCCAGCAGCTCGAGAAGGAGCATGCTGAGCGTGAGAAGTCCGCCCCGAGCTCGACAGCGCAGAAGTTCAGGGTGGGAGACCCGGTGTGGGTGATCAGACCCCGCCCTATGGGCACCCACCGCACCAAGACCTGGTTCACACCCGGAGAGGTGGTCCGCAGGATTGGTGAGAACACCTGCCGCATCAAGGTGGGTCACGGACAGTTCCGGGAGCGCCACGAGAGTCAACTCCGTGTGCGGGAACCCGACCTCCGTGGCCAACATGTGTCCCTGAGCTATGCCGCACATGAGGCTGATTCGGACAATGACTACGCTGAGCAGGACGACTATACTGTCGAGAAAATCCTGGCCCAGCGTCCGAACGCCTCGGCACCCGGAGGCCTGGAGTTCAAGGTACGTTGGCGAGGCTATGGGCCGTCCCACAACACCTGGGAACCCGTCTCCTCGTTCGTGCCGCGGGTTGATACTCCCTTCATGGAGTACATCCGCAAGCACAAGACCAAGATCCATGTCTCGGACTTGGCAGCACTCACCCGGGCGATTGCAGCCAGGGGTGCCTGATCAGCGCCCTGAGCTCTACCCTGATGCGTTTTGAGCGCTTGTGTGGTCGACGGATCGTCCCTCACTTGCTTGCTCTCTTCCATCTTCCGGTGACCTGCCATCAGAGTGGCCATATACCCCCCCCTGCTGCATCCAGAGGAGGATGGCCCGTCTCTTTCACTTCTCTTTGTCACTCCCCCCCCTGCTGAATCCTTGGGAAACCAGGTAGGGCGACTGACCTTCATATTTTCTGAGCTCTTAGGGCCTTGAAGCCCATACGACGTTGCGCAAGGGATGCCGCTGTCATCGGCATTGCGATTTTTTTTGGTGTGTGGTCTGGTCCCATGGCACTTGCGGGATCCAGACCAGTCTACGTGTGTCGCGCCTATATATGGCCTGAACTCAGGCGCTTTCCTGTCCACCCTCCTGCATATGCCTTATCCTAACCGGGGCGTGGTTTGGCGCTCTGTCCAGAGTGTGTTTACACGCCTATTACCCCGCTTATTGCTTGTTTTTCTGTTCCCCAGGATATGTGCATTTGTATGTTAAGTGTTATCCGCCCATCATCGAGATGTGGACTGTTTTTCCCTCCGAACCGGAATACGACAGCGCCCTGAGTCGCCGTTTACATGCACTTACATAAGGTCCAGCCTGGACCAGTACCTAAGTACAGATTCTTCTGTTTGAGTGCCCGTGATACCGTGTGCCCTAGTGGCTGTGATGTGGAGATCCTGATGGCGCCAGGCGGGAAGCCCAGTTGCCTGAATGCACTCCCAGCAGTCCGCCACTGTCAGTCCCAGTGTGAGCCTACCGACTCGCAGACGCACTTGCAGTCGGGTGGCGGCCTCGGGTGCTCCTGACCTCGGCCAGTCTGCCTGGGAAACTGGTGGTTTGAGGAGTCGACGCCTCCGCCCACACTGCATGAGGACTCCCTCATGTATGGCCTTCGTGGTAATAGGGCGAGGGAAAAGACGGCCTTGATGCCCAATCCTTTAAGGAGGAGCTCGTTTGGCTGTACCACTCTGGACTCGCGTCGTGGATATGGACATGGTGCGCCCGAGGAAGGACCCGTGGGGACTCTCCCCCAGCTGGCGGGCTTTGGGAAGCTTGGGGTGGCCTGATGGATCTTTGTGGTCGCTTTCGACCTGTGGGACCACCTCGGTCGTCGTGTGACGCCTATGTTGGCCGTGTATGCCACTGCCACTGTGGTAGTGACCGTCGCAGCCGGCACCCGGTGCGCCTGGTATGGGTTAACGGGTCCTTTGGATGCCGAACAATCGCCGCCAGGACCCGGGACTTGATACTTGATACTATACTTGCAGTTACTAACGGCTACAGCACCGTACCTGTCTTACTGTAAGATTTGGGCAGCATAACCTGCGAATCAGCCTGAAGTGAGGTTGTGACACCCCCCCCCCTTCGGGGGATGGTCCTGGGTACCCGCTGCCATGCTTGGGTATTATCGAGCCCCCCCCCAGGGTTTGCTCTAAGGAGGGGGGTGAAGCGGTACCCAGAACCTATGGCCCATGGCCCGGAGGCCTGTGAGCCATCACACCCGTGCGGAAGCCGTTGACACCGGCTGTCAGCGGGATATCCCTTTTCTCTAATCCGCGGGATCTGGAATCCGATCCCTAACCATTGAATCAATGTAGATTTACCATAACTTTATTGTCTTAGGCGATTTTCGGTCGGAAAACGGTGAAATACCCGATTTCTACCGCGGTTTCTAATTGTCGTGAAATCGCCGCAGTCGCGCCGCCTGTCGTCGCCTGTTCCGTGGACTGCATTAGATTATTCTGTAATACGATTTCTCTTGAAGTTAAGACTGAAACGGTCTTCGAGTGATCCGCAAATTTTTCCTTGATATAACGGATCGCGTCCCTGATTTTTCCCAGAAAATCTGGGCGACCGAAGGCGCTTTGAAACCCCAAGTGGAATAACAAGGGTTACGAGCGTTCAAGTGCCCAAGGACGAACTAACGTGCCTCATAGGCACTGTGTATGAGGTTTTGCCCCCCATAGGCATAGG
This sequence comes from Eutreptiella sp. 'Long Island Sound 2002', assembly GCA_964036045.1. Classification (NCBI taxonomy): domain Eukaryota; phylum Euglenozoa; class Euglenophyceae; order Eutreptiales; family Eutreptiaceae; genus Eutreptiella; species Eutreptiella sp. 'Long Island Sound 2002'. Next base: position 31,835,284 of record OZ038381.1, on the reverse strand, counting down.
ACGAGGCCAAAGGATCCCAACTCAATAGGCCCAAAGGGTTATTTATTTTGAGGGTTCTCCAAGAAGTGCACTTTTTCACGTACTTGGCGTCCAAGTACGTGTAGAAGTATGTTGAGTTGGCGTTTGTCCCACCCTTGCTTGCCTCTACATCCGGGGCATATTACTTGTCTTCCCCGGATAGTGCATATATGATCTCCATATACATATTGGCAATATATTTTGCGTGCATGCTATAATTTGGCTTTCCGAAAGGAGGTTGATTTTCGACCAAAGCATTTGCATGCGTGTTAAGGGACCAAGGCTACATTAGAATATAGGCATACTTTGGTTCTAGGCCACTAGGTTGGGTGTAGAAGGCGTGGGTAGGGTTATATGCCATATTTGGTGTCATATCGCGTGCCCATTTGGCGGGTGCACCAATCCAGGACTAACCCGCCAATGGACCCCATATCGCACGAGGCCCTTTCTTGTACTCCCAACCAACACTCGCAAGCCTAACCTTCGTGAAGGAACGCTTGTGGAGCGCTCCCGAAGCGATGCGTTGCGAGCAAGGTGTGTTTTTTGCAATATTCCATTTTTGCATGTGCCCACTTGGGAGGCAGCGCGCGCGACCTTCCAAAGCGCCCCAAGTGGAGCACATATGTGGAATTGAAGGTCATTTGTGTCAAGTCATTGTGTTTAGAAGGATTGGTCGATTACGCAATCCAAGCCGAAGATATTATAATATATTTGTGCACCTTTCAAGGCACTTTTGGGTGTTTTTTCGCCAATGTTGCTGTTTTTTGCCCGTCATGATGTCAAGTGGCGACTGTGTATCTCAACGTTGCGCCCAACTGACATCATGACTCAAGTATGTTCTGGGGGTACATACTTCGGTGCCCAACATATCTTGGACCCGGCGAATAAATCCTCTTGGGCTTGGCGTACCGTTGCCGCCATGTTGGCGATTTGGGACCATCCCAAATCATGGGCTCACTTGGCGACCCTGCCATTCCCGAAACCGGAGGAGTTGGGCGACGCCCAAAAGATATGTTGGACACATATGACTTGATACCAATTCTATGGCACACTCCGGTCCAAGTCGGGCATGTGCCTCATTTGCCCCAACCATGAGTGTGCGCATTTTCGGCCATTTTGAGCAATTTTCCACATTTTCTGCCCGCCGCGCACCATGTTCAGCACCCTCGTGCACGCCGGACGCATGGACCAATGGACCATATATGACATGGGTGATATGGACATTGGTCCCCATGGCTCGCACACCACGTGGGCGAGGCGGAGCAACCTTCGTCAAGGTGCTAGCCCAAAGTGAGTGTGGACGATTTTGCCATTTTTGCATTCGTGGACCCAATTGGGATGTCACCACGCCGGGGGGCATGGAGATCTTTGAGAGCCAAGGGCATGGGAGTCTTCGTTGGACTCCCGGTGGATCGCGTATGGAATGGCAGATCCGATGTCCAAGGCGGCGTGGAGATATACTATTGGGAGCACCCCCGAATTTTGGCTCATTTTGAGTAGCCAAAATGACCCCCTTTTGGGACCCCAATTTCACCCCCCCAGTGTGGTCAATTGACGGCCCCATATCTCTATGCCCACACAGAGCCCAGACCTAATTTCAGGTTGTACACTCAGATATAAGTCCTAGGTCCTGCCTCCTACCGTGTGAGCCATTGGCCTTGCCCTCCAGAGAGTTCGTACTCGAGGGGCATAGGGTCAGTTGCCTCGTCCCTACCTCTGGCGGGTCCAGACGAGGGGTCAATTTTGGAGAATTTTGAGCTAATATCAGTTTGGGCTGAAACAGCCCATTTTCAGCTACAAACTCCTAGGGGATAATGGCGGGGCCATATCTCTGGCTCAGAGAGGAGTTGGGACCTGCCGTTAAGGGAGCATGGGGAGCCATTGTCCGTTAGCCTTGGAGCCCCTTGGTTCTGAGGAACTTTCCTGTGGCTGGGCGGGACACCCCCCTATTGGCAGGGTTTCAGGGTCCGGACTGAGCAGGGCATGGGTTGTGTTTGAGCCCCCGCCCCCACCAGCCACTGAGAGGGTCGGACCTGGGATTGGGATGCGAGTTGGGACTGAGTGTCTATTGCCCTGTGATGCACTTACCCCAGTCCAGTCTTAACCCCATGTGTACATATCCTGATGTGTTGCTGTACATACTTTTGTTCCCTCGTTGCAGAGTGGCAAGGATCCTGAAACGCTTTGTCACATGACACGAGCGCAATGATGCCCCTGTGAGCGTAGTGCTTTGCCTGCCTGCTCATTTGTGCGTGTCCACCGCAGCGTCCCGTGGCCAGGCCCCCCACGGGAACGCGTCATTGGTGCCGACTGCTGGATTGAATGACTGTGCGAAGAGTACAACCCCCCGACGGGCCCATCTATGTGCCTGAGGATTCAAACAAAGCAATGCAGGCCCCTGAATGGGCCAGTTTCTTATCCATCGTAGATGGATCCCTCAACCCTGTACGCCTGTGTGATCTGGACCAGGCGCTACTGAAAGAGGTCATGGCCGAAAATCGTGGCTTGACCCTTTTTGACCTCAAAAATCGATCTCCTGAGCACAATTCAGCCACACTTACAGGGTGTGAATCCCATGATGACAATCTGGAACCTGCTGCTGTGAAGGAGGATGCTGACGACCAACTGTCTGAAATCGCCAGCTCTATCCCTCCTGTTGATCCCAACCGTGTTGAACTCAAACACAGTGCCTTCTTAGCCCAGCTGCCTCTGGAGGAGGTAGACCTGGAGTCAACCTCAGAACCAACTTCGCCTGTGGGGAAACCTGTGCTGCAAATGCAGCATAATTGCTCAGATGTACCCGTGGCTCAGAGTCCTGGCGCTCTAGCGCGGCCTGCTTCTAATAACATGCCACTGTCACAGCATGACACTCAGGAACTCCGACGACTGTTATACCTGAGGGCCGAAGGTATTGAGCGCCAAGACTGGCTTCAATACCTCAGACAGACCTGGCGACCCTCCATCTGCTCTGAGGAGGACGATGAGTCCTACACACTACCTGACCCTGAGGTACCCCTAGTGTATTCTCTGCACTATGGGCAACAATGCCCCCCCGGAGTGGGATGATAGCTCAGTACCTGCCGAAACGGCTGATCGGCAGAAAAAGAATGAGCGTGGTAATAGCAACCTCCATGCTGAGGAGGATTTCCGTCAGAAAATGGAGAGTCTGAACCTTGACCCCCGACTGAAGAAACTGCTCCTAACCTATGAGGAGGTGTTTGGCGCCTTGCCGCCTCCCCTGTCCTGCAAAAAACTGGTCCCGGTGGACCTGAAACTGAAGCCTGATTTGTGAAGACGCGAGTGAGACGTCGTCCCTATCCCGCTCCTCAGGAACAGGTTGAGGAAATCGAGCGCCAGATCCCGGATGCATTGATGCTGGCCTCGTTGAAGAGTATAAGAAGGGGGACTACCCCCATCACTGCAGTCCCTGCTTCCTGGGTGCTAAACCTGGATCGACTGCCCTGCGACTGGTTGTTGACTATGGTGAAGTCAACAAGAAAACCCAAGACCACCCAGGGAGTATTCCCAACATGGAGAACACCCTGGAGCGTATTGCCAAACGCCGGTACAAAACCAAAATGGACAAACGCAGTGCTTTCTGGCAGGTTGACCTAACAGCCGCAGCTCAGGAACTGCTGGCTTTTCTAACCCCTAAGGGTCGTGTGTTTAAGTGGAAGGTCATGCCTTTTCGGGTGGCTAATGCCCTGGCACTATTCCCAGAACTGATGAACAAAATTTTGTACATACTGAGGCGCAGACCTCTAGTACAGGAGTTGATTTCCCGAGGGGCAGAAATGGAGGCCCACATCGATGACGTGAGTTTGGGTACCAATACCCAAGAGGACCAGTCCTTCTCCTCCGTGAGTCTTATATTGTTTATCAGGAAAACCATCTCCGAATCAAATCCGAAAAATGCGAGTTCATGAAAGAGGAGATGGAGTATTTGAGTTTCCATGTGGGGTATGGCTGGTGGAAACCAGCCGCGTCTAAGATGCAGCCCCTACAGGACATGCAGATTCGAGATGACCCTAAGAAGGGTCTACACGACATGAGGAGTTTTGTGGGCGCCTGTAACTTCTAGAGGCGACACATCCACAATTTTACTTACTCTTCTGCCCCTCTCACTGACCTAATCAAGAAAATTACCCCCTGGAGGTGGACCGCCAGAGAGGAGGAGTGTTTCCAGGAGTTGAAGAAGAAAATCGCCTCCTCCAACTGCCTGGGGGTACCTCGCCCTAAGGGTGAGATAGTCCTGATCACTGATGCCAGTGATGTAGGTCGGGATGGAACGATTTATCGATGGCAAGACCTTAGCCCAGCTGAACTAACTCATTGCCATTATTGCACCACAGGACTGAACCGGGATGGTTCCCTGAAGCACGACTATCCCTCCAGTGAGTGGCGACTTGGACCATTTGGTCACTGGAACTGGAAATGGAACCAGGCGCGTTCCAATTACAGCACCTACGACCAGGAACTCCTCGCCGGTATGCTGGTGCTCTCATCCCGGTCCCGACTATTGGGATCTAACCCTATTGTCTGGCTCTCTGACCAGGAACCGGTGAAGTCCTTTCAGAAGGTCCCACCACTAGAGAAAGCAAAACTAAAATGGTGGTGGACTTACCTTAGTCAGTCCAGGCTAACAGTCCATCATATCCCTGGTATGAAAATGAACTCTCTGACTATATATCGCACAACAACTTCGATGCGCTTATTGGTGAGAGTTCTGAGGCTCTTGCCAAACAGGCTTTTCAGTGTATGGACGTCCAGCTTGACCTGTCTGTGCGCACAGCTCGAATCCTCGAGGGATGGAGTCTAACTGACTATAAGTCAGAATGAAAAGTTATGCTCCAGACGCTCAGCACTGGTCTTGAACCCCGTTTCATTGAGGGGCACCAGTGGTATAAAAAAAACCAGTACCTCTTCTACGAGGATCGTATAGTTGTGTCGCAGGCAGGACTCGATGGCTGTCTACAGTGGTCCCATCTCAACTCAGATCACACTGGCGCTAATGGCTCAGTGGACTTCTTTTGTGAGTGTGTCTACGTTGGTCTAACCCTGACTGAACTGAGGTCTCGTATGCACACCATTGTTGATGCTTGTGGCTGTCATGCCAGCAAGCAGAGCAATAGTAGGGATAGGGGACTGATTTTCAGCCTACCCATACCCTATTGTACTAACTCTCTTCTCTACGTGGATTTCATCCACGGCCTACCTCGCTTCAGTGGCTATGATAGTTGCCTAGTGGTCACCTGTGGCCTGTCCCAGCTCACCCGTGTGCTTCCTTGCAATAAGAAAATTACAGGTGAGCAGAGTGTGAAAATATTGGTTGAACAATGGTTCCAACCATACGGAGCACCTAAACAGGTGCACTCTGATGAGGGTGTACGCATCCGCAGTGACACAAGATCGTACAAGCGAGTACTGAACGCCCTCAATGTTGTGGTACCCACAGGTGTGCCCTATACCCACACGTCCAACCCTCTTTGCGAGAGACAAAACCGTATGGTGGAACAGAACCTGAGAATCCTGATGAAACAGGAGCGTAACAAAGATTCGGTACGCCTAGTGCTTTGGGCAGTGTTGACCATGAACTCTCAGAGGAGCTCTTCTACAGAAAGTTAAAACAGGCTTTCACTGTTGATTGCTCTGATGACATTGTTTCGTTTTTCGCCTCTGCTTGCTCCTGCTGCTTCTTGATGTAGCTCAGGTTTTCCAAATAAATATGTTTTGATGAAATCAGCCAGAAGTACAAGTACCCACAGTGCAAGCAAGGGTGCACAGGATCAAATCCACAAGATGAAGGGCTGCAGTCGAAGGAGATAGTGTATCAACAACGAAACTCACAATAACTACAGATTTATGAAAAGATAGTTAGAAAATATCCTACAATAATGTGAAAACTGCCCTCATGGGCACTCTCTCTTTTATAGTGCCATCTAAAGATGTGCACTCTTTGTGTTGGGTCCCATAGGTGCTGAGGTGGCATGGCGTGTGGCGCTGAGGTCACTGCCATGTCACATGGGCTCTTCCTACTTAGCTAGACTGACTGGGAATTGAACCCAGGACCTCTCAAAAAGAGGTGCCCCAGCCCCCTAGGGTGCAGACCACTAGGATAGGTAAGCAATCATGAGAAAAGATAGAAAAGTGTATAGGCTCTGGATTAATGTCAGCGCCTCAGTCAGTCCACAAAATGGTGCATATGTCCAATCAATTCGGGGCTCAGGGGTCCACACAACATCCATAGCTCAATGCTTGGTTTTATAGGTCAAAATGTTTTGTCACCCCTTTTTGGATAGGCCAATACTAAGATAAAGATGTGTTATGCCTTTAGGCCTGTCTATGACAACTAAAGCTAACCTTTTGGCATGGAAATACACTTTTCCTTACTCCCCCCTTGTGCTGTGGTGGCCACCACTGTCGCATTTAAAAGGAAAGAGGGAATGTTTCCTGACCTCCCCATGGCTTCAACATCTTTTTGAAATTTCAATAACATCCCTAACATCGGAAAGAAGGCGCTGCGTCAGGGCAGTCGCCAGTTTCTGCTTAGTCATAGCAGACACCTGCAGCTCCCACTTCGCTCATTGGCGTCGCTGGGGCAGCTGTGGCTTGGTAGGGGGTTAGAATTGGCATGGAAATTCATGTGTGCATACACCTCTCCCTCCAAATAGCAAAACGTGATGCATTACGCAAAACACAACGCAGGATACGATCAGGGCACGCTGTCTGGGGTCTCGTTGAACCTGCTAACTGACCTGATCTGTCCTTAGGGCGACGCGGTGGCGTTGATAATTTTTTTGCCCTCAACGGGGTCTTGGGATTCTGGACAGTGGTCTAGGAGTCAGTTGTTCGGCCAGAAGGTGGCCTACTCCGCGGTTTGCCCTCCAGGTTATTTGCAGAGAAAGGACGAAGGCTTGAGGGACTGATAAATGCGCAACGATCGACGCAAACACCAAAATCCGTCAAATGATGGCCTAGAATTTTTCTGAGGGTACACACCTGTCCACAATTCCTCTGTGCATTAAATGCACATTTTTACGCAATTTCTTTTCATCACAGAAATTTTTAAATCCCTGGATTCAAACACAGAGAAAAGCCGCGAGTCGGAGTGCATCCTAGTTGGGCACCGGAAAAGACATTGAAAATAAGATTATAACAGTATGTCACGTACTAATAAGGAAATGACGAGACATACAATAAATAATAAACGTAGAGATTCCACGAATACTTCTAAGAAAAATCAAGAAGAAAGAATTCCACAATTCGGGAGAAACTTCACTGCACAAGGTATAAACATACATGTTCTTGTTGCTTCATATGCAGCATGCACATTGCTTGTCTCGTGTTACCGAGGATTTGCAGTTTAGCAGCGCAAACATAGAGTAGAGGGATTGATTAGAAGATTGCAAGAAGATTAGAGGTGAGATTAGGGAAAAACTGATGGCCTTCGGCCAGGGAGTGGTTGTCACGAGGGGCTACCAGTCCTGTCCTGCGGTGCAATGCGGAGCAACTGTGACAACTGCTCTTACAGCACAACCTCCCTTTTTGTAGCACTGATTAGCACATACATATGAGCGCATACTCAATTGCTTCGCTTGTGTTTCGTGTCACACTCCTCCTTGTTCACGCTCTCCAGCGGTAGGTAAGGTGAGTAAGCCCAGGAGGGGCCACCCCCTGGTTGAGTTCGCGATTGAGATGGCTATGGATTGATAGAAAAAGCATTGTTAAAAATAGTTGATTGCCGGACTCGTGCATACCCGTGCATGCATATGGTGCATTAAAGGGTAGGCCACGCGTGCTGCGCACGGTATAACCCTTGTTTAGGTTACCCAGGGGCTCCACCCCACGTTCTATACGAGAACGGGTGGTGTTCCTTAAGCTTGCTTGCTTGCAACTCGGTAAGAGGACAGCGTATTATTTTCGAGCCTAAGAAGCGTATAATGCGTGGAGGCTGGTTAGGTTCCTCAGCCCCTTACAGACTTCATCCGCCTTTGCTTTCAGGTGGGAAGGTCAGGGTGATTGGTGCAGTTGGCAGCCCTGCTAAACCATAGGGCGCAGAACACATAATCAACAAACTGTACCTCAGCCAGGCGTGGAGAGGACAGTTCAACCTCATCATCAGATACGCTGTGCACGCAAACAGAGCACTCCTTCCCTCCAAGCCCTGACAGGGAAACGTGTAGTGACGTCCCTGTTAGTCCAGAGTCGCTTAGTAACGCTGTGTTCTCTCGTACTTTCACAGGTGGGCCACCAGGGCCTCAGAAATGTTCCTCCACAACACCAAGTAGGGTGTGCGTGTAGGAGTGGTAGGCCTGGGTGAAGGCTTCAGCACAGCGCTCGCTCATCCTTCGAAGGCTGGTGCCACTGTAGTGAGTGTAGGGCCTGTAGTGTGTGTGTCACTGTCCCGCCTGATTCCTGAAATCTTATCAGGGTTTTCGGTGGGCAGTAGCAGTGGCAGTCTAGGTTTTGGCCGTGTAGCAAACAGGGGTTTTCATGCCCCGTAGCTTTTGGCCACTCCTCCCCTGTAGTAGTCAGGTAGGCAGGACAACCAATACCTTGGCGTTGGCGCTGGGTATCCCCCCAAGGAAGTCTGGTGCCAGCACAGAAATTGGGCACCTGGAGGCGGAGAGACCTGGGGCGTACCCCAGGGCACTGTGTAAAGACATCCACCGGGTTTAGCAAGGGTGCAGACTTGGGTATAATTAGGACACCATTTCTGCAGCTTGCTCATAGGTCCTCAGGATCAGCACACTCACACACACATAGACAGGTATAGGAAGGGTTCAGTCACTAGGCTTCCCCTGAGAGGCAAGCGTTTCAGGGAGCTTCAGCAACTCTCCTAGGTTGTTCTGGGGCAAGTAGTCTACCAGAACAGAATTCAGGTGTCCTTCAGAAAGCATGAAGGCAGAAAAGGGTTCCCAGGTAGCTTCTTCAACTCCAAACCCCTCTCAGAGGGTGAGGAAACGCCATCCTTGGCGATGGCGGTGTCGAATGACCGACTTCACCAGGTAGAAGCCTTCCTTATCCATCTCCACGGCATTCATGTCGGGGAGTTCTCCCTCAACTTCCATTGGGCTGACAGCGCCCTGTAGGTTCAGAGCGGCGATGTCTTCGTTGTCTAGTTCCCATTCGTCCCCACAGAGGTCCTCTGGATCATAGTAGCGCTTGAGCTCTTGCGCAGCGCACACCAGGGTCCCCCCTAGTTGGGGAGAACACCGCACTGTGATGCGCTGACCGTCCACAGATAGGATCTTCCAGGGCCCAAAGTAGGGGTCGTCGCTGGTGGAGCGAGGCGAAACGGGTAGCCGACTGTGGTGCACCAGCACCCAGTTCCCCTCTTGATAGGAAGCAGGCACCCGGTGCTTGTTCTTCTTGTTCCACTGGCGCTCCCTCAGTCTCTGGAGCATAGCCTGGGCCTTGTCCGCCTTGTCCTGTTGCTCCTTCACCCACTTACCCACAGTTGAGTAGGAATCCTCAGGATAGGGAGCGTGAAGGAACCGCGCCAGGGGTCCCATGAACAGCTCACGGGGCGAATAGCCAGTTGCCGAACTCTTTTGGGAGTTCATCATCAAGGATATGACGGGGAGTAGTCTCACCCAGTCCTTGGTGCGCTCAGTCTTGCACCATATCCTCACGTTCTTATTGAGAACTCGAATCTGTCGCTCACATAGAGGGTTACTTGTATGAGTGTAGGGAATCCCCGTTGACACCTGGACATTGATGGACCTCAGGACTCTCTTCTACCAGCCAGTGTCGGAGCGTACTCGGACGTCCCTGTCTGAGTTTATCTCTTTGGGTGCCCCATAGACACAGAACCAGTCCTCCAGGAGCATCTTGATGGTCTCCTCGCTGGTGATGTGTTTAGTGCATTGGAACACGCTGGTAAACCTGGTCAGCCCACAGGCTACCACTAGGGCGCAATCATAGCCTGCGAACTTAGGCATCTCCGTGTAGTCCACGTAGAGAACACTGTTGACACAATGGGGGATAGGAAGGGTCGAAGTGAGACCTCTGTCCCTGATATCCCCAGGTTTGCAGGACCGACACGGGCATTTGTCCACGATGGGCTGGACCGTTGTCCGCAGCTGATTGTCCGCCCACGTAGAGTGGAACCACTGCTTGAACAGCTTCAGGGTACGGTCCGCTCCCACATGACCACTAGACTCATGGGTCCACTTGAGGAGTGCCGGGATACGGTCGCTAGGTACTACTATCCGGTCCTCATGCCAGAGGTAGGTCTTGTCCCTTTTGCATTGTTCCTGATTGACCAGGACGGGTTCCAGACACTTCTCCAGGCGTTTGTAGATATCATCAAAGTCCTTCAGGTACTCGACTTGTTTGAGTCCATCTAGGGGTCAGATCATGGTCATGTTGAGGTCCAGGTGTATGTCCATACGGCTGAACGCCTCCTTGGCCAGCTCCTCAGACCTGGTACCAATCATGTCGTCAAAGTTGTTGCGGCTGATGTAGTCCGCACACTCGTTCTTGACACCCTGGATATTATGTACTGGGAGCCGTAGCTGGCTCAGGTAGGTCCACCAGCGTCTGAGCCTAGCCTTCTCAGGTGGTGGCCCCTTCTGGAAGGTGCGGACCGGCTCTTGGTCACACAGCCAAACCACTGGGTTGCTCCCGGACAATCAGGAATGAGAGGATAGCACGAGCATACCCGCGAGCAGTTCTTGTTCATAGGTAGAGTAGTTGCCCCGGGCTTGGTTCCATTTCCAATTCGAATGGCCCAGGGGGACAAAGTCCCATTTGTCGTCAGGGTAGCTGTGCTTGAGGGTACCGTCTCGGTTCAGTCCATCAGTCCCCCATTGGGAAATGGCCGAGTCAAACTCCTCCTTCTCTATTGCTTGCCACTGGAACAACGTTCCACCTCCGCCAACATTGCTGGCGTCAGTCACCAGGAAAATTTCTCCTTATGACCTAGGTATGCCCAGGCATTTAGCGTTAGCTACTTCGTCCTTGAGCTCTTCAAACGCTTGTTGTTCTTGGGGGCCCCAGCGCCAGGTAGTACTCTTCTTGATGAGGTCCGTCAGGATGGCGATCGTGTAGGTGAAATTCTTGATGTGGCGGCAGTAGAAGTTGCAGGCCCCATTGAAACCGTGTACATCATGTAGTCCTTTCTTGGTGTCTTCATGTCGTACCTTCGCATGCATCAGGGGTTTGGCCTTGGAGGCCGCAGGGGTCCACCACCCATAGCCAATGTCGTACCCCAGGTACTGCATAATCTTCCTGCATGAACCCACACTTCTCCAGCTTGAGTCTGGTGTGGTTCTCCTGGCAGACCGCAAAGAAATCGCCCAAGAGGATTAGGTGGTCCATCTGGGCGCCCCAGGATATGAGTTCTTGCGGTACCGGTCTCCGACGTAGGATGGACAGAATCTTGTTCATCAGCTCTTGAAAAAGAGCGGGTGCGTTGGCCACGTTAAAGGGCATGACCTTCCACTTGAACACCCTCCCGTGAGGGGTGACGAAGGCTGGGAGTTCCTGGGCCAGAATCCACTCCGCTTGTCCATCTTAGTCTTGTAGCGGCAGGAGGCTATCTTCTCGAGGGTTGACTGCAAGTTAAGAATTGACCCTGAGTCGTTCAGTGTCTTCTTGTTCAGCTCTCCATAGTCCACTACCAGCTGTTTGGCTGTAGACCCAGTTTTAGCCACCAGGAAACACGGGATGCAATGTTGGGGGTAGTCCCGATCCTTGTACTCCAGGACCAGGCCAGCGTCGATACATTCTTGTATATGTCGCTCAATCTCGTGGGCCTGCTCTTTAGGAGCCGGTTAGGGGCTCCTACGTATCTTGTGACTCACAAATTCGGGCTTCAGCTTGAGGTCCATCTGTACTAGTTTGTCACAGGAAGCTGGAGGGGGTAGTTATCCGAACACCTGCATGTAGGTTCTGATCGGCTTCTGTACTCTAGGGTCAAAGAGCCTGTCCCATGTGAGGACCCCAGAGGAGAAGGAACTCTCAGAGGAATGCGTATGCGAATCACCTCAAGCGTGCCTATGTTGTCACCGATAACCTGAGACTGTGGAACGGGACCTTCTATACGCCTACCAAAGGTTGAAGGATACTACCAAAGACGCGGAGCCGGTTGAGGACCACCTCCCCGCTTCTATACAAGGGGCAAGCAATCTACACTGTGACGAGGACATGGAGGAACCCCACACACTCTTCATGAGCTGCCCTTCGAACCAGCGACGTAGGGCGCCATCCAGAAGTCGGTGCCGCTCCCCCCGGCGCGAGGGGCCACGGAACCAACGAAATGCCCCCTGTGTGCAGACGAGTACTACACAGGCGGGGCAATGCTGGAACACCTGGCGTGGCACGCGGTGCACGCAGCAGCCCAGGCGGACAACAAGGAGGCGGCCTCCAACATCCTGCAAGGGAGGTCACGGAGGTCCCCATGGCACGCCCCGTGCGCCCGGCGCCCCCCGCCCCAGGCGGCGAACACGCAGACGGCGATGAGGAGGCACCCAGAGCCGCCCCGGCGACCGGCGGTGCGGCCCAACCAGGGTCCATCCCCGCGGGGCTGGCCCCCCTGGCCCCCCTGTGGGGCCCGCAGGGAACGGGCTCGCACCCCATGGCCCCGGCGCACCCGGATGCCCTGGCTGCGCCGGCGGACCCAGCGGCCATGCCGATGCAGGATAGCTGACTCCAGGAGGACACGGCGGACGACGCCCAATGGCTCCTCTCGTGGAACCTGCGCAACAGCCTGGTACCGCGAGACCGGTCCCTCCGGAACATGCTCCGGCGGCGGCGGGGGCCGGCGGCCTGTACCGACAAGGAGCATCTCATCACCGGCATGCTACCCCAGGAGGGGGGCTTTGCCATCATGCTCCAGGAAACAGGGATCGCCACCCGGGCGCAGGAAATGCACGTGGCCGTGGCGCTCCGGGACAAGGGGTACACCCCCTTCTTCAGCAGCCGGCTGGCGGAGACAGGAGCCACTTCCACCTCGAGAGGGGGGGGCCTCCTCACCGCGGTCAGCAGCAAGTACGTGGCGGAGCACGAGATGCTCAGTTTCACGGAAATCGTCCCCAGGAAAGCCGCGGCCCTGGAGATCCCCACCGACGGGGGAGGCCTCACCCTCATCAACGTCCACGGGCCGCAAGCAGGCTGCTCCCCGTGGGCGGGAAAGGAAGCGTTCTGAGCCGACACACAAATGTATGCCATGGCACGCAGCCTCGGTGGGAGACACCCGGTGGTCATCGCCGGCGACACCAACATCTACATGGATGCCACCACCAGCCCAGCCACGGAGCACTTCCGCGCGGGCTGGGAGGCCTACGGCTTCCGGAGGGCCACGGCAGGCGGCGAGGAGGACATGACCCCCACGCTCCAGCCGTCCCGGCAGAGGGTGGACACCTTCCTGGTCAGCGAGCCCCTCCTGCCATGGTCCCTGCGGGAAAGCGTCTGGGCTCGCGGCATGGCACACCCCCGGGTGATCGGCTCGGACCACCTCCCGGTCCGCCTGGCCCCGCCGGGCCTCCTCAGCGCAGCGGGGCGCGCGGCGGTGCCCGCCCCCTACAGCCACACGGAGGGCCGCCTCCTCCCGTACGACACCGAGGCCGCGCCCGTCCAACACTGCCTGTGGGCGGCGGTCACCGCCGCGCAGGATGAACCCTCCCTGGCGCCCTGGCTGGGTCCCGCAGAGCACCCCGCCTACGGGTCCATGCCCGCGGCCGCGGTGGACAAGGTGTTCGAACACCTCCACGCGGCGCATGACGCCCTAGGGCGTGTGGTGAAACGCCAGCAGCCGTCCCCGGCGGGGACGGACCCGGCGGAGGGGGACCCCCCGGAGAGCGGAAAGGGGCTCCAGGCGGCGGTCCTCCGCTATGACACCCTGGCAGCGTGCGCGCCGGCGGCGTACCAGGCGGACGCGGCACGGCATGGCATCCGGTCTGAGGCGGCGCTCTGGCTCGCGGAGGAGCTGCGGGGTGCGTCGCCTGGGTTCCGCCCGACCACACAGGGCCAGCTACAGGAGGAGCTGGAGAGGCAAGCAGCCGCCCTCGAGGAGGACATTCGCCAACTCCGCGCACTCCTGGCGGCAGACCGCAAGCGCGCCATCAAGGACTTCTGGCGCCGCCACGCCCCTGATATCGCCAAGCGATGGAAAGCCGTGCGGGGAGCCATAGAGGTAGAGGCCCCGGGCCCGTCAGGCCTCTGGAACGTGCGGGTCCCCAACACCCAAACGCTCCTCACGGAGGCCCACGACGTGATGTTCGCAGTTCGCGCCTTCTGGCGGGAACTGTATGACAAACGCCCGGTGGACCTCCCAGGCTTCCAGGCAGTCCTCGGCCGCCATGTCCACCGGGTCCCTGACGGGGCCTGGACACAGGTCCAGCAGTACTCCATGCAGGACCTGCAGTCCGCCCTGGACAAGGCCGATGGCAAGGCCCCAGGTCCCAACCACGTGGAGGCCCGTTTCATCAAGGCCCTCCCGGCATCCGTCCAGTGGCTCCTGGACCACTCCTACCGGGCCATCCTCCGCAGCGCCCCGCCGCCGATGCACTGGAGGGACGCGCACATCTGGCTCAGCCCCAAGGTACCGGGCTCCGCCAGACTGGACGACTACAGGCCCATAGCCCTGGGCAAGCTGGACATGAACCTGCTCACGGGCCCCCTCACCCAGCGCATCACGGAAGTGCTCACACGGCACGGACTGGTCAGCGACTGGCAGCAAGGGGCCCTTGTAATGTGTAGTACTGAATGCCGACAGATTGCTGTAGAATACTGACAGATGGCCGCTGATTGCAGACAGATCGTCGCACCTGAGGGTCGCGCTACAGGAATGTAAGTCGCGACGACCAGAGATTGTCAGGAATGAAGAGAGAAGAAAGGAATTACAGGTAAGTTTCGAATCTTTTAATAGTCAGCGAGTTGCATGGATCGTTCCGATTCCAATGCTGCTTCACTGACAGGTGCGAGAAGCAAATGAGATTCCAGGGTACATGGAGTGAAACACCTCCTTTCCCCTCCTTCTCTTTTTCGCACTCTCTCTCTCTTTTCACGAATGGCGAGTGTAGTTGTGTAGTTTGCGTGCGTAGCGCGCTCACTTAGATACCTACGGGGCTGTCCACTGTCAAGTTGAGTTATGGTTGAGTGTTAAGTGTAGTTGCGTTCATTGTTTGTTGTCGTCGGTTTTGTCAGTTGATTTTTGCCGGCGTTGGTATGTCTACCACCTTCGGAGAGTTTAGAACATGTTTCAAAAGCCTTCGACTTTACTAGATCCTGCACAAGGATAAGTAGTGTAAGCGAGCTTTAACCCCACTTCCCCTTCCAAGAGGTACCCTCGCTTCCACTAGTTATCCGTCGCCTTTTATAGGTTCGTGTAGGGTCGCCCTCTCGCTCCTCCCCTCGGTGCCCTTGGATAGGGGCCGTCCGTTTACAGACAGCTTGTATACAGCATGCGAAGATTGATCGCCAAGCTTTTCCGTCAGTTTACCTTACTGTGTGTTCGTTACTTCTCTCTCCTCTCTTTCCTTGTGTCTTTGCATTTCCATACTTCATTGCAAAGGTGGATTTCGATGAGAGAATCACCAAACACCTGTACTTTGCTTGCAATGTCATTTTGTCATGTGGTCTTTCAAACATGATGTGCATATGAATTTAGATTCATTGACATATGACATTTGTTGCAAGAATAATTGTTTGGGGAAAACTCGCTTTCGTGTAGAATAAATATTATGCATGGCATGTTTTCATAAGGGAGTTCGCTTCTCCTTTGCGCTAAGAGAGAAGGCTTGATTGTATTTTGCACATGTGTGTGCTCCTTTGTTGTGCAGGATCGTGTATTTACAATATTTTATCAATTGAATTCATCAAATTCAATTCAAGTCGATTCACTTCAACTCCGAGTTCATCCCTAAACTAATTGGGAAGTGGAGCTTCTTCAAACATGGATCGTGGGACTCATTCAAGTACGCTTTCAGTCATTTTGTTGTCTTGTTGAGTGTCAGGGGTGTCGATTGAGGTTGGAGTTATTTTCAATTTTTATGGTAAAAGGAGATTTATTTTTTTTCAAAAATGGAGCCCATTAGCGATAGTGAAGCTACAATGGAACGTGTTAGTAAAGATAGCACAATTACATTACATGGTAGCAGTTCCTTTGGTTCTGCGCCACATCAAATTGCGCAAACTCCGCGCAAGTCATTTCCTCAGGTTAAAAAACCCGTTTTGGGGGAAGATGAGGATTTTGAACGATTTTTGGAGTCGGTGACCCCAACCACCGTGAAGTCGTCGTCCGTTGGTTTGTCGGTTCGTCATTCCCTATCACATGACATGGACAAGGACGAAGAAGATATGGTGAATCGTCGTGTGAGCTTTGGGGTGAATGAGAAGTCCAGGCGAGAGAAAAGAATGGATTATCCAACACAAAAGAAAAGACGGCGCGAGCATGATGTTCATGACACGGTGTTCATGACGGGAGACATGGAGACCATGATCTCCAAGATCATCAAGAAAATGATGATGCGGAAGCCAAAGTCAACAGCAACGAGAACATCGACGCCGGGCATACATATGGAGGAGGTCACATCAAGTATGCGGGTTTGGGAAGCAAGTATGCGGGCGTTGCAGACAAGGGTACAAACCATTGAGACGGCGACGGTTGAGGAAATGAAAGGAGATTTGCGGCAAATTCGGGACCAATTGAAGACAACGAATATCGATGAGGAGCATTTGAATACGATAAAGATGACACATGAGAAATTCGGGGAGTGGAAGGAAGAAATGGAAAGGAAGATGAATTTGGTGAAACAAGAGGTGGATCAGTTCAGAAGAATCAACAAAAGCCCGAGGAGCATGCAAGAAGTGGCGGAGCTCAATGACCAAGTCGGGTTTATGAAGCGAAGAGTTGAAGGTATTGATCAAGAATTCAAAAGGGATTTCGAGCGTGTGGAAACGTAATACAAGGAAGGGAATGCACACATCGCTCGTGAAGTTCAAGAACTTCGAAATTCCGTGAACACTAGGATCAACCAGGTTTGTGAACAAATTCAAAACGAGAAGTTGGGTCATCAAAAGCTACACGGAGAGACATCCAATAAGACCAAGGATTCATTGGGAAAAATACAACGTCAGATGGAAGTGATGACACGCAAAGTAGAGGAAAGTGCGAAGGTGTATGAGGTGCAGGTTCAAATGCAACGACAGGAGGAGTGGCTTAAAGAATTGGATACAATT
Source organism: Eutreptiella sp. 'Long Island Sound 2002' (assembly GCA_964036045.1). Classification (NCBI taxonomy): domain Eukaryota; phylum Euglenozoa; class Euglenophyceae; order Eutreptiales; family Eutreptiaceae; genus Eutreptiella; species Eutreptiella sp. 'Long Island Sound 2002'. Next base: position 31,818,079 of record OZ038381.1, on the reverse strand, counting down.
ACCGACAAAATGAAGGAGCACTTTACCAAGGATGATGCTAACTTGGAGGAATGGATCTTGCAAGTCGAACGGCGTGTAGATCAAGGACCACATGTGTCCGTGAAGAGAGTCAAACAAGACGGGGTGATGAGGCCTTGGAAGAGCAACGGGTGAGCCGAATGCAGAATCTGGCAGATCAAGTGAGAAAAACGGAGAAGACCTTTCATCAATCTGTGCGAGAGCAGCAAAAGGTGCAAAAGGAAGTTACTTGTGCATGTTCGGAGGTCGAGGCCATGGAGAAACGGATGCAAGCCCAGGTGACGGAGATAACTGTCCTGGTTGCGGAGACGGTGCGGGACCATGGAAACAAGATGCATGAGATGTCCGTGGCGAGTGAGGACTTGATGGCCAGAGTGGAAAGCCAGGAGAGGGTGGCGACCCGGGTGCTTGAAAATGCAAAGGATCTCATGCCCAAGATGCAGGATTTGGCGAAGGAGTGCAGAGCAGCAGTACTCGCGATACGAGAGCATGACACACGACCCAAAGAGACTGGACACCAACAGATGTTCACCAAGGAAAATGTGCGGAAGTTCGAAGAACAATTGCACAGCATTACAGAGAATGGAGGCAAGCTGAACAGGAAATTTAAGGAGTGCAGCAGAAACTAGTACATGTCCAGGAGGTGATTCAATCTGAGCGAGCGGAGGTTGCACAGGTACGTGAACAAATCAAGAAAATGCAACAGGGATGTTCGGACAGATTCGAGGACAATGCCAAAAGAAGTGACAGCACCGCGCAGCAAGGACAGACCGAGATGCTGAAGATACGACAGCGGGTGCAGGGACAAATTCAAGAGGCACAGAGCCAGATGCAAACCTCCTGGGACCTGAAGCTGACCGAGGTACAACGAGGGATGAAGGAACAGATGGGATCACAATATGAACAGGTACTGAAGGAGTTCACTGCCACAGGTGATCTTCACTCCATACGCACAAAACTGCAGCGAGTTGACGAAATGTTGGCGCAAGCTGCAGCCAGTTGCAAACACGGTCCGAGCCCGGGCATTGGAGACACTCGAGGGGCTGACGAAGTGCGAAAAGAAGTCTACGGAGGTGCTGGAGAGGAGGGATGAGCACACGAAGTGGAATTTTGATCAATTGAAGGAGCACATAAATGCTGGTGAATAGGAGTTGCGGCGAAATATGGACCTGCTGGCAGACAAGGTGCAGCAAGTATGTACTTCTGAGGGCCGCAGAGAGGTAGATAAAGAAGCCGGTTGGGAAGAACATTCAGGTGGACACAACCACGGCCGTCAAGCGAGTCGCAACACCAAAAGGACAGTGCAAGAGCCGCCTGATTGGTCGGTACCAGGACCTGTTGAACCTGAGCGGGCATCAGTCCCTGGATATCGCCAGGATGATGATATCCGGTGGTTGCAAATAGAACCCTACTCTAAAGATCGAGGGTTCGTACCAACTTTGGCGTTGGATACAGCTGCCGCGAGAAGTGGACGACGCACACGGATAACACCGATGGGAGTTGGAACAGGTATTGCATTCCAGGAAGTGCATTTGCCTCCGGGGATGGACCAACATCAGGCAACAGCAGCTGAGCCCAGGTTGTTGGGAAAAGAAGTTGGTCCTTATGGAGATCATGCGAACTCATGGATGGACCCCACTGCCAAGGAAATTTTGAAGAAGAGGGCTAAAATACCGTCATGGGATGGAAAAGAGGAGACCAAAAAGGAGTGGCTCAAGCAGTATGGACAGTGGAGACGTTCGCATGCGTCCAGGTACACCGAGCACATGCAGTGTGAGATGTTGCTGGCGGCACTGACGAATGACGAAAAACGCCAGGATGATACAGAACGGTTTGTTGATGAGCAGCTGGGTTATAGGCAGTTGTTCGAGGTTGTTACGGGTGAAAAGATGGATGATATCTATACACCGACCCGTGAGTGGCAGGACAAAAACTTGCCAGAAGGACCGCTTACCAGTGCCAAGTTCGCCTAGTGGATGACGAGCTGGAGCCGAAAAGGAAAGCAGGTACCAGGAGGTGTGACAATGGAAGCGGCGAAGATACAAATGATGACAGAGTTAGCGTTGTATGTCACACGAAACCCGGATGATAGGACAATGGGAAAGGCCTATGATCGGCTGTGGCAGGCGGAAAGTGAAAGCAATTTCAGCCACAGTTATTTGGAGGTGTTCTTGACTATTATGCCGCAGTTGCGCACTCAGGAACGCAGAAAGAAAGCTGAAGGCCAACTGCTACGTCATCTGCAGGAGACACAAGTCAATTGGGTTGGACGAAGAGGTTCCGACCGAGTTAAACCTGAACGAGCCGGAAGAGAACGTACCAGTTCTTCGGCGGAGAGACGCAGATCGTTTTCTGGAGGGAGCCAGAAGTCGAAGACTGATACAAGGGAGAGAAACCGATCGCGAGAACACGGCCGGGATCAGGAGAACAGCCGAGGGCGTGGTGAACGTTCAGGCAGTTCGGGATACACGGATCGCGACAATATTAGGGACAAGGACAGAGGTGGACGTTATAGTGAACGACGGTCGAGTACTACGAGCAAGTTCGATAGGAGGGATGGCCGTGAACGGTCCAAATCTCCTGCTTTCACCACGCAGAGGGGTTCCAGTCCAGCCAGATCCAGTGCAAGCACCAGTACAAGACTGTCTAAGGAGGCCTTGGATGCATTGGGTAAATCAATATGCTATTACTGTAAAAAGCCTGGACACATTTCCCAGGAGTGCCCGCAGCTCAAGGATGTGGTGTGCCACAACTGTGGGCAGAAAGGACACCAATCTGCCTACTGTCCGCAGAAAAAAAGGGGACGAAGCCCTGGCCGTGGGTCTAAAGATGGAAGGAGCGGCAGTAATTCAAGTGGCAGATCCAAGTCGGCCGAAAAACGAGGAGAATGTCACAATTGTGGCAAGACAGGACATTGGGCTGCGGAATGTCCGCATCCCAAGAAGCAATAGAGGCCCGGCAAGTATCGTTGTGGACATCCACCGAAACGGTGGTATAATTGGCGGCAACCAACAAGCGCTCTGATGCCAGAGCCTGCGCAGTTCCGGCAACGTAAATCCATTCGGCTGGATGTCAGCGTGGTACTGCAGAAAATTCGCGAACGGCCAGCTGAAATCAGCACCTTGAACTTCGATGATTCTGTGGCCGAAGTGCTTCGACCACCACGCAAGTGGAGAAGGAAAAGTGGAAAAGAACCACTTGAATTGGTGGTACAAGCAAAGCTGCAGTTCCCCGATGATGTAGGGGTGGCAGACATGGCGGTCCCTACATTGGTTGATACAGGGTGTCAGGTTCTGATTTTGGCTGGTTTTGAGCTTTCTTCTACTGCGGTGCTGCAGAAGGCGCCCCAGCCAATTGTTTTAGTCCACGCTGGGCGGTCCACTATTACTGGTGGACAAATGGGCGTTTTTGTAACTGTCTCTATACTGGTGATTACTCCTGACGGTATCAGGATTTTTAAGTGTATCAATGCATTTGTACATGTTGCTGACATCGGTCCCCGTCTCATTGTGGGCTACCCGTTTTTGTTACAATACGGGTTGGCGGTGGTGCCTGGTCAGCTGGGTTTGGTTCAGATTCCAGATAGGTTGATTAGACGCAAACCCACGCGCCGTTACCAGCATGTGTATGACGTCATTGGTGCATGCTCAGCGAGTATGACTGCATCTGTGTCACAGGAATCAATTCCGCAGGCAAGATGTCAGAATATACAAGCCGAGACTCCAGGTATCATGTTCACGCCCGACCAGACATCAGGTACTGTGTCACAGCAAGGGAACGAGGAGGAACAGAAAGTCACTCGGCAGAGGGAGTCGAGGGTACATTTTTCTGAAGTGCCCATATTTCATTTTATTTCCGCATGCCTGACGCCCGGTTGTGACAAGCAGGGTTACACCATGCACACCACGAGACATTTTAGAGTTCGTTTCAGGTGCCCTGAGTGTGACCCTGTGAAGCACGAGAAGTCTTATCTGGAAAATAAGGCCCGTGAGATGGGGCAACGAGTCCGCAGGACTGACGAAACCTGTAGGAAGGGGGTACAGCAGATGTCCATCACTGTGCCCCCCTTGAGTCTGGAGTCGGCAGAGCGAGCCGGTACGACACCAGATTCACCTCGTATGGAGCCCCCCCTTTCCCCTTTGGCGCCACGGAATCCAGACACTTTTGAGTCACCACAGGACTGCTCAAGTCGGATCCCACAGGGTCAGAATTTTGTGAATAGTGCTGCGTTGCCGACATTGTTGAGTCAGTACACCAGTTCAGTACGCCTCAAGATCCGCAGGTTGACAGGGAGGGCTGTAATGCCCACCGGGGCCAGACCTTGAAGTGCGGCCTATGACATATATGCTGCAGGGCTGACCACGGTGCCGGCACGGGGCCAGGCGCTAGTGGATGCAGACCTAGCCATGGAACTGCCTCGTCATGTCTATGGTCAGATTAAGAGCAGGTCGGGGCTGACAACTAGGAATAGGGTTACAGTGCAGGCTGGCACCACTGATCAGGACTGCAGGGGCCATGTCATAGTGGTCATGGTCAACGATAGTGATCAAAATGTTCCGGTGCGTCAGGGGGACAGGATAGCACAGATGGTGCTGGAGTTGCACCTCACTCCCGAGGTACAACAGGTGACAGAACTGGACAGCACCACACGAAGGGAGGCTGGATTTGGAAGCGCTGGTGTGCCAGGCCAGCCTCCAGGAGTGCAGATGGACCAGAATACCCCCCCTGATTCCCCATCCGACTCCCCTAACCCCGACAGTGTGTCGGCATACCATGCGCCACACACAAATTTACAGCATATTGTCTCTGTCGTTTTGAGGTGTTTTTATTGGTTGTGTGTGGAGAAGAGTGAGAAGGGTTTGGGTGGTGTGAAGAGCAACAGCTCAAGTGTCTGTAGGACACCGGAGCCTGTGACGCCTAATTGGGCGCACACGGTGCCCCCGCTGCCTAAGGTGGAGGAGATGGCAATGGCCTTTATGTGCCTAATGTCAAGCCTGCAGAGAAAGGGAGATAGTCAGTATTTCCCGCAGACTGAGGGTGTTTACCCTCCAGTTCCTGAACAGAATTCCCAGGTCCTGGTTCCCAGGACTGTTGGTTTGTCTCCTGAAGCTACGTCTTCGGTTGCATCGAAGCATGCAGAATGTGCCGAGCGGCTGCTACATGCTGTTTTGAGTGACGAAGTGATTCCTGAGTTTACCGCCATGGATGCAGGGTCCAGGGGGCAGACAGAATCAGGAGGGTGGGATAGGGATTGCAGCCCAATTCCATACGCGCCTGATGAGCTTATGGGGAAGTGGAGATTCCCCAGGGCCGAAACAAATGCGGCCCTGGTGGATCCACGTGAATATGCAATGCGAGAAGTTTGCCACTTCCAGGCTCTTGATCTGTGGGCAGACCCTGAGGGTTTTGCCGGTACAGTGTACAATGTACAGCGAGTGACTGCAGGACAGAGTTGGTTGCGTGGGAAGTGTGATTCCGATGCGAAGACAGACAGCATGCACCTTCGTTTGTTGAGGGAGTCTCGTGTTCGACAGGATGGATCTGTGTTGCATGTTTTGAAGCAGGCAAAACGCCGTAAATTGCAAGTGTTACGACAGGAGGTAGCCCCTGTTTCGCTTCGGCTAGATGTCTTTAGGAGAATAGATGAGTGGATGCGGTCAATTGGAGATGATTTCATTTTTACAGTGGATGTCTTCTCGTCCAAGAACATGGCCAAACTGCCACGGTTTTGGAGTTCCATGCGTGATGGGCTTCATCAGCCATGGAGGGGGGAAGTGTTATGGCTACATCCCCCTACAGAAAGATGGGCGGAGTGTTTACCGAAAACTTTGGTGGATGACGCCCGGGGGGTGGCTGTCATGCCAACACGCAAGGAACAGGAATGGTGGTGGGCCATGGGTGAAGTGGCGTTGGACTGGGTTGATATACCGGTCGGATCACCGCTCCTGGTTGACAGCCGGGGCGAACTTTTACACACGCGGGAGCCCATGCGTCTTGTCGTGTTTGATGCATTTGAGCATCAGGACGGTCAGGATAACGATCCTGAGGACACAGACACGCAGCCACAGAACAAGCAGAAGGGGGATAGCATGGATGACTGGGATTTACCCCCTGAGTCTGTCCCAGGGAAACCTTCGTTTTTTAAACAGGACCCCCCCCCCCGAGATTACCACCCTACCCTCATGATGGACAGAGCGGAGTCCGACAGATCAGCAGACAGTTACAGTATACAGGGCATCGAGTCAGAGTTTTGTTATTCCTCTGACTCATCCTTGTCCTCTCAGAATGATCTCCAGCGGATTCCCCGGCAGATGAAGAGACGATGGATTGGGACGAAGCAGAAAACCAGGACCACACGGTCAGAAGTGGATTCAGGTACAAAAGACACTCCAGGCCCATCTGATATTTCTGTGTGCAGTGAGCCTGATTTTGTAAATAATAATCCCACTTAGCAGAAAGGAGTATTGCGTACGCGCAAATGGAGGCGCAGGCTGCAGTATTGCTCAGAGTTCAAGCATAGAATTGGTAGTGGTAAGCGGGAGAAGAGGGGTGTGCAGGTGGTCGGAGACCTTCAACAAGGTCTGGAGACTTATCAGACAGGCTCTGCACATCGACAGTTATCCCGCAGCATTAATTCAGTGATTCAGGCCGATGAAGATTGGCCTGAGGGTGAATATTACAGACAGAAATTAATGCAGGATTTTGCGAAAACAGTTTTTACTACCAAGCATGTGGACGAGATAGACGCAGCAGCTCAGGCAGCGCGTGGCCCAGATGCGAAGGTGCAGTTAAAATTGTTACAGGAACACCCTGGGCCGCGGGCAGCCAAGCCCATTCGTGCAGTAGGTCTGAGGGAGCAAGTTCTGTTGGAAACGTTGGAGGATTTCCGCAAACGCGGTATGCTGAGGAAAGCGGAAAGGGGTTCCGCAGTGGGTATCCTGTTGTTTTTTGGTACCAAAACCAGGCACCAACAAATGGCGCCTGGTCATCGATTATAGGTACTTAAATTCTTGTCCGGAGGGGAAAATTTTCCCTTTACCCATAATCGAAGATCCGCTTGCCAATCAGCAAGGCAACTTCATTTTTTCGCCGATCGATTTGGAGGACGGGTTCCACCAAATGCATCTTGAGGAGGAATTTAAGCACTTGACGGCTTTTTGCACTCCTTTTGGTGTATTTGAGTGGAACGTCCTCCCAATGGGAGTAAAAGTCGGGCCTGCAGCATTTCAGGAAATGGTGCAGCATGTTACACGTAAATGCCCTGTTTCCAGACCGTATATCTACGACATTTTATCGTCGTCAGGCAAAAGCCAATTACCCACACAACAACGGGACATACCACTGCACGTAAAAATGGAGGATCCTGTAATCCGTGCGGAATATATTAAACAGCATTATCAGGATTTAATTGCCCTCTTTCAGGCACTGGAGGAGGCTAAACTCACGGTGAAGCCCTCCAAGTGCCATTTATTTAAACGTGTTGTACAGTACGTGGGGCATGTCCTGAAGGGAGGTAAACAGTACCCCAGCGCAGCCAAAACAGAAGCCCTGGACAAGTGGGATCATACCACTATCAATACAGCAAAAAAGCTGAAGGGCTTTCTGGGCTTGGTTGGGTGGTACCAAATATATATACCAGATTTCGCGAAACACGCGGCCCCCCTGATGGAAGCCCTTAAAGGGAAATATCAGTACGAGGCGCCAGACCCCCATGCCCCCAAGAACGACGTTAACCTCCCCGCTAAACGTAAGCGCATAAAACTCACACCTAAGGAAGGTAAATTAACCTGGACCCAGGCTATGATTGATGGCTTCACGCATCTCAAGTCTGCGCTGAGCCAGAAGATCAGCCTATATTTGCCACAGCCTGACCAACTCTGGCGCATACGCTGTGATGCCTGCGACTATGCGGTCGGAGGTGCATTGGAGCAGCGTCAGGATGATGGCAATTGGCATCCAGTGGCCTTTTATTCCCGTAAACTGCAGGGGGAAAAGGCTAATGGCCTTACCAAAAAACGCGATACGGGCCAGTATGCCTGGACCCCCCGGGAAAAAGAAAAGTATGCCATTGTGCGCTGTCTGCTGAAGTTTCAATCCTGGATAGGGTCCGAGGAAGTAACGGTGCAGACGGACCACAGTGTCATCGTGAAATCGTACAAAGAGGATCTTTGTACCATTTCGGGGCCAATGGGTCGCAGGGGGAGGTGGCATGAGTTTTTAAGCCGATTCAATCTTTTTATCAAATATCGGCCGGGGGAGGATAATGAGGGGGCAGATGCCCTTTCTAGATGGGCGTATCCTGCGGGGGAAGCACAGGATACAAATTTTCATGGGGGCGATGCGGATTTGCTGGGGTGGACTGAGGCAGGGCGTGCTGAAAGGGACAGGGTAAGGTCAGCGTTACAGGACAAGTATCCTGATGATTTCGCTGCAGTGCATCCTGATACGGAGCATTATGCAGACGTGTGTCACTTGACTGATTGCTATGGGACGCACATGCAGCGTGTGCATTCACTTCAGGTTCAGTACCTCGAAAGCAAAAGGTCAAAGGCACACGTCAGTCAGGATGGCCGGATGCATGAGACACTTACAGGTCTGTTTCAGCATGTAGTGCCTGGTGTGTGTACAGGGAATGAGCAGTGTGCTCACGACAATTTGACTGGTCCAGGTTTCTCAGTCAGCGAGCGACAGAAAGGTCAGAGCAAACTGTTGCGCCCCATGCGACGACAGTTGAGATCCCTTCGTGCGCAGACTGCAGTGGCGTCGGGTGGTAATTCTTTACGGGATCTCAGCTGGGACATGCCTGGGGCAGTAAACCTGGCAGTCAACAGTGCCCAGACTATTAGAATCCCCCCAGCGGTGAAAATTTTGAACGAGGACTGGTCAGACCATTATATGGTTGACCCTTTTTTTGCTCCGCATTGGCCTGAAATTAAACCTGAGAGTTTCTGGACCATAGGGGACACCGATTATGTGCTGCATGAGGGCAAACTACCAGCCGATGGCTGTATCTGTGTTCCCCCGCATCTTGTTGGTCCAGTTATAAAGGCAGTGCATGCATATGCGCATCCCGGTGTGAATAAAACTAAGGAAATGTTTGACCGCAAGTACACCACGCATCTGAAGTCCAGGGATTTAAAAGCGAAAATTGCAGCGGAGGTAAACTCTTGTCAGGTGTGTCAGGCGGTGAAGGGGAGAAAAGGTCTCCAGCCTGAGGTCAATCATCCGTATCCCATTCCGGAATATCCTTCTTCTTCAATTTGTATTGATTTTTTGGAGTTGCCGGACTGCGTTTCTCAGGGAACAACATATAATAATGTGATGATTGTAGTCTGCCGTTTGACTGGCTACATATTGGCATTCCCCTGTGACAAGTCACTGACCGCTACACAGTTGGCACACTTTTTTGTGGAGCGGGTGGTTGGTTTTATGGGCCTGCCCCAGCAAATTTTTTCAGACCATGACCATTTGGTCACTGCTTAATTTTTTCAGACACTATGCGAATTATGTGGCATTGATATGAAGCAGTCGCCTATATATAGACCGCGGTCAAACGGCAGGGCAGAGCGTGCTGTACAGGTCATTATTGATTCGTTACGTAAATCTCTGGAGCAAACGTCCAAAAAAACGGTGGGTGGAACTACTCCCGCCAGCCACTTGGACAGCAAATGACGTGCCCAGCCCTGTACATGGGTACTCTGCGCACCAGCTCGTGTTCGGGCGCAACCCTATCGGGTTCGGTGACTGTCCGCGAGTCATCCCTGAACATGGTTCGGAGGATGCTGTTTCTTTCTTTAAAAGACTGGCACAGGACCGGTTGCATGTACGGGATGCATTGACTAAGATACATAAGAAATTATGCGCCCAGTTTGAGTCTGAGCATCCCCTGCATGTATATCAGGCAGGCGAGAGGGTGTGGTATAGAAGGCATAAAAAGCAGGACCATTCCAAGCTAAATCGTGTGTGGGAGGGGCCTGGGGAGATATTCGAACGGAGAGGCCGCAGTCAGTACAGGGTTGCTACGAGTCGCGGTGAGGTCATCCTGGATGGCATACGGTTGAAACCGTATCTCCCCCCTCATGATCTAAATGGCAAGAAACCGCCGTTACATTATTATACAGACAGTGAGTTCTTAGTGGACTCTGAAAAATACATTATCAAAGACATAGTGGGACACACGAAGGTCGGGAGGGGGATTAATAGACATATACAGTGGGAGGTCAAATATAAAGGCTTCCCAGATACAGAGTTTCAGCCTGCGTCGGCGTTTATGCACGACATAAACGAGACCTGGACCAAATACAATGCAAAACATAAAATCGATTTGAGGTTAGCGGATATACGGTTCATTGCCTCCAGACTCCATACCCTCCATGATTGTGTACACAGATGGCAGACGGGGATGCAATGGGTTCAATCCCAGGAGGAGCACGAGTGGGTCAGGTTATTGCGCGCAGCGGCAAGGGCGCGAGCTCAGCTTCCTCAGTTTGTCCCTGTGTTTACTGCAAATGTGCACCAGATCCGACAGGTCAGGGGCGTGGGACAATATCGTCAGAGGTACAACTCACAGCTATGAGGTCAGATATGTCTGGTGCATGCATGTTTGTATGTTTGGTGTTTGTGCATACGACGTTACGCTTCTTTTGTTATTGCGCCGTCTGCAGTGGTCTTCAGTCAGTCATGGATCGCCTGGGCGTCAGACATGCCAAACAGGAGGATGCGTCGCTGTGATGACGTTGAGTAACAATTGGATGCCTCTAGACATTGTGTGGGCGCCCGAGGTCCATAGCTGACGATTTGCTGCCACACCCCCCCCCTCCCTCTGTTTGATGTTACCTGTCTGGTGTGGAGTGAGTGAGTTATGAAGGGTGGCCTAGCACCCGCACACCACAAACCCTTACCCTCACCCCCCTTGTATCTCACATTGATTTCACTGAGCATTAAAAGGCCATAGCCTATGTTATTTGGAGAACAACCTCCATAACACTCACCAGTGATTGGGCGCTGGAAGAGTTTAAAAAAGGGTTTTCTATCGAAGACCGTCTGCTCATGGTAAGTTAGTACCCCCCGCGACTGTTTTCTATTTTTCACAAAGGAGATACCCTGTTTGGTGGGGCTGACTGCCCACAGAAGCCAGCGGACAGAAAGAAGAGCCCATCCTTTACTATTTTTTTCCGGAGCACTGGCACTGTAGGCCGACCTGGCAGTTGGTCAACGGACACGTAACCCCAGGGAGGGCAGTGCTACCTCTGAACCCGGACTCTCCCTGCCTGTGCTTCTTTGCAGTATGTCTGTGTTGGGTTTTGATGCTTTGTGTTTGACAGGTTGAGTGCAGACTACCCTTTATCTGGTGACGTTGTGACGACAGCGCTGCAGATATGCTCTTCTTCCCCTTGGGTAATATAGCATGTAGTGCTTGTTTGACCGAACCGCGATCAGTCCTCCACATTGAGTGGTTTTTGAGCCATTATCATGGCTTAGGAAGGGGGTGTAATGTGTAGTACTGAATGCCAACAGATTGCTGTAGAATACTGACAGATGGCCGCTGATTGCAGACAGATCGTCGCGTCTGAGGGTCGTGCTACAGGAATGTAAGTCGCGACGACCAGAGATTGTCAGGAATGAAGAGAGAAGAAAGGAATTAGAGGTAAATTTCGAATCTTTTAATAGTCAGCAAGTTGCATGGATCGTTCCGATTCCAATGCTGCTCCACTGACAGGTGCGAGAAGCAAATGAGATTCCAGGGTACATGGAGTGAAACACCTCCTTTCCCCTCCTTCTCTTTTTCGCACTCTCTCTGTCTTTTCACGAATGGCGAGTGTAGTTGTGTAGTTTGCGTGCGTAGCGCGCTCAGTTAGATACCTACGGGGTTGTCTACTGTCAAGTTGAGTTATGGTTGAGTGTTAAGTGTAGTTGCGTTCGTTGTTTGTTGTCGTCGGTTTTGTCAGTTAATTTTTGCCGGCGTTGGTATGTCTACCACCTTCGGAGAGTTTTAAACATGTTTCAAAAGCCTTCGGCTTTACTAGATCCTGCACGAGGATAAGTAGTGTAAGCGAGCTTTAACCCCACTTCCCCTTCCAAGGGTACCCTCGCTTCCACTAGTTATCCGTCGCCTTTTATAGGTTCGTGTAGGGTCGCCCCCTCGCTCCTCCCCTCGGTGCCCTTGGATTGGGGGCGTCCGTTTACAGACAGCTTGTCTACAGCATGCGAAGATTGATCGCCAAGCTTTTCCGTCAGTTTACCTTACTATGTGTTCGTTACTTCTCTCTCCTCTCTTTCCTTGTGTCTTTGCATTTCCATACTTCATTGCAAAGGTGGATTTCGATGAGAGAATCACCGAACACCTGTACTTTGCTTGCAATGTCATTTGGTCATGTGGTCATGATGTGCATATGAATTTAGATTCATTGACATATGACATTTGTTGCAAGAAAAATTGTTTGGGGAAGACTCGCTTTCGTGTAGAATAAATATTTTGCATGGCATGTTTTCATAAGGGAGTTCGCTTCTCCTTTGCGTTAAGAGAGAAGGCTTGATTGTATTTTGCACATGTCTGTGCTCCTTTGTTGTGCAGGGTCGTATATTTACAATATTTTATGAATTGAATTCATCAAATTCAATTCAAGTCGATTCACTTCAACTCCGAGTTCATCCCTAAACTAATTGGGAAGTGGAGCCTCTTCAAACACGGATCGTGGGACTCATTCAAGTACGCTTTCAGTCATTTTGTTGTCTTGTTGAGTGTCAGGGGTCTCGATTGAAGTTGGAGTTATTTTCAATTTTTATGGTAAAAGGAGATTTATTTTTATTTCAAAAATGGAGCCCATTGGCGATAGTGAAGCTACAATGGAACGTGTTAGTAAAGATAGCACAAGTACATTACAGCCCTCCCTGGCTCGAACACAGGCCCCCCACTGTTCATGGCGCAGCGGCAGCTCCAGCGGGGAAGGCCCAACTACGTTTTCTCCTTCGACGCCCGCAAGGCCTTCGACACCGCCCCGCACTGCGCCCTCCACCTCATCCTGCGCCACCTCTCCGTGCCTGCCGGAGGTCATCCAGCTCCTGCTCTTCCTCCACACGTGCGCCATGCTGCGCATCGTCACAGCACACGGGCTAACGCAGCCCGTCCACATGCTGCGCGGCGTCCGGCAGGGCAACCCCGAGAGCCCCCTGCTGTACGCGCTCCTCCTGGAGCCCCTGCTCAGGGCGCAGGGGCACTGCCTGCGCCCGCCGGGAGGGGCTCAGCAAGGCCTCATCCAGGCCTACATCGACGACCTGCTGGTAGTGGCCCACACGCTGCAGCACTTCGTCGAGGGCGTGGAGGCGGTGGCCGCGTACCTGGGGATAATGGGCATGGAGCTCAACCCCCGCAAGTGCGCCATGGCCACCACGGAGGGGGTCCCGGGCCTGCAGCTGCGCCTCTGTCCCCACCTGAAAAACCCGTGGCACTGGGTACCAGCGGCGGACTCCGTCCCCTACTTGGGACTCCAGCTGCAGCCGGACGGGGAGTTCTCCCTGCAGCGCAAGCACCGGCTACGCCTGGCGGCGGTGCACCACTGGTGCCTCAACACCCTCGCGCCACCAAAAGTGGTGCAGGACATCATCCTGGCGATCCTCGGGGGGGTGCCACAGTACGTCGCCCCTTTCATCGCCAACACCTCCGACACTGCGCGCCACCTGGACCACATCACGGTCCAGGTCGCGAAGGACAGGGCGCGGTACGCCTTCGACGCCTCGCGGGACAGCCTGCAGGATGACCGGACCCTGGGGCTCACACGGGTGCCAACGCGGTGCGAGCAGGCAGCGCTGGCCGTCGTGGGTACACTCGTCCACCACCGCTCAACCTCCGTGCGCGCCGAGGTCACCAAGTTGTTCTGGGAAATAGCCGGCGCGCACGGAATATGTCCCGAGGTGCACTACCCCGTCCCGGAGTTCGCAACTCTAGCGGGGGGTGACTGGGTCCACCGCATACCCCGGGCCCTGGCCGCCCTGGGAGTGGGGCTGTACAACCCCATCGCGTGCCCCAGGGCGGCCCACATCCAACTACAGTCCCCGCCGGGCAACATCGTGACACTGCGCACCGCCAAGCTGCGACACCGCGACACGTGCCGCCTGACGGTGCCGCACACAACGCCGTGGCATGGGCACCACGGGCCACGCCACCCCTTCCCCGACAACGACGACCCGTGGCCGACGGTGGTGCGGGAATGCCTCAACCAATGCGCCCATGAACACCTCCACTATTGCCGCCACGAGCAGGAGCCCACCAACCACCCCGGGTGGCGCAACGCCTTGGTCCACCTCTTCCACACCACCGGCACACGGGACCCCCGCCTGAGACTCGTCCACCCCACGAGAGCTAAGCAGGACGCCCACACCGGCCCACGGGTGACCCCGGACGGCCTGCACCTCCACGTCGGGGGCTACCGCCGCCAGGGGGGCCCATCCCCCCCCACGCGGGGGGCGGCGTACCACCCGCTGGCAGCCCTCATGTACATCCTCCTCGACGTACTCGTGGAAAGCGAGCACCGAGAGCCTAACGCGGATGTGGCTTGGCCCGAGCCCCTGCGCCCCCGGCCCCACGCACCGATGCCGCTGTGGTTGGTGACCACGGACGACCAATGCACCCGAGCGGCGGGGCAAGCGCAGCTCGGGGGCGAGTGGATAATAGTGCAGGTGGGGGCAAACCAGCCCAAACCCCGTGGACTCCCCCGTGGCACCGCCCTGCTGGTAGCTACGGGGGTGCTGCACGACCCACACATGGCAGTGCACGCGCTGGAGGACCAGCCGGAGGACACGGGACACCTGGTGGTGCACCAGCGCGGAGGCTCGGCGTGGCTCAAGGAACATGTGACGGCACTTCGGTCCTGGGCAAGCACGATCGCCGGAGCGGAAATCTGGCTGCACGACCACCCAAAGATCAGCCCCGGCGACACCAGGGCGCTGAGCGTGGACCAACTGACCCCCAGCCACCCCGACGTCCGGTGGCACTCCGCCGACCTCAACACGGGGTGGCTCAGCCCCACCGGGTAAGACTGGATCCCGGAGGCCCCGGGCCACACCTCTTCCGACGCGTCAGGGGGCCGACCCTGCAAACACGCCACCAGCATCGCTCTCGCCGCCGACCTCACTCGCACGTGGGCGGTGGCCATCTCGGGCACGGTGCCCGACGGGGAGGGGGTGGCCGCCTCCCTCCCCCTACAATACGGTGCCCACCGACCATGGGTCCACACGGTGGACGCCGAAGTCATCCTCCACCTCCTGCGACAAGCAGATCGCGAGCAGACCACGGGGGCCCCCGCAGGCGCGGCGAAGGTGGTCAACCAGATGCCCCTACGGTGGCTCCGGGACGGCCTGTGCGCGCGAGGGCGACATGCCAGGCACCTGTTCTCGTACGTCCGAGCCACCTCGCACCACAGTGACGCCCTACTGCACAAGGCGGACTGGGCGGCGTCCCAGGACACCGCCCTGCAGAACACGCCCCCGGTCCCTGGCCACGCCCAACTCATTGTTGCCGGCCGTGACGGCCACCTCGATCTACGGCCCCCCACGGTGCGGGCGCTCGGCGAGGTCGCGCAGCGGGCGCAGACAGACCATGCGCTGACGCACCGAGGACACACACCTTTGGGCGTGGCCCACGCCACAGCCTATGTCCACGCCCGGGACCTCAACGCGACGGCCACCAACCGCCGGGCGCTGCGGGCCAGGGACGGCCACACGCCGGTGCAGCGCAGGCTCCGCGTCCGTAAGGAGCGGCTCTCGGGCGTCGCCGTCCTCCCACAATCGTGCCTCCTATGCGGCGGCCCGGAGGAGACCCCGGTGCACATGCACGTGGGATGCGCCCACTCACGGCTCCTCTGGCCCCACTACCGCCAAGCGGTACACGAGGCGGCCCGCCACCTCCCACCCGGGGACAAAGCCCTGTGGGTGGCCTCGTGGCGCTCCGCAGGCGCCACATGGACGGAAGTCTTCTGCTCCGGACTGGTGCCCGAGGACGCGGAGGCGCAGCTCCGCGCCATAGCCTGCTACGACCCGCCAGGAGGGACCTCTGTGGACGATTTCCTCCACCACATGCTCCGGCTGGGGGACTTCGCATGGGAGCCTCGCAACCACCGGCTGGAGTAACTCCTCGGCGAGCCCCTAAGCGCGGCGGCCCGGGCGCACCGATGGCTCACCGCGGCGGAAGGCGACCACCCCCCCCCCTCCCCCGCGCCCTGACAAGGACTTCGTAGCCTCCCTCCGTGTCGTGAATGGCACTCTGGAGTGCCCACCACAAGAGGGCTCCCATCCGTACCAGGACCTGCCGGGGGGGTTCTCGAAGCACCTACAAGACACCCTCTTCCCACCGTGGATCATCGGGCGCGGCTCCATGACCAGGTGGGAGGCACGCATAGTGGGTGAGGAGTGGGCGCGCGACTGGAGCCGGTGGTGCTCCGCCACGCGCGCCCCGGGGAACCCTGCGCAACGATACGCCGCCATCCCGCTCGAGGGATGGGGGCCGGACACCCGGCCGAGACCCACCGTGATCCGCGGGGCGGGACCTGACCACCCGTGGGACGCGGCGACGGGGGAATGGCTGCAAGCGCCCCCGGGGCTGCAAACAGGATGGACTGGGGACGTGTCCTCGCTCGTCAGGACACCCGTCCCCGCCCGCATCGTCCTTCACGCCGCCAATGTACTCCGGGCTACGCAGATACGCAAATGGGGACACGCTGCGGCCACCGTCGGATGGCACCCCCCAGAGGACGGCGCCGCCCAGCTCGCCGTGGCGCACTTCAAAGCCGGTATACGACGACGCCCTGTCCAAGCTGGGCGACACCCAGGGGCCCTTGCTCCTCATGCTCCCCACCGACATTGCAGCCGCGCTGCGCGAGGAGCTTGACGGCTGCGAAGGGCTGCGATTGGGATGGGAGGCAGTCGCGGACGGCACCCTACTGGCCCTCCTCCACCGGGACGCCGCAAACGGGTGCCAATGGGATGCCGTGGCGCCCCACCTCACCAGGCGCCACGTGTACATGGCAACCCCCCGCCAGGGGCACCCCCGCCCGGCGTAGGACGACCTCATCGCCGCCTTCCACGACCACGGGATTCTCCCCGACAACACGTGGCGGGAGGTCCAGCAGAAGACGCTCGGCAGGGACTACCGGCGCCGCGTCTGCACCCGCCTGCTGGAGATCATGGACCCCCTCCGACAGAGGTGGGACGACCTCTGGCTCCGCCATCTCGACCCTTGGTCGCCGCCCTCCTACCTCCGACACACCTGCCGGCTCTGCAGGGAACGTGACACGGTGTCCTCCGCAGCGTCGACAGGCGCCAACAGGTGCGCGCGGTGCGCCCAGGTGGCCGCGTGCCCCTGGCCCGAACCTCCCGCAGGCCCGTGCAGGCGCACAGAGGAGGAGGCCCTGCACCGGCGCATCGAGGGGGCACACGCCCCCTTACACGAACACGCGGGCCCGGCGGGCGCTGCCCTTCTGTGGATCCACGTGCACCTGCGGGACCCCACATCCGTTGCGCACCTGTCGCACGTGTTCGCGCCCTGACCCCGACCCGCCGCCGCCCTTTGCAGAGCCCGCTGTACCATACCACGCCAACGGGGGGATGGGCCAGGACACGCCAGGGCCCGCCGCAAAGCGCAGGAGGTGACCGTCCGGGGCCTAGTGGCGGACGCGGTGGCGGAGGCGCAGGAGGCGCATGCTGTTGCACAGCGTGATCTGACGGGCAGTGCGAGGGCTTTCCTCAATGAGACCGCCCTCCCGGCGGTCCGCGCCCTGAACGGAGCAGGGGCCCCTACGCTGCTCCCGGCGATGCACTGGATCGTGAACGCCATCCAGCTGGGGCTCATCAGCCTGGAGGCGGCCCTCTACGGGCACTGGATGGAGTGGCACGAGTCCAACTGGTCGGGCCGGCCCCTCTCCATGGGGGACACCCTGCGGCTGACGGGAGCGGGGTCCGCCATGTCCCTCGGCAGCAGCGCCCCAGCCCTGCTGCACGACCTTAGGACGCGCTACCCCGGGGACACGGCCCCGTACCTGAACCAGGCGCGGGCCACATACCCGGGGGGAGTGCCCGAGCTGGATGCGGCGCTCCACCTTCTACACCCACCGGACGAGGACCTGGAGGTGGGCGAAATCACGGTGTTTGTGGAAGGCGCGGATGAGGCGCCCGCCCGCCCCCGGCCGACCAACCCGCTGTACGACGGCACCAGGCCGACCCCCCCGTACACCATCGTATGCGAGGCGTTCCCCAGGGAGCCCGCCTGGTGCCCCGCCCTCCCGCCGGCGACGCACGCGCCCCGCGGCTGGGCCAGCCCAGACCTGTCGTCCCCCCTCTCCAGAACCAGGGGTGCCCACCACAGGGGGCAGGTCCTCTGGCAAGAGTGCCCTGGCATCCCCCTGCTCCTCCTCTGTGTCGCGACCCGCGGGGACCCGGAACGGGTCCTGGGGATCACCCCCACCCCCCCCTATGGGGCAGCACCCGTACCCCGCCCCCCCCTCCCGGCGCCCGCGGCGCAGGACGGGGTACACACCTTCCTGCGAACAAAGGAGGTCACCGCCGTTACGGGGGTCCACCTAGTGCGGCTCCCCCCGGCACCAACCGACGACCCCCAGGGGCCCAGGGCCCTGAGCCTCGCCCCAGACTGGGAGCTGTGACGCGACGCGTGGGCCGCGTGGCTCCCCCGCCTCCCCTCCCAATGCCGATGGATGGCCGCCAGCCCCCGCCCGTACAGGGCTGACGCCACAGCCGGCCCCCCACCCCCTCCCCCCCTCCCCCCCGCAGAGCACCGCACGGCACTGCCCACGGCACAACACTGATGCACCGGGAGGTATTCGGAAGGGTGCACCTACCACCACGCATGGCTACCAGGATAACAGTGATGGCAGACTCCGATGGCTCCCCCCAGTGGGAGGACCGCCACCACCGCCCGTCCCGCTCCCGCTCCCCCGTCTCCCCGGAGAAGACTGGGGAGACCCCCGCGGAGCGCGAGGAGCGGAGGCTGGCGGAAGCGGCGGTGCTGGTCGGGCCGCCCGGCTGGGCAGCCCCGGGTGGCCTCTGCCAACACCGGGCTGTCGACCCAGGAGCTTGAGCCAGCCAAGGTGACCGCCCCCGCCGTGCAAGCAGCAAGCCCTGCCGTTCTGCCCAAGGAGGGGGCCCCTGACGCGCGGGAAGCGAAGACCGCAGCCCCAGCGAGCCACGCCGCAGCCCCGACCGCGGCCCCCGGCACGCCGCCGACACGGGGGGTAGCCCCGGCGCAGGAACCAGGCGCATCGCCGAGGGCTGCCGCAGCCGCAGAAGGGAGCGGGGAGGGCGCGCGAGGGGTTGCAACCGCGGCCCAGGCGAGCCGCGCCACAACCTCGGCCGGCCACGCCGCGGCCTCCAGCACGCCGCGAAAGCGGGAGAAGGACCCCGCACGGGCCACGGGTGCCTCGCCGGCGGCCGCCGCAGCAGCAGCAGTCGGCAGGGAGAGCGCGAAGTACCGCGCACACGCCAACCCCACCCACACCCACACCAGCCTCCCCAAGCCGTTCCCCCCCAAGCCCTTCCCCCCGGGGCGGACGCGGCACGTCCGCCCCCCGGCGCCCGAGCGCTCGCCGCCATGCGTCACGCTGCCGCAGCTGCAAAGGCAGCGGGACGCCCGGCGCGTGATCCAGTAAGGAGGTGGCCGGCCTTCCTGAAAGGGGGAGCGGTACTCCGCATCACGGATGCGGACGCCAACAACTGGCTCCCCCGGGCCTTGCGCAGCGCCCTCGCCCACTGGCGCTACCGCCGGCGCAACCCGCCGCCGCCACAGCCCCAGCCCCCACACAAGCGGCGGCGCAGGTAACGGCCCAGACGGCGGACGCGAGAAAGTGGGGGGGGGAGCTGGGCCCCCCGACCCACGCTCCCCCACCCTACGGCGTGACGAAGGAGCGCGCGCCACCTCCCGCTGGAGGGAGGGCGGAGACAACGAGCGCAGGGGGAGAACCTACTGCCCCGCAGCCCGCTAACCGCTGACCGCTAACCCTCACGGCCGCCCCCGGCCGGCCAGCGCCGCGCGACGACGGCGGGGGGGACGAGGGGCCCCAGCGAGGGCCTGCACGAGGGTCCGACTCTAGGTAGAGGGGGGCGGGGGAAGAGTGCGACCCCCCAGCCGACGGCTGGCCCCCGGGGCCGGGACCGCCATGCCGCCCCCCCTCGGCCGTCAGGGGGCGGCGCCAGGGGACCAGAGGCCCCCCCCCACTCCCCCCCTCCCCCTTCCCCTCAGGCCCAAGAGCCGACGGAGGCAGACTGAAGAAACGGCGGCCCCGCACCCCCCCCGAAGAGGCCGGGGTGAGGGGGCACCACGGCCGAGGCAGGCGCCCGCACGCCCTGCCCGCTGCTGGCCGACGGCGGACCGGCGGCGCCCAGGACGGCGCAAACGGAGTGGCCCCTTCAGAGGCCGGCCCGGGGAAGACGGGGGCGCAAACCAGGGCAGGGGGGTCCCCCCCCCCTCCCCCCCCCCCCTGCCGCACTGACCCATTGGCGGCCGACTGGACCGCGCCCGACGCCCGCGGCCGCCCGGCAACCCGCATGGCACGAGTATACCACGGGGGGGCGGGCCGGAGACAACGCATGGCAGCCCGACGGGGCGGGGGGGCGGGAGGGCGGCCCCCCCACCCCCCCCCTTGCTCCCCCCCCCCAGTTTGGGGGCCACAGGAGCAACCCTCCGCCCCCCCTGAGCCGAGGGGACGCCCCCCCTCCCCCAGAAGGGACCGCGACGCGGGGGGGGGGGGGATGCGGCTGGACCTGCACACCGCGCGCCCCAGCGCCCCCAGCCGCCTGCTCCCGCGGGGGTCGCGGCCGGCAGGCGAGCCCACAGCAGGGCGCCGGAGCAACGCCCGGACCAAGCCTGGAAGCGGCGCACGGCGGCGCACCAGAACAGTATGGGGGCCGCGCCCCCCATGAACCACCCATGACCACAGCCCGCTCAGGGAGGGCAGAGGGGGGGTTCAGATCTGCAGGGGCCCCCGGGGGAGCGGTCCACGGGCCGCCCCTCATCTCCCCCCACCCTGGGGCGGCCCCGCGACCCCGGCCGCACGCGCACGCGCACGCCGACGACACGAGGGGGGCTAGGATGGGGAACCGCAGGCCGCCACCAAAGGGGGTAGCAGGGAGGCCGCGGCGCGACCCCCCCCCCCCATCCCCCCCACCGGCCCGCAAGCCGCGGGGGCCCCGGCCCCCAACCCCTGAGGCAGGGGCAATGCTCCCCCCTCCCCCCGCCCGACAGAGGAGCCGGAGCGCGGCCCGCAACCCCGCCTCAGCCGCCGGTTCCCACAGGAACCACGGGGAACAAGCGAACCCGCGCCAACGCGCCAGGACGCCGCACAGATCCCGCCCAGTGAAGGCGGGCGAGCAGGAACCGGAGTGGTATGGGGGGCCAAGCTCCCCATGGACAGAACGACGCCAGTGACACCCGCTTTGTTGCCTGCCCAGGGAAGGCAGAGGGACGGAACGAGGCAGAGCGACCCCCCGCCCTACAGGCCCCCCCCGGCCGGGGGCAAGGCGCACGGGCCGCCCCCCCCCCCCCCCAGCCCACCCCCCGGCACACGAACGCCACGGACCCGCCCCGCGGCACGCAGCCACCACAGGGCGTGCAGGCCAAGGGGACAGAGTAGGGCCCCCACACCCACACGCCCGCGCCCACAGCACGTGGATAGCGGACCCCAACAGCCCGCCCAGTGGGCAGACAGTCGGGGGAGGGGGAGCGCCTGACCCCAGACGCCCCTCTCAACAGTGGAAGGCACCCCCCCCGGGGACGCGCTTCCGCCACCCCCACAACCCCAAGCCAAGTAGGGGGGAACCGGGACCGGATCGCCCCCCCCCAAGCACGCCAGACGGAGCAAAGGACCGGGGCAGGACACGCGGAGGGGCACGGACCACGTGGAACGGCCCTACCAGCGCCCAGTGCCGGGCCCGCGCGAGGTGCGCGCGCCACAGCACCCAGGAGGGGGGGGAGCGGACGCCGCGAGAGCGCGAGCGCACACACACGCAAAGGGCACGCGGGGACTACCTGAGGGGCAACCGGACCGAGCACGCGGAACGCACAGACCGCGTGGAATGGCGTACCAGCGAGCGAGGGTAAGGGACACCCGGACGGGACGGCCTGCCACACGCAGCGCGTGACACGCGGGGCGGGAAGGGGGAAAACGGGAGAGACACAACACCAGGGACCGGCCGGAACCCCCCGAACCGGCCGCAAGCGCCGCGCACACACGGACGGGGCACTGCACCCGCCAAGGCAGTAGTGGCGCACTGCGCCACCGCCCAACCCCTAGGCTAGGCAGCCTCCGCGCCAGCCCAAGGGGGTCCCACTGGCGACAAGCCAGTAGCACGGGCCCGGCGGCGCCGGCGCCCCGGGCGACCACGCATTGGGGGGGCGACGCGGTGGGTAAGCGCCCGCAAATTGATGCACTGACCGGGGAGTGGCGAAACGGGGAAGCCGGGGAGGGACGGGGCTCCGAGCCCTGTGAACCCGGGGGACTCAGCCACCAGGCAGGAGGTGCGTCTTGGAGGGCCCCCCACTAGGACCCGGTGGGGAGGATATCACCTGGCCCGACCAGGTGGCCCCCCGGGGCCGAAAGGCGTCTAGTACCCGCAAAATCAACCCTCAAACCTCAAACCTCAAACTCTTCATGAGCTTTAGATCCACCTCACGTTTCCAGGTGGTAATCTTCTGTTCAAGGTCCTCCTTCAGTTGGGAGATATCTCCCATGGACCCTTGCTTCAATGGCCATGAGCGGCGGGTAGGCTTAGCTTAGCATAGCTTTTTTGCCACCAATTTCCTCTTGGAGTCCACGTACCCTCTAAGCCTGGATTGGGGGTCCAGCTCCTCGTCCAGGGGCTCCTCTCCCCTCATGGAGAGTAGGGGTTTCTGTGGGGCAGCGTACTTGGCGTTCTCCACTTCCTCCACGCACGTCTGCACGAAGAAGGCGTCATGCTCGGTTTCGTCATCAGAGTGTATTGAGCTGGGTAGCTCGGATAGCCCACACTCTGAGACTGCATCAGGATTAGGTACATGGCAGGGGGGAGTTGGGGCAACAGTGTCAGACACGACGTACTCGTGTCCCCCAGGAGTAGTTTCTACGGCGTCTTGAGGTCGTAGTTGATTTTTAAGGACATCCAGGGTGTAGCCGCTGCTCTCGGATTGAATTCCCTGGACCATAGCAGGGTCCAGATCTTCCCAGGGCACTGGGGGTAGGCCCTCGTCCACCACGCTTAGCATGCTCCCCCATGCTGGTTTTCTGATGGGCGTCCTGCAACCCAGAGGCACGTAGATGTCGTCGTCCGGCAGCTGGATGGAGGTGAGCGTCAGCTTACCCAATCCCTACGTGCTCATTTGGATCAGGTACTTCATACAGTGGTTTTACCCGGTTTAACCCGGTTGAACTCGGGAGGGGCGCGGTTGAACCGCTGAACCGCGGTTGAACCGAGGTTGAACCACCGCCAGCGCTGGCGGCGGCGGCTGCGCCAGCGGCGCGTGCTTTTGTGAACAAAATATTTGCATAACCACCTGAAACTGACGCATGACAAACCTTTTTTTAAAAAATGTCCCACCACTGGCTGCAAGTGGTTAACGACCACTACAGTGGGAGGGGGGACCAACAGCTGGTGGACGACTTGTTCACCTTTTTCTGCACAAACGGCACGACAAAACGCCTATGGAAACAACTTGCTGACCGAATTGGTAACACACAGAGGGCTTCCAAACAGACAAAAAGGGCTACAACAAAGCTTTCAAAGGATCCGACGCTGTGCGCCTCATTTTTGACCTTGGGATGCCAAAGCGAAGGTATGTGGCATAATGCACACATGCCTACAAGTGGTTCAACGTGGTTCAACGGTGCGGTTGAACCCTTATCACAAATGAACAATTGTGATTGTGCTTCACGACAACGTTTGCACGGCAAAATAATCGCTCAATGTTGCCCAAAGCATGAACACATGAGTTGCAACGTGTTGCCCGCGTCATAAATGTGAATACTTTGTGCTTTGTACCATTGGACGCTTTTTGGAGCCATGACGGCAACCCATTCAACCGCAGGTTCAACCGCGCACTTTATCCCAATTTCTCGGTTCAACCGTCCCTAGGTACAAGAAGCTTATTTCGTGGGCCGATGCCAAAGAGAAGAAAACCCGTACAAGCACCGTCCCATGGACACATTGCTTTCCGTCGTATGCAACGATGGATAAAGCTTGGTCCACGTTAAGTGAGAGACAAGTACTAAAAACGACTATAAAGGATGGAAGGGTTGGGGTTCGTTGGGATGTGGATGATTGGATACAATATATAGGTGATCAAAGGGATGTGCTAGAAGAAATGCACTTCCCAAGATTTAGGGATGATCACCCCTATGTACTTATAGTGCGTGGTGATGGGTTTCCATGCGGAGCAAGGTCATGGTGCCAAATTGCATGTGGTTTTGGAAACCACATGCAAAAAGCACGAACCTTGCTCTACAACTGGACCCTTGACCTTGCTCTTGTAAGTGAGCATGAAACGGATCTTGTGCGTGTCCTCTATGGAGAGACACTAAAAAAAATACAACAAATTATTGACCGTGGCTACATGTTGCTCCGAGGGTTTTGGGTGCGAACGGTTGTCATTATTGGAGGCGATAGCCCTTGGCTTTGTCATATACTTGGTCTATCAACATTTTATGAAATTGGTTCAATTTATTCTTTTGCGACATGGTCTAGGGAGAAAGAAAGATGGGTAGGGTGTGAATGGCGATGAAGTACAAGACTTGAAGCAAAATTCCTCAAGTATAGGAAACAAGGAGTTAGTTGTGTTGGTGCAAAAGGGTGCATCGAAAGTCCACTATTGAAAGTGGATGACCTTATAGGGTGTGTCATCATGTGTGTTCCTCATCTTGTGATACCATGTGGTGAATACTTAACAACGTTTGTGCGCACACGAGCCACAATGTTGACAGTACCACAACGATTCAAGGTTCAAGGCCTCCTGAAGGACGCTAAGACCAATATTTCTTTGAAAGGCTGGTCCTTCCCCGATGAGGAAGAGACATGGCACTTGTTTGCCAATTGGTTGCCCATTGCAAAGAGTTTGCGTCTAACACCACATGTCACCCCTACCGTTGAGGACATGGGGAAATCGCTAACCGCTATCTATCGGTGGACATATGATCCATTCGTCCAAGGGTGTGCATAAATTGCAAAGAGGTTTCAAAACACTATATGTCCCCATAAACGATCACCCTACTTGCTTTGGCTCCGCAACGAGGGGGCCATCGTATTGAGTAATTTGCAACCCTCGGGGGGGGGCATGTTTTGTGGCAACATTGTTGAGTCGCTTAACTATGTCTTGAAAGACAACTTTCTAACCACAAGTCCCCGGGGTGGTGGTCGTAAGGCTACCAGGGAGGAAAAGGGTGAGGCAATGCTCCGACATGCGCACCAGCGCACCTTCCTCTACAAGGAGATGCCTCGATGGGACGGGCAGCGGCGACGGGAAGATGAGCACGTAGTGCACGCTCAATTGGAAGTTGGCAACTAGGAGGTGTGTGTGTGGTTCAACCGTGGTTCAGGAGGTTCACCCGTGCGGTTGAACCGGCTTCCCCACGGTTTCACCCATGCTTCTCTCAGGTGCCTTTGCGCCATGGACCCCGAGTCTTTGGGGAAGGCTTTGCAGGACTGCCTGCGGGCACTGGGTACGGGACAAGGCGCCGATCCAACTGCCGCGTCAGCGCCACAAGCAGCGGCAGCGCCTCCAGCCCCCCACCTGGCCGACAAGTTCCCGCTGAAGGAAGAAGTGGTGGTCCACAACACCTGCAACCCTGACACCACCCTGGCGCCCGAGACGCCTGAGTGGCGGTGGCTGGCTGGCGTGACGCCGAAGTACGTGTTCCGCCGTGCCATGATGCTCTGGATGAAGAAGCACCGCCAAGAAGACAAGGATGGCGTCCAGTCCTACCCCTGGGAGACGAAGTGCCTGAGCGCCGGGGAGTTTTCAGAGTGGAAGGTGCTGCGTGTGGGCCTGTCGAGCAACCCCCAAGGCCACATGTCCCTGGATGAACCAGGTCTGGATGCATTGTTCAGGATATGGGCCACTGCAGGGTGCGGTGTTGCCAGGAGCGCGTCATGGTTTTGCGCGGATTCTGTGGGCCGGGGCGGTGGTCACAGCGCATGACACGGTCCACGCTTCTTCTTCAAGGCGCCGGTCGAGTTGCCACCAGGTTGGTTCGACGAATCGGAGGTCCAGCGGTACACGGCAACTCCGAGCAGCATGCTGGCTATGGGCGCCACCATCTCAGGTCGGGGAAAGCACAAGAAGGCCAAGGCAAGCGCTGCGACGGCAGCAGCGGCGCCAACAGCAATGGCACCATCGCCGTTCGTGCAGCCAAGTGTGGTTCAAGCGATCCAAGTGGTGCAACAGGTTTGCAGTAGTTCAACCGTCGTTTCAGCAGGTTCAACCGTGCAGCTGAACCGCCTTCAGTGTCTTCAACTGTGCACAGTTGATGGTCATCTTCCTACACACTGAATCGCGTTCCCCCACTTCTGCGGTTCACCTGCCTCCTTGCTTTCTCTGCAGTTGACCGCCAGTGATGTGCCTGAGCACATGTTCGTGGCACATCGGCGTCGCCCTGGCATTGTCGTCCGCGGGCGATGGCCACCCATGCTAATCGTGGAGTGGTGGGATGTGTGGTATCGGCAGATCCCTGGCGCCGCTCAACTGGTCGTCCGCATGAGTCGTGGCGTGCAGCGGGGCTTGCGGGAACTGAGCAATGCCGGGCGAGACAGTGCTGCGCCAGAACGGCAGAGGTCAACGCCCCTGGAGTCCAGTCCAGCCGTCACCACCACGCCCCAACCAAGTCCTGTGGGAGAGAGCTTTGAGGAGTCCTACAAGAGTGTGTGGGACCGCCCACTTGGAGCAGGTGCAGCATCCGAGAGCAGTGGAAAGGCCCCCAAGCCTCCACGTCTTCCAGCACCACCGCCACCAGAAGAGACGAGCAGCCCCGGCAGCAAAGCGGTTCCGGAGTCCCTGTTTCAGTCCGCCCGGAAGGAGCTCCAGAAGGAGAAGGGGACAAGTGCAAAGGCTGAAGCACCGCCCGCGAAGGCCCAAGTCTCTGGCGACAAGAAGCCGAAAAAGAAAGCCAAAACTGGCAGCGGTGCTTCCTCGAAAAAGCGGAAAACCGCCCCGGACAGCAGTGAGACGGACGAGTCAGACCCCCTTTTTGAAGAGCACGAATGGGTCCCAGCCGGAAAGCATATCCCAAAGAAGAAGAAGAAGAAGGTAGTTCCGGCCCCCTGTTCCAAGAGTGACCCCAGCAAGCTCCCCAGCGACACGGTGCAGGATGTGAAGGCCCTGGCAACTGAGTTGGCTGCGGGATCGAAGGATGGCGACGAGGAGAAAGCCATCAGGGCAGAATCGGCGCATGCGTCAGTTGTCGAGGTGTGCACGGTTGAACCGGTGAAGTGTAGTTCAACCGCACGCTTGAACCGCCTGAACCACGGTTTCACTATTTTTTCCTTTTTGCAGAGCCTGGATCAAGCCCAACAACGACGACTGGCGGTTGAGGACACGCGCAAGCAGCTGCGACAGCGGTTCAGATGGGTGGCCAACACGCCGATTAGATGGCTCATTGTGGACGGTCCCAATGGCGAACCACGTCTGGCTGTGGGTACCCCGGGGAAGGCCACGAAGGGGACCCCCCGGCTTAAAAATGGGGAAGAATTGGTCTTCCTTCCCCCGCAGTGGGAGGAGGAGGGCAATGCAGCTGGGATAACGTGGCCAGTCATTGCAGTCAAGGACAGCACAAGCTTCAGTAACCCCCACGCTGCCCAGGAGGCGTTGAAAGAGCGCCGCGCCCGGAAACAGGGGGCGATCGATGAGGAGGGAAAGAAGACAATGGAGGACTCCCCCTCGTACAGTCCACTCGAGGAGAAGGAGGTCACTCCCGCGCCGGAAGCTGAAGCAGAAAAGGACAGTGACAATGGGGTTCCTGTGCCGACGCCGCCCGTGATTCCAGAGCCAAAGGACACTGAGACGCACATTCCTGTGCCTAGTCCGCCGGAGCTGCCACAGCCAAAGGAGAGTGAAGAACAGGTGGTCAAAGAGGAAAAGGTGGAGTCTGCTGGTCCAGGGGTGCAGGAGCACCGGGAGAGTGGGGAGGACTCGCCTGCAGCCCTGGTTGGTCAAGAGGAGATTGAGGAGGTTGGTGGAGCGGCGAAGGACGAGGAAATGCCTGCATGTAAGCAGGAAGATAACGAAGAGGCAGCCCCAGAGGTTTGTGCACCAGTGCCTCACGTGAAGGAAGAGCCACTCCCAAACGACTGACTTTTCACGTGCCTCAAAGGAATGAGGGGGTGGCAGTGGCGGGAGCGACATGAAGCCCAGTACCGTAGGCAGTCGTGGGGGGCCGTAATGGTGCAGGGTCATCACCGTGTGCAAGTTGCAGTGCAAACGAGGAGAGATCCGGACCTGGTCCGGCGCGTGAACGCACACAATCGAAGTGTACTCCCCCAACTAACCTACACTGCGCTCGCAGTGGTCCATGGGGTGGGCGATCATCCCATGCTTGTACATACGCATCCAAAGGATGACAGTCCCCTTACGGGGGAAATAGCCCTGGGTGATTTTGTGGGGGGGGGACTGTTTACCAGTGCCCTACTTTGTGCAAATGGGCCTTCTCGTCCTGCATGGATACGTTCGGGGCGTGATTTATTATGGGGACACATTGTGGATCCTCGATATGGGGTCATGTTTAACGCTCTTAGGCCCCACATGCCTCTGGAGTGGTCTGGACAGCGCATTGTGCTCGTACCGTACACAGGCATTGCCTGGGGACGTCTGCCTGTGGCGATGCAGAATGAACTGGTCACGTTTGGCTTCCCAAGGTGAAGATGTGTTTTTTGTGTAGCGCTTCGTGCAACAGCGGTTGAACCGGTGAAGCCGGTGCAACCGCGCACCTGTCCAGCCGTTGAACCACCTCGAATGCTGGTTACATTTTAGTGCAATCCATGAGGAAACAAGCTTCTGACAATCAAGTGTAGGCTTGCATGCAATTGTTGTTCACTAAAAAGGGTCCAAAGTCCTAAAGGGAATCCAAACAAGGTGCAGGGGTGTATGTTACCACGCCTAACGAAAAGTTGATGGTGAGGCCGTGCGGTCTCACCAATACGGCTGCCGCCACTGGCACCTACACCACCACCGCCGTGAAATATGATCCAAGAAAAATAGGTCTCCAGTGTTTTGCACCAATGAGGCAAGAAGGCCTTCAAAAACATTCTTTTTAGGGGGTGTGGCATCTCTAGGAGGGCTCAAAAATAGCGGTTTTCAGGTTGCTACTTAACAATTTGTGGCTGTACCACGATAGGGGTTCAACCGTGGGGAAGCCGTAATGAAAGTGCGCGGTTGAACTCGGTTGAACCACGGTTTCACTCGGGTAATTCAAGGGTACCTGATCCAAATGAGCACGTATGGATAGAGTACGCGAGTACTCATTTCCCCGATGGGCTCCCCAATCGGGGGAACACAGGGCCATACGGGAACGTTCCAGGGCCACCTTGGTCAGGACCTTCCCGAGTTCACTGAACCTGGGGTTCCCGTAGGCCATCCCGAAAGAGGGCAAGTAAAATTTGTAGCAGCATTTTTTTCCTTTGCTGCAGAAGAGGTCAAGGACATGTTGCTTGTCGCTGGCGAATAGCTCGACGTTCAGGTCTTCCCTGGAGTATCCCACCTCCTTCACACCTTAGTCTAAGACATCCCCTAGGAGCTGAAAGTCCTCAGTTTTGGAGGCAACCATCATGGTAGTGGGCTCGCTCTTACATACCCTCAGGTAGCTAGACGTGTGTTCAGAGTGCTCCAGTGGTACAGATTCCCCTCCGTCACCATGGTCCACTTGGAGGAGGTAGGGTGCTTGCAGAGTGAGGGATAGAATCTGGGAGTGTTCGACGAAGAAGTCGGTCCCCAGTACAAAGTCGAAGGCTTTGGTGTCCATCACGTAGAACCAATGAGCAATGCTCCTTGATCCTACATCGACCTCACAGTCCCCACAACTGTGCACCACATGCCCATCTCCCATCACCTATGATTTTACGGGCCAAAACGTCACTTTACTCAAAACGTACCCAGGAAGCAATTTTTTGGACTGCTGCAGCATGTTTTTTGGATTCAACGCCCCCAAAATAGGGGGGGTGCTCATGAAAACATTTTCAAAAGGCTCGTTTACCCGTTTTTTCTAAAAAAATGGCCCCGGGGGGGGGGTTTACCAGATTTCACCAGACGTGGCACTAACTATCCGCATACAACGTTACTCAAAACCCACCCATAAAGTGATTTCCTGGACTCCAGAAGCATGTCTTTTGCATTCAGCGCCCCCAAAGAGGGGGGGGGGGGTCCGTACGAAAACATTTTGAAAAGGCTCATTTACCCGTTTTTTCCGAAAAATGGCCCCGGAGGGGGGGGCATCTCCCATGCGGATGACTGCCGTAGGCATGATGTTCTTCAGGTCCCGACGAGGTAAAACTTTCTTGGCCACAATAGATATAGTGTCCCCAGTATCCACTACCCCAAGGTATTCTCGTCCCCCAAGACGGATACGTACCCAGAACACCGGATCTGTAGGTCCCCCGGAGCGTCCCGGTCAGAAATCCGCGGGGCAGGGCACTTCGAACCCCTTCGTCTGCAGTTTCCGCGCCATGCGCATGAAACGGGAACGTTTGCGGGAGTTGGACTGGTCCCCATCTTCGTTGGCACGCTTAGTCCCGTCTTCTTGTTGGACTTTCGTCTGGGAACGGGTCGTAGGTCCCGTTTTTGGTTGCCCACCAAAGGGCTCAGAGTTCCCCCCTGGTGTAGGATTGGGGTTCCCTCTGGACTGGTCCGCATTCTTGTCCCTGTTCGGCTTGCGGTCAGAGCCTCCTTGTCCACCTTTGCCCCTGCCACCTTGGCCTTTGCCATGGCCCTTGGACTTGCCCTTGCCACTGTCCTTGTCGGCGTTGCCTTTGCCACTGCCCTTGCCAGTGCCGTTCTCGGTCTTGAGCTTCGCCGAAAGGCGTTGCTTGTGGTATCACTCATCCTCGTAGTGCTTCCTCTTCCCACAGAACGCACAGGTGATTGTGCACCTGTAGTGGTCCGGCGTCTTGGCTTTGCCGCCGGTGTTGGTCTCCTGTTTCTTCCCCTGGACCACGAAACAGGTCCACTGGTCACAGTTAGGGGCATGAAGCAGGCAACCCTGCTCATCTCTGGCATCACATCAGAAGAGATCCTAGACATTGCTCATGAAGCGAGCATTTTTGGGGGTAGTCCCCTGTCCAGGTCAGGGTCCTTGGTACCCTCGGCCATGGCTCCCAGAGCCGCCTCCTCCAGGACGGTAGGCGTTCAGGTACTCGTCGCTTTCTTTTTCCAGCGCCCGCTCCAAAAGTAGCACAGACATGTCCTCGTAGGTGAGGGCTCTATCCTTGCGCTCCGCCGTTGCCCGGCATTCATCCCACACTTCTCGTGGGAGCTTGGCCACCAACCAGAATAGCAGCTCGTCGCTGCCATAGGAACCGGGCGTCAGCCGCCCTACCCAAGGGTCCAAGTCGGCAAGCAGCTGGGAAATCCTGGCAGGCTTGGGGTTGTTGGACAATGCGACTAGGTTCTGGATCTCGGCCCTGATAGAGAGGTCGGTCTCGTAGGAAGGGTACTGCCTCTCCAAGGCAACCAACACGTCGACGAAGGTGGCGGACTTCGTCACGATCTGCTTGACCTGCTTCTCCAGGTACTTGGTCTCGCAGCACTGCAGGAGCAGATCGCACTTCACTCGCCCACTATCACGGGTTCGGTTGGCTATCCTCAGGAACCTGCCCAAGTTCTCAGCGAACTCCAGCAAGTTCACCACAGTCTTGGAGGTGGCGATAGCTCTGGCCTCCTAGGACCTGTGTTCCTCGGGGCGCTTGGTCTTCCTCTCTTTCTTCTTCTTCTTGTCGCTCGGGTTCTCGGGGTCCTCGGGGTCATCGTCCTCAGAGGGCCAAGCAGAAGTCAATGATGGCGGCTCATCATCAGAAGGATCACCGCCCAGGGAGCTAGAGCCGTAGGGTTCATCATCCACCATAGCCCTTAGGGCTGTCAACCCCAGCCGGTCCAGCTCGGCTCGCGTTTAATCTCCACGTGGCTGTTGGGGGGCTGGGCCGTTCTTGGTATGAAAGGGCTCCTTGGTATCACAGCAGGGGTCGGCATAGGTCGGCTCCTCAAGCCTCCCAGGGTGTTCGTCAGTCCCGCCACCAGATGATTGGCTTCTAGACGATTAGGTGAAGCTCCCATGGTGGTAGGTGACGCTTGGGGAGGACTCAGGGGCTCCAACTTGGCCCTAATTTCTTGAGTTACATCGCCCACTAGGTCTGCAGTGGCTCCTCCAAAAGCTTCTCGTATCTCCAACCGCGTCAGGGACTTGTTTGAGGATCTTCCTGATCCCCTACTCCTTCCACCAGAAAACTCAGGACCACGTAGGCCACTCAGAGAGGTGAAACAAGGTGCTTGCATGGTATAGCCAGCCTCGGGCGCCGCATAGCCAGGTATACCAGTCCTGTACACAGCTGCCGCGGGTGGGTGATAGTCATCATCATAGCGGCGTGGTATACACTCAGGAATACCGGTGTAGGTGGAGCTGGATGCCACTGGTTCGCTGACTGCAGTCGGAAGGGTGGCGCAGTCGTGGCTGGAGTCACACCATAGGTGGAGTAAGGCATGCCAGTAAGGCCTACACCCTCAACCATAGGTGGAGTGGTTCTGCGTGAGGATGTCGCTGGATGTGTGGCTGGGAATGTAGTGGTTGTTGGAGAGGGTACTGCAGGTTGATCAGAGGCGCTCGGCGCGCTCTCAACAGGTTTGTCATCGAAGGGTCATCGGATGGTTCGTGTCCATCTCCGGGATCTACCTCTTGGACTCCCGTGTCAACTGCTTCCTTCTCCTTCTCCTTCTCTTTGCCCTCAGGTCCTCCATCGGAGAGTCCACTGAAAGCAGCGCCCAAGCCCTCCAGGGAAAGTAAGAAAGAGTCACTGCCATGTCTTTCTTGGAGGACATGATCCAGGCCAAGCCCTCCCTAAACCCTTTTGTTGATGCTGATACTTACCTTATCATTTTTATCTTTCTTTTGAAGTTTAAAGTACACTTTCTCAAAGTAACCTAGCCCCCCCATGAGCTTCACCCCTGGCACTCAACTGAGCGGACGTATCTTCCTTCATAGAGGTTGTACTGAAAGAAAGTAGGCACTTCATGCCTAAGGCCTTGTAAGTTAAGCCTAGTGGTCTCCCACCTCAAGACCCCTATACTCAATTGATTCTATCACTTATTGTGGTTCCACTCTTTAACTGTTTCTGAATTCATTTGCTTGGCCATGCTGGCCAAGCCATATCCTGTGTCTGGCCTAACTCATATGCCCCAGATTCCTAACCAACTCCATTTCATCCAAAAGAGTGCACATGAAGTGCTTGATGCTAATTTGGAGACCAGAGTCATGCCAGTTTGCAACAAAAAATTATTTGTTTTATCCATTTGTGATTGAATCTTTGTACTTAAGCCTGCTTTGTCTATCTGCAGCCCTTCTGTGATACACTGCATTTCAAAACTATTCATTGGTTTGGATCCACATCCTGTTCTTGCGCTACTTGCAGCTTTGGTTCTGTTTTTCAATACCAAAACCTGCATGATTTCATCAAAACTATTAGGGCACTAATCAAGGACATCTTTCCGGTAGCAGAGGCAACCCTTGAGAACCTTTCGAACCGACTCTGAGAAGTACACAAGCCAAACCCAGCAAACAATATGTCCACACCATCAGTACAACTGTCCGCCAGGACTTGGCCAATTCGGAGTGTAGAAGTACAACTGGGCAGCAGTGGGCCCATCTCAATGAGTGAGCCCAAGCTCAGAGTTGCATCTGGGTCTGAAGAAGATGAGGTCACAGAAGGGCGGAACAAGAAGCGCCCAGAGAAATACCAATACCCTTAACCACTGAGGCCTTAGCCAGCCGTGGTGACAGCCTGCAGCACCTCCGCCGACGAGTTGCTGTCTCCATCTCCCGCTCAGCCTGCCCTGCATCTTCGTCTACGGCAATTGGAGGCTCTGAGGAACAAGACGAGCTGAGAAGGAGAATGGACGAGTACCTGCTCCACGAAGAATACTACAAGTCCGTCCGAGGAGAAGATGGAGAGGAACCACTCGAAGCCTTGGGATCCC
The DNA here is from genome assembly GCA_964036045.1 of Eutreptiella sp. 'Long Island Sound 2002'. Lineage (NCBI taxonomy): Eukaryota > Euglenozoa > Euglenophyceae > Eutreptiales > Eutreptiaceae > Eutreptiella > Eutreptiella sp. 'Long Island Sound 2002'. Next base: position 31,783,869 of record OZ038381.1, on the reverse strand, counting down.
CACCACATACGGACATGGGTTCCTACCTATACTCTGGCCCACCTACGGACCTGGCCGACATTGTGTCTCTACCCAGGCGACTGAGAGGGCCAGCATGGCGTCCAGAGCTGCCAACCACTAGCAGGAACCCTGAAGTGTGTCCAGCTGATGTGGAGGTTTGAGGTTTGAGGTTTGATTTTGCGGGTACTAGACGCCTTTCGGCCCCGGGGGGCCACCTGGTCGGGCCAGGTGATATCCTCCCCATCGGGTCCTAGTTGGGGGGCCCTTCATGACACACCTCCTGCCTGGTGGCGAAGTCAGTCGGGTTCACCGGGCTCGGAGCCCTGTCCCTCCCCGGCTTCCCCATTTCGCCACTCCCCGGTCAGTGCATCGCTTAGCAGCCGTAGCTGCGGGCGCTTACCCATCGCGTCGCCCCCCTTATGCGTGGTCGCCCGGGGTGCCGGCACCGCCGGGCCCGTGCTACTGGCTTGTCGCCAGTGGGACCCCCGTGGGCTGGCGCGGAGGCTGCCTAGCCGTGGGGCTGGTGCGTGGCGCGGTGCGCCACTACTGCCTTGGCGGGTGCAGTGCCCTGGTCGTATGTGCCCGGCGCTCGCGGCCGGTTCACGGGGTTTGGGGCCAGTGCCGGGTGCTGTGCCTTCCCCGTTCCCCCTTCCCGCCCTGCGTTTCCCGCGCTGTGTGTGGCAGGCCGTGCCGTCCGGGTGTCCCTTATCCTCGCTCGCTGGTACGCCATTCCATGCGGTCTGTGCGTCCCGCGGGCTCGATCCGGTTGCCCTTCTGGTATTCCCCGCATGTCCTTTGTGTGTGTGCGCGCTCGCGCTCTCGCGGCGTCCGCCCCACTCCCCGTCCCCTGGTTGGTGTGGCGCGCGCACCTCGCGCGGTCCTGGTGCTGGGCGCTGGTAGGACCGTTCCACGCGGTCTGTGCCCCTCCGCGTGTCCTGCCTCGGTGCCGTGCTCCGTTTGGCTTGCTTGCAGGGGGGGCGGCCCGGTCCCGTTCCCCCCCTACCTGGCTTCGGGCTGTGCGCTCCCCGTGGGGTGGGTCTGCGTGTCTGGGGCATTCCAACGCCGGGGGGTGGGGGTTGGGGGGGGGGGGGGGCGGCCTGCGCGCCGTCCTCCCCAGTGGTGCGGCCGGGGGGGCCAGTGGGGCGGGGGGTCGCCTTACCTCGGTTCGTCACTCTGCCTTCCCTGGGCAGGCAACAAAGCGGGTGTCTTTGGCGTCGCTCTGGCCATGGAGGGCGTGGCCCCCATACCTCTCGGGTTCTTGCTCGCTTGCTGTGCCCAGGGGCGGTCCGTGTGGCGTCCCTGTGCGCTGGCGCGGGTTTGCTTGTCCATCGCGGTTCCTGCGGGAGCAGGCGGCTGGGGGCGTGGAGGCGGGCCCTGCTGCGCCCCCCCCCCCGGACGCCGCGGTCCTTCCGGGGGGTGGGGGGGACCGTCCCCTCTGCCTTGGGGGGGATGGGGGGCCCGCGGCCCCGTGGCCCGCGGGTCGTTGGGGGGGAGTGGGGAGACAGGGGGGGGGGTTGCGCCGTGGTTCTCCTCCTCCCTCCCGCGGGGGGGGGCGGCCTTTGGCCCCCTGCCCAGACCCCCCTTAGTCGCCGGCGCATGCCCCCCAGGTGTACGTGTTCGGCCGGGGTCGTGGGGCAGCCCCGGACGCCGGGCGCGGCCTGCCGCCGGCGGGTCAGCCTGGCGGGGGGGGGGGGGGGGGGGAGGGGCAGCCTGTGATCTGCCCTCCCCGGAGGAGTGGCCAGGGGGCCTAGCGGGGCGGGGGGACGCTCTGCCTCGCTCCGTCCCTCTGTCTTCCCTGGGCGGGCAACAAAGCGGGCGTCAGTGGGGACGCTCAGGTCATGGAGGGCGTGGCCCCCATACTGCTCCCGTTTCTGTTCGTGTGCTGCCCCCGGGCGTGGTCCGTGTGCCGTCGTTGTGCGCTGGCGCGGGTTCGCCCGCCTGTCGCGGCCGCCGGCAGAGCAGGCAGTGGGGGGCGTGGGGGCGCGCAGCCCGCGGGCTCAGCTGCGTCCCCCCCCGGGCCACGCGGCCCCTTCAGGGGGTGGGGGGACGTCCCCTCTGCCTCAGGGGGTGGACGGCCAGCGCCCCCGTGGCCCGCAGGCCGGAGGGGGGAGTGGAGGGGAGAGGGGAGGGTGGGTCGCGTCGTGGTTTGCCTCCCCCCTGCCCTGGGGGGGTGGCCCGTGGCCCCAGGCCCAGTCCCACTTGTTCTCCGGCGCGCCATTCCTGTGGATATATGTTCAGCCGGGGTTGCCGGGCGGCCCCGGGCGCCGGGCGCGGCCTGGCCGGCCGTCGGTGGGTCAGCCTGGCGGGGAGGGGGAGGGCTGCCAGTGCGCCGTACCCCCGGGGCCTCGCCCGGGGGGCCCCGCGGGGCGGGGAAGGGGGAGGTCTCTTTGCTGCGGTCTGTTCCCCCGCCTTCTCCGGGCGAGCACGGAGGCGGGTCGCTTCGTCTGTGCCCCGCCCTCCATGCTGCATTCCTGGGTGACGCCGTTCCGCTGCGGCCCACGGGGCGCCCTTGAGTGCAGGCGCAGAGCTGCCGGTTGGCAGCGGGCACTGCGGGAGTGATTGGGCAGCCGACCGGGGGCACTCGGCGCGCGGCTGCGCTCGCCGCGGCTGTGGCGTCCCCCCCCTGGGTGCCGCGGGCCCCTTGGGGGGGAGTGCGGGGCCGCCGCTTCCCTGGCCGGCCTCCGGCCGTCCGCGGGCCTGGGGGGGGAGAGGGGGGGGGAGGGGGGGGGGGTTCCCCGCAGTCCCCCGCTGGTCCCCTGGCGCCGCCCAGCGGCGGTCGCGGGGGGGCGGCCCGGCGGTTCCGGTCCCGGGGGGCCAGCTGCCGACAGGGGGGGGCGCACTCTCCCCCCGCCACCCTCCATCCTTTGGGTGCCAGACCCTCCTGCTGGCCCTCGCTCGGGCCCAACGCTCTCCTCGCTGCCGCCGCGTAGTGCTGGCTGGCCGGGAGGGGGGGGGGGGCGGCAAGTGCTGGGGGCGGTGGTTCGGATAGGCGGTTAGCGGTTAGCGGGCTGCGTGGCAGTGGGCCTCCCCCCGCGCTCGTTGCCCCCGCCCTCTTCCCTACTGGAGGTGGTGCGCGCCCCTCCGCCGCGTCGTACGTGGGGGGGGGTGGGGGTCGCGCTCCGGGTCGGGGGGCCCAGCCCTGCTGGGGGGCGGCGTCCTATGGCACTGTCCCTTCCCCACCCCCTCGTGCTCATCGCCTGGGCCGGCGGGGCGCGGCCGTCCCCTGCGTCGTCGCTTGCGGGGGGGCTGGGGCTCCGGCGGCAGCGGGTTCCGCCGGCGGTAGCGCCAGTGGAAGCGGGCGTTGCGCAAGACCCGCGGGAGCCAGTTGTTGGCATCCGCATTCGTGATGCGGGGCACCGCCCCTCCCTCCGGGAAAGCCGGCCACGTCGGCTCCCTGTCGGGCCACGCTGCCCGAATCACCGCCCGGAGGACCCTCCTGTGGTCCTCTGGGGCCGCCCACCCCCCCTGGGGCATCTCCCGGTTCCCCCCGTCCCTCCAGAGGAGCACGGCATCGAAGGGCCGGTTCCTCATCCCCCTGGTGGTCCCCGAGCAGGCCCAGCTCAGCCACCCGTACACCTCCACCACCAGGGGGAGGGCCTCGCCCCCGAGAGGGTCTGGGACCGCGTGCAAGTCCCGGTCCCAGGGCCGGGCGCCCTCTGCCCCCCGCAATTGCTCCCCCTGCGGCCCCTGTGCCTGCGGCGCCGGCGCCGCGCCCCGTCCCCCCGCCGCCGGGGCAGCGGCCATCCGCGCCGGCTCCGCCCTCGGCGCGGGGGGGGCTGGCTGGTGCTGGGGTCGGGGGGGCTGGGGGGCGACGAAGTCTCCGGCGTCAGGGTCGATGTTGTAGAGGTGGGCGTGTTGGTGGTGGTGGTGGTGGGTGTGGTGCGCCCGCATTTGTTGGATGCCGGGGGGGATGCACCGCACCGGCTGTACGTCCGGCTGCGGGGGCGCCCCGCGCCCCGTCGCCCTCCCTTTCGCCCCGCCCTCCCCCCGCGGCTCCCGTGACCCGTCCTGTCTGTCCCCGGGGGCCCACGTCCCCCTTGCCCTTGCCCTTGGGCCCCTTCCTGGCCCCCATGCCTTTGTCTCCCTGTCCACGCCGTGGATCCGTCCCACTGTCACCTGCGCCCTGGCCTGCACCGCCAGCACCCGTATCCTTCCCGTGCCCGTGTCCATGCCCTTGGCTGCGCCCACGTTCGCCGACCGCGCCCCGCTCCACTCCATGCGCTCCGTGGCCGCCCACCTTGGCGCCCTGCTCGCGCCCTTGCATGTCCTTCCCGTGCCCTTGCCCTTTCCCTGATCCATGTCCCGCGTCGTGCCGTCCACTGCCCGTGCTCTGTCCCCCCCCCGCTGCCTCTGGCCTCGGCGCCTTGCCCACGCCTTCGCCCTCGCTCCTTGCCGCGTGCGCCCAGGCCCGCCTCCTGCGCTCGTCCTTGGGCACTCCCCCAGTCGCCTTCCGTCCCCCGCTCTGCGTTCCCGTGGCCGGCACGCTGCCCCGCCTGAGCGCTGTCCCCCCCCTCCCGGATCACGGGTCGGGCTTCCTGTTGCCGCCGCAGCTGCGGCAGCGTGACGCCTGTAATGCTTTTGTCCACAGGCCCCAGAGTGTCTTTATCTTTGTCCCGAACGATCCCAAATCCCAACGTAAGCACTGCAAACAAAGTCGATCCCCTTCATTACTTAATTTCATCCAGTTGATCTGCAGAGTGATGCATTAAGATTTAATAATAAAATTCTACAATGAAATATCGTAACATTTCACTGCATCGCAATCCACAGCTCTTATCTACAGATCTCATTTACGCAATCCATTGTGCATGCGACAGTACATGCGACCACAATTTCATCACAGCCCCCTCACAAGCTATGTGCAGGGGGCACAGCACATGGCTGAAAAACTTTCAGATGAAATTGGTTTGGTCATAAAAAAAAGACACTCAGAAATATACAACAATGCCTCAAACAAAAAGAGTCAAACTCAGGCATTTCAACAAAACAGTGTCGTGCTGTGGTGCAGCACTGCATACTAGTTAGTGTAGGCATTGGTGTAAAAATAAGTGCAGCAAAAAGAAATTTTGTAAGCTGGAAAGAAAAAGTTAACAAACATACAAACCAAAGGCAAGACAACACAAGCAGTACACAGAGCCAAAACTGACAACAAATCCCCAAAAAAAAACTGTAAGTTCAAAAACCATTAACTAGTGTACAAGCTTCAGAACCTTCAGAACTTCTTCGGCTTCATGTTACTTGCCTCTGTTATGATCTTCAAATTGACCCCACTTGAAATCAACTGAAGTCGTTGACCCCACTTGAAATCCACTGAAGTTGTTGACCCCACTTGAAATCCACTGAGGTCGTTGACCCGACTCGAAATCCACTGAAGTTGTTGACCCCACTTGAAATCCACTGAAGTCGTTGACCCCACTTGAAATCCACTGAAGTCGTTGACCCCACTTGAAATCCACTGAAGTCGTTGACCCCACTTGAAATCCACTGAGGTTGTTAACCCCACTTGAAATCCACTGAAGTTGTTGACCCCACTTGAAATCCACTGAAGTCGTTGACCCCACTTGAAATGCACTGAAGTCGTTGACCCCACTTGAAATCCACTAAAGGCTGGTGTCCCCCCAAATGGCTCGCACACGCTTGCATTGCCTGCACAAGGGTAGGGAGACATACTGATATATGAAGGAAAAAAGCGTCGCGAACAGCCGCCAGCGCTGTGCATACCTGTAGCACATCAGTCGCCGCAAGCCCGCGTTTCATCGCGCACATGCGTTGAACCTCTACCTGAAAAAGAGAAAACACCAACACACGCTAACAAATCAAAACGCGGCGGGGGCCAAAGAGCAACCAAGGAAGGGGAGCACCCACCAACCATATCATGACAATTCACAAAAGAGAAAACCAAGCTCATAAGGAAATTTTATAGTGATTTCAACACTGTGTGTTTGTTGTGCCTCTCCTGCTGCTTGCTGCTGTTGTAGGGTTTGACTGCTGCTTGTTTTTGATGAGGAAAATGTTTTATTTGCTGAAATACAACCAATCCAGGATAGCCCAAGCCAGAGATAAGCAAGTAGAAGAAAACCAGGATCAAAGCATGAAGGGTTGCAGTCACAAAGAGTTAGATACAGAAAACTATCAACAATACACCACAGCAATTAGCATACATTGCAACTCAGGATGAAATATTTTACATGTTTGAGAAAAGCTGATGGGAAAACTGCCCCAAGGGCTCACTCTCATCCACAGTGCCATCTTGAGATGTGCACTCTTTGTTTTTGGGTCCCATAGGTGCTGAGGTGGCATGGCATGTGGCGATGAGGTCACTGCCATGTCACATGGGATATTCCTACTCAGCTAGGCTGACTGGGTATTGAACCCAGGACCTCTCAAAAAGAGGTGCCCCAGCCCCCTAGGGTGCATACCACTAGGATAGCTAAGAATTCATGAGAAAACATAGATAAATTCATAGGCTCTGCCTTCAGTTTATCAGTGCCTCAGCAACCCAGGAAACGATGTTTTAGTGCTTATAGCTTGGGGATAAAGGGGTCCACACCACATCCTAATTTAATGTTTGGTTCCATAGGTCAAAATGTGTTATCACCCTCTTTGGTTGGGCCAATACTAAGATAGAAATGCCTGTGTGCTTGGAGCACTTCTAATACAACCCTAAAGCATTGACAAAGGACTTTTTCCTACTCCCCCCTTGTGCTGTGGTGGCCACCACTGTCGCACCTTCAGGAAAAAAGGATTTTTTCTTGGCCTTTCCTTGGTTTCCACATCTACTTTGAAAATCCCTATAGCTTCCCTAACACTGGAAAAGAGCGCTTTACCATGGCCAGCGACTCTTGCTGCATTGTTGATGACAAACTCCAACAGAAAGCTCAGCGCTCTTGGCGCTGCCGGGGTCCTTGTGGCTTGGTGGGGTTAGAGTAGGGCATGCCAAGACCATATGCATGTGCATCCCTCCCTCCAAGCTGCAGCGTAACACAACCCAACGCCAGACTCTCATAGGACGCTCGACCCAAGTCTCATGGAACCTGTTGGAGACACCTGTCCTGGTACTTGGGCGAGGGTGCACTGATTGAATTACAATTGCCCCTTGGAGGGGTCTTGATTCTGGTTCAGTCTCCTGCTGCTGCTTTTCGGCCAGAACAGCGGCCTACTCAACGAGGCTTTGCGAGGAGGTCTGTACAACAGAGGAATGGGAGAACGAGGGACGAATCCACGCAAGCGCGAAGCGACAACACCCAAATCCGTCAAATGACGGCCTAGAACTTTTCTGAAGGCACACACCTGGACAAAATCCAATTGTGCATCAGATGCACATTTTTTTAAAATTTGTAGTCATCTCTTGATTTTTTAAATCAAGAAATTCTTACGCAGAAAAAGGCGGCGCGCAGGAGCGGCTCCTAGCGAAGCGCCGGAAAATAAAGAAGTAATGAGATTATAAACGTATGTCCCACATAGACAGGAAAATGACGAGACACACATAAATAGATGTGATTAAAGATTCCACCCGCATTGCCAGAATCAACCAAAAATCAAGAATTCGAAAAATAAGAATATGACTTCAATGAATCAGGTATAAACTGCAGGTGTTCTCGTTCTGTTTGCAGGACGCACAGTGCTCGCCATGTGTCATCGTTTTCAAGCCTGATAGCCTGATAGAACACGATAGAGGGATAGATTAGAAAGATTGCAGATGATTAGAGCTAGGATCAGGGTGATTAGACATACACACAAGTGCATAGCGACGTTTTTTGCTTGCGCCCCATTTTTCTCCTCACCTTGCTTCACTCTCCAGAGTAAGAAAAAGTGCTTTTCCAATGCTTTGAGGCATACTCTAGTTGTATTAGAGATGCACTGAGCATCCATGCATTCCTATCTTAGTATTGGTCCCACCAAAACTGATGATAACACATTTTGACCTATGGAAGCAAACACCCAATCAGGATATGGAGTGGACCCCTTAATCCCCTTTCAATGTGAGGCAAATCATCTTTTCCTGAGTTGACTGAGAACTGACATATCCAAGGCAGAGCCTATGAATTTATCTATGTTTTTCCATGAATTCTTAGCTATCCTAGTGGTATGCACCCTAGGGGGCTGGGCACCTCTTTGTGAGAGGTCCTGGGTTCAATTGCTGGTCAGCCTAGCTAAGTAGGAAGATCCCATGTGACATGGCAGTGACCTCATCGCCACATGCCCTGCCACCTCAGCACATATGGGACCCAAAACAAAGAGTGCACATCTCCTGAGATGGCACTATGGAGATAGAGTGACCATGGGGCAGTTTTCCAACTCTTTTCCAAAACATTTTAGCTATCTTTGTGAATATGCATTCTGATTTGACCTGAGTTGCAGTTTCTGTGAATATCCAATCATCTTTCACTGTTTACACTGCAGCCCTTCATGCTTTGTTCCTGATTCTCTTCTCCTTGCATACTTCTGGCTTTGGCTATCCTGGATTGACTTGGATTTACTGTATTTCAACAAACAAAAGCTTTTCATCTCCAAAAACAAGCAGCAGGACACCCTACAGCAACAGCAAGCAGCAGGAGAAGCAAAAACACAGTGCTTAAACCACTATAAACTTTTCTGGTAGCAAGAGGCAGCCCGTCTCTGCGCACCGGCAGCAACCCCGCGCCGTACATCCAGTCCGCCGAGTACGGGCATATATAAGCAGAAGGGCGAAAGAAGATGGATCCAAGAAAGGAGGACGCCGACGTGAAGACAGCGCCAGCGCCTGAGGCACCGGCAAGGCCAGCACCTGGCGCTGTACCTTCGGCGGAGCCCTTACATGGGCCAGTGGATGCGGCTGAGGACTCCTTGGACGGACTCCAGACGGCCTTCGGGGCCCTGTCTGTCGAAGAGGTGGTCGTGGTCACTCAGCCTGTGAAGAGGAAGAGAAGAGAGAGCGAGAAGGATGCTGGAGAAGAAGCAGACGAAGGAGAGGAACAAGGGCAAGACCTGACGCAAGACCCTACCTTTGAAGGCGCACCAAGCGCTTCTGGCCTCCACGCATCACCCTCTCCTATAACCACCACACTCCCAGCCGCTGCAACATCCACTTCCACAACCAACCCGCCTATGGCAGAGGGCACAGGCTTTACTGGCATGCCTCACTACCCCGCCTATGGTTAGGCCCACCTACCACTGCGCTCCATGAGGCAACTACTGCCAGTGAGCCGGTGGCTACCAGCTCTGCGCCGCGATGGTATGCGGCTGAATATCCCCATCCACTACCCGCTACTGGAACCTATGTGGGTGTTCCTGGGTATGCACCTGGCTATGCAACCTTGAGTGGGTTGAGGAGAGGACCTGAATCTCTTGGTGGCAGGAGTAGAGGATCGGGAAGATCCTCCAACAGGTCCCCGACGCGGTCGGAGATCAACGAGGTGCTCCGAGGAGCCACTTCAAAAATCGTGGGCGACCTCACTCAAGAGATCCGTGAGAAGCTGGAACCCCTGATGATCCCGCCCCAAGCGTCACCTATCTCGGTGGGAATGTCACCCCACCGAGTACAGGCTAACCACCTGGCGGCAGGGTTGACAAATACCCTGGGGAGCCTGAGGAGCAGACCGATGCCGACGCCTGCAGCTATTCCGAGAAGTCCTTTCGTGCCGAGAACGGCCCAGCCGCCCTACAGCCACGTGACGAACTCGACGAGGGCCGAGCTGGACCGGCTGGGGCTAACAGCCTTGAGGGCTATGGTGGACGTAGAGCCTTATGGCTCTAGTGATCTTGGCGGAGACCCCTCCGACGATGAGCCGCCGTCGATGACTTCGGGTTCGCCATCAGAGGACGATGACCCGGAGGACCCCGAGGACCCAAGGGGTAAGAAGAAGAAGAAGAAGAAGAAGAAGAAGACCCGACGCCCTGAGGGACGCAGGTCTCAGGAGGCGAAGGCTATTGCCACCTCCAAGATCGTGGTGAACCTGCCTGAGTTCACAGGCAAGGACCTCAGCGAGTTTGCTGAGAATTTTGGCCGGTTTCTACGACTGACCAACCAAACCCACGCTAGTGGGCGAGTGAAGTGCGATCTGCTCCTGCAGTGCTGCAAGACCAAGTACCTGGAGAAGCAGGTCAGGCAGATCGTGACTAACTCCGCCACCTTTGCCGATGTGTTGGTTGCCCTGGAGAGGCAGTACCCGACCTACCAAACCGACCTCTCCATCAGGGCCGAGATCCAGAACCTGCCCGTGCTGCCCAACAACCCCAAACCTGGCAGGATCTCTGAGCTGTTGGCTGACCTGGATCACTGGGCTGGACGACTGACGCCCGGTTCCTACAGCAGCGACGACCTGCTGTTCTGGTTGGTGGCCAAGCTCCCTCGAGAGCTATGGGACGAGTGCCGTTCGACGGCGGAGCGCAAGGCTAGATCCCTCCGCTACGAGGATCTATGCGTGCTACTCCTGGAGCTGGCGCTGGAGAAGGAGAGCGACCAGCACCTGAACAACTACCGTCCTGGTGGTGGAGGTTCTGGAGGCCATGGCAAGGGGTACCAAGGGTCCCGGCCTGGGCAGGGGACTACCCTCAAACACGCCCACGCCCGTATCATGGAGAACGTGAAGGAGCTATTCTGGTGTGATGCCAGGGACGAGCAGGGCCTCCTACAGCACGCCCCTGACTGCGAGCAGCGAGACTGCTTCGTAGTCCAGGGGAAGCAGCAGGAAAAGAACACCGGCGCCAAAGCGAAGCTGCCGGATCATTACCGGTGCACCATCACGTGTGCATTCTGCGGTAAGCGGAAGCACTACGAGGATGAGTGCTACCATAAGCAACGCCTATCGGCGAAGCTTAAGGGTGAAGATCCCGGCAAAGGCTCGGGCAAAGGTGGAGGCAAAGGCAAAGGCAACGACTCCGGCAAGGGCAAATCGAAAGGACGTGGTCAAGGGCAAGACAAGGGTCAAGGTGGACGAGGAGGAGGCGCTAACCGCCAGCCCGACAACAAGAACAAGGACAAGAACGGAGGCAACCCCAACCCTAATCCAGGGGGGAACTCCGAGCCCTCTGGAGGGCAGTCCGGTCCTACCACACGCTCACAAACGCAGGCCCAGCAAGAACAAGGAGCCAAGCGTGAGCATGAAGGTGGTAACGACGGCAACGCTAAGAAGAGGAGCCGTTTCATGAGGATGGCCCGCAAATTGCGGAACAAGGGGTTCGAGGTGACCTGTCCCGCGGAGTTCTGACGGGGACGCTCTGGTGGCACCCAAGATCTGGTGTTTTGGGTACGTATCCGACTAGGGGGACGCGAATACCTGGGGGTATTGGATACTGGCGCCACAATATCTATAGTGGCCAAGAACATTTTACCTTGTGGGAGCCTGAAGAACACCATGACCACCGCTGCTATACGTATGGGGGATGGACATGTGGTGCACAGCTGCGGGGACTGTGAAGTGGAGGTACCTATGGGCTCCCGGACTATCGCCCATCGGTTCTATGTGATGGACACTGAGGCCTTCGACTTTGTACTGGGTACTGACTTCTTCGTACAGCACTCCCAGATACAATCCCTGACGCTGCAAGCGCCCTACCTCCTCTACGTGGACCACGGCAGTGGCAGAGAGTCTGTGCCACTGGAGCAGTCTGAACATACCTCGAGTTATCTGAGACTATCGAAGGAGGAGCCCTCGAACATGATGGCGGCCTCCAAAACTGAGGACTATCAACTATTGGGGGAAGTCCTAGACCAAGGTCTGAAGGAGTTGGGTTACTCTCGAGAAGACCTGAGTGTGGAGTTGTTTGCCAGCGACAAGCAGCATGTACTAGACCTTTATTGCAGCAAGGGGAAGAACTGCAGCTACAAATTTTACTGGCCCTCTTTCGGGATGGCCTACGGAAACCCCAGGTTCAGTGAACTGGGGAAGGTGCTGACCAAGGTGGCCTTGGAACGCTCCCGTATGGTCCTGTGTTCCCCCGACTGGGGAGCCCATGGGGGCAACGAGTACTGGCGAAACCTCCTGGACAGGCTGACTATCAGCTCTGTTCGCTTGCCTGATGAGGCCATCTACGTGCCTCTGGGACGCAAGACGCCTATTGGTAAGCCCGGATGGGGGAGTATGCTCAGCGTGGTGGACGGAGGTCTTACCTCCATTCCCTGGGATGATCTGGACCCGACTCTGGTCCAGGCTATACAACGAGAAAGCGACGGACTCGCCTTGGGTGACTTGAAGGATCGCCTACGACCTCAAGATGCTGTTGAGACTACACCCGGAGGAGATGAGTACGTCGTGACTGACACCAACGCCCCCAACTCTCCCTGTCATGTACCTGTTCCTGATGGAGTCTCTGAGTGTGGACTATCTGAGCTACCTAGCTCTATCCACTCAGATGACGATACTGAGCACGACGCCTTCTTCGTGCAGACCTGTGTGGAGGAAGTGGAGAACGCCGAGTACGTCGCCCCACTGAAACCCCTACTCTCCATGAGGGTGGAAGACCCCGTGGGCGAGGAGCTGGACCCTTGATCCAGGCTCAGGGAGTATGTGGATTCCAAGAGGAAGTTGGTGGCGAAAAAGCTATGCTACGCGAAGCCTACCCGCAGCTCATGGCCACTGAAGCAAGGACGTATGGGAGACCTATCCCAATTGAAGGAGGACCTCGAACAGAAGATCACCACCTGGCAAAATGACGTAGATCTTAAGCTCATGAAGAGCGTGTGGGGCGCCCATGTGAGGACCCCAGAGGAGTACGACCTCTCGGAGGAATGTGTATGTGAACCCCCTCGAGCGTGCCTATGTTGCCATCGTCAATCGGAGATGGTTGAACAAGACCTTCTATATGCCTACCAAGGGCTGAAGGACACTACCACGGGCGAAGAGTCGTTGGAGGACCACCTCCGGACGTCTATTACTCAGGGGGCAAGCAACTTACACTCTGACGAGGACATGGAGGACAAGATCAAGGTATTGGACCCGCGGGTACAGAAGCTTATAAGGACCTATCTGGAGGTGTTCGGAGAACTACCCCCTCCAGCCTCATGTGACAAGCTGGTACAGATGGACCTCAAGCTGAAACCCGAGTTCGTGGGTCACAAGATCCGGAGGAGACCCTATCCAGCTCCTAAAGAGCAGGCTGACGAGATTGAGCGACAGATACAAGAATGTATCGACGCTGGCCTAGTCCTGGAGTACAAGGACGGGGACTGTCCCCTACACTGCAGCCCCTGTTTCCTGGTGGCCAAACCTGGGTCTACAGCCAAACGGCTTGTAGTGGACTACGGAGAGCTGAACAAGAAAACGCTGAACCACTCAGGGTCCATTCCCAATATGGAGTCTACCCTGGAGAAGATAGCCTCCTGTCGGTACAAGACCAAAATGGACAAGCGAAGCGGATTCTGGCAAGTGGACCTGACGCCCAACGCACAGGAACTACTGGCCTTCATCACCCCTCAGGGGAGGGTATTCAAGTGGAAGGTCATGCCGTTTGGCGTGGCTAACGCACCCGCTCTATTCCAAGAGCTGATGAACAAGATCTTGCCCATCCTACGAAGGAGACCTAAGGTGCAGGAGCTCATATCCCGTGGTGCCCAGATGGAGGCTCACATCGACGATGTATGCCTCGGGACCAATACCCAGGAGGATCACCCAATCCTCTTGGGTGAGTTCTTTGCGGTCTGCCAGGAGAACCACACACGACTCAAGCTGGAGAAGTGTGACTTCATGCAGGAGACCATGCAGTACCTGGGGTTTGACGTTGGCTATGGGTGGTGGACCCCAGCGGCCTCTAAGGCCGAACCCCTGATGGATGCCAAGGTACGACACGAAGACTCCAAGAAAGGACTTCATGATGTACGCAGTTTCATTGGGGCGTGCAACTTCCATCGCCGCCACATCAAGAACTTCACCTACACCAGCGCCGTTCTGACGGACTTGATCAAGAAGAGTACTACTTGGCCCTGGGGCCCACAAGAGCAACAAGCGTTTGACGACCTCAAAGACAAGGTAGCCAACGCTAAGTGCTTGGGCATGCCTAGAGCACAGGGGGAGATTATCCTGGTGACCGACGCAAGCAATGTGGGCGGTGGTGGAACGTTGTTCCAATGGCAAGCACTAGAGAAGGAGGAGTTCGACTCGGCCATTTCCCAATGGGGGACGGAAGGTCTCAACCGAGATGGAACCCTCAAGCACAGCTACCCTGACGACAAGTGGGTCCTAGTACCTCTGGGCCACTGGAACTGGAAGTGGAACCAGGCCAGGGGGAACCACTCCACCTATGAGCAGGAATTGCTCGCGGGTATGCTGGTGCTATCCTCACAAGCACGACTGTTGGGGAGTAACCCTGTGGTCTGGCTGTGCGACCAAGAGCCAGTCCGCAGTTTCCAGAAGGGTCCCCCACCTGAGAAGGCCAAGCTACGGCGCTGGTGGACCTACCTCAGTCAACTACGGCTGACAGTACACCATATCCAGGGAGTGAAGAACGAGTGCGCCGACTACATCAGCCGCAACAACTTCGACGCCCTGATTGGTGCCCGGTCTGAAGCGCTGGCTAAGGAGGCGTTCAGCCGTATGGACGTCCACTTGGACCTCAACATGACGATGATACGCCCCCTGGATGGACTCCAACAATCGGAGTACCTGAAAGAGTTCGGGGATATCTACAAGCGCCTGGAGAAACGCCTTGAACCCCTCCTGGTCAACCAAGACCAGTGGAAGAGGGACAAGAGCTACCTCTGGCACGAGGACCGCATTGTGGTGCCTAGTGACCGAGTCCCAGCGCTGCTGAAGTGGACCCATGAGTCCAGTGGTCATGTGGGTGCTGACCGTACCCTGAGGCTGTTCAAGCAGTGGTTCCACACTACGTGGACTGACGACCAACTGCGGAAGACCCTCCAGCCTATGGTGGACAAGTGCCCGTGCAGGTCCTGTAAACCAGGGGATATCAGGGACAGAGGTCTCTACTCGACCCTGCTCATCCCGCACTGTGCTAACAGTGTTCTATACGTGGACTACACGGAGATGCCGAAGTTCGGGGGCTATGACTTCGCCCTCGTGGTAACCTGTGGGTTGACCAGGTTTACCAGGGTGTTCCCATGTACCAAGCACATTACCGGGGAGGAGACTATCAAGATACTCCTGGAGGAGTGGTTTTGTGTATATGGGGCGCCCAAGGAGATCAACTCCGATGAGGACGTACGAGTACGCTCAGATACTGGCTGGTACAAGAGGGTCCTGAGATCCCTCAATGTCCAGGTGTCTACGGGGATTCCCTACTCTCACACGAGCAACCCCCTATGTGAGCGACAGATCCGTGTCCTGAAGGAGAACGTACGGATATGGTGCAAAACTGAACGCACCAGAGACTGGGTGAGACTACTCCCCGTCATATCTTTGATGATGAACTCCCAAGAGAGTTCAGCTACTGGCTACTCGCCCCATGAGCTATTCCTAGGGCGCCCGGCGTAGTTCCTACATGCCCCCTATCCAGAGGACACCCATTCTTCTGTGGGTGAATGGGTCCAAGAGCAACAAGCGAAGGTGGACAAGCCCAAGGCTATGCTCCAGAGAGTGAGGGAGCGTCAGTGGAACAAGAAGAACAAGCACCGAGTACCGGCCACCTACCAAGAGGGGGACTGGGTGCTGGTGCACCACAGTCGACTACCCGCCTGGCCACGCTCTACCAGCGATGACCCCTACTTGGGGCCGTACAAGATTCTATCAGTGGATGGACACCGTATCACTGTGCGGTGTTCTCCCCGTCTAGGGGGGACCCTGGTGTGCGCTGCTCAACACCTGAAGCGCTACTATGATCCTGAAGACCTCTGTGGGGAGGAGTGGGAGCTGAACGACGAGGAAATCGCCGCTCTGGACCTACAAGGGGCTGCCAGCCCTATGGAAGTTGAAGGTGAACTCCCCGACATGAACGCCGAGGAGATGGCTAAGGAGGGCTTCTACCTGGTAAAGTCTGTCCTACGCCACCGCTATCGCCAGGGTTGGCGCTTCCTCACCCTCTGGGAAGGGTTTGGAGTCGAAGAGGCCACCTGGGAGCCCTTCTCTGCATTTGTTCTACCTGAGGGACGCCTAAACTCAGTTCTGGTTGACTACCTGTCCCAGAACAACCTTGGTGAGTTGCTGAGGCTCGCTGAGACGCTTGCCTCCAAGACTAAAGCTAGGGACTGAACCTTACCCTTACCTGCCAAAGCGTATGTGTGAGTGTGCTATTCCTAAGGTCCTGAGAGCAAGCCGCAGAAGTCGGGTCCTAATTATACCCAAGTCTACACGCTTGCTAAACCTGGAGGGTTGGCTTATTGATGCCACGGGGTACGCCCCGGGTCTCCCCTCCCCTAAGCGCCCAGTTTCTGTGCTGGCGCAAAACCTTTGGGGAATACCCAGCGTACTAATCCAGGTATTGTTTTCCCTACCTATCTGTCTACTACAGGGAGGGGTGGCCAAAAGCTATGAAGGCATGAAAACGCCGTTTTGCTAAATGGCCAAAACACTGACCTAACCACTGCCACCGCCCACCAACCCTGCTAAAATTGCAGGAAACGGTCGGAACAGTGACACACGCACTACAGGTCCTACACACCCTACAGTGGCACCATCCTGGTGGGCGAGCACTGGTGCAACTGGCTCAAGCCCCCACTCAGGACTACCACTCCTACACGCACACTCTACTTGGTGTTGTTGAAGAACATATCGTGGGTCCTAGGGACCCTCCTGTGAAATGACAAGAGAACACAGCGCTGCTAAGCAACTGTGGCCTAACAGGGGACGCCACAACGCGTTTCCCCTGCTAGGGCTTGGAGGGAAGAGGTGCTCCCTGCTCTGCCACAGGCAGAGGGGAGTTATTTGTTTGTGTGATCTGCGCCCTTGTTTAGCAGGGCATGAAAAAAATGGTATGCTGCAGCACCAATCACCCTACCTGCCCACCTGTAAAGCAAAGGCAAATGAAGAGGCGTTTGCGGCGGAGGAACCAAGCCACACTCCCCGTATTATACGGTTCTCAGTGTGACCTATAATACACTGTCCGCAAACACGCTGAAGATTCAGCTACCTCTTTCAAGCAAGCAAGCGTTAAGGGACTCCTCAGGTTCTCTTAAAGAACGTACCGAGGAGCCCCTGGGTAGCCTAAACAAGGTTTACCGTGCGCACTTCGCGTGGCCTCCCCTTCAATGCGTGTGTGAATGCGCTAGCATGCACTTGTGTCGTTGGCACACCTGCCCATCTGAACCTTAATCACGAACTCCACCAGGGGGTGGCCCCGCCTGGGCTTACTCACATTACCTACCGCTGGAGAGAGAGAGCAAGTGAGGGGCGCACGCGAAGAACGTTGCTATGCACTTGTGTGTATGTCTAATCACCCTGATCTAACCCTAATCATCTGCAATGTTTCTAATCAATCCCTCTATCGCGTCCTATCGTTGTTAGCGCTGCTACAAGACTCGTTCACGGAGACACGAGACGAGCAATGTGTATGCGGCATACGAGACGAGCATACCTGTAGTTTATACCTGATTCATTGAAGTCTTTTTCGTTGATTTTCGAATTCTTGAATTTTCGATACTTCTATTAGTTTGGGTGGAATCTGTATGTTTATTTATTAATGTGTGTCTCGTCATTTTCAAGACTACGTGAGACATACGTTTATAATTCCATTATTTCTCCATTTTCCGGCGCTTCGCTAGGAGCCGCTCCTGCGCGCCGCCTTTTTATGCGTATGAATTTCTGGATTTAAGAAATCCAGAGAGGACTATAATTTTTATAAAAATGTGCTTCTGATGCACAATTGGATTCTGCTCAGGTGTGTTGTTTCAGAAAAATTCTAGGCCGTCATTTGACGGATTTTGATGTCGTCGCTTCGTTTTTGCATGGATTCGTCCATAATTCTCCCATTCCTGCCTCTGCAGATACCCACGCGCAGCTACGCTGAGTAGGCCGTGTTCGGGCCGAAACGCAGCAGCCTGGAGAGACTGAGCAGAACCCAAGACCCCACCAAGGGGCAATTTAATTTTTTGAGACTCCCTTCGCCCTAAGACAGGTCACAGGTCGCCAGCAGGTTTACGTGAACCCATGCGAGTGTGTATATTGTGTCTTGCGTTGGGGTTGTGTCGACGCTGCGTCTTGGAGGGAGGGATGCATATGCACATGTTTTGGCATGCTCCCATACTAACCCAACCAAGCCACAGGAGCCCGGCAGCGCCATGAGCGCTGAGTCTTCTGTAGGAAATGTTACAAACAGTGCAGCAAAAGAGCGCCAGCCATGGTGAGCGCCCATTTTTCTGTGTGAGGGAAACTATAGGTATTTTAAAGTAGATGTGGAAACCAAGGAAAGGCCAAGAAAAAATCCCTTTTTCCTAAAATGCGACAGTGGTGGCCACCACAGCACAAGGGGGGAGTAAGAAAAAGTGCTTTTCCAATGCTTTGAGGCATACTCTAGTTGTATTAGAGATGCACTGAGCATCCATGCATTTCTATCTTAGTATTGGTCCCACCAAAACTGGTGATAACACATTTTGACCTATGGAACCAAACACCCAATCAGGATATGGAGTGCACCCCTTAATCCCCTTTCAATGTGAGGCAAATCATCTTTTCCTGAGTTGACTGAGAACTGACATATCCAAGGCAGAGCCTATGAATTTATCTATGTTTTTCCATGAATTCTTAGCTATCCTAGTGGTATGCACCCTAGGGGGCTGGGCACCTCTTTTTGAGAGGTCCTGGGTTCAATTCCTGGTCAGCCTAGCTAAGTAGGAAGATCCCATGTGACATGGCAGTGACCTCATCCCCACATGCCCTGCCACCTCAGCACATATGGGACCCAAAACAAAGAGTGCACATCTCCTGAGATGGCACTATGGAGATAGAGTGACCATGGGGCAGTTTTCCAACTCTTTTCCAAAACATTTTAGCTATCTTTGTGAATATGCATTCCGATTTGACCTGAGTTGCAGTTTCTGTGAATATCCAATCATCTTTCACTGTTTACACTGCAGCCCTTCATGCTTTGATCCTGATTCTCTTCTCCTTGCATACTTCTGGCTTGGGCTATCCTGGATTGACTTGAATTTACTGTATTTCAACAAACAAAAGCTTTTCATCTCCAAAAACAAGCAGCAGGACACCCTACAGCAACAGCAAGCAGCAGGAGAAGCAAAAACACAGTGCTGAAACCACTATAAACTTTTCTTCCAGCGGTAGGTAAGGTAGGTAAGCCCAGGTGGGGCCACCCCCTGGTAGAGTTCGTGATTGTAGGTAAGATTGCCAAAGGTTGGTCGCAAACTCGTGCATGCTCGTGCATTCACACACGCATTAAAGGGTAGGCCACGCGAACTGCGCACGGTAAACCTTGTTTAGGTTACCCAGGGGCTCCTCGGTACGTTCGTTAAGAGAACCTGAGGAGTCTCTTAACGCTTGCTTGCTTGACAGGGGTGTTTGAGGATAGCGTATTATAGGTCACACTGAGAAGCGTATAATACGTGGAGTGTGGCTTGGTTCCTCAGCCGCAAACACCCCTTCATTGGCCTTTGCTTTACAGGTGGGCAGGTAGGGTGATTGGTGCAGCAGCGTCCCTTTTTTCCTTGCCCTGCTAAACACGGGCGCTGATCCCACAATCAATTAACTGCGCCTCAGCCAGGAGTGGCGAGGGCAGTTCGACTCCATCGACATCCACGCTGAGCACCTTTGATTTTACCGGGCACAAAGTGGCCAAAACCCGGATTCTATCCAAATGGTTGACAACATTGACACATCTTTGTTGTGTATTAAGCTTGTTTTGAAAATTTTGTGGTTTTTGCCTATCATTCATAATAAGAGTTGACGCATGGCTCATTTTGAGTGCCGAAATGTCATGCACATCCAATATTGCGGGCAAAACAAAAACTCAATTTGTGTGGAGAAATGAATTACTTACTTGTCCAACAAAATACAAAATGGAAACCATTGCCATGTATGTAGACAACATAGATTGACCCTGATCTACACACGATTCACATTGTCCTTGTGCTTTTTGTCTTGCACCATGCAGTTATAATGTGATATGCTCGTCAATACCCCAACTTTTCATAACAAACATTTCACTAAAAAAAGACATACAAATGCCCAATCATTTGCTTCACCCAATGTCTAGCAACCGATCGCTGCACCTACCAACTGTCGTCAACCTTGTACGCCGCCCTAGACTCTGACCAAAACTGATCTTCTTGCAGTCGCTGCCTCGCATGCGTTTTATTACTTCAAATGTTGCAAACTCAACAGAACGTGCACAAACAACAGACGCAACAGTGGACACAGTGTCTGTGCTATCCTACCACCTCCAATAGTGCAAACATTGGTTGACAAAACATACACCATTGGCAGTACAAAAGATATTCTGCACAGCTGCAGAGCTGCACAGCAATCTGCACAGCTGCACGATGCACAATCGAGCTTCAAATTATTGCTGTGTGCTGTACCTTCAGTTCAGGGTTCAAGAACAGCTGTAATCAGTTTACTGACATATGCAGAGCAGACAACTGGCTGCACCGTACCACCTACACAGCTGCAGAGCTGCACAGCAATCTGCACAGCTGCACGATGCACATTCGAACTTCAAATCATTGCTGTGTGCTACACCTTCAGTTGAGGGTTCAAAAAAAGCAGCAATCAGTTTACTGACATATGCACAGCAGACAACTGGCTGCACCGTACCGCCTAACTACCATCAACGAATCGTAATATGCAAAATGAGTGTTGCACATGCACAACCACTGCATGTCAGCATAACAGCAACAACTAATGGATGCAGGAAATGCCTGTGCTGCCATCAATCCTTGCCAAGCATGCAATGGGCTGTTGCACTTCACAGGGTTGCGTAATCGTAATATGCAAAATGAGTCTCGCACATGCAAAATCGCTCGCTGTATGTCAGCATGGCAGCAACAACTGATGGATGCAGGAAATGCCTGTGCTGCCATCAATCCTTGCCAAGCACGCAGTGGGTTGTTGCACTTCAGCGGGTTGCTGATAAATATTAACTGGTGAAGCAACAGAAAAATTGTCATCGCTGTGTGTTGTACCTTCAGCGGATGGTCCAAATACAGCTGTAATCAATTAACTTACAAATTCAGAAGAGGCCACTGGCTGAACTGTAACTCTGACTACCATCAACGAATCGTAATATGCAAAATGAGTCTTGCAGCTGCAAAGTCGCTGCATTTCAGCAACAGCTAATGGATGGAGGAACACAAAAAAACATGCAGTGCGCTCCATGCCTCTGGTGTCAGCAAACTGGGCACAATGTGCAGTGGGTTGTTGTGCAGCAATGGTTTGGTGAGAAATAATCACTGATCAAGAAAGAGAGAAGTGGCTCAAGTTAAGCAATCAAACATTGTGACTGTCCCTGCTGGCCTTGCAGAAGCTGCTGCTGCTGCTGGCCCTGCAGAAGTTGCTGCAACAGCTGCCCCTGCTGCCCCTGCAGAAAATGCTGCTGCTGCCCCTGCAGAAAATGCTGCTGCCCCTGGAGATGCTGCCCTTGCAGAAATTGCTGCCCTTGCAGAAGTTGCTGCCCTTGCAGAAGTTGCTGCAGCGTGTTATGGTTCTGTGCTTGTGCTGGCAGCAATGGCAACCCTTGTGGAGGCAACGCTGTCAGGACACTTTGCAATGGGTGCACTGTGTGCTGTGTTGGTGGTGGCATCAAACTTTGCAATACCTGTGTTACCAACTGTGACGGCATCTGCGGCATCTGTGTCGGCAACTGTGTCTGCTGTGAAACTGAGTCCTGATTACCTGCCTCCTGACCCTGCCCTTGATTTCGCAGCAACTCCAGAATGGACTTGAGCTTCGAGGAAACGTCATCCCGTGCTTGGATTGTAGTGTCTGCTTTGTCCTCTGCCCCGACACCCTGCTTTGCATGCGCTGCTGCTGCTGCTGCTGCTGCTGCTACAGCAGCTGCTGCTTCCTTCTTCGCCTGGGCTGCCACCGTTTTATTCGCCTTGGCCGCTGCCGCTTTTTTCGCCTTGTCCGCTCCTTGCTTCTCCGCTGCCGCGCGCTTCTGTTCCTTTGCTGCTGCTGCAGCCTCCTTCTTGGCCTTGGCCGCTGCTACCTTTTTTGCTTTGTCGGCGGCCTGCTTCCCTGCTGCGGCCCGTAGCGCCAGCCCTAAGGCAGAATCCTCCACACCGATCTTAATTCCTATTGGACACTTCCAGTGGGGCGTACTAGGGCAACGCATCACAAATTCCTTGTCGTGCCAATGGCAATGTTCGCCCCCCTCCGCGTTGAGGCCTTGCAAATTCCGATGCCACTCCAGCCGGGACTGGTAGTGGCAGACAAAATAGTGCACTTGCGCCGTAATTTGTTCCTCCGGGAGACCCAATTGGATATACAATGCATGGAGCCGGTCACAATCAGCATTGCGAGTGCTCACTCCAAATGGATTCCATGATAACAATTGATCTGCCAGCCGGCGGAGCTCATTGACATAAAACACCAAATCATCAACTACATGTGCACAAGCACGCCCAAAGAGCCCTGCTAAAGCAACCCAGAACTCCTCCGTGTCCAGCAATGCCTTTGCTTGGTTATCCGACAGCTTCCATCCTTTGTATTCCGGTCCAGCCTGAGCCGGGCTCCTATATTCACCACCTTGTATATGCTGCCGGTATATCCTTCTCAACTCTTCAACATGATTCGGGTGTTTATCTTGGAACAAGAGGTCCAAAGCTCCTTTTGTTTCGCTCATTGCTAGCCACAAACCTCATCCACGTGTTGTAGCTGGACCTCTTGGCTAATAGCACATCCATTACAGTTGATGGCGACGGATTCTTTGGGTCCCGTTGACGCGTCTTGCAATCTAAGGGTTTAGCCCGAGTCCGGCGAATCTTTTGTTTGGCACGGGTCTTTGCCTTGCCAAGCAACTTATGACTCAATGACCCAAGGAAAGCCCGGCGGCGGCGCAGGGTGCGCTCTGAGGCCTGGTCTGCTGCTACTTGCGGCCGCACCATGGTGGGACAGGACAACAAGAGTGTTCATGTATCTCTGTGAACAATCAACAATATGCCTCTGCACAGCTGTGGTGCCGGCTGGAGAGGGAGCTCGTGCTGGTGTGGGGGGTGGGACCTAATGCTAGTGTGGGGGGCGGCGGGGATGAGCTTGTCTTTGTGTGTGCAGGGGGGGGGGTTCAAAGGGTTGCCTGTGTGTCTGAGGAGAGACAATGTGCTGTACCCGTATGCCCCCGCAGGCATCTCTGGTGGCACCAAACGGGGATGGTTCTTCCCAGCCTCCACTGCCTGCTTCAGGCGTAGCACCAACATGTCGTGCTTTGCACTTTGTGGAAAGTACAACTCAAATTGTTCCAACAGGGCATGGGGGGAAGCCTTTGAATATGTTTTGAGTACGTCCATTGGTACATTCAGGGTTTGCTCTATTTGAGGAGCCAGCCGTAATATCTCCTCTCGTTCAACACAACGACCTGGGGCTTTTTTGGCCTTCTTGGCTGCCGGTTTGGCCTTCTTCTTGGCCTTGTGACCACTACCAGGGGTACCCTGCGCTGTGCGCTTGCGGCTTGCTGCCTCCTCATGGGATTCTGCAGCATAAGAAGTGTACCCACTAGTACCCGTTTCCTCTGCTTGTTCAGATTCTATAATCACGTCCGGGTGAAACTCCCTGCAGCCTGGTGGTAATTGTTCCATGGGGAGGATGTCTCTCAGTGGGTGCCAAAATGTCTTGCCCTTCTCCTGCTTGTATCTCACCTCTACCAGGCCTGGGTTGGCCTTGGTTCTAGGCCCAGGTATGGTGGTACTGGGTGTACCAAGTGGACGCATAGAACCCCACAGGGCCCACACTGGCTCGCGCAGTTTTGCGACCAGAGTGGCAGCAGTAATCACTGCATCAGGGCGGACCTGTCGGAGGATGACATCGCTACAGATAAACTGCCCTTCTATGTCCTTTGGGGTTAACATTGTCAGTCTAGGGAGGAAATTGAAGATAGGTAAGAGGCAAAAGTGTGCAGAGCCCCTGGGGGGGGGGGAGAGTTTTGGGGTGGTACACAACGCCTCAACTGGGCGGGGGGGGGGCAGATTTTTGGGTTCGTGCACAATGAATAAACTGCTACATACTGGAGTGTGGCAACACAAAACACACTTGCTGCAAATCCACCACCAGCAGCACAGATCCCCACTTGCAGTTCAAGAATGGCGAAGTCAACTGAAATCCACCAAAGCCAGCAGCCCCAGGTCACAGAAATCAGAGTGAAGCCCAACCACGATGCCCAAAACGACCTCGGAGGTACCGAAACCCAGAGTGAAATCCAAAAAGCAGGCCCAGAAGGACCTTCAGTGAAGCCTGTTCAGCAGCGCCAGAGTGCAGCAGCCCATTGCAGAGCACCACGGTGCAGAAGTGGAGGGCAACGCGAAGCAGGTGAAGAATGCCCGTAGGTGGAAGGTCATCGAAATCAGGCCCATGCCCAAAGTCAATTCGAAGTATACTGTGCACGGAAGTGGAAAACCAGGAGTGACACAAAACAGGCAGCAGCAGCATGCCGTTCACCAGAGTGTGGCAACACAAAACACACTTGCTGCAAATCCACCACCAGCCGCACAGATCTCCACTTGCAGTTCAAGAATGACGAAGTCAACTGAAATCCACCAAACCAGCAGCCCCAGGTCACGGAAATCAGAGTGAAGCCCAACCAGGATGCCCAAAACGACCTCGGAGGTCACGAAACCCAGAGTGAAATCCAAAAAGCAGGCCCAAAAGGACCTTCAGTGAAGCCTGTTGCGCAGCGCCAGAGTGCAGCAGCCCATTGCAGAGCACCACGGTGCAGAAGTGGAGGGCAACGCGAAGCAGGTGAAGAATGCCCGTAGGTGGAAGGTCATCGAAAACAGGCCCATGCCCAAAGTCAACCCGAAGTATACTGTGCACGGAAGTGGAAAACCAGGAGTGACACAAAACAGGCAGCAGCAGCATGCCGTTCACTGGCAGTACACATCCAGTTCCTTACAGCAGTTCTCAACCATTCAAGACAGCTTGAACCACCACTGCACCACAAACCGAGTTCTCAGTTACCCACTCACCTCAATTCTCAACTTAATTTCAAAAACCTGGGCCAACCTTTGTGACACGAAGTTCTTTAGCGCCTTGTACGCTGCGACCAGTTCAAACCGAGTTCTCAGTTAACCACACACCTTAGGTCCCAGTGTCATTTGAAAAGCGTTTGTGACGCGAAGTTCTTTAGCGCCTCGTACGGTGCGACCAGTTCAAAACGAGTTCTCAGTTAACCACACACCTCAGTTCTCATCGTCATTTCAAAAGCCTGTGGCAACCTTTGTGAAGCGAAGTTCTTTGGAGCCTCGTACGCTGCAACCAGTTCAAGCCGTGTTCTGAGTTACCTGCACACCTCAGTTCTCAAAGTCAGTTCAAAAGCCTGTGCCAACCTTTGTGAAGCCCAGTTCTTTTGAGCATCGTAGGGTGGGACCAGTTCAAACTGACTTCTCAGTTAACCACACACCTCAGTTCTCAATGTCATTTCAAACACCTGCCAACCTTTGTGAAGCCTACTTCTTTTGAGCATTGTGCGGTGCAAAGGGCCCGTGCCTGCAAGTTTGAGACTATTTGCCAAAGATGAGCTACAAAGCCTGACCGTTGGAATGGGTACTTCTGCACCACAGGAGATCCCTTTTCAGGGAGAGTCAAGGGTTGCAGAACAGGCTTTGCAACCAATCAGGCAAATAGTAAACTCACAGAGCCAAGACCGGGCAAAGAAGGCACAACACAAGCAAGTGAACAGCACGTCAACTGTCAACTGTTCCGAAACCTTTACCAGCAACACAAATCAAAGCCCAGGGACCTCAGTTCTCAACAGTTCTCACCAATTCAACGTTGTGTTTGCAAGCAAGGCAAAGCAAAGGCAATTGCAAAGCATTAGTCAGAAATGTTGTGTCAAAATTTAGCAGAGAATAGCCGGAAATGTCCGGAGCGATGTGCACTACAGCTGAGCAGCACAAAAACAGCAGGACAACAATATTAAAACGACTTTTGGCAGGCATCTTTAGATTCAACCACAGCATTGTAATGTTCTGACACATCCACACTTTAGTGCCAAGGAATGAAATGTATTCAAGCAACGGATTTTCCAAAAACTCATGTTTGAACGACAAATTTTTTGGCACCGCGGCCGTTTCAGATCCAGTGCGGTAGCGTAAATGCGGTTTTTGCCGCAGAATGCCCCACAAAATCATAGGTGGCACGCCACCTATGCGCCTCTCCCCTCCAAGCCCTAGCAGGGAAACGTGTTGTGACGTCCCTGTTAGGCCACAGTTGCTTAGCAGCGCTGTGTTCTCTTGTCTTCTTCACAGGAGGGTCATTAGGACCCACGACTTTATTCTTCAACACCACCCAGTAGAGCGTGAGTGTAGGTGTGGTAATCCTAAGTGGGGGCTTGAGCCAGTTGCAGTAGCGCTCGCCCACCAGGATGGTGCCAGGGTAGGGTGTGTAGGACCTGTAGTGCGTGTGTCACTGTCCCACCCGTTTCCTGCAATTTTAGCAGGGTTGGTGGGCTGTGGTAGTGGTTAGGTCAGCGCTTTGGCCACTTAGCAAAATGGCGTTTTCATGCCTTCATAGCTTTGGGCCACCCCTCCCTGTAGTAGACAGATAGGTAGGGAAAACAATACCTGGATTAGTATGCTGTGTTTTCCCTCAAGGTTTTGCGCCAGCACAGAAATTGGGCGCTTAGGGGAGGGGAGACCCGGGGCGTACCCCGTGGCATCAATAAGACAACCCTCCAGGTTTAGCAAGCGTGCAGACTTGGGTATAATTAGGACACCACTTCTGCGGCTTCCTCTCAGCCCCTTAGGAATAGCACACTCACACATACGCTTAGGCAGGTAAGGGTAAGGTTCAGTCCCTAGCTTTAGTTCTGGAGGCAAGCATCTCAGCGAGCCTCAGCAACTCACCGAGGTTGTTCTGGGACAAGTAGTCGACCAGAACTGAGTTTAGGCGCCCCTCAGGTAGAACAAACGCAGAGAAGGGCTCCCAGGTGGCCTCTTCGACTCCAAACCCTTCCCAGAGGGTGAGGAAGCGCCAACCCTGGCGGTACCGGTGGCGTAGGACAGACTTCACCAGGTAGAAGCCCTCCTTAGCCATCTCCTCGGCCTTCATGTCGGGGAGTTCCCCTTCAACTTCCATAGGGCTGGCAGCCCCTTGTAAGTCTAGGGCGGCGATCTCCTCGTCGTTAAGCTCCCACTCTTCCCCACAGAGGTCTTCAGGGTCATGGTAGCGCTTCAGATGTTGAGCAGCGCACACCAGGGTCCCCCCTAGACGGGGAGAACACCGCACGGTGATACGGTGTCCATCCACAGATAGAATCTTGTAGGGCCCGAAGTATGGGTCGTCCCTGGTAGAGCGTGGCCAGGCGGGTAGTCGGCTGTGATGCACCAGCACCCAGTCCCCCTCTTGGTAGGTGGCCGGTACTCGGTGCTTGTTCTTCTTGTTCCACTGACGCTCCCTCACTCTCTGGAGCATAGCCTTGGGCTTGTCCACCTTCGCTTGTTGCTCCCGGACCCATTCACCCACAGAAGAATTGGTGTCCTCTGCATAGGGGGCATGTAGGAACCACACCGGGCGCCCTAGGAATAGCTCATGGGGCGAGTAGCCAGTAGCTGAACTCTCTTGGGAGTTCATCATCAAGGATATGACGGGAAGTAGTCTCACCCAGTCTCTGGTGCGTTCAGTTTTGCACCATATCCTTACATTCTCCTTGAGGACACGGATCTGTCGCTCACATAGGGGGTTGCTCGTGTGAGAGTAGGGGATCCCCCTAGACACCTGGACATTGAGGGATCTCAGGACCCTCTTGTACCAGCCGGTATCTGAGCGTACTCGTACGTCCTCATCGGAGTTGATCTCCTTGGGCGCCCCATAGACACAAAACCACTCCTCCAGGAGTATCTTGATAGTCTCCTCCCCGGTAATGTGCTTGGTAAATGGGAACACCCTGGTAAACCTGGTCAACCCACAGGTTACAACGAGGGCGAAGTCATAGCCTGCGAACTTCGGCATCTCCGTGTAGTCCACGTATAGAACACTGTTAGCACAGTGCGGGATGAGCAGGGTCGAGTAGAGGCCTCTGTCCCTGATATCCCCTGGTTTGCAGGACCTGCACGGGCACTTGTCCACGATAGGCTGGAGGGTTTTCCGCAGTTGGTCGTCAGTCCACGTAGTGTGGAACCACTGCTTGAATAGCCTCAGGGTACGGTCAGCACCCACATGACCACTGGACTCATGGGTCCACTTCAGCAGCGCTGGGACTCTGTCACTAGGCACCACGATGCGGTCCTCGTGCCAGAGGTAGCTCTTGTCCCTCTTCCACTGATCTTGGTTGACCGAGAGGGGTTCAAGGCGTTTCTCCAGCCGCTTGTAGATATCCCCAAACTCCTTCAGGTACTCTGATTGTTTGAGTGTAGCAGGCCAGAGCACAACACCAATCCTTCAAATCAGGGACCCAGTTCTGATTTTGTCCTAAGACCTTTCATAGTCCCTGAATAACATGATAATAAAACAATCATGATATCTCGATAATTGTAACATACAAAAACACACAATCTGACCGTCTTTCATTTATCTACATTTTGTAATGCGCAGCACTATGCAAAAATCTGAAGTGCGCGCGTGTGACTGCTGCACTCCCCTCCCAAGCTCACTGATACCCTTGTACCATTGGGCTGAGCCACAGTTTGTTTGTTATATGAAAGAGTGGCAGTCACACCCAAAAGCTTTGATAACCAAAACAAAACGGATATTGTCTTGCCTCAGGTCAAAACATGCTGTTTCTCTCATCAAAAAAAATTCAAAAATTTTCGCATCTCAGCCGCAACCACAGGCTAACAAGCAGCACAACCAAGACAATGATGTTTGTTGAAACCACTGCCCATTGGGCTCCAAACCCATAAGCTAATGTACAAGGTGCTGCAGCCTTGTGGGGCAGACGTCTTGTATTTTCGACTAATTTCAAATGATTTGACCGGTGCAGTAAGAGCAGAAACAATGGTGCATTGGGCAGGTTAGACATCGCGAAGGGGGGGGGCAACAGTTGTTTTGGCCTTTAGTAGGGCCCTGCCCATTCTTCCGGTGGCCTACCCTTTTATCTGACCAAGGCTACAGACCTCCTGCAGTGGGGGGGTTACAAAAACAAATGTCCCCAGTCCACGTGTTGTGCACCCCACACAACACACCCAACTGGGCCCCTGCCCAGGTGTCCAAACCCTCCAACACCCTTCAACACTTACCTAGTGCGGGTGTGGGTGGACGGGCGTAGGCAGAAAAAATAGAAGTACCTGCAAATACCAATCTCCTGCTAAGCCACACCATGGCTGCAGGCCTCTTACCCTTACCAAGACAGCACTGTCCAATTGACAGGCTTCAACGTTTGGCAGACCACAGGTAAGAAACATAGGCTGTGCTGCCTGCCAGTCTTCAAACCTCCATCTGCCATACGGCAGAAAACCAACACAAAAGCCAACAACTCAACACGAAAATGGCAACAACAGCCATAGCAACAAACCAGTGAAATCAAAAATCAAACATACAACAGAGCTTTCCGAAACAAAGGCAAAGGTGCATGTTTGTGCAACCTATTCAGCACAAAACTGTGCTTTTCGGACCAAAACTGGTCCTCAACGCAAAAGTCATTTTGACATTCAGCTCATTTTTGAGCTGCATCTCACTCAATATACAGCACTTGAGAGAAGACAAAAACCCAGACAAAAGTAACGAAGACAGCTATTCAGCATGCGTGCACACACGCGCAAAGACAGACACAGTCAACGTCTAGGTTTGCTCCTTAATGACTTCTCTCGTGTGCGCCGTCGTCTTTTTTCTGCGACCTCGAATACACAAACCTGTCGCGCGTTGTTCCTTGTTTTGCGCTGCGTCGATGGAGTCCTCCTCCAGCACTCTAACGTCGTACTCCCCCAAACAATGGCTCCCTTTCGCAAACTCCTTCATTGTGGTTGGACTCCTGTCTCTGCGCCTTCTCACGAGCGTTGGCCTCAGCTACATCTTCACTGCTTGCTGTGGCGGCCTCATCGCCGCCTATCCTTGGCACGCTCTCTTCAGCGTGACTCGCTGTGGCGCTGCCGGTCTGCCTCAGTACCTGTAGCACCCGCACGCCACGTGCCCGACGCCCAGACTCACGATACGGCATACTGGTTTTTTTGGTCCACCCAACGTCGGAGGCACCCCAACTGTCCTCAGTGCTCAGGCTGCGCAGAAAGTTCCTCAACTTGTCCTCTTCGGCGGGTTGTAGCACTGCCCTGTGCATATATTCGTTGAAAGGGGGGATAAATTTGTTCCCGAACTTCAGACGTAAATGCAGATCACTGCGTCCTGCTCTGCTGCTTTAGACTTCTCCACAGCGGCCACAATTCTTCGCAACCTCAATCTCAACGATGTCCGAAAAGTTTCCCAGTTAGGACAAATTTGTAGCAGGCCAGAGCACAACACCAATCCTTCAAATCAGGGACGCAGTTCTGATTTTGTCCTAAGACCTTTCATAGTCCCTGAATAACATGATAATAAAACAATCATGATATCTCGATAATTGTAACATACAAACACACACAATCTGAGCGTCTTTCATTCATCTACATTGTGTAATGCGCAGCACTATGCAACAATCTGAAGTGCGCGCGTGTGACTGCTGCATTGAGTCCAGCCAGGGGGCGTATCATAGTCATGTTGAGGTCCAAGTGGACGTCCATACGGCTGAACGCCTCCTTAGCCAGCGCTTCAGACCGGGCACCAATCAGGGCGTCGAAGTTGTTGCAGCTGATGTAGTCTGCACACTCTTTCTTCACTCCCTGGATATGGTGTACCGTCAGCCGTAGTTGACTGAGGTAGGTCCACCAGCGCCGTAGCTTGGCCTTCTCAGGTGGGGGGCCCTTCTGGAAAGTGCGGACCGGCTCTTGGTCGCACAGCCAGACCACAGGGTTACTCCCCAACAGTCGTGCTTGTGAGGATAGCACTAGCATACCCGCGAGCAATTCCTGCTCATAGGTGGAGTAGTTCCCCCTGGCCTGGTTCCATTTCCAGTTCCAGTGCCCCAGAGGTACTAGGACCCACTTGTCGTTAGGGTAGCTGTGCTTGAGGGTTCCATCTCGGTTGAGACCTTCCGTCCCCCATTGGGAAATGGCCGAGTCGAACTCCTCCTTCTCTAGTGCTTGCCATTGGAACAACATTCCACCACCGCCCACATTGCTGGCGCCGGTCACCAGGATAATCTCCCCCTGTGCCCTAGGCACGCCCAAGCACTTAGCGTTGGCCACGGTGTCTTTGAGCTCGTCAAACGCTTGTTGTTCTTGGGGGCCAGAGCACCAAGTAGTATTCTTCTTGATCAAGTCCGTCAGAATGGCGCAGGTGTAGGTGAATTATTTGATATGGCGGCGATAGAAGTTGCACGCCCCAATAAAGCTGCGTACATCATGAAGTCCTTTCTTGGGGTCTTTGTGTCGTACCTTAGCGTCCATCAGGGGTTTGGCCTTAGAGGCCGCTGGGGTCCACCACCCATAGCCAACTTCAAACCCCAGGTACTGCATGGTCTCCTGCATGAACTCAGGCTTCTCCAGCTTAGCTTGAGTCATGTGTGGTTCTCCTGGCAGACCGCAAAGAACTCACCCAAGAGGATTAGGTGGTCCTCCTGGGTATTGGTCCCGAGGCATACATCGTCGATGTGTGCTTCCATCTGGGCCCCACGGGATATAAGTTCCTGCACCTTAGGTCTCCTTCGTAGGATGGACAAGATCTTGTTCATCAGCTCTTGGAATAGAGCGGGTGCGCTGGCCACGCCACATGGCATGACCTTCCACTTGAACACCCTCCCCTGAGGGGTGATGAAGGCTAGTAGCTCCTGAGCGTTGGGCGTCACGTCCACTTGCCAGAATCCGCTCCTCTTGTCCATCTTGGTCTTGTAGCGACCGAAGGCTATCTTCTCAAGGGTAGACTCCATATTAGGTATGGACCCTGAGTGGTTCAACGTTTTCTTGTTCACCTCTCCGTAGTCCACTACCAGCCCCTTGGCTGTAGACCCAGGTTTGGCCACCAGGAAACAGGGGCTGCAGTGTTGGGGGTAGTCTCCGTCCTTGTACTCCAGGACTAGGCCAGCGTCGATACATTCTTGTATCTGTCGCTCAATCTTGTCGGCCTGCTCTTTAGGAGCTGGATAGGGTCTCCTCTGGATCTTGTGACCCACGAACTCGGGTTTCAGCTTGAGGTCCATCTGTACCAGCTTGTCACATGAGGCTGGAGGGGGTAGTTCTCTGAACACCCCCAGATAGGTCCTTATAAGCATCTGCACTTGATCTTGTCCTCCATGTCCTCGTCAGAGTGTAAGTTGCTTGCCCCCTGAGTAAGAGACGTCGGGAGGTGATCCTCCACCGACTCTTCGCCCTTGGTAGTATCCTTCAACCCTTGGTAGGCATATAGTAGGTCTCGTTGGACCATCTCCGATGGACGATGGCAACATTGGCACGCTCGAGGGGGTTCACATACACATTCCTCCGAGAGGTCGTCCTCCTCTGGGGTCCTCACATGGGCACCCCACACGCTCTTCATGAGCTTAAGATCTACCTCCCTTTGCCAGGTGCTGATCTTCTGTTCGAGGTCCTCCTTCAATTGGGATAGATCTCCCATGCGTCCTTGCTTCAGTGGCCATGAGCTGCGGGTAGGCTTAGCGTAGCATAGCCTTTTTGCCACCAACTTCCTCCTGGAGTCCACATACTCCCTCAGCCTGGATCGAGGGTCCAGCTCTTCGTCCACGGGGTCTTCCACCCTCATGGAGAGTAGGGGTTTCAGTGGGGCGACGTACTCGGCGTTCTCCACTTCCTCCACACAGGTCTGCACGAAGAAGACGTCCTGCTCAGTTTCGTCATCTGAGTGGATGGAGCTTGGTAGCTCGGATAGTCCACACTCAGAGACTCCATCAGGAACAGGTACATGGCAGGGAGAGTTGGGGGCGTTGCTGTTAGTCATGATGTATTCATCTTATCCGGGTATAGTCTCAATAGCATCTTGAGGTCGTAGTCGATCCTTCAAGTCCCCCAAGGCGAGTCCATCGCTTTCTCGTTGTATAGCCTGGACCAGAGTCGAGTCCAGATCCTCCCGGGGGATGGAGGCAAGACCTCCGTCCGCCACGCTGAGCATACTCCCCCATCCGGGTTTCCCAATAGGCGTCTTACGCCCCAGAGGCACGTAGATGGCCTCATCAGGTAACCGAATAGAGCTGATAGTCAGCCTGTCCAGGAGGTTTCGCCAGTACTTGTTGCCCCCATGGGCTCCCCAATCAGGGGAACACGGGACCATACGGGAACGTTCCAAGGCCACCTTGGTCAGCACCTTCCCCAGTTCACTGAACCTGGGATTCCCGTAGGCCATCCCGAAAGAGGGCCAGTAAAATTTGTAGCTGCAGTTCTTCCCCTTGCTGCAGTAAAGGTCCAGTACATGCTGCTTGTCGCTGGCAAACAACTCCACCCTCAGGTCTTCTCTAGAGTAGCCCAGCTCCTTCAGACCTTGGTCTAGGACTTCCCCCAATAGTTGATAGTCCTCAGTTTTGGAGGCCGCCATCATGTTCGAGGGCTCCTTCTTTGATACCCTCAGGTAGCTCGAGGTATGTTCCGACGGCTCGAGTGGTACGGACTCCCTGCCACTGCCGTGGTCCAGGTAGAGGAGGTAGGGCGCTTGCAGCGTCAGGGACTGTATCTGGGAGTGCTGCACGAAGAAGTCAGTCCCCAATACAAAGTCGAAGGCCTCAGTGTCCATCACATAGAACCGATGGGCGATAGTCCGGGAGCCCATAGGTACCTCCACTTCACAGTCCCCGCAGCTGTGCACCACATGTCCAACCCCAATTCGTATAGCCGCGGTGGTCATGGTGTTCTTCAGGATCCCACAAGGTAAAATGTTCTTGGCCACTATAGATATGGTGGCGCCAGTATCCAATACCCCCAGGTATTCACGTCCCCCTAGTCGGATGCGTACCCAAAACACCAGGTCCCGGGCCCCACCGGAGCGTCCCCGTCAGAACTCCGCGGGACAGGTCACCTCGAACCCCTTAATCCGCAATTTGCGGGCCATCCTCATGAAACGGCTCCTCTTCTTAGCGCTGCCGTCATCACCACCTTCATGCTCACTCTTGGCTCCTTGTACTCGCTGGGCTTGCGTCTGCGAGCGTGTGGTGGGACCAGACTGCCTTCCAGAAGGCTCGGAGTTCCCCCCTGGATTAGGGTTAGGGTTGCCTCCGTTCTTGTCTGTGTTCTTGTTGTCCTTGTCTGGCTGGCGTTTAGCACCTCCTCCTCGTCCACCTTGATTTTTGTCTTGCCCTTGTCCACGTCCTTTCGACTTGCCCTTGCCGGAGTCGTTGCCTTTGCCTTTGCCTCCACCTTTGCGAGAGCCTTTGCCAGGATCCTCACCCTTCAGCTTCGATGGGGTGACATTCCCACCGTGGTAGGTGACGCTTGAGGCGGTATCAGGGGCTCCAGTTTATCTCGAATCTCTTGAGTGAGGTCGCCAAGAATTTTAGAGGTGGCTCCTCGGAGCACCTCGTTGATCTCCGACCGCGTCAGGGTTTGAGGTTTGAGGTTTGATTTTGCGGGTACTAGACGCCTTTCGGCCCCGGGGGGCCACCTGGTCGGGCCAGGTGATATCCTCCCCACCGGGTTCTAGTGGGGGGCCCTCCAAGACGCACCTCCTGCCTGGTGGCGGAGTCCCCCGGGTTCACAGGGCTCGGATCCCCGTCCTTTCCCGGCTTCCCCGTTTCGCCACTCCCCGGTCAGTGCATCAATTCGCAGCCATGGCTGCGGGCGCTTACCCACCGCGTCGCCCCCTCAATGTGTGGTCGCCCTTGCTACTGGCTTGTCGCCAGTGGGACCCCCTTGGGCTGGCGCGGAGGCTGCCTAGCCTAGGGGTTGGGGCGTGGCGCAGCGCGCCACTACTGCCTTGGCAGCTGCAGTGCCCCGTCCGTGTGTGCACGGCGCTCGCCGCCGTTTCGGGGGGCTCGGGCCGGTACCTGGTGCTGTGTCTCTCCCGTTTCCCCCTTCCCGCCCCGCGTGTCCCGCGCTGCGTGTGGCGGGCCGTCCTGTCCGGGTGTCCCTTACCCTCGCTCGCTGGTACGCCACTCCACGCGGTCTGTGCGTTCCGCGTGCTCGGTCCGGTGGCCCTTCTGGTAGTCCCCGCGTGCCCTTTGCGTGTGTGTGCGCTCGCGCTCCCGCGGCGTCCCTCCCCCCCCCCCCTGGGTGGTGTGGCGTGCGCACCTCGCGCGGGCCCGGCACTGGGCGCTGGTAGGGCTGTTCCACGTGGTCCGTGCCCCTCCGCGTGTCCTGCCCCGGTCCCTTGCTCCGTCTGGCGTGCCTCTGGGGGGGGGCGGTCCGGTCCCGGTTCCCCCCTACTTGGCTTGGGGTTGCGGGGGTGGCGGAAGGGCGTCCCCGAGGGGGGTGCCTTCCACTGTTGCGAGGGGCGTCTGGGGTCAGGCGCTCCCCCTCCCCCGACTGCCCGCCCACTGGGCGGGCTGTTGGGGTCCGCTATCCACGTGCTGTGGGCGCGGGCGTGTGGGTGTGGGGGCCCTACTCTGTCTCCTTGGCCTGCACGCCCTGTGGGGGCTGCGTGCTGCGGGGCGGGTCCTAGGCGTACGTGTGCCGGGGGGCGGGCTGGGGGGGGGGGGCGTGCGACGTGCCCCCCGTGCCCCCTGGCGGGGAGGGCCTGTAAGGCGGGAGGTCGCTCTGCCTCGTTCCGTCCCTCTGCCTTCCCTGGGCAGGCAACACAGCGGCTGTCACTGGTGTCCTTCTGTCCATGGGGGGCGTGGCCCCCCATACCACTCCGGTTCGTGCTCGCCCGCCTTCACTGGGCGCGATCTGTGCGGCGTCCTGGCGCGTTGGCGCGGGCTCGCTTGTTCTCCGCGGTTTCTGTGGGATCCGGCGGCTGGGGCGGGGGGGCGGGCCGTGCTCCGGCTCCTCTCTCGGGCGGGAGGAGGGGGGACCATCCCCCCTGCCTCGGGGGGTGGGGGCGGGGGCCCCCGCGGCTTGCGGGCCGGTGGGGGGGGTGGGGGGGGGGTCGCGCCGCGGCCTCCCTGCTCCCCCTCTGGGTGGCGGCCCGCGGTTCCCCATGCTGGCCCCCCTCGTGTCGTCGGCGCACTCCGCATCCGGCGTGCGCGTGCGGCCGGGGTTGCGGGGCCGCCCCGGGGCGGGGGGGGATGAGGGACGGCCCGTGGAGCGCTCCCCCGGGGGCCCCTGCAGACCTGAACCCCCCCTCTGCCCTCCCTGAGTGGGCTGTGGTCATGAGAGGGTCATGGGGGGTGCGGTCTCCATACTGTTCTGGTGCGCCGCCATGCGCCGCCCCTAGGCTTGGTCCGCGCGTTGCTCCGGCGCGCTGGTGTGGGCTGGCCTGTCGGCCGCGACCCCCGCGGGGGCAGGCGGCTGGGGGCGCTGGGGCGCGCGGTGTGCAGGTCCAGCCGCATTCCCCCCCCCCGCGTTGCGGTCCCTTCTGGGGGAGGGGGGGCGCCCCCTTGGCCCCGCGGGGGCGGAGGGTTGCTGACGTGGCACCCAAGCTGGGGGGGGGGGCGGGGGGGGGAGGGGTGGGGGGGCCGCCCCCCCGCTCTGTCGGGCGTCGGCCTGCCATCCGTGGTCTCCGGCGTGCCCCCCCGGGTTATACTCGTGCCGTGGGGGTTGCCGGGCGGCCGCGGGCGTCAGGCGCGGTCCCGTCGGCCGCCAACGGGTCAGTGCAGCGGGGGGGGGGGGGGGGGGAGGGGGGGGGAGCCCCCCCGCCCTGTTTCGCGCCCCCGTCTTCCCTGGGCCGGCCTCTGAAGGGCCCGCTCCGTTTGCGCCGCCCTGAGCGCCGCCGGTCCGCCGTCGGCCGGCAGCGGGCAGGGCGTGCGGGCGCCTGCCTCGGCCGTGGTGCCCCCTCACCCCGGGTGCGGCGGCCTCTTCGGGGGGGGTGCGGGGCTGCCGTTTCTTCGGTCTGCCTCCGTCTGCTCTTGGGCCTGAGGGGGGGGGGGGGGAGTGAGGGGGGGCCTCTGGTCCCCTGGCGCCGCCCCCTGACGGCCGCGGGGGCGCGGCATGGCGGTCCCGGCCCCGGGGGCCAGCCATCGGCTGGGGGGCCGCACCCTTCCCCCACCCCGCTCTACCTAGAGTCGGACCCTCGTGCAGGCCCTCGCTGGGGCCCCTCGTCCCCCCCGCCGTCGTCGCGCGGCGCCGGCCGGCCGGGGGCGGCCGTGAGGGTTAGCGGTCAGCGGTTAGCGGGCTGCGGGGTAGTAGTTTCCCCCCCCGCGCTCGTTGTCTCCGCCCTCCCCCCCGCGGGAGATGGCGCGCGCTCCTTCGTCACGCCGTACCGTGGGGGGGGCGTCGGTCGGGGGGCCCAGCTCCCCCCCCCACTTTCTCGCGTCCGCCGTCTGGGCCGTCACCTGCGCCGCCGCTTGTGTGGGGGCTGGGGATGTATCAGTCGCGGGTTGCGCCGGCGGTAGCGCCAGTGGGCGAGGGCGCTGCGCAAGGCCCGGGGGAGCCAGTTGTTGGCGTCCGCATCCGTGATGCGGAGTACGGCTCCCCCTTCCAGGAAGGCCGGCCACGTGGGCCCCCTGTCGGGCCACGCCGCCCGGATCACTGACCTGAGGACCCTCTCGTGGTCCTCTGGGGGAGCACGGCATCGCAGGGCCAGTTCCTCAACCCCCTGGTGGTCCCCTGGTTGGCCCAGCACAACCACCCGTACACCTCCCCCGCCAGGGGGAGGGCCTCATCCCCCAGAGGGTCCGGGACCGTGCCGCAGTCCCGGTCCCAGGGCCGGGCCCCCTCTGCCCCTCGCGCCGGCTCCCCCTGCTGCCCCTGTGCCTGCGGCGCCAATGCCGCGCCCCGCCCCCCCCCCGCCGAGGCCATCCACGCCGGCTCCGCTCTCGGCGCGGGGGGGGCTGGCTGGTGCCGGGGTCATGGGGGTTGGGGGGGGATGAGCTCGCCGGCGCCGGGGTCGATGTTGTAGAGGTGGTGGTGGTGGTGGTGGTGGTGGTGGTTGTGGTGCGCCGGCATCTGTTGGATGCCGGGGGGGATGCACCTCACCGGCTGCACGTCCGGCTGCGGGGGCGCCCCACCCCCCGCCCCCCTCCCTTCGGCCCGCCCTCCCCCCTGGGCTCCCATGCCCCGTCCCGCCTGTCCCTTGGGGCCCGTGGCGCCCTTGCCCCTGCCCTTGGGCTTCCCTTCGGCCCCCTGCCCGTGCCGTGGGTCCCGCCCCCTGTCACCCACGCCCTGGCCTGCCCGCTCGCCCACCGTCCCTCGCCCCGCTCCCTGCACCTGGGCGCCCTGCCCGCGCCCCCGCGCGCCCTTCCCGTGCCCTGGCCCCTTCCCGGCCCCCTGCCCTGAGTCGCGCTGTCCGCTGCCCGCGCTCTGTCCCCCTCCGCTGCTGCGCCCTTGCTCCCTGCCGTGCGTGCCCCTTGCTCCTTGCGCGCGCTCCTGGGCATTTCCCCTGTCGCCTCCTGTCCCCCGCTCCCCGCCCCCGTGGCTGGCACGCAGCTCTGCCTGCGCGCCGTCCCCTCCTTCCTGGATCACGCGCCGGGCGTCCGCTGTCTTTGCAGCTGCGGCAGCGTGACGCCCGGCGGCGAGCGCTCGGGCGCCGGGGGGCGGACGTGCCGCTTCTGCCCCGGGGGGAGGGGCTTGGGGGGGAACGGCTTGGGGTGGCTGGTGTGGGTGTGGGTGGGGTTGGCGTGGGCGCGGTACTTCGCGCTCTCCCTGCCCACTGCTGCTGCTGCGGCGGCCGCCGGCGAGGCGCCCGTGGCCCGTGCGGGGTCCTTCCCCCCCTTTCGCGGCTTGCCAGGGGCCGCGGCGTGGCTGGCGGAGGCTGTGGCACGGCTCGCCGGGGCCGCGGTCGCAACCCCTCGCGCGCCCTCCGCGCTTCCCTCTGCGGCTGCGGCAGCCCTCGGCGATGCGCCCGGTTCCTGCGCCAGGGCTACCCCCCGTGTCGGCGGCGTGCCGGGGGCCGCGGTCGGGGCTGCGGCGTGGCTCGCTGGGGCTGCGGTCTCCGCTTCCCGCGCGTCTGCAGCCCCCTCCCGGGGCGGGGCGGCAGGGCTTGCTGCTTGGGAGGCGGGGGCGGTCACCTCGGCTGGCTCAGGCTCCTGGGCCGGCGGCGGCGGCCCGACCAGCACCGCCGCCTCCGCCAGCCTCCACTCCTCGCGCTCGGCGGGGGTCTCCCCCGTCCACTCCGGGGAGACGGGGGAGCGGGAGCGGGACCGGCGGTGGTGGCGGTCGTCCCGCTGGGGGGAGCCATCGGAGTCTGCCATCACTGTTATCCCGGTAGGCATACGTGGTGGCAGGTGCGCCCTTCCCACTACCTCCTGGTGCATCAGTGCTGTGCCGTGGGCAGTGCCGTGCGGTGCTCTGCGGGGGGGAGGGGGGGAGGGGGTGGGGGGCCGGCTGTGGCGTCAGCTCAGCACGGGCGGGGGCCGGCGGCCATCCATCGGCATTGGGAGGGGAGGCTCCCGGCGTCCGCGGCGCGGGACAGGATACACACCTTCCTGCAAACACAGGAGGTCACCGCTGTTACGGGGGTCCACCTAGTGCGGCTCCCCCCGGCACCACCTGACGACCCCCGGGGGCCCAGGGCCCTGAGCCCCCCCACAGATCAGGAGCTCTGGCGCCAGGGGGGGGCGGGGTACGGGTGCTGCCCCATAGAGGTGGGTGGGGGTGATCCCCAGGACCCGTTCTGGGTCCCTGCGGGTCGCGACGACGAGGAGGAGCAGGGGGGTGCCAGGGCACTCTTGCCAGAGGACCTGCCCCCTGTGGTGGGCACCTCTGGTTCTGGAGAGGGGGGGGGACAGGTCTCGGTGGGCCCAGCAGCGGGGCGCATGCGTCGCCGGCGGGAGGGTGGGGCACCAGGTGGGCTCCCTGGGGAACGCCTCGCACACGATGGCGTACGGGGGGATCGGCCTGGTGCCGTCGTACACCGGGTTAGTCGGCCGGGGGCGGGCGGGCGCCTCGTCCGCGCCTTCCACGAACACCGTGATTTCGCCCACCTCCAGGTCCTCGTCCGGTGGGTGCAGAAGGTGGAGCGCCGCATCCAGCTCGGACACTCCCTGTAACGGCAGCAGTGACAGCACTCAATTTATACATCAATGTGATCAGAATTTCAATGATTCTCAGATGTACATTAGTGCAGTAAATTTTTCTGCTTGTTGTCATGTTTTCCGTTCGCCGCCAGATGTCACCTGTGAGCGCGCGTCGAGTCGCATTAGTCTTTCGTGATTTCCCAATCGGATTTATTTAAATTATTTCGAATGATTTAAATGATTTCGCGTTGAGTCATTATGTGCGATGGATGCACGATGAGATTCTATGTCTGCTCCATTTTTGTAGACCGGGTTTTTCTGACTATTCATATTCCACCATGGAGTTCAATGGGCTCACAAGTGCTTCGCATATGTTGCTCCCAGAGGCTGGATATGGGTCTGAAGAGGGTCAGTTGGGTTCGGAGATATCAGGGGCACTGTCGGGCGTTACGACGCCTGGGGCATCAAGGCTACAGGCTTCGCAATTACAAGAAAGATCCGCCACTATGCAGCGGTTACATGGTAGCAGAGGAAATCATGACTGTGCTTCTGGAGTCTCCACGGACACCCTGAGATCATCGAACTTCAGCGGGGCTTTCACTCGTCCTGGGTCACTTCGTGTTCCCCCTGAGGTTACATTCGTGGCTTCCCCCCAGCAGACCGAGGATCAACCTTCAGAGTGCCCTTACTGTGGCCATAGACATTGGCCTGGAGTTCATACTTGTGCTGATTGTTGTATGAACCCTAACCTTAAACCCGGTCGAGAATCTCCCTCCTCAAGTGAAACTGGTTCCAGCTCCCACGCTCTACCTGATCTTGAAGACAGCAGCAGCGAAGAAGAGCCGTCTAATACTGGAATTAGTGAGGCTTCTGGTGAATACTGGGAAAGCCACTTCCAGGAAATCTGGAATCAGGGGTTCTTGCACCGCCAAAATTGGCTACTAGCGGAGGCAGGCTATCGAGGCCGTCTGAGGGACTGGTTCAGGGCGTTGTGCCAGTTCATCAGGGACAGTGGCCGCCTGCGATTCGACGCCACATTGCAGGAAAAAGAGGATTGGGAGGAGCTGATGGACCAGTTAGACCACCAGGCTGCCGTGATGGTTCAAATGGCCATCATTGCAGAGGAGAGACGCCAGAATGTGTATCAGCACGCTGGTCCGTCGGGCGCCTGGGGTCCGAACGACGAAGAGGTCGACGAAATGAGGTGTGATTCGACACATTCTCACCTCTCCAGGGAGCAATTGTCCAAGCTTCCCAACTCCAACTCCAGTGTTGATACTTGGGTTGATGAGGTAAGAAGCAAAGGAAAGGGTACTAGATGCCCGTCCTGTGGTGAGTGTGCCAAGGACTGCTCCTGTCGACGCCAGATTTTGTC
This sequence comes from Eutreptiella sp. 'Long Island Sound 2002', assembly GCA_964036045.1. Lineage (NCBI taxonomy): Eukaryota > Euglenozoa > Euglenophyceae > Eutreptiales > Eutreptiaceae > Eutreptiella > Eutreptiella sp. 'Long Island Sound 2002'. Next base: position 31,742,513 of record OZ038381.1, on the reverse strand, counting down.
GCTGGAAGACAGGGTGAAGGAGCTGAAGAAGGCTGCCAAGGAGAAAAAGCGGGATGATGACAGCAAGTGGAAGGAGATGGAGCAGAAGCTGGAAAAGTTGACCAATCTGGTACAAAATCTGAGCACTACTGAGCTCACTGGACCAGCGCCTACAATGGCAAGTCACCCAGCACCTACCTCCTCAGCTGCACCTGCATCCACGCCTTACGGCGTTCCACATTCTCCGGCACCCCCAGCTTTTACTGGTCCACTCCCAGCTTTTACTGGAAATTCTGGTATTCCGCCTACTGGATCTACAAGTCCTATTGGATTTAATCTGGGTACAGAAGGAGGAGAATCTTCGTCAGGAAGGTCTGTACTGTCTGTAAGTACTGTTGGTGATATTGATGGAAGAGCAAAGACCACCGTGAAAGAGAGATCAATGGCTTTGAAGAGGAAAGACAAAGAAAAGAAGGAAAACGAAGCCAAAATTAAGGAAAAACAGAAGAAATTGAAGGAGATGAGGCTTCATCAAGTACAGTCAACGCCGTTTGTACAGCCTACTGTGGATCAGGCGTTGCTGGCGGCCGCAACTGCTCAAGCACAGGCAATGGGAGGCGCCGCCGTCAACCCGGTTTTTGTCAATCCTGTTGGCACATGCACAGGTTTCAACCTGAACCACCTGCTCAATCCTTTGCACATGAGGCTGAGAGGTTCAGTAATGAAGCAGCCTAAGTTCTCAGGGCATCCAAATTATTGGGCTTCCTTCCAAAGACAATTCATGGTCTGGTTGCAGACGGAGAAACTCGACAAGGAACTCTGGATTCTCGGGTTGATGGACTGTTTGACTGGCAAACTTAGGGAAAGTACATATAATCTTTATGTGGAAAGGCAGAATCAAGGAGATCCCCTGACTTATGAAGAGCTGTGGCGAAGTCTCAAAAAGAAAGGCTCTCGACTCCCTGAGGATCATTACAGGAACCGTCTTGAGAACTTCAGGGCGATCAAGAAATTGTTTCTTGAAGAGATCCAAATAGCAAGGCAGGATTGGGAGTTTTTGGTGCAGGAGGCGGAGAACTCGGGAGAAGGCCTTTCTGAAGGCGAGATGAAGAAGATTCTCCTGAGCAAGCTCACGCCGGAGACCAAGCAGAAGATCAGGGACTCCCAGGCGGACCAAAAAGTCCTGGGTAACTGGGTTGAAGTCCGAGGATTGCCGGAGACTATGGGAAAAATGGCAGTTCGTGAGTTGCTACACTCTATCAGTGCTACGGGATTGAAAGACATCACCATTCGTGAGGGCAGATGGGAAGTTGGTTTCCATGATTCTGAACAGTCGGAGTTTTTCTGTAGCATGGTGGATGGAAAAGTGAAATATAAGGGGACAGCTTTGAAGGTGCGGCCGTGGATCTTCTCGTATGGAGTTGAGCAGATCTGGGACCAACTTGAAAAGTATGCATACTTAGAACGCCAGAAGTCACAGGATGCACAAGGCTTCGGAGGCAAGGTCAATGCCGTTGGTGAGAAGGGATGCTCCGTGTGCATTGCCCTTGGAAAGGAAGGTCGGGCGGCGACTCACACGACCGCAGATCACAGGTGGACGCCCTCAGATATCAAGACAATTCAGTCCAAAATGGATGGAAAGGGAAATTCTCCCAAAAATCCCCAGCAGGATGGAGCACGAGATGCTGACCAGCATGGAAGGGGAAAGGGTAAAGGGCAGTCCAAAGGAAAGAACAGAGATTGGACACCAAAAGATTACTCGCAGCAAGGCGGAGATCCAAGCGGCTCAGGATGGACCGATGCTGGTGGAAAATCTGGTGGAAAATCTGGCGAAAAGAGTGGAAAGGGACAAGGAAAGTCCGGGAATCAAGAGGATTCCAAGGTGAATGGCAACCCCCTGTATACGGAGACGCGGGCAAACAAGACCTTCGGCAGCAACAAGGATACTGGAGGTCGAGGCAAGGGCAGATCCAACGAATCCAACCCCAATTCCAACACCTCCAACAACAAAGGCCAAGGAGGTAAGAAAGGTGGTGGTGGAAAGTCGTTTGGTGGTCGTGGACGTGGAAAAGGAGTCAATGCCGTTGAAGCAGGAGAAGAATGGGTTGACGAAGGACAAGTACAGGACGTGCAGCCGAACGTCGAGGAAGAATGGCAATAGGGAAGCCAACTTGACCCAAATCCCAACATTGGTGTTGAGTGGCAGGAAACAAAGCCCATCAGGGTAGTTGGGGCGCTGGATGGACGCTGCTGGGATCGGCTGGCGCGTTCCTCCGGCCTTCTCTACCCTGCCTGGGTCCTCAGCGCTGTCCGGCGGGGCAAGCAGCGCCAGTTTGTCTGCTGGATCCAGGTCAGGACGACAGATGGTAAGGTTAAACTTGCCAAATGTCTGATTGACAATGGTTCAGAGGTCAATCTGGTGACGAGAGGCTTTCTGCAGGAGGACGAGGCAAAGATGTCCTCGACACCTGTCCAGCTGGAGGGAGTGAGCGAACATCGCCTTGAAGGTGGCGACAGAGAGGCAGAATTGGCGGTCAGATTGGTGAAACAATCTGTCTGGAGCGTGGAGGAGACGGTGACGGAGGTGTGGTTTTCTGGAAAATTCTATGAAGCCACCATAAAGTATGATTTATTCTTGGGTCAACCATGGCTTCACGCTCACGGTGTGTCGCCCATGGGACACAGGACATGTTTCCTCCAGGATCCGTCGACCAGCGACCCGTCCGACCTGTATTATCTGCACCCATACACCAAGAGTATACACCAATTCAAGGAGCGAAATAAGCTGCATATTCAGCGAGGTGGGCAGGAATGGACAGGGAATCAAGAAGAATTCGACGTAGGAAAGGTGGAATCATTGAACTGCAAGAAGTGGAAGTCAGTTTGCTATCCTGTAGTCGACAAATGGCGGGGCATTCTGGTGGATTACTTCGAAAAGAACCAAAATCTTCGTCCGCAAGTTGATGCCTTTGCAAACAACAGAAATAAAACATTTCCAAAGTTCTACGACGATGCCTGGAGTGAGGACTGGTCTGACCCTTTATGGATCAATCCGCCCTTTGACGTTTTTCCTCGTGTGGTGCAGAAGCTGAAGCAATCCGGCGCAAAGGCGATTTTAATTGTCCCCAACTGGCCAAAAGAATCTTGTTTCAAGGACATTATGGACATTTCAATCGACATTGTCGAGCTACCTCACAAGGGAGTGAAGCTGTATTGCGAAGACAATGGCAAGCCTTTGCCACAGCGTTCGTGGAGCACGTTGGCGTGCTTAGTTGACGGGAATCTGGGAGATTATTGGCGAGATGACAGTGAAATGGGAACAGAAGAGGTCATTTCAAATTCCTCAAGAATCGACGAAATTCAGGTGGATCGAGACGATCGAGAGCGGAATCCCAACATATCGTCACGGAAGGAGGGAAGGACAAGCAGCGTCCCTCAAGAGAATGCCTCCACCCATTCCAATTCGTTTCCATCAGACAAGAATCAAGCCAAAAGTGTCAAGATTTCAAGCAAGAATGACGACAAATTTCCAAGATTTTCACCTGAATTGACAGGAATGCAGCTCAACTCGTCCGACCATCCCTTCAAGACATTCGTGGACCCCCTTAATTGGTGGGATCCCACGGAGGAGCGAGCTCAGGTGAGCTTCATCCGCCAACAATGTGACGAAGAAGTTTGGAATGAAGTGGCCAAGAATATGAGACCAGGACCAACAATTCGCAAATTGGTGGACATAATGTCGGTGATTAAATGTGGGAATCAGGTGGACGGAGACAAGATATCTGCAAGAAGGGACGCAGTGTTCGAAGATTATAAAGATGACGTGCTGAGTGGGAAGGTGTGGTAAAACCCCCCAATTCGATGTGAAAATGGGGAAGCCAAGATTGAGATAATCCAAGGCTCAAAGGTGCACGAACAACGTCCATTCTACCTTCACGGCACCAAAGCAGATGCCCTGCGAAAGATTTTTGAGCGCAACCTCTATGAGTTCGGTTGGTTGGATGGCTGCATGAGTTCTGAGTGGTGTTCAGCACCATTTACTGTGCCAAAACCCCCGGCTGCTGACCAATCCAGTATAGATGCTTGGCGTCTAGTGGTGGATTACAGAGCTCTGAATGCCGCCACGGTACCTGACGCGCATCCCCTTCCTTTAATCGAGAAGGAGATCGCCGCGAGAGCCAAAGGTAAGCTCTCCACCGTGCTGGAATTGCGCCATGGCTTTCACCAAATGCCACTTCGAAAGGAGGATAGGCATTTGACGGCAATGTGCACGCCCTGTGGCACTGTCCAGTGGACTGTACTGCCGATGGGTCTGAAGAATGCGCCGTCGATGTTCCAGAAGATGATGGAGACTATTTTCTTTCAAAAGCACAAGTCTCTGGATTTACAAGAATTCTGCAGCATCTACATTGACGACCTTCTGATTGCCACGCCGTTGGGAAAAAACTTTGATGAGTGCCTGAAGTTGCACGAAGAACAAGTCCGCAAAGTTCTCGAAGTCCTTCGACAAGAGAAGCTCGTGTGTGGACCCAAGAAGGGCAAAATGTTCCTCCAGAGCGTGGAATTTTGTGGCTCTGTCTTGGAAGATGGGACAAGAAGACCGGCCCCGGGGAATATGGCTGCCCTGCAGCTATGGAAAAGGCCTAAAACCATCACGCAGCTTCGTGCCTTTTTAGGCTGCTGCAATTCTTACCACGGGTTCCTTCCCCTCTACGCCAAGTTCTCTGGTCCATTGACAGAGTTACTCAAGGTTGGCAAAATAGAAGGAAAGAAGGGCTCTCAAGTCAAGCTCAAGTGGACGCCAGAATGTGAAGAGGCCTTTACTGGTCTCAAGGAAGCACTGGCAAATGTGGTTACATTAAAGACTCCGTGGTTGGATGGAAGACCTTTTTATATTCGTAAAGACGCCAGTCGTTACGCCATTGGTGCTACGATCGAACAAGTCGATGACAAAGGTCACCATCATCCTCTGGCTTTCTGGTCTCGCAAGCTTACAACAAGACAGCAAAATTGGAGTCCAAGGGAACAAGAAGCCTACGCAATCCTTTGTGCCTTACGGCGTTATGAAGGTTGGATCTTGGGCCATCGCGTTGAGGTACTGACTGACCACAAGTCACTGGAGAGCTGGAGGACAGAACATGTGGATACCCCTGATGGACCAGCTGGGAGGAGAGGCCCTTGGCATGAAACTCTCAGCAGATTTGACCTCCATGTGACTTACATTCCAGGGCGCTACAATACAGTGGCAGACGCCCTGAGTCGCTGGGCCTACCCAGCCTCAGAGGCTTACTCTGAAGTGAGTTTTCATGGGACAGCGACGGATAAAGCCGAAGTGATCGAGTTTGATAAGGAGGAACAAGCACTGATCAAGAAACATTGTCTCCAATGTTCGATTAAGAATCGGATGAAAGTTGAATTGGTCAGATGCAAGGAGATTACCAAGGAAGATCAGACTGAAAGGGTTAACTCTGACTCTGAGTCTTCGCTGCCACTCCTTAATGTGTTTCCAGTGACAAGATCCAAGGCGAAATCCACGCTCCCTCCACAACAAAAGGACAAGGAAACTCCGTTCCTCTATGTGGATTGGACAAAGATGTACAAGGAGGACAGGTTCTTTGGGTCTGTATACCACAAGTTGAAAGGGGACAAGCCTTACGACTCTGAAGAGACGTCTGATTTCAAGATCCAAGACGACAAGTTATTTTGGCAAGGACAGATTTGTGTTCCTGATTGTCTAATTGACCAATATGTCAAACATTGGCATCGAAATGAGACATCCCACGGACACTCCCGTGTTCTGGAGCAGGAGCTACGACACAGAGTGTACACACGGGACCTCAAGAGTGCCTGTGAGCGAGTTGCCAAAGGATGCAAGCAATGTCGGACGAACATCCCCAAGAATCGAAAGGCAGAAGGATTATTGAAGGGACTGCCAATTCCCGAGAGGTTGTTCGACAAGGTGACGGCGGATGTCTTCGAGTTGGGACAAATCCAAGAGGAATGTCTCTACACGAGGAAGCCAATCCATGGGGTTTTGTTAATTCAAGACCGCCACAGTGGCTACATCCAGGTCCTCCCTTGCAACACGAAGCATCTCAGCTCTGAAATGGCTGCCAAGTGGACTGCAAGTCAGTGGATGAGTAACTTGGATGTTCCCAGTGAAATTCTGACGGACAGTGGGAAGGAGTTCATTGGGACTTGGTGGGAGAACATGTGTGCTCTATTGGGAGTTCATCATCTTCATGCCCGAGTCTACGACCATCGAGCCCTCCCTGCTGAACGCGCTGGAAGAATTCTTATCAACATTCTGAGAAAATTCCTGGCGACTGAAAAAGACTACAATTGGTTGGAGACAGTTTACTGTGTCTTGAGGAGATACCATCGAACCAAGAACTACACTGGATTAAGTCCGAATGAGCTTGTTTTTGGTCGTGAGAAGATGGGTCCAGGACCAGTGATGTATCATCCAAGGCAGTGCTACGACGCCTCACAATCGTTTGAGAGGATCAAGGATTTAGAGTCCAAGTGGATCCAAGCCAAAGTGGAGAGTCAAGCAGATTGGTTGAAATTCAAAAATCAGTCGAGAACACAAGGAAAACCCTTCGAGAAAGGCCAGCAAGTTTGGCTTCGTAAGTCAGACGAGACCCTGAAGGACGACAAAAGTTGTTACCTTTGTGGGAAGGCCCATTCCAAGTCAGTGGTCAACTAAGTGAGACTACATTCAACATTGAAGTTGAACCGGGGAGACATCAAGAAGTACATCGGGACCGTTTGAAGGCCGAGGTACCCTGCCCCAAAGGAAAGTTCAAGCCGCTCTATTGGACTTCAAAATACCTGAGCGACAGGAAGATAGTCACCAGCAGTTTCAAGTTGGAGAAGATCCTTGATTACAAAAAAAATGCTCGAAACAAGTGGTACTTTCTGTGCAGATGGAAAGGATTCGGTCCAGAAGAAGACAAATGGGAGCCAGCTTCAAGCTTTATCCATGGGTATACGGACACTATCATCAAGTTCCTGAAGAAGCACCCTGAGAATGACCGTGAGCTCTCGCTGATCAAGGATTGTGTCACCAAGGAAGACTTACAAAGACAAGAAGAAGCTCCAATCGTGGCAGAATCCATTCGAGACAAGATCTGATCAGAATTTAAATCGCCGAAACTCTCCAAAAGGTTTACGGTCTACATATACCCTAGGCATTGAGACAAAACAGTCCTGGCGCATCGTCTATGTGGTTCGATGAACAGATGATGGGACATACTGGGATCATCCTGGTCATCATGTCCATCATTCTCATCATGGTCATCATGTGAATCATGTGCTTCATCGTAGATGATTCCCATCGGAAGTTCCGAAAGGCCTTTATCCTCAACCACGACGACACTCTCGTGTTTTGCTGTCGACTGTGCCCCTCTACTCGCCTTGGAAAGGACTCGTTCGAGTTCGTTTTCATTTCAGAGATTCTGGCACATGACTAAGTCTGTTGCAGTTCATGTGTTTGACGGATCTGCTGAGAATGTTCTTTCAATCAGCTCTTACATTGAGACTGTTGGTTTGTTTTCCAATCGACCGCTGTCAAAGGGCTTACAAGGACCAAGCGACGACGGTGGTGTTCTGACTTGTGTCGACTCGCTGTTCATCTGTGGATTGTGTTGGACTCCCCCTCAGAATCAGCTCACATTTGGCACATTCCTGGTACCAAGCATTGGATGCTTATACATTCACGGACTACAATGAGTCAGTTACCCTTGGTGACTCGTACTGGATTCAACATGAAGCCCTGGAGACGATACTGACAGTGTGGTGTACACTCACTGGGTTTTCTTGGCTATCATTACTTTTACATGATTGGATTTCCATCATGGGATTCATCATCATCATGAGGATTTGACCTGGATTGGCTATGAATGAGAACTGGATTTCCCTTCAGCACAACACACAGTATCTATCGACAATGAATTGGACCTATATTGGCTTGCTGCAGACTTCGCCGTCTTCAATCCGTGTGCGATTCACTGATTTTGGTCTCAATTCAGTCACATTTTGTACCATAATCTGGCATCCGGTCTCATGACTGCAAATGACACCGACCAGTTTCACATATCTTGGACTCCATGAAGGGATACCCTATTTTTTGGACGCTCGACAACATGGCGACACTCGTTTTCTGTTTTCCGGCAGTGGGATGTCAGATCCTGATTTCATCATGGATCATGGATCTTGATCATGCATGTACATTCTTCACTCAGACTTTCAATTTTCGAGTTTTCGAGCTTGCACGAAGCTGCTTCTGTGTGCCCTAAGGTACCTATGCGTTTCATTCAAGTCGATGGCCATCGCGAAACACAGATCTCAGCACAATTTTTGCTCAATGCCCGGGTATGTGGCCCGCGCCTGGTTGAGGTACGGGGCCGCGTCCCCGGGGTAGCGCGTCCTGAGGGCGTGCAGCAGGGCTGGGGCGCTGCTGCGGAGGGACATGTCGGACCCCGCTCCCGTCAGCCGCAGGGTATCCCCCATTGACAGGGGCCGGCCCGACCAGTTGGACTCGTGCCACTCCATCCAGTGCCCGTAGAGGGCCGCCTCCGGGCTGATGAGCCCCGGCTGGATGGCGTTCACGATCCGGTGCATCGCCGGGAGCAGCGTAGGGGCCCCTGCTCCGTTCAGGGCGCGGACGGCCGGGAGGGCGGTCTCGTTGAGGAAAGCCCTCGCACTGCCCGTCGGGTCATGCCGTGCGGCAGCGTGCGCCTCGTGCGCCTCCGCCACCGTGTCCGCCACCAGGCCCCGGACGGTCGCCTCCTGCGCTTTGCAGCGGGCCCTGGCGTGTCCCGGCCCATCCCCCCGTCAGCATGGCATGGTACTGCGGGCTCTGCAAAGGGCGGTGGTGGGTGGGGGTCAGGGCGCGAACACGTGCGACAGGTGCGCAACGGATGTGGGGTCCCGCAGGTGCACGTGGATCCACAGAAGGGCAGCGCCCACGGGGCCCGCGCGTTCGTGTGAGGGGGCGCGTGCCCCCTCGTTGCGCCGGTGCAGGGCCTCTTCCTCTGTGCGCCTGCGCGGGCCTGCGGGAGGTTCGGGCCAGGGGCACGCGGCCACCTGGGTGCACCGCGCGCGCCTGTTGGCGCCTGTCGACGCTGCGGAGGACACCGTGTCACATTCCCCGCAGAGCCGGCAGGTGTGTGGGAGGTGGGAGTGCGGCGACCAAGGGTCGAGATGGCGGAGCCAGAGGTCGTCCCACCTCTGTTGGAGGGGGTCCGGGATCTCCAGCAGGCGGGCGCGGACGCGGCGCCGGTAGTCCCTGCCGAGCGTCTTCCGCTGGACCTCCCGCCACATGTCGTCGGGGAGAATTCCATGGTCTTGGAAGGCGGCGATGAGGTCGTCCCACGCCGGGCGGGGGTGCCCCTGGGGAGGGGTTGGCATGTACACGTGGCGCCCGGTGAGGTGGGGCGTCAGCGCATCCCATTGGCACCCGTTCGCGGCGTCCCGTGGAGGACGGCCAGTAGGGTGCCGTCCGCAACTGCCTCCCATCCAACTCGCAGCCCTTCGCAGCCGTCAAGCTCCTGGCGCAGCCCGGCTGCAATGTCGGTGGGGAGCATGAGGAGCAAGGGCCCCTGGGTGTCGCCCAGCCGGGACAGGGCGTTGTCGTATACCGGGCCCCCAGCTTTGAAGTGCGCCACGGCGAGCTGGGCGGCCCCGTCCTCTGGGGGGTGCCATCGGACGGTGGCCGCGGCGTGTCCCCATTTGCGTATCTCCGTAGCCCGGAGTACGTTGGCGGCGTGAAGGACGATGCGGGGGGGGACGGGTGTCCTGACGAGTGAGGACACGTCCCCAGTCCATCCTGTTTGCGGCCCCGGGGCCGCTTGCAGCCATTCCCCCGTCACCGCGTCCCACGGATGGTCAGGTCCCGACCCGCGGATCACGGTGGGTCTCCGCCGGGTGTCCGGCCCCCATCCCTCGAGCAGGATGGCGGCGTATCGTTGCGCAGGGGTCTCCGGGGCGCGCGTGGCGGCGCACCACCGGCTCCACTCGCGCGCCCACTCCTCACCCACTATGCGTGCCTCCCACACAATCATGGAGCCGCGCCTGATGATCCACGGTGGGAACGGGGCGTCTTGTAGGTGCTTCGAGAACCCCCCAGGCAGGTCCTGGTACGGCTGGGAGCCCTCTTGTGGCGGGCACTCGAGAGTGCCATTCAACACACGGAGGGAGGCTACGAAGTCCTTGTCAGGGCGCGGGGGAGGGGGGGGGTGGTCGCCCTCCGCCGCGGTGAGCCATCGGTGCGCCCGGGCCGCCGCGCTTAGGGGCTCGCGGAGGAGTTGCTCCAGCCGGTGGTTGCGAAGCTCCCACGCGAAGTCCCCCAGCCGGAGCATGTGGTGGAGGAAATCATCCACAGAGGTCCCTTCTGGCGAGTCGTAGCGGGCTATGGCGCGGAGCTACGCTTCCGCGTCCTCGGGCACCAGTCGGGAGCAGAAGACTTCCGTCCATGTGGCGCCTGCGGAGCGCCACGAGGCCACCCACAGGGCTTTGTCCCCGGCTGGGAGGTGGCGGGCCGCCTCGTGTACCGCCTGGCGGTAGTGGGGCAAGAGGAGCCGTGAGTGGGCGCACCCCACGTGCATGTGCACCGGGGTCTCTTCCGGGCCGCCGCATAGGGGGCACGGTTGTGGGAGGACGGCGACGCCGGAGAGCCGCTCCTTACGGACGCGGAGCCTGCGCTGCACCGGCGTGTGGCCGTCTCGGGCCCGCAGCGCCCGGCGGTTGGTGGCCGTCGTGGTGAGGTCCTGGGCGTGGACATAGGCTGTTGCGTGGGATGCGCCTAAAGGTGTGTGTCCTCGGTGCGTCAGCGCATGGTCCGTCTGCGCCCGCTGCGCGACCTCGCCGAGCGCCTGCATCCTGGGGGCCGTAGATCGAGGTGGCCGTCACGGCCGGCGACAATGAGTTGGGCGTGGCTAGGGTCCGGGGGCGTGTTCTGCAGGACGGTGTCCTGGGACGCCGCCCAGTCCGCCTTGTGCAGTAGGGCGTCACTGTGGTGCGAGGTGGCTTGGACGTACCAGAACGGGTGCCCGGCGTGTCGCACTCGCGCGCACAGGCCGTCCCGGAGCCAGCCAAGGGGCATCTGGTTGACTACCTTCGCCGCGCCCGCGGGGACCTCCGTGGTCCGCTCGCGATCTGCGTGTCGCAAGAGGTGGAGGATGACTTCGGCGTCCACCGTGTGGACCCATGGTCGATGGGCACCGTATTGTAGGGGGAGGGAGGCGGCCACCCCCTCCCCGTCGGGCACCGTGCCCGGGATGGCCACCGCCCACGTGCGGGTGAGGTCGGCGGCGAGAGCGACGCTGGTGGCGTGTTTGCAGGGTCCGCCCCCGGACGCGTCGGAAGAGGTGTGGTCCCAGGCCTCCGGGATCCAGTAGTACCCGGTGGGGCTGAGCCATGCCGCGTTGAGGTCGGCGGAGTGCCACCGGACGTCGGGGTGGCTGGGGGTCAGTTGGTCCACGCTCAGCGCCCTGGTGTCGCCGGGGCTGATTGCCGGGTGGTCGTGCAGCCGGTTTTCTGCTCCGGCGATCGTGCTTGCCCAGGACCGAAGTGCCGTCACATGTTCCTTGAGCCACGCCGAGCCTCCGCGCTGGTGCACCACCAGGTGTTCGTGTCCTCCGGCAGGTCCTCCAGCGCGTGGACTGCCATGTGTGGGTCGTGCGGCACCCCCGTAGCTACCAGCAGGGCGGTGCCACGGGGGAGTCCACGGGGTTTGGGCTGGCCTGCCCCCACCTGCACTATTACCCACTCGGCCTGGAGCTGCGCTTGCCCCGCCGCTTGGGTGCATTGGTCGTCCGTGGTCACCAACCACAGCGGCGTCGGCACGTTGGGGCGGGGGCACAGGGGCTCGGGCCATGCCACATCCGCGTTAGGCTCTCAGTGCTCGCTTTCCGCGAGTACGTCGTGGAGGATGTACATGAGGGCTGCCGGCGGGTGGTACGCCGCCCCGCGCGTGGGGGGGGATAGGCCGCCCCGGCGGCGGTAACCCCCGACGTGGAGGTGCAGGCCGTCCGGGGTCACCCGTAGGCCGGTGTGGGCGTCCTGCTTAGCCCTCGTGGGGTGGACGAGTCTCAGGCGGGGGTACCGCGTGCCAGTGGTGTGGAAGAGGTGGACCAAGGCGTCGCGCCACCCGGGCTGGTTGCTGGGCTCCTGCTCGCGGCGGCAATAGTGGAGGTGTTCATCGGCGCATTGGTTGAGGCATTCCGGCACCGCCGTCGTCCACAGGTCGTCGTTGTCGGGGAAGGGGTGGTGTGGCCCGTGGTGCCCATGCCACGGCGTTGTGTGCGGCACCGTCAGGCGGCACGTGTCGCGGTGTCGCACCTCCGCGGTGCGCAGCGTGACGATGTTGCCCGGCGGGGACTGTAGTTGGACATGGGCCGCCCAGGGGCACGCGATAAGGTTGTACAGCCCCACTCCCAGGGCGGCCAGGGCCCGGGGTATGCGGTGGACCCAGTCACCCCCCGCTAGAGTTGCCAACTCTGGGACGGGGTAGTGCACCTCGGGACATATTCTGTGCGCGCCGGCTATTTCCCAGAACATCTTGGTGACGTCGGCGCGCACGGAGGTTGAGCGGTGGTGGACGAGTGTACCCCAGAGGGCCAGCGCTGCCTGCTCGCACCGCGTTGGCACCCGTGTGAGCCCCAGGGTCCGGTCATCCTGCAGGCTGTCCCGCGAGGCGTCGAAGGCGTACCGCGCCCTGTCCTTCGCGACCTGGACAGTAATGTGGTCCAGATGGCGTGCATTGTCGGAGTCGTCGGCGATGAAAGGGGCGACGTACTGTGTCACCCCCCCAAGGATCGCCAGGATGACCTCCTGCACCACTTTTGGTGGCGCGAGGGTGTTGAGGCACCAGTGGTGCACCGCCGCCAGGCGTAGCCGGTGCTTGCGCTGCAGGGAGAACTCCCCGTCCGGCTGCAGCTAGAGTCTGAGGTAGGGGACGGAGTCTGCCGCTGGTACCCAGTGCCATGGGTTTTCCAGTTCGGGACAGAGGCGCAGGTGCAGGCCCGGGACCCCCTCCGTGGTGGCCAGGGCGCACTTGCGGGGGTTGTGCTCCATGCCCATCATCCCCAGGTACGCGGCCACCGCCTCCACGCCCTCGACGAAGTGCTGCAGCGTGTGGGCCACTACCAGCAGGTCGTCGATGTAGGCCTGGATGAGGCCTTGCTCGGCTCCTCCCGGCGGGCGCAGGCGGTGCCCCTGCGCCCTGAGCAGGGGCTTCAGGAGAAGCGCGTACAGCAGGGGGCTCTCGGAGTTGCCCTGCCAGACGCCGCGCAGCATGTGGACGGGCTGCGTTAGCCCGTGTGCGGTGACAATGCGCTGCCTAGCGCACGTGTGGAGGAAGAGCAGGAGGTCGATGACCTCCGGCGGCACAGAGAGGTGGTGCAGTATGAGGTGGAGGGCGCCGTGCGGGGCGGTGTCGAGGGCCTTGCGGGAGTCGAAGGAGAAAACGTAGTTGGGCCTTCCCCTCTGGAGCTGCCGCTGCGCCATGAACAGTGGGGGGCCTGTGTTGGAGCCAGGAAGGGCCCCTTGCTGCCAGTTGCTGACCACTCCGTGCCGTGTGAGCACTTCCGTGATGCGCTGGGTGAGGGGGCCTGTGAGCAGCTTCATGTCCAGCTGGCCCAGGGCTGTGGGCCTGTAGTCGTCCAGTCTGGCAGAGCCCTGTACCTTGGGGCTGAGCCAGATGTGCACATCCCTCCAGTGCATCGGCGGGGGGGCGCCGCGGAGGATGGCCTGGTAGGAGTGGACCAGGAGCCACTGGACGGGTGCCGGGAAGGCCTTGATGAAACGGGCCTCCACGTGGTTGGGACCTGGGGCCTTGCCATCGGCCTTGTCCAGGGCGGACTGCAGGTCCTGCATGGAGTACTGCTGGACCTGTGTCCAGGCCCCGTCAGGGACCCGGGGGACATGGCGGTCGAGGACTGCCTGGAAGCCTGGGAGGTCCACCGGGCGTTTGTCATACAGTTCCCGCCAGAAGGCGCGAACTGCGAACATCACATCGTGGGCCTCCGTGAGGAGCGTTTGGGTGTTGGGGACCCGCACGTTCCAGAGGCCTGACGGGCCCGGGGCCTCTACCTCTATGGCTCCCCGCACGGCTTTCCATGGCTGGGCGATGTCGGGGGCGTGGTGGCGCCAGAAGTCCTTGATGGCGCGCTTGCGGTCTGCCGCCAGGGATGCGCGGAGTTGGCAAATGTCCTCCTCGAGGGCGGCCGCTTGCCTCTCCAGCTCCTCCTGTAGCTGGCCCTGTGTGGTCGGGCGGAACCCGGGCGACGCATCCCGCAGCTCCTCCGCGAGCCGGAGCCCCATGAGACCCACTGGGGGGGGTATTTTCTTCGAACCAACTTCAGTCTTCGAACGAAGATTCGAATCTTCGAACGAAGATTCGAATTCGAAGATTGTATTTGTTTTAATCGCAATTCAATTAAATCCAATCGAATCCAAGCTTCTGGGGAGAATTGCCGCAAAAGCGCAGCGACCGCAGTGCGCGCACCAGATTGACAGGCGATTGACGCAGATTTGTGCCAGAAAGACGCAGATTTGTGCCAGAAAGACGCAGATTTGTGCCAGAAAGAAGGGTTTTTGGTTTTTTCAACTGATTTGTTGTATTTTTAAGGGTGTCACTGTTTGACCAATGGTGCAACTTGGAATTACGCTCAAAAACGCGGTAGGCACGACGAATGCTTATAGCCAGGACGTTGAGGACGCGCTTGTGCAATTTTTCGCCTCATCCGGCCTGGGACGCCAGCTTTTACACTCAATCTACACACGAGTCAACCCAGGCGCTGACAAGCAGAGATTGAATCAACTTCTACGGTGGCACAGCGATGCTCAATGCTCGCCTGAAGAGACAGTCGCTTTGCTTCTCGATTTGGGAATCCCTAGACGCCGCCTTCGGGTTCTATCGCGCTTTATTTCCAAGCCTGCGGACGTATGGTACAAACATACTGGCCTAAGGTTTGGGAAACCAATGCCAGGCCGCCGGAGAGTCAACTTGGCTTGGAAAAGGATGAAGGAGCCCCTGCACCTTGTTGGCCACATCGACAAGAAGACTGGCATCCGCAATGTCTCCTGGCCGTTTGATCACTGGATCAACTACGTTTTCACACAGCCTTGCCTCTATGAAACTGTACAGCCCAGCAAAGATGGGTTGGTTTTCATTGTGAGTGGCGATGGTTATCCTGTAGCGGGTGTAAGCTGGACTCAGCTTACCATTCGCATCCGAAATCATGAGCATCTAGCCCGCAATGCAGCACACATTTGGGTTTTAGAGCTGGCATACTGTGGTGACTCCAATCTGAAGGATTTGCGCCGGGTCTGGAAAAAGAGTCTGAGGGTGTGTTCTTTCTTCGAATATTGCCTTCGTTCGAACCTTCGACCGTTCGAACAAAGCTTTTCTTTCGAACGAACGTGTTTTTCGAACAAAATTTTGATTGCGCTTTGCACGCTGCTAGGTCCTGCAGCGGATCATAACTACGCGATCCGTCGTCGTGAAGGGCGCACGCTGTGCGGCAAGTGTTATGCTGGGCGGAGATTTACCGTTTTTGAAGAAGTTTTTGGGACTTACTGAGCATTAGTATATACCGTCAGTTCACAACTTGGGCCTGTGGAACCCTCTCAAGAGGCGGTACGTAGGCTGTCACCGGCGCGGAACGCGCACCGGTGATGCGTCCCGACTTGGCAAGACCCCTGTCTGCAAGAGAGCTCGTGGCTGCGCTTCGAAACCTTTGCTTCAAGTACCACGACACCATGCCATTATTTGTGTTCTTCATATGCTTATGCGAATTGGTGCTTTGCTCGGGGAATACTGGGAAAGGCTATGCTTGTCCGCCAGCAGGGAAGCACGCAACGCTATCAATAACATGCTGAAGATTGCTCTGTGTGGTTGGCAGCTAGGTGGAACTTGTAGACCTGATGGACAAGAAACGAAGCGTTTGTTTTTTATATGGGATGGTATTGCTCATGTTTTGGGGTTGGCCGACAGGCACTTGGGTAACCAGGCTGTCATGAGGTTGCGGGACGTGATGCAACGGCTCTATCGCACCTATCAGCGCATCGACATTGACCTCCCAGCGGACTGTCGGCAGGCGGCCTGGGAATTTCGCGCACACTGTTTGCCCGATACCCGTTCTCATTATCTGATAATCTTGGAGTTCGATGTGCCCAGAATCCTAGAGGCGATAGCACCTTAGGGGCTTGGGATGTACTGCCAGGACTTGGCTGAAACCACGAATGCCAAGCTAAAGGATTTCTACTTGCGGTTCACAAACAGAGGGGGCAGCACCACAGATTACTACCAGCTCTCTGCTCTACTACAAACCATGGAGCATGCCTTCTTGTACACGCACTCCCATATTGTAGCTCACGGTACAACGCGCCCGATCTCCTGCCCAAACGCTGCATTGTTCGAATCTTTAATAGACGATGCCGCTCAATGGTGCTGACTAAGGAAGACAAGGCCGATGTCGCAAGACTGGTGGCGGTATGTGTTATTCTCCAAGCCCTGCAGGCATGCGTTGTAGTCCTTCGAATTTAGTCTTTGTTCGAGTCTTCGAATCTTCAAACGAACTCTCGTTCGAAGATCTTTCTTCGTTCGAATATTCGAATCTTCGTTCGAAGATATTTTTCGAATCTTTCGCGCTGTGCTCAGGAGTTGCTCCAGGCGCACCCAACTTCTGCCCCAGCGTCACAGACATCGCCAGGAACACCTTCCCAGAGTGGTACACAACTGGCTCAGCACCCAGCGCCGCAGCGTTCAGCGGACTTGGAGCCGTCACCATCCCCTTCTCGCCGTTTGGATGACCCGCTAGATTTTGGATCCCAGGATTCAGAAGAATATGATCCGGATTACGTGATGGTGAACGAAGTGTTCAATGTCAGCGCCGAGTTGGACACTTGCCGCCAGGTAATCGTTGAATCCGGAGTCACCCGCCCCTACCTTGACCTCATTCTAGGGAAATCCGTACCCAATCCGCATACGCCCATTTTCGGGGACCCGAAGTACGCTTGGCTTACGCCACTGTCAACCTATGGGCGCTGTTCCGGAAATTGTTTATCAGCCGATTGCAAAGATGTGGCTGTGGAGAGGGACTTGCCTTGTGCACTGGTCGCTCGCGCCTTCCCCTTCGCAGTCCCGAACAAAAGAGGCACCCCAACCCCGATAATACGTCTGCTTGCGCTTGTTTGGCACGCCTACGGCGCAGTGGAGAGCTGGCGTGAAGACCGTACCGTGATGCTCAGATTCCCCTCCTCAGAGCCCCCAGGGCCGGGCAAATGTACATCAACGGGCCGCTTGAAAGGCGTCAAGGTCACCGCTCAGGCGCGGGGTGGTGGTGAGGCAGCCCAGTCGGACGAAGGAGCGCAGCATGCCGAGGGGGTACAACAAGTGCAAAGCACAACACCGGCGAAATGGCAGACGGTGCTCCAGGCAGCAGTCGCAGCAGGAGTGCAGCATGGCTACATGGGAGGGGACATTCCTGAATGGGAGGTACCGCATTTACCTTGTAGCTGGGCGCTTTTGACCATGCATGCGTCCTGTACGTTATTCTTCGAAAACCATTCTTCATTCGAAGAAAAAAACGTTCGTTCGAACATTCGAATCTTCGAACGAAGATTGTATTCGAAGTCTTTTACCGCTCCACTGCCCACAGGTTGCAGCAACGCAAACCAGCGCCGTTGGCGTCAGGTGGAAGCTTCAGCTACCAAGTCGTGGAATTGAGACGACCGTGACTGCGGGCAGCCTGCTCAACGACCTCCTAACGAAGCCTGCGAGAGCACTGACGGTCCTCGGAGCACTCCAAAACCATGAAGAAGGTCGCAGAAAGCTGAAGTCGATGCCAACGTGGGTCAACCTGAGCCAGGGTGGTTCCACGTTGCATTCTCCTGAGGCAACCGAAAAAAAAGCGTCGACGACCAGTGCTGGTGTGCGGGGCAGAGTCCACAACCCGTTGTGTCCGGACGACGGGCAAAGTACCTTGCCGAGATTCTCTCGTCTTACAAGAAGACAAAGAAGCCGAATAAGAGACCACGACCGAAGCCAGCGGCTAAGGAACCTCAGAAGAAAAAGGCAAGGCTGCTGCCGGGTGAGAGTTCGGAGAGTGAGGAGTTCGAAGAGACTGAAGAAGATGAGGAGGAGGAGCCGCCTTCCGGAGATGAGGAGGAGGAGCCACCTGCCGGAGATGATGACGATGAAGACGAAGGTCAGGAGACACAGATTCCAGACCGAGGGGCACTGCCGTGGGCATGGCTTCCCCTCCAACAAGAGGACCAGTAGGGAGCGTGGAGAGGAGTGCCGATTTCGAAGTGGCACCCCTGGCGAACGGAGATACCCAGAGAAATCCTGCAGCAGAAGACCAAACTGGGGCGTGCCGGTACAATTCATTGGGTCCCTGCAGACTACGACTCTGCCATGTGGCATTCTGTGGGGGAGTATTGTGTTGCGGCCCGAAGCTACGCAACGGAGGAGGAGTGCAAAAACGCGGCGGCAGTGGCGTCCGCAACCGGTGGCGTGCCAGCTCCAAGTGCCAGGAAGAAGAAAGTGAAGGCAAAGAGGCCAAAGAAGAAGAGGAAGACGCCAACGTAGAGTGGTGGCAAGCCGGAAGAAGAAGATGCCGGAGAGGGAGACAAAGAGGATACGGAAAAGAAAGACGAGGTTGCAGTACAAGCGTCAGGCAGTGAGTCGTGAGCCAGGACTGAGAAAGCTACATTGGACAGGGACACTGGTGGTTGTGCGGTTCTGTTGTTGCCCGTATGTGCATTTGTAAACGCCGCGTCGTTTTCTCCGAAAAATATATTCGTTCGAACATTCGAAGGTTCGTTCGAAGAAAAGTCCACCACATTTCGAAAACACATTTTCAGGGCATTTAGGTGGTTGCAGGCTGAATCCAAAGAACCAAACCCTCACGGATACCTGTGTTGAGCATTTAATCACAATGTTTGCAGCAAAACGGCCACCCCAAAGGCGTTCGAACAGTTCAAAAATTTTCTTCGTTCGAAGAAATAATCTTCGTTCGAAGTTTTCGTTCGAAGAAAATACCCCCAGCGGTGGGTCTCATGGGGCGCGGCCTCGGACCGGATGCCATGCCGTGCCGCGTCCGCCTGGTACGCCGCTGGCGCCCACACTGCCAGGGTGTCATAGCGGAGGACCGCCGCCTGGAGCCGCTTTCCGCTCTCCGGGGGGTCCCCCTCCGCCGGGTCCGTCCCTGCCGGGGACGTCTGCCGGCGTCCCACCACACCCGCAAGGGCGTCATGCGCCGCGTGGAGGTGTTCGAACACCTTGTCCACCGCGGCCGCGGGCATGGACCCGTAGGCGTGCTGCACTGCGGGACCCAGCCAGGGCGCCAGGGAGGGTTCATCCTGCGCGGCGGTGACCGCCGCCCACAGGCAGTGTTGGACGGGCGCGGCATAGGCGTCGTATGGGAGGAGGCGGCCCTCCGTGTGGCTGTAGGGGGTGGGCACCGCCGCGCGCCCCGCTGCGCTGAGGAGGCCCGGCAGGGCCGGGCGGACCGGGAGGTGGTCTGAGCTGATCACCTGGGGGTGTGCCATGCCGCGAGCCCAGACGCTTTCCTGCAGGGACCACGGCAGGAGGGGCTCGTTGACCAGGAAGGTGTCCACCCTGTGCCGGGACGGGTGGAGCGTGGGGGTCATGTCCTCCTCGCCACCTGCCGTGGCCCTCCGGAAACCGCAGGCCTTCCAGCCCGCGCGGAAGTGCTCCGTGGCCAGGTTGGTGGTGGCATCCATGTAGATGTTGGTGTCGCCGGCAATGACCACCGGGTGTCTCCCACCGAGGCTGCGTGCCGTGGCATACATTTGTATGTCGGCCCAGAACGCCGCCCGTCCCGCCCGCGGGGAGCAGCCTGCTTGCGGCCCGTGGACGTTGATGAGGGTGAGGCCTCCCCCGTCCGTGCGGATCTCCAGGGCCGCGGCCCTCCCGGGGACAATTTCCGTGAAACTGAGCACCTCGTGCTCCGCCACGTACTTGCTGCTGACCGCGGTGAGGAGGCCCCCCCCTCTCGAGGTGGAAGTGGCTCCCGTCTCCACCAGCCGGCTGCTGAAGAAGGGGGTGTACCCCTTGTCCCGGAGCGCCGCGGCCACGTGCATCTCCTGCGCCCGGGTGGCAATCCCTGTTTCCCGGAGCATGATGGCAAAGCCCCCCTCCTGGGGTAGCATGCCGCTGATGAGGTGCTCCTTGTCGGTACAGGCCGCCGGCCCCCGGCGCCGCCGGAGCGTGTCCCGGAGGGACCGGTCTTGCAGTACCAGGCTGTTGCGCAGGTTCCACGAGAGGAGCCATAGGGCGTCGCCCGCCGTGTCCTCCTGGAGTCAGCTATCCCGCATCGGCATCGCCGCTGGGTCCGCCGGCGCAGCCAGCGCATCCGGGTGCGCCGGGGCCATGGGGTGCGAGCCCATTCCCAGCGGGGTCCACAGGGGGGCCAAGGGGGCCGGGGGAGCCAGGGGGGCCAGCGGGGCCAGCCCTGCGGGGATGGACCTTGGTTGGGCCGCACCGCCGGTCCCCGGGGCCGCCCCGGGTGCCTCCTCATCGCCGTCTGCGTGGTCGGCCGCCTGGGGCGGGGGGCGCCGGGCGTATGGGGCGTGCCATGGGGACCTCAGTGCCCTCCCTTGCAGGATGTTGGAGTCCGCCTCCTTGTCGTCCACCGGGGCTGCAGCGTGCACCGCGTGCCACGCCAGGTGTTCCAGCATTGCCCCGCTTGTGTACTACTTGTCTGCACACAGGGGGCATTTCATTTGTTCCGTGGCCCCTCGCGCCGGGGGGAGCGGCACCGACTTCCGGATGGCGCCCTCCGCCGCTGGTTCGAAGGGCAGGTTGGCCAGTGGAACCGTGTGTGGCGCCAGCGCGCGGCCCGGGGCTGCCGCATCGAGGGCTCGTGTCGCGGGCGCGGGCCCGGAACTCCGGATGGCCTCACGCTGCTTGTCTGCTTGCAGCCACGTTTGCCAGTGCGCGGAGCCGATTTGGCGGTCGGGTTTGCCCCTCCATCGCAGGTCGTGGAAGGCTTGTAGCCAGTGGTACACTGTGGTCGGGACCGCCAGCTGGAGCTCTAGGTCGGCGGGGTGCGCCGCTGCCGGCCACACCCCAGGCCTCGCCGCCCGGGCGTTGTCCTTCAGCCTGACCTGGAGCAGGAGGGCGTGATGTTCCCCCTCCATTAGCTCCTTGACGATCATGCGGGTACAGTCTGCCACGCGGACCACGGCTTCGGGCCCCGGCAGGCGCTGGGGGTCGCTAACGACGATGTGCGCGTCCGCCGGGCTGAACATGCAGACCACCCACTGTGGGTTCTGCTGTCCCCGTTGGGCCACCGCCAGGGTAGCCGCCGGGCGGGCGTGCGTGATTGGCCCCGCGCCGAGGTCCGGGACGTCCGTGGCCCTGATGGCGTCTCCCTGCCACTCGGCCCGTAGATGCTCCTCCTGGTCGGGGCTCCACACCAGTGCGGGGGGGTTGACCCATCCCGGTTCCTGCATCTTGTTGGGGGCGCTGACGATGTGTAGCAGGACTGCCAGCGGCCAGGGGTCCGCCGACATATAGTAGGCCTGGGTGGGCCCCTGCTGCCAGTCGACGTGGGGCAGGGGCGGGAATGCCCCTTGCCTGGCGGTGCTGTGCCAGACAGTCCAGCAGCCCCCGGCCAGGACGTGCGACCGGTACCCTCCGGCGTGGCCGTGCAGGATGGCCTGGTAGCCTGCCGTCTGCAGCACCAGTGCCTCCCCCTGCTGAGGCCCGGGAGGGTGTGTGCCGCCGCCCGCATCTCAGACGCGGGTGCGCCCGCGGAGTGTGGCATGCCACGGGTGGGGTGCATCGCGCTGCGGCCCTTGTATGCTTCCCGCAATCTGCGCCGGGCTGTGGTGGTGGAAGAAGCTCTCCCCGCCGTTCGTCAGCAGCGCCGCTGCGACGACGTATAGCTGCTCCGCCGTGAGGGGTGCCGTCGGCGCGTGCGTTGTGGCCGGCTGGCGGGGCTGCGTGTCGCGGCAGGGGACGTGGGGCAGCAGTTGCGCCGGCCACGCCGCCACGGGACCCATGGTGACGGCCGCGACCGCGGACGCCAGCGCCGTGCGGTCCGCTGGTCTGTACTGCCGTAGCCCCGTGGTATCTCGGGCGAGGTGCCTGCAGGCCGCCATCCAGGCCACCGCTCCGCAGTTTGTGACCTCCGGTTCGGCACCATCCGCGCCGTCGAGGACCCTCTGTTGTACCGTGGTGGCAGTGTCAAGTGGGGGGCCCTGCTGCAGCGCCTCCGGGCCCTGCTCCGGCGAGAGGGTGGGCGGGACTGGCTGCGGGCCTCAGCGCTCCGGGTGCGTGTGGTACGGGTTTTGCCGGCGGTGTTCCGGGGCCGCCCGTGGTAGGAAGAGGAGTTGGTGTAGGTACCAGTGGCCTTGCGTGGCGGACGGGTTGCTGAGCGTTAGCCACTGTTCCACCACGCCTCCCGGGTGCGCGGCCTTGACGCGGCGCTGCAAACCCAGGCGGCCTAGGCGGTTGGACGTGCCCGCGGGTGGGATGTGGGTCTGCGGGTAAAGCACCGCAGCGGCTCCAGCGCCAGGTCTAGCACCTCGTCGTTGAGCTGCTCGGTGAGAGCTGACGCCCTGTGCAGGGCGTGACGGACCCCGGGTGTGGGGGCCGTGAGCTGTTCGAGCACCGGCCCCGGCGGGTACCGTGCACCCGGGTTCGTTAGCCACTCCCTGGTGTGGCTCAGTATGGCCCTCCATAGGTCCCTCGTAAAGGCCTGTTGGGGGGCCAAAGAGGGGACCATCGGTAGGAGGCGGTGGCACGCCGGCGGCGATCGCATGGGCTGCGGGGCGGCCGCAGTGATCCACCTGCACGCCGTGCCGGGCACGATCGCCCCCCATTCGACGGTCCCCATGCCCTCGGCGGGGAGCAGCGCCTGGCCCTGGACCAGTGGGAAATAGGGGCTCGAGCGCCCGCCTCCTTCCTTCCAACATACCCAGGCCGCCCCCTCCTGCAGGCTGCGGAGCAGGGCCACGCCGGCGAGGAGCGGCTGCCGGAAAGCCCCCTTGACGGCTTGAGTGGCGTGGGCCAGGGTGCCCATGGGCAAATACCACAACGGGAGGACCCAGGGGCCCGGCAGCGGTTGCGCCTCCCCTGCGTCCCATGGCCACTCGGAGTCTGGCGGGGCGGCCGGGACCGTCTGCAGGAAGTGGCGTGCCCTCTTGTCGGGGTGCCGTTGGAGGGTTGCCGCGAGGCTGAGCCCCTCTGCCGCGGGTGCCACTGGGAGGCCGCCCCGGGGCCTGCGCCAGGGGTAATCCTGGTCGGCCGGCCAGGTGTGGAGGTCCCGGGCAATTTCCTCCGCGGTCCCTGTGGGGGCGTTCTCCGGTGCCAGGTGCCACATGACGGCGAGCACCGCTCACGTGGAGAAGGGCCACGCCCGTGGGGAGGTGTACACCTGGATGGTCCACTGTGGGCGCGCCCGCCGCACACGGGATGCGTGGAGCACCCCTCGGACCATGTCCGCTGCCAGGACCAGCACCATTCCGAAGGGCTCCACAATGATCCCCTCTGCGGGTCCGCCGTGGCGCCCCCGGGTGTGCAAGGCCACTCCCGCCTGTCCCGCGTGGGTGACTTGGTCGACGGCCTCCTGGATGTTCACGCTGCCGCGTGCGGTCTCATCCAGGATCCAGCCCTGCGCCACCTTGTAGCGCAGGGCGGCGCATGCGGCCGCGGGTCCCACCTCGGGCAGCGGTCCGTCATCGGGGCCGGGCTGAGGGTGCTGTTTGGGGCACCAGCCTTCGCCAGTGCAGTGGCCCCGTTTCCACGCGGGGCAGAGGGTGGGCACGCTGCCCGCCGGCGGCGCAGGTTCTGCGGGCGCGCCTCCCGTGGAGGGCTCTGGTATTGCCACCAGGTCAGAGTCCGTGCCCGCGTCCCCTTGCGGGGGGTCTCCTTCGCCGTCTCTGAGTCCCAGCGCCCTGATGACCTCGTGTGCTGCGTCCAGCGTCGGAGATCCGGGGCGTGTTTTGCGTGGGGCCGCGGGTTCCGCCATTGTTGTGTCGCTGTGCCTAACCAGCAGGGGGCGGGGTGCGGATGTTCCGTGGCTGGTGCGTTGGTGCGTTGGTGCGTTGCTCGTTGTGGGGGTGGCGCAAGGGCGTCCCCGGGGGGGGTGCCTTCCACCATTGCGAGGGGCGTCTGGTGTCAGGCGCTGTCCCTCCCCCGGCTGCCTGTCCTCTGGAGCGGGTAGCCGGGGTTCCGCGACCCGTGTGTCCTGGGTGCGGTCGGTGCGGGCGTGGGGACCCAGCACCGGCCCCACAGCGTGCGCCCTTGCGGGCCGGCGTTGCTCGCTGTGGGGGTGGTGGAAGGGCGTCCCCCGGGGGGGGTGCCTTCCACTAAAGAAGGTCCCTACCAGGACCGGCCCCCGCTGTGCCCCTTCCGCCTGTCACCCCTGCTGACTTGCTCCGGATCAACCATTGCATTTCTCAAAATCCTCAAAATCCAGGGTCCAAATCCAAAAATATAGAAAATGTAATCCTCCTTCAACCCTGAACAGCAACCAGATCCCACAAGTATAGCAACAACCCAATTCACAATCCAAATCAGGCTGCGGGCTTTCGTTCAGCACATCGATGGTCTCACGATGGCGGGCATGTACAAGAATTGCACCAAGGAAGAAAGCCCTGAAATTGGCATATGAACACAAATAAAGCAAAGTTGGGGAAAGATGGAAACTTATACAATCACAGCCATAGACCCCTCATTCCCTGGACTCAAGACCTTCCCTTGACTCACCAACATGTTGCCCCGAACCCAGTCCAATAAGATGGTTAAATGCCACATGTCAAAAGTCACTACATAAACCCCAAAAATGTGTTCACTCCCAAGCCTATATATCCTTGCCCAATACGGGAGGTGGCGTGTCATGGCCTAGAGTGGCACTCAGGACCATGCCCTACCCTGACATAACCTTGGTTGGACTTGGAGTCGAATGGGCTTGGAGAAATGACCTATGAGTTTGAACTCATAACATGCCAAAAAACTGCCAATTCACACCATATTGGCCATATATCAAATATATGCTCAAAACTGAGGTTACCACTTATCCGAAGGCTCAAAGCATGCATGGAATCGGAGTCTAGTATTCATGGAGGATAGAGACCAAAGGCCAATGCCCATGTACATCCCCATCTTACCCTCAAAACCCCTTCGGATATGGGCGCCACGCACTGCCCAAGTCAGCCCATGATCTTGAGACCAATTCTTGTGATCCTTCGTGCGCCAAGCCAAATGGAGCACGCGATCCGGCATATGGTGGTGTTCAACTCCAAAGCATATGCCAACATATGAACAACATACCATGGTTCGACTCTCCAAAGGCTTCTTGCTGATTGCTGACCAGGTAAGTACACAAAACGCAAAAATGAGCAAAAATTGAGGTCAAAGACATGAAAATATGACCAAATACAAAGTTGTCATGATAGTATATCTCTATGCTCACCCATGATATCCGCTCATGGTTCAATACACAAATGATTGGAACCATTTGCGAACAATTCCCCCACTTGGATCCCCAATCAGACGCATGGAGATACCTTCGCCACCTATATCTACATGCCCCATGAAAATGGGAGTGCACCCATGGATCTCTTTGTCAAACATACCATGAGCAATACATACGCGGTAGACTTGGTCTAGCGCTTTGAATTCCACAATTGGGACATGGGCAAAGCCCTCGTCACGTATGGCTACCCATCTCCTCGGCCACACGAAGATATATAACATGGGCGTGAGCATATCAAGACAATACTACCAATATCACACATAGCCCTTAAAATAGGCTCCCACCATGGTATGCCATGACCCTCCATGAACATAACTTCACGTTAAAAATACGTGGGAACCCAAGGAAAGTTGCTATGCAACCCCAACACTCATGCGGCACACTCGAAAGTCGCATTAAAATATTCGGTTGCACGGTCCAAGAGTTATATATCACTTTATACCCTCTTGACCCTTATCCCTTGCTACACCGGGCATGTGTGTGCATCAAAGGCGTTTGATGCTTCCTAAATTAACTTGAGACTAAGGCGCTTGCAACCCAACCTTCCTTATTCCCTTTCCTCACACTCGCGCGTAGATATGGTCCTTCAAAGTGGTCCCACGATTCGCTTTTGTTTCCCTTATATCTCCAAGTCAAATGGGTGGCAAGTATAAGGGAAACCTGATTCGGGCATAGGGAAAAAAGTACGGCCACTCGAAGAAGTCCAAATCAAGTGCAGCGATGTCAAAGTCGAAAATCCGATTTCGACATCGCGAAAAATTCAGATTAAAATTTCGAGTGCTTATTTAGAAAATTGCGGAAGCAACGAACCCTTTGCTGATGAAATCTGACCCTTCAACAGAGTATCCGCCAAAATATCTGGAAATAACAGTTAACCAATCGGTTAACGCAAAATCGCGAGACAACTGACGGTCGCCGATGCATTGACCATCAGAACGAAAGGCTGAAAAATTACGGAAACATTATGACAATAAAACCCTGTTGATTCCTGATATTCCGATATATAAATCTCCGCTGGCGGTTCCTCGGTACTGAATATGGCCGCTCATAGCCGGAATGGCCAAACCTATCACACTATCACATCGGGTTAGATCACGGTGGATGGGAGAGTATGATATCAGCCAATGGCGGCTTGCCGGCACATAGATACACACCCCAAGTGACCCCAAGATGGCCACGGGGGTCCGAACCGGCTTCACCCCCCTTCTCAGAGCGTTGTATCCGCTCGGAAACCAATGAAGAGGAGAGGGGAGGACCCCAATGGGCTCCAACCCCCCCCTCCATGTCCCAAGGAAACATGGAGGCCCCACACACGTCGTAGGCGTCCCCCATGCCCCAAGGGAGGGGTGAGGACACTGATAATCAGCGCCCTACGCCATATCCGGTCTCCTCTTGATCTACAACATGGACCAAGGGGATCAAAGATAGAAAAACGTCGTCGGTCGACCTAAATAAGTATACCACAATGCAATATATATGTGGAGATCGAGTGAAGGGGATATATGGCCGATCAAGGCCGAAAAAACCCCGGATGAACGCCCTCACTTGTCTCCCTATTCACAGAAACAAACAAAATGCCAAGGGGGGATCCATTACGGTGCTACAGCAGCAACCAAATGGACCAATACGTCCTTGACATCCAAAGAAATATTCTTTCTCTTTAGGTAGTCCATCCAGACCGTGGTGTACCTCGCCACAAAACTGCTCGGAGGTTCCCACGAGTCCCTGGATGCGGCGAATCCTTTCCAACGGACTTTATAAAGCCTACCCCCAGGCGTCCCCGGGTCCGGCTTGTCCGCCAGGATCTTCTCAGCGGTGAAGTCGTCGTCCTCACCCTCGTCGTCCGAGTCCACATCGCCGGCGGTGAACTCGAAGGTGACGGGACGTCCGCTGGGGTCTGGTGCTCGGGGGCGAAGCTGGGTATGGTCGCGGTCCAGGATCTTGTTGTCCCCCACACGAACCGCATACACATCCTGCCCGACCTTCGGCACGATTACCCCCGGCACATACCAAGATGCCTGCCGATGCCTGGACAGGACATCCTTGTGGTGCCGCTCCACCCACACGGTGTCTTGAAGAGCATACTTCTGGACTTTTCCTTGCTTGAAGTACTTGGCCCTCTTGTCATGCTCGTCCTGAAGTGCCTTGCACACTTTGGCCGCCGTGTCGTCCGCCTCAGCCATCATAGCATTCGCATCCCGGGCCACTTTGCCATGGTTCAACCACGGGAGAGTGCGTGACACTCGATCCCGTAGGAACAGGATGCGATGGGGCGACAGTCCAGTGGGTCCCGGAAGGTCATGGTACGCTTGGAGCACTCCCCACAGCGAATTGTACCAGTTCCGGCCCGGTTCGTCGATGTGCAACTGGCGGAACTTCTCGAACATCTGCCGCCCGGCCACCTCAGCCCGGCCATTCGACCGGTTGTGGTACGCCACGGTCTTGGCGTGTCGAATGCCCATGTGCTTGCACATCGTCTTGAACCACGTCCCCACGAATTGACTGCCCCGATCGCTGCAGATGACAGCTGGGACATCAAAAATCGTCAGCCAATGCCTGATCATGGCATTAGCGACGGTCTTGGCCTGCAGCCCCACTCCATGCTTGTCCTTCTTGTCCTTCTTCTTGGACTTCTTGCCAGGGACCGCCACGATATACCCACTGTGCCTATCCACCGCTAGGATGACACAGTCGTAGGTCTCTCCTTCCACGGTGACCTCAGGCATGGCGAATACATCCATGGCCACGGACCGCATAGAGGCCTCCGGTATAGCCGTATACACCGGGTTGCCCGCTGTGGAGTGGTTAGGGCTCTTCGTGGCCCGACACACGGCACAGTTGCTGCAGTACCTATCCAGGATGGCGTAGTACCCCGGAGGGAACTTGAAACGCCACTCCAGGTCCTGCTGCATCTTGTCTCGGCCAGGGAGCATGAGCTGGGCGTCGTGCCAATGGTCAATGAGCTCCTCCACTCGGTTTTCGGGCACCAGCAGCTTGTCCTTGAGGAACAACTTGTCGCCATCCTCGGTCAAGCCCTCGGGCCATTCGTCGTCCGACGGGGCGCTCACGGCATTCCAGTACTTGCTCCAGTGCTCGGATGCCGCGTAGTCATCCGACCAGTCCTCTGTGAGCACCGACCTGACTAGCTCTACAGGGGCCACCATCCATTGCTCGAGGGTCTCCTCTCGAATAGCTTGGACGCGGGCACCCCGGACCTTGGCCAGGTCCGTACGGTTCGCCATCACCACAAAGCACTTGACTCCCTCTTGCTCCATGACCTTCTCCATCTCGATGATGCGCTTGGCCTCCTCAGTCTCCTCGGCGTCGCCATGGCTGGATATGACCATCCACGCCTTGCCCGCGGGGTAGGCCCAGCGACTGAGGCAATCTGCCACAGTGTTGTCCTTCCCCGGGACGTACACGACGCTGAGGTCGAACTTGGCGAACGTCTCGTGCCATCGGGCCCTCCTAGCCGCTGGTCCTGAGGGGGTGTCGACATGCTCCTTGTGCCAGCTCTGGAGGGACTGGTGGTCCGTGCAAACCACTACTGGCTGCAGTCCGATGTGGCCAGACCACTTCCTGAGCGCACATACAATGGCGTATGTCTCCTTCTCCCTCGCGGTCCATGTTCGGCTTTGGCCCTCGGCCAGGATCCTGCTCCAAAACGCCACGGGAACATGAGTCCCGTCGTCCCGGACTTGCTCGAGGACTGCCCCCACGGCATAGTCCGAGGCGTCTGTCCGTAGCACGAATCCCTTGTCGGAGTCCACCAGGAACAGCCCCAACTGCCCCAGGAGTCGCTCCTTCAGGCTGTTGAACGCATCCTCAGCTTCAGGGGTCCAGGTAAGCTTCTTCTTGCTCCCCTTCCGATCATCAAACTTGCCCACCTGCAACATCTTGTGCAGCGGCCCCGACAGTTCTGCATACATCCGGACATAGCCCGAATAGTAATTGCAGAACCCCATGAAGGATCGGAGTTCGCTGATGGTCTGGGGCTTTTCCCAGTGGTGCAGGGACGCCAGCTTCCCAGGTTGGGGACGGCGTTGCCCGTGACCAACCACGTGACCTGCGAACTCCACTTCCTTCACGAAGAGTGAGGCTTTGGTGGCCTTGCACACCATGTTGTGCTTGTCCAACTCGCTGAGCACTCGGCGCAGATCCTTCTCATGCGCGTCGATGAGCTCGTCCTCAGTCATGTTCTCCGTGCCGGACCCGATGATGATGTCATCCACGAAGGGGTCGGCACAGTCCCGGACAGGACCGAGTAGGTCCTCCATCATGCGCTGGAAAGCGGCGTTGCCATTCTTGGCACCCATAGGCACCACTCTCCACTGCATGGGCCCCAGCGGCGTCGACATCGCTGTGCAGGGCCTGGAGTCCGGGTGTAGCGGCATCTGGTGGTAACCTTGTTTCAGGTCCAACACCGTGAAAATCCGCTTTTTCTGTTGCTTTTGGAGGATGGAGTCGATCAGGGGAAGCGAGTACGAGTCGTGCTCGGTCTGCTCGTTCAAACCTCTGTAATCAACCACCAACCTCCACTCGCCCTTCTCCTTCTTGGGCACGATGAAGGCTGGGCTGGCCCACTCACTGTCGGAGGGTTCGATCCATCCCGCTCAATGAACTCGGCCAACAGCTTCTTCATGGCCTCGGCCCGATCGCCCTGAAGTTGGTACTCCCGGTGACGATAGATCTTCGGGTCCGGCTTCAGCTTGATCTTCGCTGTACCAAACCTCCCACGATCTGGAGGGTTCTTGTTGGCGACGCCACTGAATAGCCGCGGATAGGCCTTGATCAGCCTCTCCTTCAGCTCGGCGACCTTCGGGTTCTCCTGGGCCTCTTCAGCCGCTTGCTTCGGTATAGATACAACCGACCGCACTGCGGTATAGGCCTCTTCTGGGTCCGATTCCGACTTCTCCTCGTCCGATATGCCGTCTTCATCGTCGTGGGGAGCTCTTCCCACCGATAATCTTCGGAAATTTGCGGCCTCGGGCTGGTGACTGTCGCTATCGGCGCCCATTCTTGGAAAATCCCATGTTGGTGGGTCCGACCCGACCGGACCATCGTATTGGTCCGCGATGTGATCCATGACCCTCGCCACGAACTCATTTTTTCTCGTACTTGCCGGTGACCAACATCTTGTCATCCCACCAATGCGGAGATGTGACCATGGCCCGCCTCTTCTTGGCTGCCACACGGTCGTGCATCCCCATCCGCATGTAGTTGACGACGTCGTCGATCTCGGCGTGGGACAGGACGTCAATGCCACCAATAGGCTGATCCGTCCCCTCCTTGGGCTCAAACATGACCTTCATGGGCACCGCCTCCACCCTACGGATGAATGCTTCATCACCCGTGGGCTGGGCTTGCGCCCCATCCACCAGGAAAGCCTTGGTACCCCACGCTTGACCCGGGGAGGGCATTGATACACCCTTGGCGTCGATGAACAGCTCCTCCTCTGGCCCGAATGACATCTCGTTCAGGGTGATGGAGTCCAGCGTCGACTTGAGACCCTCCAGCGGACATGGGGTGGATCCTATGCCGGTTATGACCAGGACCCCCTTCGCCCTATCCGCGATGATCTTCTCCACCGTACGTCTGGTATTGTCCAGGGAGCCATGCCAATACATGGGTCCCCACTCCTTCAAACCCCAATGCCTGTGCCAGGCTGAGTCTCCTCGATGCCAATGCCTCCTACACTTCCGCAGAAGTGGGGCATCCCGGGAAGCGAAGACGTCCGTCTCAGGCGCTTCAGCTCCCAGCGTCTGAATCATCCTGGCGTACACTTGCGGCGCAATTCCATACTCCGTGAGCTGAACTCCACGGTCTCCTCTGGACTTGGCACCCACAGCTTGCACCGCTCGGACGATCCGATCCTCTTCCTCAGCATTCCATTGGGATGACCCGCACGCATAATCCGTGGACAGCCATGTGAGGCATTCATCGTCCTCCCGGACCAGCGTTGCGCGATGGGGAAGGGCTCCAATGGCGTTGGCCACCATGAAGTCGTACCCCATGATCATATCCCAATCAGTAATGTCGGCCACATAGAAGTTCCCGGATAGAGTGCTTCTCTTCGCCTGATCAGGGCGGTTCAAGCGCTCATGCTCCCAGAATTCCATACTGATAGTGGCCTCATGGGTGCCACCACCCATAATCTCTCCGTTGGCGACCTTCAGGCGGACCGGTCTCCGGCTGGGCTGCAGGAGTTCCTCCTTGAACAACCCTCTCGGGACCAGGCTCACCTGGGCACCCGTATCCACTAACACATCCACCACCTTCTCCTCTCGTCCGCACCGTACTCGCACTTTCAAGTGCAACTGCCGCTCGTCGCCATGAGGTGTATGGACGACTCTCACGGCATGCAACTCTAGCACGTCCGGGTGCATCAGGACTTCAAGGGTATGGTCACGGATGGTGTAGATCTTGGGTTGGCCCTGCCCGTCGACGGGGCTCTCCGTGGTCGCTCCTTCCTTCTTGCCATGTCCCGTACCCACATGTACTTCCCTTGGCAGGGCGCTCCAGGGGTTGGGAGTGGCGAAACTCAGTGGTTTTGGCTCTTCCGGAGCCTTTTTCGGCACCCGATGTGCCTTCGCTTTCTCTGGGATTCCACTGATTTTCGGAGGAGAGACCCCCGAGGTCCCACTCCCGTGGGGGCTCCTCTAGACTTGGCTTCCCGCAGCCCCTTCCGGCTGCGATCCGCCAGGACTTTGTCCACCACGTTGCTGGGCTTTGAGTTCCTCCAACGTCCTCAACATGTCCTCAGCAACCTCCTCGATCGACCTCACTCGTCGGTCTTGGCCAGGTCCACCACCATAGCCTCTTCTTCTGCCTTTTCCTTGGCCTTTGCCTTGGCCTTTTCCCCCGTCTCCGCCCTTCGCCTTCCAATCGGAAATCCGCTGCTCCTTGGGCTTCTTCTCGGGGTGGGCGGCGAAGTAGGCCTTCTTGTCCGCCTCATACACCTTGCACTGACGGTGGTCGTGTGCATGGTTGTTTCCCTTGCCATAACAGACCCAGCACCCGTCGTGCTGAGACCTGTACTCTCGGAACGAGAGCGGTGGGTTCCCGATCCTCCTTGGTCCTTCTCTGTTCTTCCTGGGTCCCACCTGGCTCCATCTGGACCGATCCTGCCCATGGTTCCTCACGTTGTGCGCCGGAAACGCGAAGAAATGGGCCTCCTCGTGATCCTTCCGGGACCAGTGGTCTTGGCCACTTCCACTACCATCCTCCGCGGATTTGGCCGGGTCCTCCTGGATCTCCCGATGATGGCGGTCTTCTCGGTGGCCTCGTTGTCCATGACCATGTCGATCCTGCACGTGGGCCTCGTTCTTCGCATTGAGCTTCAACTCCACCGTGATGTACTTCACGATCTCGTCCAGGCTCATGCGGGCGAAGATGACCTGCATCCTCAGCGGCTCCCCGCGCCTCCACTCCACGTTGTTGAGGCGCAGCAACCTTTGCCCCATGGAGTCTCCAAACACCTCCACATACACGGCGTTCTTCAGTCCCAACATCCGGTTGGGCTCGCCCAGGTTCCTCCTGAAGAACTCCATGATACCCGCATGGGTATCCTCCGCCGCCATAATCCTCACCGCCACGCGCTTCTTCGCCCTCTTCTTCTCCTCGTCCTCCACTCTCCTCTTCCAGTTGCCGGGGAGGACGTCCTTCAGGAGGTGGCGGATCTCGCTGGCCTCGTTCCAGTCCTCCACCAGCTTGAGGCATCTGCGGTACTTCCGCAGATACCAGTTCCACTCCCGGACCCGCAACTCACCGCGGTGCAGCCGCAGCGGAATGGACCACAGGTCCTCCAGCTTTTGATTCGGAGCGTCCACCCGCTCCTCATCCTCCAACCACTGGAGGCAGGCCTGCTCCGTCCGGATCAATCCTTCGTGGATCTGATCCCGCAGCTCCTCCTTCAGGTCCTGCGCCAGCCGGTGTGGGAATGTCCGGCATACCCACTTGTCCCGCGGCGCTCCCCGCATCTCGCCGACGACCTCCTCGGCGAAGTCCTCCCAGTCCAGGATGAAGTCATCCAGGTTGGACGGGTTCCCGTCGTAATAGGGGATTTTGATTCCCCTGAGGTCGTCAATCCTGATGGCGTCTCCGACGTCTCCAGCCACCACTCCACCGAGACGGATACCACCTGTGGCCGGGGGGTGTGAGTACACTCCCCGTACATCCCTCTCCTCCATGGAGTGCGGTCCAGCTGGGCCTGAACCCATGGGGTTTGGAATGCGGGAGGGATTTGCTCCATCGGCCCTCCATATCCCCGTATTGGGGTCCTTCGCCCACAGGTTTCCGCCTGGATGACCTCGACCATGTCCGTCGGCGCTTCCCATGGTTCGCCCCTGCATGGTGTGGTTCTCGATCTTCTCTTCCGCATAAACAACCATGTTCGTCGTGATCGGTACATCCTGGGCGGCATGGGACATCTGTACCGTCAGGCTCCTCGGGTCCGTGGTTACGTGCCCTTCCCGCATGGACCCAGCCGGTGCCGTGTGTTCCCCGAGCATTGTGGATTCGCTGAACATGGGAACAAACGGCAGCGCACCCGGGTCAACACGCGGAGGCGCGTATGGTGCCTCTGCAGGGCCGCCCATGGGTTTCTCCATGGCGCTCCTGAGGGTCTTAACCCGCTCCACCAGCTCTACCGCGGCCGGCTTTGCCGGGAGCTCCGGACCCGAGGCGAGGGGCTGTCGCTCCTCTAGCCTTTTCAGGCGTCCCGACATGTCCTCCACTAAGTGGAGGAGGCTGTCCACCCCTTGCTGCTGCTTCTGCAGGGCCAGCTCCAGATTCTCCCGGTACCGGGCCTGATCCGCTCGCAGCTCCTCCATGTGGTTCTCCGCGGCCGACTGGTCGTCCAGGATCCCCGCGACGTCCTCCTCTAGACCGTCCTTGGCGTTGTCCAGGCGGTCAAGGCGATGCACGATGGCGTCCATCCCCATCTTTGGGTACTTGCCCATGAGGAAGGACACGTGCTCGCAGTGGCACGCAGCGTGCTTTCCGCCGGATTCAGCGCATCCCGCGGTTCCCGGCACCTCAGACTCATCACCCATAGGCGTATCGCCTATGGCGTCCGTCTCTGGTCCCGTGTGCCGGGGCACAGGTGCCGTCCGGGCCCTGGCCGGCCTCTCCAAGCCCTCGGCGTCGTGCTTCAGGGCGGGCTCGGGGGCCGTATGCGCCCTGGCGATCGGCGCGGACATCTTCGGCTCCGAAGGTGGCTCGTAGGCTGTCCGATAGCCCTCGGAGTGCCCCTCGGATTCCCACAGCCTGACCGAGCTGGGGTCCGTGTCCATAGCCCCGGCGTCCCTTGCCGCGGACTTGGGTGACCCGCGCTTCCGGTAGCGCCGGGCCCGTCCTCCACTGCTGCCTGAATGGCAGGCCTCGTCAGAGTCCTCCGCGGCGGAGCGGAGGTTGCATGCCTTTCGGCAGCGACGCTCACACATGGAGACCAGGTCCTCCATGTCACGTCCTCCTCTTCCCGAATGTCGTTCTTCTCTTCGGGCTTCAACTTCCGGAGTTCGCCATGCTCTTGAACGTCTCGGTCCCTCTATGGCTCCAATCTCCGGCGTGGTCTCCACCGAGTCCACAATACGCACCCGGGGCGTACTTGGGCAGGGCTCATAAGGGCCCAAGTCCCCGAGTCGGCGGTTGGTAGGGGCAGCAGGTAAGCCTCTGCTACCATAAAGAAGGTCCCTACCAGGACCGGCCCCCGCTGTGCCCCTTCCGCCTGTCACCCCTGCTGACTTGCTCCGGATCAACGATTGCATTTCTCAAAATCCTCAAAATCCAGGGTCCAAATCCAAAAATATAGAAAATGTAATCCTCCTTCAACCCTGAACAGCAACCAGATCCCACAAGTATAGCAATAACCCAATTCAGAATCCAAATCAGGCTGCGGGCTTTCGTTCAGCACATCGATGGTCTCACGATGGCGGGCATGTACAAGAATTGCACCAAGGAAGAAAGCCCTGAAATTGGCATATGAACACAAATAAAGCAAAGTTGGGGAAAGATGGAAACTTATACAATCACAGCCATAGACCCCTCATTCCCTGGACTCAAGACCTTCCCTTGACTCACCAACATGTTGCCCCGAACCCAGTCCAATAAGATGGTTAAATGCCACATGTCAAAAGTCACTACATAAACCCCAAAAATGTGTTCACTCCCAAGCCTATATATCCTTGCCCAATAGGGGAGGTGGCGTGTCATGGCCTAGAGTTGCACTCAGGACCATGCCCTACCCTGACATAAACTTGGTTGGACTTGGAGTCGAATGGGCTTGGAGAAATGACCTATGAGTTTGAACTCATAACATGCCAAAAAACTGCCAATTCACACCATATTGGCCATATATCAAATATATGCTCAAAATTGAGGTTACCACTTATCCGAAGGCTCAAAGCATGCATGGAATCGAAGTCTAGTATTCATGGAGGATAGAGACCAAAGGCCAATGCCCATGTACATCCCCACTTTACTCTCAAAACCCCTTCGGATATGGGCGCCACGCACTGCCCGAGTCAGCCCATGATCTTGAGACCAATTCTTGTGATCCTTCGTGCCCCAAGCCAAATGGAGCACGCGATCCGGCATATGGTGGTGTTCAACTCCAAAGCATATGCCAACATATGAACAACATACCATGGTTCGACTCCCCATAGGCTTCTTGCTGATTGCTGACCAGGTAAGTACACAAAACGCAAAAATGAGCAAAAATTGAGGTCAAAAACATGAAAATATGACCAAATACAAAGTTGTCATGATAGTATATCTCTATGCTCACCCATGATATCCGCTCGTGGTTCAATACACAAATGATTGGAACCATTTGCGAACAATTCCCCCACTTGAATCCCCAATCGGGCGCATGGAGATACCTTCGCCACCTATATCTACATGCCCCATGAAAATGGGAGTGCACCCATGGATCTCTTTGTCAAACATACCATGAGCAATACATACGCGGTAGACTTGGTCTAGCGCTTTGAATTCCACAATTGGGACATGGGCAAAGCCCTCGTCACGTATGGCTACCCATCTCCTCGGCCACACGAAGATATATAACATGGGCGTGAGCATATCAACACAATACTACCAATATCACACATAGCCCTTAAAATAGGCTCCCACCATGGTATGCCATGACCCTCCATGAACATAACTTCACGTTAAAAATACGTGGGAACCCAAGGAAAGTTGCTATGCAACCCCAACACTCATGCGGCACACTCGAAAGTCGCATTAAAATATTCGGTTGCACGGTCCAAGAGTTATATATCACTTTATACCCTCTTGACCCTTATCCCTTGCTACACCGGGCATGTGTGTGCATCAAAGGCGTTTGATGCTTCCTAAATTAACTTGAGACTAAGGCGCTTGCAACCCAACCTTCCTTATTCTCTTTCCGCACACTCGCGCGTAGATATGGTCCTTCAAAGTGGTCCCACGATTCGCTTTTGTTTCCCTTATATCTCCAAGTCAAATGGGTGGCAAGTATAAGGGAAACCTGATTCGGGCATAGGGAAAAAAGTACGGCCACTCGAAGAAGTCCAAATCAAGTGCAGCGATGTCGAAGTCGAAAATCCGATTTCGACATCGCGAAAAATTCAGATTAAAATTTCGAGTGCTTATTTAGAAAATTGCGGAAGCAACGAACCCTTTGCTGATGAAATCTGACCCTTCAACGGAGTATCCGCCAAAATATCTGGAAATAACAGTTAACCAATCGTTTAACGCAAAATCGCGAGCCAACTGACGGTCGCCGATACATTGACCATCAGAACGAAAGGCTGAAAAATTACGGAAACATTATGACAATAAAACCCTGTTGATTCCTGATATTACGATATATAAATCTCCGCTGGCGGTTCCTCGGTACTGAATATGGCCGCTCATAGCCGGAATGGCCAAACCTATCACACTATCACATCGGGTTAGATCACGGTGGATGGGAGAGTATGATATCAGCCAATGGCGGCTTGCCGGCACATAGATACACACCCCAAGTGACCCCAAGATGGCCACGGGGGTCCGAACCGGCTTCACCACCATTGTGAGGGGCGTCTGAGGTCAGGCGCTGTCCCTCCCCCGACCGCCCGCCCACTGGGTGGGCTGTTGGGGTCCACGGCCCACGTGCTGTGGGCGCGGGTGTGTGGGTGTGGGGGCCCAACATTGTCCCCTTGGCCTGCATGCCCTGTGGGGGCTGCGTGCCGCGGGGGTGGTGGGGGGCCGTCCCCGGGGGGGTCCACCGCTGTGAGGGGCGTCTGGTGTCAGGCGCTGTCCCTCCCCCGGCCGTCCGTCCTCTGGAGCGGGCGGCCAGGGTTCCGCGACCCGTGTGTCTCGGGTGCGGTCGGCGCGGGCGTGAGGGCCCAGCACCTGCCCCACAGCGTGCTCCCTTGCGGGCTGGCGTTGCTCGCCGTAGGGGCGGCGGAAGGGCGTCCCTGGGGGGGGTGCCTTCCATCATTGTGAGGGGCGTCTGAGGTCAGGCGCCGTCCCTCCCCCGACTGCCCGCCCACTGGGTGGGCTGTCGGGGGCCGCCATCCACGTGCTGCGGGCACGGGTGTGTGGGTGTGGGGGCCCAACACTGTCCCCCTGGCCTGCATGCCCTGTGGGGGCTGCGTGCCGCGGGGGTGGTGGGGGGCCGCTCCTGGGGGGGTGGCCTGCCACCGTTGCGAGGGGTGTCTGGTGTCAGGCGCTGTCCCTCCCCCGGCCGCCTGTCCTCTGGAGCGGGCGGCCGGGGTTCCGCGACCCGTCTGTCCCGGGTGCGGTCGGTGCGGGCGTGGGGACCCAGCACCGGCCCCACAACGTGCGCCCTCGCGGGCTGGCGGCGCTCGCTGTGGGGGTGGCGGAAGGGCGTCCCCGGGGGGGGTGCTTTCCAACACCGTGTGAGGGGCGTCTGAGGTCAGGCGCTGTCCCTCCTCCGACTGCCCGCCCACCCGGCGGGCTGTTGGGGTACACCACTCACGTGCTGTGGGCGCGGCTGTGTGGGTGTGGGGGCCCAACACTGTCCCCTTGGTCTGCATGCCCTGTGGGGGCTGCGTGCCGCGGGGATGGTCGGGGGCCGTCCCCGGGAGGGGTGGCCTGCCACCGTTGTGAGGGGCGCCTGGTGTCAGGCGCTGTCCCTCCCCCGGCCGCCTGTCCTCTGGAGCAAGCAGCCAGGGTTCCGCTACCCGTGTGTCCCGGGTGCGGTCGGTGCGGGCGTGGGGACCCAGCACCGGCCCCACAGCGTGCGCCCTTGCAGGCCGGCGTTGCTCGCTGTGGGGGTGGCGAAAGGGCGTCCTCTGGGGGAGTGCCTTCCACCATTGTGAGGGGCGTCTGAGGACAGGCGCTGTCCCTCCATCGACTGCCCGTTCACTTGGCGGGCTATTGGGTCCGCCACTCACGTGCTGTGGCCGCGGCTGTGTGGCTGTGGGGGCCCAACACTGTCCCCTTGGCCTGCATGCCCTGTATGGGCTGCGTGCCGCGGGGGTGGTGGGAGGCCGTCCCCGGGGGGGGTGGCCTGCCACCGTTGTGAGGGGCCCCTGGTGTCAGGCGCTGTCCCTCCCCCAGCCGCCCGTCCTCTGGAGCGGGCAGCCGGGGTTCCGCGACCCGTGTGTCCCGGGTGCCGTCGGTGCGGGCGTGGGGACCCAGCACCGGCCCCACAGTGTGCGACCTTGAGGGCCGGCGTTGCTCGCTGTGGGGTTGGTGGAAGGGCGTCCTCGGGGGGGGTGCCTGCCACCGTTGTGAGGGGCGCCTGGCGTCAGGCGCTGTCCCTCCCCCGGCCGCCTGTCCTCTGGAGCGGGCAGCCAGGGTTCTGCGACCAGTGTGTCTCGGGTGCGGTCGGTGCGGGCGTGGGGACCCAGCACCGGTCCCACAGCGTGCGCCCTTGCGGGCTGGCGTTGCTCGCTGTGGGGGTGGCAGAAAGGGCGTCCCCGGGCGGGGTGCCTTCCACCGTTGTGAGGGGCGTCTGAGGTCAGGCGCTGTCCCTCCCCCGACTGCCTGCCCACTGGGCGGGCTGTTGGGGTCCGCCACCCACGTGCTGTGGGCGCGGGTGTGTGGGTTTGGGGGCCCAACACTGTCCCCTTGGCCTGCATGCCCTGTGGGGGCTGCGTGCCGCGGGGGTGGTGGGGGGCCGTCCCCGGGGGGGGGTGCGCTGCTACCGCTGTGAGGGGCGTCTGGTGTCAGGCGCTGACCCTCCCCCGGCCGCCCGTCCTCTGGAGCGGGCAGCCACGGTTCCGCGATCTGTGTGTTCCGGGTGCGGTCGGTGCAGGCGTGGTGACCCAGCACCAGCCCCACAGCGTGCGCCCTTGCGGGCCGGCGTTGCTCGCTGTGAAGGTGGCAGAAGGGCGTCCCCGGGGGGGGTGCCTTCCACAATTGTGAGGGGCGTCTGAGGCCAGGCGCTGTCCCTCCCCTGACTGCCTGCCCACTGGGCGGGCTGTTGGGGTCCGCCACCCACGTGTTGTTGGCGCGGGTGTGTGGGTGTGGGGGCCCAGCACTGTCCCCTTGGCCCGCATGCCCTATGGGGGCTGCGTGCCGCGGGGGTGGTGGGGGGCCGTCCCCGGGGGGGGTGGCCTGCTACCGTTGTGAGGGGTGTCTGGTGTCAGGCGCTGTCCCTCCCCCGGCCGCCTGTCCTCTGGAGCGCGCAGCGAGGGTTCCGCGACCCGTGTATTCCGAGTGCGGTTGGTGCGGGCGTGGGGACCCAGCACCAGCCCCACAGCGTGCGCCCTTGTGGGCCGGCGTTGCTCGCTGAGGGGGTGGCGGAAGGGCATCCCCGGGGGGGGTGCCTTCCACCATTGTGAGGGACGTCTGAGGTCAGGCGCTTTCCCTCCCCCGACTGCCCGCCCACTGGGCGGGCTGTTGGGGTCCGCCACCCACGTGCTTTGGGTGCGGGTGTGTGGGTGTGTGTGCCCAACACTGTCCCTTTGGCCTGCATGCCCTGTGGGGGCTGCGTGCCGCGGGGTTGGTGGGGGGCCGTCCCCGGGGGGGTCGGCCTGCCAGCGTTGCGAGGGGCGTCTGGTGTCAGGCGCTGTCTCTCCCCCGGCCAGCCGTCCTGTGGAGCCAGCAGCCAGGGTTCCGCGACCTGTTTGTCCTTGGTGCGGTCGGTGCAGGCGTGGGGACCCTGCACCGGCCCCACAGCGCGCGCCCTTGCGGACTGGCGTTGCGCGTTGTGGGCGTGGCGGTAGGGCGTCCCCGGGGGGGTTGCCGTCCGCCGTTGTGAGGGGCGTCTGGGGTCAGACGCTCCCCCTCCCCCGGCTGCCCGCCCTCTTGGCGGGCTGCCGGCGCTCGTTGTCTACGTGCTGTGGGTGTGGGTGTGGGTGTGTGCGGTGTGCGTCGTGTTCGTGCGGTGCGTGTCGTGGTGCGCGGTGCCGCCCTTCTCTTGTCCCTCTGGTGCTCCCCTCTCCGGTGTCTCGGTGCGGTGTTGTGCTCGCCGTGTGCCTGCCGTGCCCCCTTCCCTGCGCGCGCCCCTTGCTCGGCTGCTGGCTACCCCCTGTATCTTTCGTGGCTTCGTTGCTCTTTACCCTTTCCTCTACCCTTCTCCCTGGCATGCACTTTTTTTCTGCCTCCGCTCTGGTGCGTGTCTCGGTCTTTTTCCTTGCCGGCTAGTTGTTCTCTCTCGTTGGGCCTTCTCCTTTGGACCTGCGAAGAGAAAGGATGCAAACGGGCGTGCGGCGGCGGGGGTTTCGTCCCGCCATGGCACCTTGTCATTGCCGTCCTCGGTTGGTCTCTTACTCTTGCGGTGGTGTGGTATGTTACCTATTTATGCCTCGTTCGTGTGCTCCTCTCTCCCTATTTTACCATGTTGTGCTTGTTACGGCGTCTTTTAGCGTGCGTCCTTTGGCGTAGGTTTATATCCTACTTGCTCTCGACACGGCTCCACACACCTCTTTGGTCGCCACCTTTGTTCGTTGTCCGTCCCGCGTACGCGGCGTGACATGCAACATACTTGCCAGGGAGACAAACTTTGATCAATCTTGTTTTTTTCCTTAATCTTAGAGTCCTAATCCTCTTGATCTTAGGGTGAGCAAGATGTGGGAAGATGCGAAGCACAAGCGAGACACGACGCTTTGCCTAAGTGTGTATGGCGCGGGCCGGGCGCTCGTTGCTCCCCTCGTGTGCGCGGCGTGGCACGACACGGTAACATACTTGCTCCTTGCTCCTTGCTCCTTTCCCTCCTTATCTTCTCGTGTGATGCGTGTCTTGTCGCCGTTATGCCCCTTGCGTGGGTGTAACATACTTATCTCACCCACCTTTTTGCGTGTTCCGTGTGTCGCGGCGGCGTTGTGCTCCCTATGCAAACGGGCGTGCGGCGGCGGGGGTTTTGTCGTGTCATGGCGTCTTGCCATTGCCATGTTACCTACTTATGTCTCGTACGTGTTCCCCTCTCTCCTATTTCTCACCGTGTTGTGCTTGCTACGGCGTATTTTAGCGTGCGTTGTTTGGCGTAGGTTTATATCCTACTTGCACTCGACGAGGATCCACATACCTCTTTGGCCACCTTTGTTCGTTGTCCTTCCCGTGTGCGCGACGTGACATTTAACATACTTGCGTGGCTCCCTCTTTACCCACCTCTTTTCTTGTTTGGCGTGTTCCGACCCCGTCTTACCCCTTGTTTTTCGGCGGCTGCTGGCGTTGTTGTTGCTTGTGTGTGTTATTCTTGCGGCCGGCACCTTTTTGGTCACCTTTGTTCGTTGTCCTTCCCGCGTGCGCGGCATGACATGCAACATACTTGTGCGGCTTCTTTTTTAACCAGATCTTTTCTTGTTTCGCGTGTTACGGCACCGTCGTACTCCCTATGCAGGTGGGCTTGCAATGCTTGGTCTCATACTTGCGGTACATCTCCACCGTGGCGCGGTCTGTTACATACTTGTTCTCTCCTTGTCTACATCTTTCCGTGTTGTGCTTGTTACGTCGTTTTTTAGCGTTGCGCGGAATATAACATACTTGTTTTTCGGCGGCCGGTAGCGTTGTTGTTGTTGATGTGTGTTTTGTTTTGGGGCGCGCACAAGTCCCTAGCGCCTAGGGCACGCACTTTGCTAGGTGGTTTGGGGCAAGCAACGCTAAGCTTCTTCGCCGTCGCGACTCTATTGTTCTTCTTTTTTTGTGAGTGTCCTAAATTTTGCGACCTCGCCAAACAGCGGCGTAAAATTTTTGTGGGGGTTTCTGAGGTCGGAAAAGACGATTTTTCGCTTTATTTTTTCTGGCAGTGCGTCCTTTTCTTGGTTTTTTATTTTTCTTCTGCTGCGATCGCGCGACAGGACCAAGCCATCAACCCTTTGAGACCGCGTCAGGGACCTGTTGGAGGATCTCCCCGATCCTGTACTCCTGCTCCCGCATGACTCAGGTGCTCTCCTCAACCCACTCAAGGTTGCATACCAAGGAACATCCACATAGGCTCCCGTAGCGGGTAGAGGATGGTGATAGTCAGCCGCATACCATCGCGGCGCAGAACTGGAGGTTACCAGCTCACTGGTAGTAGTTGCCTCTGGAAATGCAGTGGTAGGTGGGTTCACACCATAGGCAGGGTAGGTAGGCAGACCAGTAAAGCCTATGCCCTCAGCCATAGGCGGGTTGGTTATGGGTGTGGATGTTGCAGCTACTGGGTCTGGAGTTGGGAGTGTGGTGGTTATAGGAGAGGGTGATGCGTAGAGGCCAGAAGCGCTTGGTGCGCCCTCGAAGGTAGGATGATTCGTCAGGTCGTGCCCTTGGTCTGCTCCTTCGTCTGCTATGCTTTCTCCAGCATACTTCTCTCTCTCTCTCCTTCTCTTCACAGGATGCGTGTCCACCTCCTCGACTGAGAGGGCCCGGAAGGCCGACTGAACTCGTTCCATCGAATCCTCCGCCACGTCCACCGGCCCATGTAAGGGCTCCGAGGGTACAGCGCTAGGTCGAGGTCCACGTTCACCAGGTGCTGGCATTGCTGGTGCCTCAGGCGCCATCTTCACGTCGGTGTCCTCTTTCTTGGTGTCCATATTCGTTCGCCCTTCTTCCCTGTATATGACTGATCTCGGCGCACTGGATGTACGGCACGGGGTTGGTGCCGGTACGCAGAGACAGTCTGCCTCTGCGTCATAACACCAACCACAGGGCTAATGGCGAAGCCACAGCCCACAGTAACCAGGCCTTTGGTGCATTTTGGAGCAGGGTCACACCCCCTGAGTTACTGTACATATGGCTGCTGTCCTTCGATGAACTTCGGCTCGCCATGAACGCTCACTTGCCCGTGGTTAGGCCGCTTTTGTGTTATGCTCGCCGGGGGGCAACCCCCATGCACCAAAAAGACAGTCTGCCTCTGCTACCAGAACGTTTTATAGTGATTTCAACACTGTGTGTTTGTTGTGCCTCTCCTGCTGCTTGCTGCTGGTGTAGGGTTTCCTGCTGCTTGTTTTTGATGAGGAAAATGTTTTATTTGCTGAAATACAACCAATCCAGGATAGCCCAAGCCAGAGATAAGCAAGTAGAAGAAAATCAGGATCAAAGCATGAAGGACTGCAGTCACAAAGAGTTAGATACAGAAACCTATCAACAAGAGACCACAGCAATTAGCATACATTGCAACTCAGGATGAAATATTTTACATGTTTGAGAAAAACTGATTGGAAAACTGCCCCAAGGGCTCACTCCCGTCCACAGTGCCATCCTGAGATGTGCACTCTTTGTTTTTGGGTCCCATAGGTGCTGAGGTGGCATGGCATGTGGTGATGAGGTCACTGCCATGT
Source organism: Eutreptiella sp. 'Long Island Sound 2002' (assembly GCA_964036045.1). NCBI lineage: Eukaryota > Euglenozoa > Euglenophyceae > Eutreptiales > Eutreptiaceae > Eutreptiella > Eutreptiella sp. 'Long Island Sound 2002'. Next base: position 31,698,313 of record OZ038381.1, on the reverse strand, counting down.
CACATGGGATATTCCTACTTAGCTAGGCTGACTGGGTATCGAACCCAGGACCTCTCAAAAAGAGGTGCCCCAGCCCCCTAGGGTGCATACCACTAAGATAGCTAAGAATTCATGGGAAAACATACATAAATTCGTAGGCTCTGCCTCCAGTATATCAGTGCCTCAGCAACCCAGGAAACAATATTTTCGTGCTTAAAAGCTTGGGGATAAAGGGGTCCACGCCACATCCTAATTTAGTGTTTGGTTCCATAGGTCAAAATGTGTCATCACCCTTTGTGGTTGGGCCAATAGCAAGATAGAAATGCCTGTGTGCTTAGTGCACCTCTAATACAACTAAACTATACCCTAAAGCATTGGAAAAGCACTTTTTCTTACTTCATACTCAGAGGTTGAAGCAGAAAACATCTCATACGTGTCCGCCGAAGGCGAAGGAACGCAACCAACCCTAACAAAAACCAAACAGTTAACAAAACACAGTCACCTTAGTCCAGATCTACATTGCCAATAACACGCGTGCGTGGCGGCGTACGCTCCTTGAACTGCACGTCGTCCAACCCCTTCAGCGCCGCTACCAGCGCTGCCACGCGACTCTGCAGCGCTTCGATCTCGCATTCCTGTCGTTGTACGCGCTGCTTTAAATACTCAATGGCGGCACGATCTCCTGCGTCCGCCAGGCCTGCCACCTCACTGGCTGCAGTGGCAGCACTCTCTTGCTCACACAGCCGCCTGTGGGCCAGCCGTAACTGGCTGTGCAGCTCTTTGCAGGCGCAATCAGCGCGCTGCCGTTCTACTTTGATGGACGCCTGATGGCGGGCACGTTCAATCTCCAGCAGCTTGCCTATCAGTTCGCGCGGCGACTCGTCCCCACACCAGACCCTCAAAGTCTCCTCACTCGTAGTACTGGGAGTCGTCACAGAGCCCTGAGATGGGGCGGTGCCGGAAGGCACACCTGCTTCCGCGCCTGATCGTTTCAAAGTAGTCATCAACTTGCGATATCGAGGCATAGGCCAGGCTCCCAATTTCAAGATTCCGTTGATCACCCGATATCACCCAAGACACAGGACACGATCAACTGGATTGTAATGCTTTTGTCCACAGGCCCCAGAATGTCTTTATATTTGTCCTGAAAGATCCCAAATCCCAACGTATGCACTGCGAACAAAGTCAATCCCTTCATTACTTAATTTCATCCAGTTGATCTGCAGAGTGATGCATCAAGATTTAATAATAAAATCTTATAATAAAATATGGTAACATTTCACTGCATCGCAATCCACAGCTCTTATCTACAGATCTCATTTAAGCAATCCATTGTGCATGTGACAGTACATGGGACCAAAATTTCATTACACGCCTGGCGGCGTACGCTCGGGCGCCGGGGGGCGGAAGGGCCGCGGCCGTCCCGTAGGGAAGGCGGCCTTGGGGGGGTACGGCTTGGGGGGGCCGGTGTGGGTGTGGCTGGGGTTGGTGTTGGCGCGGTACTTCGCGCCCTCCCTGCCCTCCGCTGCGGCTGCGGCGGCTCCCGGCGAAGCGCCCGGGGTCCGCGCCAGGGCCACCCCTCACGCTGGCGGCGTGCCGGGGGCCGCGGTCGGGGCCGCGGCGCGGCTTGCTGGGGCTGCGATCTCAGCACCCTATGCGCCTGGGGCCCCCTCCGGGAGCAGGGCCACAGGGCTCGCGGCCTGGGCGGCGGGGGCGGTCTCCTCGGCCGATGCAGGTCCCCGGGTCGAAGGCTCGGTGTCGGCGGGGGCCGCCCGGGGCTGCCCAGCCGGCGGCCCGACCAGCACCGCCGCCTCTGCCAGCCGCCGCTCCTCGCGCTCCGCGAGGGTCTCCCCCGCGCATCCCGGGGAGACGGGGGAGCGGGAGCGGGACCGACGGTGGTTGCGGTCGTCCCGCTGGGGGGAGCCATCGGAGTCCGACATCACTGTTATCCTGGTAGGCATGCGTGGTCGCAGGCGTGCCCTCTCCACTACCTCCTGGTGCATCTGTGGTGTGCCGTGGGCAGTGCTGTGCAGTGCTCCGCAGGGGGGAGGGGGAGAGGGGAGGGGGGGCTGGCGGTTGCGCTGGCCCCGTGCGGGCAGGGGCCGTTGGCCATCCATCGGCACTGGGGCCGGAGATGGGTGAGCCACGCGGATCACACGTCGCGCCACAGCTCCCAGTCTGGGGCGGGGCTCAGGGCCTGGGTCCCCGGGGGTCATCGGGTGGTGCCAAGGGTAGCTGCACTAGGTGGACCCCCGTAACGGTCGTGACCTCCTGTGTTCGCAGGAAGGTGTGTACCCCGTCCCGCGCCGCGGGCGCCGAGAGGGGGGGGGCGGGGCACGGGCGCTGCCGCGTACAGGTGTTTGGGGGTGACCCCCAGGACCCGCTCTGGGTCCCCGCGGGTCGTGACGACGAGGAGGAGCAGGGAGGTGCCCGGCTGCTGTTGCCAGAGGACCTGCCCCCTGTGGTGGGCACCCATGGTCCTGGAGAGGGGGGGGGACAGGTTCGGGCTGGCCCAGCCGCGGGGTACGTGCGTCGCTGGTGGGAGGGTGGGGCACCAGGTGGGCTCCCTGGGGAACGCCTCGCACATGACGGCGTACGGGGGGGTCGGCCTGGCGCTGTCGTACAACAGGTTGGTCGGGCGGGTGCGGGTGGGCGCCTCGTCCGCGCCTTCCACGAATACCGTGATTTCGCCCACCTCCAGATCCTCTTTCGGCGGATGTAGAAGGTTGAGTGCCGCATCCAATTCGAACACTCCTCCCGGCTACGTGTCCCGCGCCTGGTTCAGGTACGGGGCCGTGTCCCCAGAGCAACGCGTCCTGGGGCCTGCAGCAGGGCTGCAGCGCTGCTGTGGAGGGACATGGCGGACCCCGCGCCTGTCAGCCGCAGGGTGTCCCCCATCGACAGGGACCGGCCTGACCGGTTGGACGTGCGCCACTCCATCCAGTGCCCGTAGAGCGCTGCCTCCGGGCTGATGAGCCCCGGGTGGACAGCGTTTACGATCTGGTGCATCGCCGAGAGCAGCGTAGGGGCCCCAGCTCCATTCAGGGCGCGGATGGCCGGGGGGGCGGCCTGGCTGAGGAAAGCCCTCGCGCTGCCCGCCGGGTCGTGCTGGGCGGCAGGGTGCGCCTCGTGCGCCTCCGTTACTGCGTCTGCCAGCAGACCCCGGACGGCCGCCTTCTGCGCTCGGCGGCGGGCTCTGGCGTGCTCCGGGCCGTCCCCCCGTCGGCGAGGCATGGTGCTGCGGGCTCTGCAAAGCGCGGCGGCGGGTGGGGGTCAGGGCGCGAACACATGCGACAGGTGCGCGACGGACGTCGGGCCCCCTGGGTGCACGTGGATCCACCGGAGGGGGGCGCCCGCGGGGCCCGCGCGTTTGTGTGAGGGGGTGTGTGCGCCCCCGATGCGCCGGTGCAAAGCCTCCTCTTCCCTGCGTCTGTGCGGGGCCGCGGGAGGTTCGGGCCAGGGGCACGCGGCCACCTGGGATCACTGCGCGCACCTGTTGGCGCCCCTTGGCGCTGCGGAGGATGCCGTGTTGCATTCCCCGCAGGGTTGGCAGGTCCTTGGGAGGTGGGAGGCCGGCGACCAGGGGCCGAGACGGCGGAGCCAGAGGTCGTCCCACCGCTGGCGAAGGGGGTCCCGGAGCTCTAGCAGGCGGGCGGGGACGCGGCGCCGGTAGTCCCTGCCAAGCGTCTTCTGCCGGACCTCCTGCCACGTGTCGTCGGGGAGAATCCCGTGGTCGTGGAAGGGCGCGATCAGGTCATCCCACGCCGGGCGGGGGTGCCGCCGGGGGGGGGTTGCCATATACGTGTGGCGCCCGGTGGGGTGGGGCACCAGCGCGCCCCACTGGCACTTGTCCGCGGCGTCCCGGTGGAGGAGGGCGAGTAGGTTGCCCTCCGCGACCGCCTCCCACCCTACCCGCAGCCCTTCGCAGCTGTCTAGCTGCTGGCGCAGCGCGGCTGCAAGGTCGGTGGGGAGCATGGGGAGCAGGGGCCCCAGAATGTCGCCCAGCCGGGACAGGGCGTTGTCGTACACAGGCCCGCCATTTTTGAAGTGCGCCACAGTGAGCCGGGCGGCTCCACCCTCCGGGGGGAGCCGTCGGATGGTGGCCGCGGCGCGTCCCCATGTGTGTATCTCCGCGGCTTGGAGCACGTTGGCAGTGTGGAGGACGATGCGGGGGGAGAGGGGCGCTCGGATGAGCGAGGACACGTCCCCACTCCACCTCACATGTGGCTCCGGGGCCGCCCGTAGCCATTCCTCTGCCGCTGCGTCCCACGGGTGGTCGGGGCCCGCCCCGCGGATCATGGTGGGCCGTGGCCGGGTGTGCGGCCCCCACCCCTCGAGCGGAACGGCAGCGTACTGTTGTGCGGGGGCCTCCGGGGCGCGCGTGGCGGCGCGCCACCAGCCCCATTCGCGCGCCCACTCCTCGCACAATATACGGGCCTCCCATGCGGTCATGGAGCTGCGCCCGATGATCCGCGGTGGGAAGAGGGCGTCTTGTAGGTGCTTCGAGAAACCCCCCGGCAGGTCCCGGTACGGTTGGGGGTCCTCTTGTGGCGGGTACTCCAGGGTGCCTTTCAGGACACAGAGGGAGGCTACGAAGTCCTTGCCAGGGCGCGGGGGAGGGGGGGGGCAGCTGCCCTCTCCCGCGGTGAGCCATCGGTGCACCCGGGCCTCCGTGCTTAGGGGCTCGCGCAGGAGTTGCTCCAGCCGGTGATTGCAAAGCTCCCACACGAAATCCCCCAGCCGGAGCATGTGGTGGAGGAAATTATCCACGGAGGTCGCTCCCGGCGGGTCGTAGCGGGCTATGGCGCTGAGCTGCGCCTCCGCCGCCTCAGGTACCAGCCCAGAGCAGAAGACTTCTGTCCATGCGGCGCCCGCGGAGCGCCACGAGGCCACCCATAGAGCCTTGTCCCCGGGCAGGAGGTGGCGGGCCGCCTCTTGCACTGTCTGGCGGTAGTGGGGCCAGAGGAGCCGCGAGTGGGCGCATCCCACGTGCATGTACACCGGGGTCTTCTCGGGGCTGCCGCAGAGGAGGCACGGCTGCGGGAGGAGGGCAACGCTGGACAGCCGCTCCTTTCCGACGCGGAGCCTGCGTTGCACCGGCGTGTGGACGTCCCTGGCCCGCAGAGCCCGGTGGTTGGTGGCCGTCGCGGTGAGGTCCCGGGCGTGGACATACACTTTTTTCGCTTGGGCCGCGCCCAGGGGTGTGTGTCCTCGGTGCGTCAGCGCATTGTCTGTCTGTGCCCGCTGCGCAACCGCGCCGAGCGTCCGCATCGTGGGGGGCCGTAGGTCGAGTTGGCCGTCGTGACCGGCGAATATGAGCTGGGCGTGGCTGGGGCCCGGGGGCGTGTTCTGTAGGACGGTGTCCTGGGACACCGCCCAGTCCGCCTTGTGTAGTAGGGCGTCGCTGTGGTGGGAGGTGGCTCGGGCATACCAAAAAGGGTGCTCGGTGTGTTGCCCCCACGCGCGCAGGCCGTCCCGGAGCCGTCGCAGGGGCATCTGGTTGACCACCTTTATCGCGCCCGCGGGGACCGCCGTGGCCCGCTCGCGATCCGCATGTCGCAGGAGGTGGAGGATGACTTCGGCGTCCACCGTATGGACCCATGGCCGGTGGGCGCCGTATTGCAGGGGGAGGGAGGCGGCCACCCCCTCCCCGTCGGGCACCGTGCCTGAGATGGCCACTGCCCACGTGTGGGTGAGGTCGGGGGCAAGAACGACGCTGGTGGCGTGCTTGCAGGGCCCGCCCCCCGACTCATCGGAGGAGGTGTGGCCTCAGGCCTCCGGGATCCACTAGTACCCGGTGGGGCTGAGCCACCCCGCGTTGGGGTCGGCGGAGTGCCACCGGACGTCGCGGTGGCTGGGGGTCAGTTGGTCCACGCTCAGCGCCCTGGTGTCGCCAGGGCCGACCGCTGGGTGGTCGTGTAGTGGGACCTCTGCTTCAGCGATTGTGCTTGCCCAGGGCCAGAGCACCGTCACATGTTCCTTGAGCCACACCGGGCCTCCGCGCTGGTGTACCACCAGGTGTCCCGTGTCCTCCGGCTGGTCTTCCAGCGCGTGCACTGCCATGTGTGGGTCGTGCGGCACCTCCGTGACTACCAGCAGGGCGGTGCCGCGGGGGAGCCCACGGGGCCTGAGCTGGCCTCCCCCCACCTGCACTATCACCCACTCGGCCTGGAGCTGTGCTTGTCCCGTCGCTCGGGTGCACTGGTCGTCCGTAGTCACCAACCATACCAGCGTCGGCGCGTGGGGCCGCGGGCACAGAGGCTCGGGCCACGCGACATCCGCGTTAGGTTCTTGGTGCTCACTGTCCGCGAGTACGTCGCGGAGGATGTACAGGAGGGCCGCCGGTGGGTGGTATGCCGCCCCCTGTGTGGGGAAGGAAAGGCTGCCCTGACGGCGGTAGCCCCCGACATGAAGTTGCAGGCCGTCCGGGGTCATCCGTGGGCCACTGTGGGCGTCCTGCTTAGCCTTCGTGGGCTGGACGAGCCTCAGGCGGGGGTCCCGCGTCCCGGTGGTGTGGGAAAAGGTGGACCAAAGCGTTGCGCCACCCGGGGTGCTTGGTGGGCTCCTGCTCGCGGCGGCAGTAGTGAATGTGTTCATCAGCGCACTGGTTGAGGCATTCCCGCACCGCCGTCGGCCATGGGTCGTCGTTGTAGGGGAAGGGGTGGTGCGGCCCGGGGTGCCCATGCCACGGCGTCGTGTTTGGCACTGTCAGGCGGCATGTGTCGCGGTGCCACAGCTTGGCGGTGAGCACCGTGACGATGTTGCCCGGGGGGGACTGTAGTTGGATCTGGGCTGCCCTGGGGCACGCGATGGGGTTGTAGAGTCCCACTCCCAAGGCAGCCAGGGCCCGGGGTATGCGGTGGACCCAGTCGCCCCCTGCCAGGGTTGCGAATTCCGGGACGGGGTATTGCACCTCGGGGCATATGCCGTGCGCACCGGCGATTTCCCAGAACATCCTGGTGACCTCGGCGCGCACGGAGGCTGAGCGGTGGTGGACGGGTGTGCCCACGAGGGCCACTGCTGCCTGTTGGCACCGCGTTGGCACCCGCGTAAGCCCCAGGGTCCGGTCATCCTGCAGGCTGTCCCGCGAGGCGTCGAAGGCCTATCGCGCCCTGTCCTTCGTGACCTGGACCGTGATGTGGTCCAGGTGGCGCGCGGTGTCGGAGTTGTCGGCGATGAAGGGGGAAGAGAAAGATGTCCTTGAATTATGCCCTAGGTCTTTTGATGTATTCCTGCAAGTTGGTTTTATAGCCGAAAACCCCAAACCAAAGCAGCAAGTAGAGCAAGGACTGAATATGGATCGAATCAATGAAATCAATGGTTGGTTTTGGAATCCAGTGTAACACAGAAGGGCTGCAGATAGACAAAGCAGGTATATGAACATAGATTCAATCACAAATGGGTAAAGCAAAAGGTTTTATATGAAAATTGGTCAGACTCTAGCCTCAGAGGTTGCAATAGGCACTTCATGTGCACTCTTTTGGGTGAAATGGTGCTGGTTAGGACTGAGGGGCATAGATGTCAGGACCACACAGAAAATGACTTGGCCAAGCAACTGAATTCAGAAACAGTTACAAAGTAGGACCACAATAAGTGGTAGAATCAATTGAGTATAGGGGTCTTGGGGTGGGAGACCACTTAGGCTTAACCTCCAAGGCCCACAAGCATGGAATGCCTGATTTATTTTGGTATGACCTCCATGAAGGAAGGTATATACCTCCGCTCAGTTGAGTGGTAGGGGTGAACTTCATGGGAGGGGCTAGGGTCACAACCCTAGTTACTTTGAGAAAGTGTACTTTAGGCTACAAAAGAGAGATAAAAACACTTAAGTTTGTCTCAGCATCAACAAAGGGTTTTAAGGGGGGCTTAGCCTGGATCAAGCCCTCGAAGAAAGACATGGCAGTGACTTTTTCTTACTCCCCCCTGGAGTACTAGTTGATCAAGCTAGTAGGACCAAGGAAAAAGGCTCAAATATTCCCAAAATTACCTCAAAAAAAAATGCATTAAACTTACCAAAAACATTCTCATCACTTCATAGAAGCCTATCACACTGTAGGGACCCTTGAAAAACAGTGTAATGTACCGTGAATGATGTCCCTTCGAAGGGGCATTCCTCAAAAGTCGCCGGCGTGAGGCGAAAACTTTTGGAAAAAAAAAAGTGTGGGGGCAGTGGGAATTGAACCCAGGACTCCCTGTCCAGAGCACATGTGTCTGTCCACTAGGGTACAGTCGAACGCTCTAATGCGGACGGTTATCGCCGTATAAACAACGTTTTAGTAAACGTCCTGACCAAGGGCCAGGGCGGAGCAATACTCCCAATGGAGGACACAAACCCCCAGGAGCTGAAAAAAATAGAAAGTGGAACCAGCAGGGAGTGATTCCTGCGGTTTTGCGGAAGGGGTTCCGATTTAGCAAGTGAAATCGTTGAAAAATCGACGAAACCACGCGGGAAATCGTCATTTTTACACATAACTTAAAGTCGCAGACAAGCGCAAACGAAGCGGACGCCAAGAAAAGGGTTGCGCAAGCGAAAACGGCTTTTGGAAAAGAAGGTATGAGCCGTAGTTTTTAAAGTTTTAAAGAAACCTTTTGCACAGTTGCATCAAAATTTTTATAAACTTCAGAGTAAAGAATTCAAAATCAGCCCACACCACAGAGCAGTTCAACAACCCGTCTCTCAGGTATGTCTGTGTCACTTCACACTCACGCATTGCGTTCGTGTTGGTTGTTCCGTCAAAACGTTAGGGTTGTCAACGCTGTGCTCGTTGGGGGGTCGGGTGTCCATCTCTCGTGCTCTGCACAGGCGAAAGCAGGAATGGGAGGTATGTGATGCGGATGGAGCGCGCAGCGCGCACGTAGGGTTAGAATATGCGCTGTGCTCGCGATGCATGTGCCTAATCTAGGCATCCACACGCTGTATCGCTTCACCTGTATCCCTAATCCACCCTTGTTTCCTTCTTCACAGGTAAGCGTTTGTACGTGTGCGGCCGTAGCGTTCAAGTTGAGTTGCTTAAAACGCTTAGGTTTGTTTTGTGTTCGTTTCAATGCGGCATTCGCACGATGCATGGTGAGTAAGGTAGGTTAGCCCAGGAGGAGCTCACCTCCTGGTTGAGTCTGTGGTTACGCCTCCCTTCCCTGCGTGCACATGATGCATTAAAGGGTAGGCCACGCGAATTGCGCACGGTAAACTTTGTTTAGGTTACCCAGAGGCTCCTCGGTACGTTCTTTAAGAGAACCCGAGGAGTTTCTTAAAGCTTGCTTGCTTGACAGGGGTAGCTGCATCTGCAGCGTGTTTGCGAACAGCGTATTATAGGTCACACTGAGAAGGGTATAATACCTGGAGTGTGGCTTGGTTCCACAGTCGCAAACGCCCCTTCATCTGCCTCTTTTGTACAGGTGGGAGAGGTTAGGGTGATTGGTGCACGCAGCAGCTGTCTTCGGCGGCTACCATTTTTCTGCCCCAGCAAAACAGGGGCGCTGATCACAAATCAGATCACTGTGCCTCTGCCAGGAGTGGCGAGGACAGTCCGACTTCAACGACATCTGCGCTGTGCACGCAACGAGAGCACCCCTTCCCTCCAAGCCCTAGCAGGGGAAACGCGTTGTGGCGTCCCCTGTTAGGCCACAGCTGCTTAGGAGCGCTGTGTTCTCTCGTCCTTTTCACAGGAGGGTCGTTAGGACCCATGAGAACTTCACCTCCGCAACGCCAAGTAGAGTGTGCGTGTAGGAGTGGTAGTCCTGAGTGGGGGCTAGAGCCAGTTGCCCAGTGCTCGCCCACCAGGATGGTGCCACTGTAGGGTGTGTAGGACCTGTAGGGGGCGTGTCACTGTCCCACCCTTTTCCTGCAATTTTAGCTGGGCTGGTGGGCTGTGACAGTGGTTAGGTTAGTGTTTTTGGCCACATAGCAAACAGGCGTTTTGCATGCCTTCATAGCTTTTGGCCACCCCTCCCTGTAGTAGACAGATAGGTAGGGAAAACAATACCTGGACTAACACTCTGGGTATTCCCCCAAGGTTTTGCGCCAGCACAGAAATTGGGCGCATAGGGGAGGGGAGACCCGGGGCGTACCCCGTGGCATCAATAAGCCAACCCTCCAGGTTTAGCAAGGGCGCAGACTTGGGTATAATTAGGACACCACTTCTGCGGCTTGCTCTCAGGACCTTAGGACTAGCACACTCACACATACGTTATGGCAGGTAAGGGTAAGGTAAACCCTGTAAGGAAGGGTAGAACCCCATGGGTCTGGACCAGTCAGGGGTCCTAACTGTGGGCTCGCTTGTCCCCAAGGAGGGAAGACACACCTTGCCTCATAACACCTTGCTTGTCATTCCCCCCTGGTGTAGAAAGCCACCGTTCTTCGTTGGCTCACCAAGGTCATTACATTAGGGCAGTACCCATGCAACACATGGTCAACAAGGCAAACACTCGCTGGGTGGCTGCAATCTTGATAAGCGGCCATCTGGCTCACGCTGGAAACCATAGGCATGGGTCTGCAGGGCACAGACAGGGTCAGTAGACTGACACAGGGTAATTAGTTTCGCTTCTTACGCTGGGACATAGTCTCAGCACGGGTTAGGAGCTGCCCCTCGTTGTTCTCAACGAGGTAAGTGCGGAAGATGGGGTTGATACTCCCATCTGGTTGTATGAAGGCTGACATAGGTTCCCAGGTCGCCTCGGACAACCCATAGCCATCCCACAGGGTTAGGAATTTCCAGCCCTGTTTATACTCGTGGCGAGCAATACCTGCAACCACGTAGTAACCATCGACTGCCATCTCATCGGCAGTCATCTCTTCGAGTTCGTCTGCCTCCTCTGGACTGGCAGCGTTCTCTAGGTCTATACGTTCAATCTCACTGTCGCTGAGGCGCCACTCATCCCAGGACAAGTCGTCAGGGGAGTGATAGTGCCTCAGCTGCTTAGGAGCACATAGCAGTTCACCACCTAGACGTGGACTGCACCTGACATGGATCCTGGATCCATCTATCCTGATGATACGATAGGGTCCAAAGTAAGGGTCCTGTAGGCAGTTACGTGGCCAGGAGGGTAGGCGTGAATGGTGTACCAAAACAAGGTCACCAACCTTGAAGCTGGCAGGTCGCCGTAGGCGGTTCCGTCGGCTCTGTTCACGGTCACGAATGTGCCTCAGGTTAGTACCAGCCTGGTTAGCCAGAGACTGCTTGTGTTCTAGCCAATCTCCCACAGGGCTCTTGAAGTCCTCAGGAAAGGGGGTTTTGAAGAACCAAGCAGGTCGTCCTCCATGGAACAGTTCGTGGGGGGTGAAACCCGTAGAAGAGCTCCGCTGTGAGTTCATGGACAGAACTGCCCAGGGCACTAGGCGTACCCAGTCCTTGGTGCGCTCCTGTTTCATCAGGATTCTCAAGTTTTGCTCCACCACACGGTTCTGTCTCTCACAGAGAGGGTTAGACGTGTGAGTGTAGGGCACACCTGTGGTTACCTCCACGTTGAGGGCATTTAGCACTCGTTTGTACCACCCAGTGTCACTGCGGATGCGTACATCTTCATCAGAGTGCACCTGCTTAGGTGCTCCATAGGGTTCGAACCATTGTTCGACCAACATTTTTACAGTCTGCTCACCTGTGATTTTCTTATTGCAAGGGAACACACGGGTGAAGCGAGATAGACCACAGGTGACCACGAGGCAACTATCATAGCCGCCAAAGCGTGGTAAGCCGTGGATGTAATCCACGTAGAGAAGAGAGTTAGCACAATAGGGTATGGGTAAGCTGGAGATCGGACCCCTATCCCTACTGTCACTTTGCTTGCTGGCATGACAGCCACAAGCATCCACAATGGTCTGCATACGCGACCTCAATTCAGTCAGGGTTAGACTAGAGTAGAAACACTCACGGAAGAAGTCCACTGAGCGATTAGCGCCAGTGTGACCAAAACTGAGATGGGACCACTGTAGGCACCCATCCAGTCGTGCCTCAGGCACTACAATTCGGTCCTCGTAGAAGAGGTACTGACTGTTTTTATACCACTGGTGCCCGTCAATGACACGGGGTTCGAGACCAGTGTTGAGGGTTTGGAGAATTTCTTCATACTCTGACTGATAGTCGGTTAGACTCCAACCCTCCAGGATTCCAGCAGTGCGCATGGACAGGTCAAGCTGGACATCCATACGCTGGAAAGCCTCTTTGGCGAGTGCCTCAGAGCTCTCACCAATAAGCGCATCGAAGTTGTTGCGCGATATATAGTCAGACAGTTCATTCTTAATCCCGGGGATATGATGCACTGTCAGCCTGAACTGGCTCAGGTAAGTCCACCACCGTTTAAGCTTCGCTTTTTCTGGTGGTGGGCCCTTCTGAAAAGACTTCACAGGCTCCTGGTCACACAGCCAGACAATAGGGTTAGACCCCAGGAGTCGGGATTGTGAAGATAGCACCAACATACCGGCCAGGAGTTCCTGGTCATAGGTGCTGTAGTTGGAACGCGCTTGGTTCCACTTCCAATTCCAGTGTCCCAGTGGCACCAGTCGCCACTCACTGGTAGGATAGTCATGTTTCAACGAACCATCACGGTTCAGTCCAGTGGTACGATAATGGCAGTGGGTTAGCTCAGCGGGGTTAAGCTCCTGCCATTGGTAGATCGTACCTCCCCCCCCTACATCACTGGCATCAGTGATCAGGACTATCTCGCCCTCAGGGCGGGGAACTCCCAGGCAGTTGGAGGAGGCAATCTTCTTCTTCAACTCCTGGAAACACTCTTCCTCTCTGGAGGCCCACCTCCAGGGAGTAGTTTTCTTGATTAGGTCAGTGAGGGGTGCAGAGGAGTATGTAAAATTGTGGATGTGACGCCGATAGAAATTACAGGCGCCCACAAAACTCCTCACATCGTGTAGACCCTTCTTAGGGTCATCGCGAATCTGCATGTCCTGTAGGGGCTGCATCTTAGACGCGGCTGGTTTCCACCAGCCATACCCCACATCGAAACCCAAATACTCCATCTCCTCTTTCATAAACTCGCATTTTTCGAGTTTGATTCGGAGATGGTTTTCTTGACAGACAGTGAAGAATTCACGGAGGAGAAGGACATGGTCCTCTTTGGTATTAGTACCCAAACTCACGTCGTCGATGTGAGCCTCCATTTCTGCACCTCGAGAAATCAACTCTTGTACTAGAGGCCTGCGCCTCAGTATGTACAAAATTTTGTTCATAAGCTCCTGGAAGAGCGCTGGGGCGTTAGCCACCCCGAAAGGCATAACCTTCCACTTGAAGACACGACCCTTAGGGGTTATAAAGGCAAGCAGCTCCTGAGCTGCGGCGGTTAGGTCAACCTGCCAGAAACCAGAGCGTTTGTCCATTTTGGTCTTATACCTGCATTTGGCAATACGCTCCAGGGTGTTTTCCATGTTAGGAATACTCCCTGAGTGGTTCTGGGTTTTCTTGTTGACCTCACCATAGTCTACAACAAGACGTAGAGCAGTCGACCCTGGTTTAGCAACAAGGAAGCAGGGGCTGCAGTGATGGGGATAGTCCCCATGTTTGTACTCTTCAACGAGGCCAGCATCAATGCATTCTTGGATCTGGCGCTCGATTTCTTCAACCTGTTCCTGTGGAGCGGGATAGGGACGGCGCCTCACTCGCGTCTTTTCAAATTCTGGTTTCAATTTCAGGTCCATCTGGACCAGTTTTTTGCAAGATAGAGGAGGCGGCAAGGCGCCGAACACCTCCTCATAGGTTATAAGCAGTTTCTTCAGGCGAGGGTCAAGGTTAAGACTCTCGACTTTCTGAAGGAAGTCCTCCTCAGCATGGAGGTTGCTTTTTCCATGTTCTTTCTTTTTATGCCGATCAGCAGTTTCGGCAGGTACAGTACCATCGTCCCACTCAGGGGGACATTGTTGCCCATAGTGTAGAGAGTACACTAGAGGTATCTCAGGATCAGGCAGCGTATAGGACTCATCGTCCTCCTCAGACCAGATGGAGTATTTCCAGGTCTGTCTGAGGTATTGCAGCCGCTCTTGGCGCTCAATACCTTCGGCCTTCAGGTACAGCAGCCGTCGGAGTTCTTGCGTGTCATGCTCAGACAAGGGCATGTTATTAGCAGCAGGCCGTGCCAGAGCATCAGTACTCCGGGCCACGGGTTCACCTGTGTGCACAGGCTGCATGTGTAGCACTGGTTTCCCAACAGAGGAAGCGGGTTCAGAGGTTGACTCTAGATCTACCTCCTCTAGCAACAGCTGGGCCAGGAAAGCACTATGTTTTAGGTCAACACAGCTGGGATCAACAGAGGGAATAGTGCTGGCGATCTCAGACAGTTGGTCGTCAGCATCCTCTTTTACAGCTGCAGGTTCCAGATAGTCATCAGGAGACTCACACCCTGTAAGTGTGGCAGATAGGTGCTCAGGAGATCGATTTTTGAGATCATAAAGGGTCAGGCCACGATTTTCGGCCATGACCTCTTTTAGTAGCACCTGGTCCAGGTCACACGGGGGTACAGGATTGAGAGATCCATCGATGATGGACAGGAAACTGGCCCACTCAGGGGCCTGCATAGCTGTGTCTGAGTCCTCAGGCACATAGATGGGGCCGTCGGGGAGTTGCACTCTTCCCACGGTCATTCGGTCAAGCATACGGCGCCAGTAAGCATGTTCACCAGAGCAACCCCAGTCAGGGGTGCACATAACAACCCTTCCTCCCTCATAAGCGATCTTGGTTAGAACCTTCGCGAGCAGGGAGAAGGGAGGGTTAGCATACGCTAGGCCCATTGCTTTCCAGAAGAATCGGAAAGCATTGTTCATTTGTTTCGAGCAGTACAACTGCATGATGTGCTGTTGTTGGCTCGCAAACAATTCCACCTGGATCTCGTCCAGGTTTACCTGAAGGGCCGCCAGTCCATTTTCGAGAACATGACAGGCCAGTTGGTAGTTTTCAGTACGATAGTTCGTCTTGGCTGCGTAGCGCAGCCCAGACTCTTTTCGTCCTGACAGCTCCAAAGGAACGGAGAATAGCCCACTGCCAAAGTCGCAGTGCAAAGAGTAAGGACGCTGTAGGGACAGCATTTTAACCTGGGGGTTTCTTCTTAGAAAGTCAGTGCCAATGACAATGTCAAAGGCGTCAGTGTCCAACACTCTGCAGTGTTGGGTCACGGTTTCGTCGCCCAGACATATGGTCACATCGACCCCCCCCAAGGAATGGATGGTACGCCCATCCCCTACTCTTATGGCCACAGTCTTGGTCTTCCTGAAAGTTTTAAGTAGGCGCCGGGCCACTATGGAAAGTGTTGCACCGGTATCAAGCACTGCTCGAAAAACCTGATCCCCGATTTTCACGAGGATCCAGAAAACCAAGTCCTCCTCTTCGGAGCCGCCCCCCTATTCCTCATCAGGGAATTTCACATCCACTCCTGCAGCCATGAGGGCCTTGGCCATCCAGGCCAAGCGCCTCTTCTTAGAATTATTCCCCTCAGGGGTAGTGTTATCCCCTTGGGGGCGCTTCTGGGGGACACCTGCGGCAGGAGCGGGTGTAGCAGCAGGAGTAGGCGTAGCAACGGGCGCTGATGAGCGCCTCTGGGGGTTAGGGGGTCCAGTCTTACCACCCCCCTTGCCACCTCCTTTACCTTTATCTCCATTCGGGGGATTTCTGGCGGGCGTCGGGTTCTTCTGGCGCTCCGCCTCCTGACGCTTGAGTTTGTCACTCTCGCGTTTCTTGATGTGGCATTCGTCCTCATAGTGACCACGCTTGCCACAGTAACCACAGGTGATGGTACACCTGAAGTGGTCCTGATGGGTCACAGTTTTCCCATCTTTAGTATGCTGCTGACGTTTCATCTGCAGCATACAGCCACTGCGGAGATCGCAGTCAGAGGCATGACAAGGTCCCCCCTTGTCATTGACACGTCGGCAGTAAAACAGGGGGGGGGTGCCTGCATCAGTTGGAACCTCGTTCATGGCACGTAGGTTGCCCCTCCCTTTACCGCCTCCATGGTTGGTGTTAGTGGGATTTTTATGCCCCTTCCCTTCGCCACGTTCAGGGGTAGGGGTACCACCTCGTCCCAAATGCTTCTTGAGGAACTTCTCCATGTGGGAGTCGTTCTCTCTCTCAAGAGCTAGCTCAATCAAGAGATCCACCAGTGTATCATACGAGTGGGTCCTGCTCTTCCTCTCAGAGGTTGAGCGGCAATCATCCCACGTACGCTGGGGGATCTTACTCATGAGCCACAGGTGGGGCTCAGTGGCTCCGTAGGAGCCCACATTCATCCTCGAAAATAAGTACTCCATGTCGCACACATACTCAGAAATTCGCGCAGCGGATGGAAACTCCGGGAGCATAGGTAGCTCCTGGATTTGTGTGCGTACGCTGAGGTCAGTCTCATAGACTGGGAATGTTTTCTCTAACCTCAGGAGTACCTCCGCCCAAGTAGAACAGGTTTTCACAATCTGTTTGACCTGTTTTTGCAAAAATTTCTTTTTGCATGAGCGTTTAAGCAGTGAACATTTGGTGGCCACATCCACATGGGATTGGCCAGTCAACAAAAGGAACTCCGCAAATTCTTCTGCCCATTCAGGCAGGTTTTTAGGGTCGAACTCCGGCAGTTCCAGCTGGATGTTCGCCTGGGCAATTGGTCTGCCCATCTTCCCACCCCCCGGAGTTAGGCCTGAAGGCGACACGCCGGCAAGTGGGGCCAGGGCTGACAGCCCTCTTCTCTCACTCTCTGTGACAGGCACGTCCTGTAGGTCCGCCATAGGCACAGTCCTGGCACGGGGGTGAAAGGGGCTGGGGCAGGTAACCTTAGGCAACAGCCTTGAGACCCTCGATCTCTTGAGATCTTCGGCCAGGGTACTCAGCCCTGGAGAGAGAGAGAGGAACTCAGGCTTGGGTAAGGGTTCTGCAATACCCAGTTTAGCCTTAATGGCCTCTGATAAGGCCGTCACATCTGGATCTTCTGATCCAGACAGGAATTTGGCCAGCAGCTCGGCCGTTTGATCCAGGGCACCGTAGGTTGGCCTTGGATGATGTTCTTCGACTCGTGTTGGGCCCACTTCGGGAGCCCTTGGGGTTGGGTACTCAGGTCGTAGTCGTCTTGGCAGGGATGCAGTAGACGGAGGGCCTGAGTGTGAGTAGGACCCTAGATCCGTACGTGGTCTGGACCCATGTACAGCCAGTGGTTCCTCTCCATCTTCCCCACGGATGGATTTGTAGTACTCATCGTGCATGATGTACTCATCCATCTTCATCTTCAGCTTCTCATGTTCCTCAGGTCCTTCAATGGCAGTTGAGGATGAAGCTGGGCAATTGGATCGTGATACTGAAGCAGTCACACGTCTGTGGAGGTGACTGAAGCTGTCTCCACCGTGTGCTGCTAAGGCCTCGGTGGTAAGGCCTTTATTCTTCTCCGCCCTTCTGCGTTCTGGATCTCCTTGGGACCCAGATGCGCCACTGAGGTGATCTGGTGCTCGGTGTGGTGGTTCACTCATTGGGTGGACCACACTGCCCATTTGTACTTGGACAGTTCGGATAGGCCAGGTCCTTACACTTGGTGTGGACATTATGGACTTGTTGTTGAGCTTTTGTTCTGCACTTCTCTGGGTCGGTTCAAAAGGTCTCAAGGGACTGTCTCTGCTACCGGAAAGATGTCCTTGAATTATGCCCTAGGTCTTTTGATGTATTCCTGCAAGTTGGTTTTATAGCCGAAAACCCCAAACCAAAGCAGCAAGTAGAGCAAGGACTGAATATGGATCGAATCAATGAAATCAATGGTTGGTTTTGGAATCCAGTGTAACACAGAAGGGCTGCAGATGGACAAAGCAGGTATATGAACATAGATTCAATCACAAATGGGTAAAGCAAAAGGTTTTATATGAAAATTGGTCAGACTCTAGCCTCAGAGGTTGCAATAGGCACTTCATGTGCACTCTTTTGGGTGAAATGGTGCTGGTTAGGACTGAGGGGCATAGATGTCAGGACCACACAGAAAATGACTTGGCCAAGCAACTGAATTCAGAAACAGTTACAAAGTAGGACCACAATAAGTGGTAGAATCAATTGAGTATAGGGGTCTTGGGGTGGGAGACCACTTAGGCTTAACCTCCAAGGCCCACAAGCATGGAATGCCTGATTTATTTTGGTATGACCTCCATGAAGGAAGGTATATACCTCCGCTCAGTTGAGTGGTAGGGGTGAACTTCATGGGAGGGGCTAGGGTCACAACCCTAGTTACTTTGAGAAAGTGTACTTTAGGCTACAAAAGAGAGATAAAAACACTTAAGTTTGTCTCAGCATCAACAAAGGGTTTTAAGGGGGGCTTAGCCTGGATCAAGCCCTCCAAGAAAGACATGGCAGTGACTTTTTCTTACTGGAAGCGTATTGCGGCAGTCCACCTAGGATCGCCAGGATGACGTCCTGTACCACTTTCGGCGGCGCGAGGGTGTTGAGGCACCAGTGGTTCACCGCCGCCAGGCGCAGGCGGTGTTTGCGCTGCAGGGAGAACTCCCCGTCCGGCTGTAGCTGGAGTCTCAGGTAGGGGACGGAGTCTGCCGCCGGCACCCAGTGCCATGGGTTTTCCAGGTGGGGACAGAGGCGCAGCTGCAGGCCCGGGACCCCCTCCGTGGTGGCCATGGCGCACTTGCGGGGGTTGAGCTCCATGCCCATCATCCCCAGGTACGCGGCCACTGCTTCCACGCCCTCGACGAGGTGCTGCAGCGTGTGGGCCACTACCAGCAGGTCGTCTATGTAGGCCTGGATGAGGCCCCTTTCGGCCTCTCCGGGCGGACGCAGGCGGTGCCCCTGGGCCCTGAGCAGGGGCTCCAGGAGGAGCGTGTACAGCAGGGGGCTTTCAGGGTTGCCCTGCCTGACGCCGCGCAGCATGTCGATGGGCTGTGTCAGCCCGTGCGCGGTGACGATGCGCAGCCTGGCGCACGTGTGGAGGAAGAGCAGGAGGTCGATAACCTCCGGCGGCACGGAGACGTGGCGTAGGATTAGGTGGAGGGCGCCGTGCGGGGCGGTGTCGAAGGCCTTGCGGGCGTGGAAGGAGAAGACGTAGTTGGGCCTTCCCCGTTGGAGCTGCCGCTGCACCATGAACAGGTTTGAGTTTTGAGGTTTGATTTTGCGGGTACTAGACGCCTTTTGGCCCCGGGGGGCCACCTGGTCGGGCCAGGTGATATCCTCCTTACCGGGTCCTAGTGGGGGGCCCTCCAAGACGCACCTCCTGCCTGGTCGCGGAGTCCCCCGGGTTCACAGGGCTCGGAGCCCCGTACCTCCCCCGCTTCCCCGTTTCGCCACTCCCCGGTCAGTGCATAAATTTGCAGCCGTGGCTGCGGGCACCTACCCACCGCGTCGCCCCCCTAATGCGTGGTCGCTTGGGGCGCCGGCGCCGCCGGGCCTGTGCTACTGGCTTGTCGCCAGTGGGACCCCCTTGGGCTGGCGCGGAGGCTGCCTAGCCTAGGGGTTGGGGCGTGGCATAGTGCGCCACTACTGCCTTGGCGGGTGCTTTGCCCCGTCGGTGTGTGCGCGGCGCTCGCGGCCGGTTTTGGGGGTTCGGGCCGGTACCTGGTGTTGTGTCTCTCCCGTTTCCCCCTTCCCGCCCCGCGTGTCCCGCGCTGCGTGTGGCGGGCCGTCCCGTCCGGGTGTCCGTTACCCTCGCTGGCTGGTACGCCATTCCACGCGGTCTGTGCGTTCCGCGAGCTCGGTCCGGTTGCCTTTCTGGTTGTCCCCGTGTGCCCTTTGCGTGTGTGTGCGCTCGCGCTCCCGCGGCGTCCGCTCCCCCCCCCCCCTGGGTGGTGTGGTGTGCGCACCTCGCGCGGTCCCGGCACTGGGCGCTGGTAGGGCAGTTCCACGTGGTCGGTGCCCCTCCCCGTGTCCTGCCCCGGTCCCTTGCTCCGTCTGGTGTGCTTGGGGGGGGGCGGTCCGGTCCCGGCTCCCCCCTACCTGGCTTGGGGCTTTGCGCCCCCCGTGGGGCGGGTCTGTGGCGTATGCCCTGTGGGGGCTGCGTGCCGCGGGGATGGCGGGGGGCCGTCCCCGGGGGGGGTGGCCTGCCACCATTGTGAGGGGCGTCTGGTGTCAGGCACTGTCGCTCCCCCAGCCGCCCGTCCTCTGGAGCGGGCAGCCAGGGTTCCGCAACCCGAGTGTCCCGGGTGCGGTCGGTGCGGGCGTGGGGACCAAGAACCGGCCCCACAGCGTGCGCCCTTGCGAGCCGGCGTTGCTCGCTGTGGGGTTGGTGGAAGGGCGTCCCCGGGGGGGGTGCCTTCCACCATTTTGAGGGGCGTCCGAGGTCAGGCGCTGTCCCTCCCCCGACAGCCCGCCCACTAGGCGGGCTGTTGGGGTCCGCCACCCACGTGCTGTGGGCGCGGGTGTTTGGGTGTGGGGGCCCAACACTGTCCCCTTGGCCTGCATGCCCTGTGGGGGCTGTGTGCCGCGGGGGTGGTGGGGGGCTGTCCCCGGGGGGGGTGGCCTGCCACCGTTGTGAGGGGCGTCTGGTGTCAGGCGCTGTCCCTCCCCCGGCCGCCCGTCCTCTGGAGCGGGCAGCCAGGGTTCCGCGACCCGTGTGTCCCGGGTGCGGTCGGTGCGGGCGTGGGGACCCAGCACTGGCCCCACAGCGTGCGCCCTTGCGGACCGGCGTTGCTCGCTGTGGGGGTGGCGGAAGGGCGTCTCCGGGGGGGGTGCCTTCCACCATTGTCAGGGGCGTCTGAGGACATGAACAGGGGAGGGCCGGTGTTGGAGCCGGGGAGAGCCCCTTGTTGCCAGTCGCTGACCACTCCGTGCCGTGTGAGGACCTCCGTGATGAGCTGCGTGAGGGGGCCCGTGAGCAGCTTCATGTCCAGCTGGCACAGGGCTATTGGCCTGTAGTCGTCCAGTCTGGCAGAGCCCGGTACCTTGGGGCTGAGCCAGATGTGCGCGTCCCTCCAGTGCATCTGCAACGGGGCGCCGCGGAGGATGGCCTGGTAGGAGTGGACCAGGAGCCACTGGACGGGTGCCGGGAGGGCCTTGATGAAACGGGCCTCCACGTGGTTGGGACCTGGGGCCCTGCCATCGGCCTTGTCCAGGGCGCAATGCAGGTCCTGCATGGAGTACTGCTGGACCTGTGCCCAGGCCCCCTCAGGGACCCGGGGCACGTGGCGGCTGAGGACCGCCTGGAAGCCGGGTAGGTCCACCGGGCGTTTGTCATACAGTTCCCGAGAGAAGGCGCGAACCGCGAACATCACGTCGTGGGCCTCTGTGAGGAGCGTTTGGGTGTTGGGGACCCGCACGTTCCAGAGGCCCGACGGGCCCGGGACCTCTACCTCCATGGCCCCCCGCACGGCTTTCCACTGCTGGGCGATGTCCTGGGCGTGGCGCCGCCAGAAATCATTGATGGCGCGCTTGCGATCAGCCGCCAGGAGTGCGCGCAAGTGGCAGCCGTCCTCTTCGGGGGCGGCTGCTTGCCTCTCCAGCTCCTCCTGTAGCTGGCCCTGCGTGGTCGGGCGGAATCCGGGCGACGCACCTCGCAGCTCCTCTGTGAGCCGGAGCGCCGCCTCGGATTGGATGCCATGCCGTGCCGCGTCCGCCTGGTATGCTGCCGGCGCGCACGCTGCCAGGGTGTCGTAGCGGAGAATGGCCGCCTGGAGCCGTTTCCCGCTCTCAGGTGGGTCCCCTCCCGCCGGGTCCGTGCCCGCCGGGGACGGCTGCCCGCGTTCCACCACGTGCGCCAGGGCGTCATGCGCCGCGTGGAGGTGTTCGAACACCTTGTCCACTGCGGCCGCGGGCATGGACCCGTAGGCTTGCTGCTCTGCGGGGCCCAGCCAGGGTGCCAGGGGAGGCTCATCCTGGGCAGCGGTGACCGCTGCCCACAGGCAGCGGTGGATGGGCGCGGCCTCGGCGTCGTACGGGAGGAGGCGGCCCTCCGTGTGGCTGTAGGGGGTGGGCATCGCCGCGTGCCCTGCCGCGTTGAGGAGGCCTGGCAGGGCCAGGCGGACCGGGAGGTGGTCCGACCCGACCACCTGGGGGTGTGCCATGCCGCGGGCCCAGACGCTCTCCCGCAGGAACCACGGCAGGAGGGGCTCTTTGACCAGGAAGGTGTCCACCCTGTGCCCGGACGGCCGGAGCGTGGGGGTCATGTCCTCCACGCCGCCTGCCGTGGCCCTCCGGAAACCGCAAGCCTTCCAGCCCGCTCGGAAGTGCTCCGTGGCCGGGTTGGTGGTGGCATCCATGTAGATGTTGGTGTCGCCGGCGATGACCACCGGATGTCTCCCACCGAGGCTGCGCGCCGTGGCATACATTTGTATGTCGGCCCAGCACGCTGCCCTTCCCGCCCATGGGGAGCAGCCTGCCTGCGGTCCGTGGACGTTGATGAGGGTGAGGCCTCCCCCGTCCGTGCGGATCTCCAGGGCCGCGGCCTTCCCGGGGACGAGTTATGTGAAACTGAGCACCTCGTGCTCTGCCACGTGCTTGCTGCTGACCGCGGTGAGGAGGCCTCCCCCTCTCGAGATGGAGGTGGCCCCTGTCTCCGCCAGCCGGCTGCTGAAGAAGCAGATGTACCCCTTGTCCCGGAGCGCCGCGGCCACGTGCATCTCCTGCACCCGGGTGGCGATCCCTGTTTCCCTGAACATGATGGCAAAGCCCCCGTCCCGGGGTAGCATGCCGCTGATGAGGTGCTCCGTGTCAGTACAGGCCGCCGGCCCCCGGCGCCGCCGGAGCGTGTCCCAGAGGGACCGGTCTGGTGGGACGAGGCGGTTGTGCAGGTTCCACGAGAGGAGCCATAAGGCGTCGTCCGCCGCGTCCTCCTGGAGTCAGCTGTCCTGCATCGGCATTGCTGCTTGGTCCGCTGGAGCAGCCAGGTCTCCTGGGTGTGCTGGGGCCATGGGGTGTGGGGAGCCCGCTCCCAGCGGGGCCCACAGGGGGGCCAGGGGGGCCAGTCCCGCGGGGATGGATCCTTGTTGGGCTGCACCGCCAGCCCCCGGGGCCGCTACGGGCGCCTCCTCCTTGCCCTCCGCGTGGCCGGCTGCCTGGGGCGGGGGGCGCCGGGCGTACGGGGCATGCCACGTAGACCTCCGTGCCCTCCCCTGCAGGATGTGGGAGGCCGCCTCCTTGTCGTGCACCGGGGCGGCGGCCTGCACCGCGTGCAAGGCCAGGTGTTCCAGCATCGCCCCGCTTGTGTAGTACTTGTCTGCACATAGGGGGCATTTCGTTGGCTCCATGGCCCCCCGTGCCGGGGGGAGCGGCACCAACTTTCGGATGGCGCCCTTCGGCGCTGGGTCGAAGGGCAGATTGGCCAGCGGAACCGCGTGTGGCGCCAGCGCGAGGCCCGGGGCCGCGGCATCGAGGGCTCGTGTCGCGGGCGCGGGTCCGAGACTCTGGACGGCGTCGCGCTGCGCGTCCGCCTGCAGCCACTCTTGCCAGTGCGTGGCGCCGATCTGGCGGTCGGGCTTGCCCCTCCACCGCAGGTTGTCGAAGGCTTGTAGCCAGTGGTACACTGTGGTCGGGACCACCAGCTGGAGCTCTAGGTCGGCGGGGTGCGCCGCTGCCGGCCACACCCCCGGCTTCGCTGCCTTGGCATTGTCCTTCAGGTGGACTTGGAGCAGGAGGGCGTGGTGTTCCCCCTCCCGGAGCGCTTTGACGATCATGCGAGCACAGTCTGCCACGCAAATTACGGTCTCGTGCCCCGGCAGGCGCTAGGGGTCGCAGACAGGGATGTGCGCGTCCGCCGGGCTGAACATGCAAAATACCCACCGCGGGTTCTGCTGTCCCCGTTGGGCCACAGCGAGGGTAGCCGCCGGGCGGGCGTGCTTGATTGGCCCCGCGTGGAAGTCCAGGACATCTGTGGCCGTGATGGCGTCTCCCTGCCATGCGGCCCGTAGATGCTCCTCCTGGTCGGGGCTCGAGACCAGTGCGGGGGGGTCGGCCCACCCCGGTTCCTGCCTCTTTTTGGGGGCGCTGACGGTGTGTAGCAGGACTGCCAGCTGCCAGGGGTCTGCCGTCATATAGTAGGCCTGGGTGGGCTCCTGCTGCAAGTCGACATGGGGCGGCAACGCCCCATGCCTGGCGGTGCCGTGCCAGACGGTCCAGCGGCCCTTGGCCAGGATGTGCGACCGGTACCCCCCGGCGTGGCCGTGCAGGATGGCCTGGTAGCCCGCCGCCTGCAGCAAGAGCGCTTCCCCCTGCTGAGGCCCGGGGGGGGGGGGGGGTTCGCCGCCACCTGCGTCCCTGACGCAGCTGCGCTCGCAGAGTGTGGGGTCCGACAGGTGGGGCGCGTCGCGCTGCGGCCCTTGTATGCTCCCCGCGATCTGCGCCGGGCCGTGGTGGTGGACAAAACTCTCCCCGCCGTCTGCCAGTAGCGCCGCCGTGACGACGTACAGCTGCTCCGCCGTGAGGGGTGCCGTCGGCGTGTGCGTTGCAGCTGGCTGGCGGAGCCGCGTGTGTCTCGACAGGGGAGGTGGGGCAGCAGTTGCGCTGGCCACGCCGCCACGGCTCCCATGATGACGGCCGCGACCGTGGACGCCAGCGCCATGCGGTTCGTCGGCCTGTATTGCTTAAGCCCCGCGGTGTCCCGGGCGAGGTGCCTGCAGGCCGCCGCCCAGGCCACCGCTCCGCAGTTTGTGCGGTCCGGCTCGGTCCCGTCCGCGTTGTTGCTTCTGCTTTGCTGTACCGTGGTGGCTGTGTCGAGCGGGGGGCCCTGTTGCAGCGCCTCCGGGCTCTGCCACGGCGGGAGGGCAGGCCGGGCCGGCTGTGGGAAGCTCTGCGCGCCCAGGCGCTCCGGGTGCGTGTGGTACGGGTTCTGTCGGCAGTGCTTCGGGACCGTCCCGCCTAGGAAGAGGAGTTGGTGCAGGTACCAGTGGCCCTGCGCGGTGGACGGGTTGTTGAGTGTTTACCACTGCTTCACCACGCCTCTCGGGTGTGGGGCCTCGACGCGGCGCTGCAACCCCAGGCGGCCCAGGCGGTTTGACGTGCCCGCGGGTGGGATGTGGGGCTGCAGGTACAGCACCCGCAGCGGCTCCAGCGTCAGGTCCAGCACCTCATCGGTGAGCTGTTCTGTAAGGGCCGACGCCCTGTGCAGGGCGTGGCGGACCCCGGGTGTGGGGGCCATGAGCTACTCAAGCACTGGCCCTGGCGGGTACCGTGCACCCGGGTTCATCATCCAATCCCTGTGGTGGCTCAGCATGGCCCTCCACACTTCCCTTGTGAGGGCGTGGCGGGGGTCCAAGGGGGGGACCGCCCTAGGAGGCGGTGGCACGCCGGTGGCAATCGCATGGGCTGCGGGGCAGCCACAGTGATCCATCTGCATGCCGTGTCGGGCATGATCGCCCCCCACTCCACGGTCCCCATGCCCTCCGCGTGGAGTAGCGCCTGGCCCTGCACCAGGGGGAAATACGGGCTCGGGCGCCCGTCCTCCTCCCTCCACCGTATCCAGGCCGCTCCCGCCTGCAGGCTGCGGAGCAGGGCCACGCCGGGGAGTTGTGGCTGTGGGAAGGCCCCCTTGACGGCTTGGGCGGCATGGGCCAGGGTGCCCGTGGGTGAGTACCACAGCGGGAGGATCAAGGGGTTCGGCACCGGTTGCGCCCCCCCCGCGTCCCACCGCCACTCGGAGTCTGGCGGGGCGGCCGGGACCGTGCCCGTCTGCAGGAAGTCGCGGGCCCTCTTGTCGGGGTGCCGCTGGAGGGTTGCCGCGAGGCTGAACCCCTCTGCCGCGGGTGCCACTGGGAGGCCGCCCTGGGGCCTGCGCCAGGGGAAATCCTGGTCGGCCGGCCTGGCGTGGAGGTCCCGGGCGATTTCCTCCGCGGTGCCTGTGGGGGCGTTCTCCGGTGCCAGGTGCCACATGACGGCGAGCACCGCCCATGTGGAGAAGGGCCATGCCCGTGGAGGGGTGTACACCTGGATGGTCCACTGGGGGCGCGCGCGCCGCACGCGGGATGCGTGGAGCACCCCTCCGACCATGTCCGCCGCTAGGACCAGCACCTTTCCCGTGGGCTCCACGACGATCCCCTGCCCCGGTCCGCCGTGGCGGCCCTGGGTGTGCAAGGCCACTTCCGTTTGGCCCGTGTGGGCAGCCCGGTCGACAGCCTCCTGGATGTTCACGCTGTCGCGCGCGGTTTCACCCAGAATCCAGCCCTGCGCCACCCCGTAGCGCAGGGCGGCGCTTGCGGCCGTGTGCCCCACCGTGGGCAGCGCTCCGTAATTGGGGCCGGGTCAGGGGTGTTGCTTGGGGCACTGTCTTCTCCGGTGCAGTGGCCCCGTTTCGACGCAGGGCAGAGGGCGGGCACGCTGCCCGCCGGAGGAGTGGGTTCCGCGGGCGTGCTGTCCGCCGGGGGCTCTGGGATTTTCTCCAGGTCGGAGTCCACGCCCGCGTCCTCCTGTGGGGGGTCCCCTTCGCCGCCCCTGAGTCCCAGCGCCCGGATGACCTTGTGTGCCGCGTCCAGCGTTGAAGACCGGGGGCGTGGTTTGCGTGGGGCCGCGGGTTCCGCCATTGTTGTATCGCTGTGCCTAAGAGCAGGGGATGCAGTGCAGATTTCCCGTGGCCGGTGCACGTGTCGTGGGCGCGGTGGGGCTTGGGCGGGGGAGCTCGAACGCTGGCTCCGCGAGCCGGCGTTTGCGTGCTCCTGTGGGCATTAGGTGCTCCCCCTGTCGCCCGTGTGGCATGAGTGGCCCCGTTGCCAGGGGCGTCTGAGGTCAGGCGCTCTCCCTCCCCCGGCTGCCCTCCTCTGGGGGGCTGCCGGGGTCCGCCACCCGCGTGCTGTGGGCGCGGGTGCGCGGGCGTGGGGGCCCAGCACTGTCCCCTTGGCTTGCATGCTCTGTGGGGGGCCGCCTGCTGTTGGGGTGGTGGGGGGCCGTCCCGGGGGGGTGGCCTTCCACTGCTGCGAGGGGCGTCTGGCGTCAGGCGCTGTCCCTCCCCCTGTTGCCCGTCCTTTGGGGGGTGGGCGGCCAGGGTTCCGCAACCCGTGTGTCCCGGGTGCGGTTGGTGTGGGCGTGGGGACCCAGCAGCGGCCCCACAGCGTTTGCCCTTGCGGGCCGTCGTTGCGCACTGTGGGGGTGGCGAAAGGGCGTCCCCCGGGCGGGGTGCCGTCCTCCGCTGCGAGGAGCGTCTGAGTTCAGGCACTCCCCCGCCCCCGGCTTTCCGTCCTCTGGGTGGGCCGTCGGGGACCGCTACCCACGTGCTGTGGGCAGGGGTGTGCGAGTGTGGGGGCAGAGCACGCACTGTCCCCTTGGCTTGCGTGCCCTGTGGGGGGCTGCGTGCCGCGGGGGTGCTGTAGGGGGCAGTCCCCAGGGGGGGATGGCCCTCCCTCTTTGTCAGGCCCATCTGGCGTCAGGCGCTGTCCCTCCCCTGGCCGCTCGTCCTCTGGGGCGGGCAGCCGGGGTTCCGCAACCCGTGTGTCCGGGGTGCGGTTGGTGTGGGCGTGGGGACGCAGCACCGGTCCCACACCGTGCGCCTTTGCGAACCGTCGTTCCGCGCTGTGGGGGTGGGGATGGGCGTCCCCCTGGGGGGGGTCCCTTTCGCCGTTGTGAGGGGCGTCCGAGTTCAGGCGCTCCCCCTCCCCCTGCTGCCCGCCCTCTGGACAGGCTGTCGGGGTCTGCTACCACCGTGCCGTGGGCGCGGGTGTGCGGGCTCCGGCCCAGCACTATCCCCTTGGCTTGTATGCCCTGTGGGGGCTGCGTGCCGCGGGGGTGGCGGGGGCCGTCTCCGGGGAGGGCTGGCCTTCCACCGCGGCGAGGGGCGTCTGCCGTCAGGCGCTGTCCCTCCCCAGGCCGCTCGCCCTCTGAGGCGGGCGGGAGGAGATCCGCGACCCGTGTGTCCCGGGCGCGGTGGGTGTGGGCGTGGGGTCCCAGCACCGGTCCCACAGCGTGCGCCCCTGCGAGCCGTCGTTGTGCGCTGTGGGGGCAGCAGAAGGGCGTCCCCGGGGGGGGTGCCGTTCACCGTTCCGAGGGGCGTCTGAGTTCAGGCACTCCCTCTCCCCCGGCTGCCCGCCCTCTGGGCGGGCTGTCGGGGTCCGCTACCCATGTGCCGTGGGCGCAGCTGTGCGGGTGTGGGGGCCCAGCACTGTCCCCTTGGCTTGCATGCCCTTTGGGGGCTGCGTGCCGCGGGGGTGGTGGGGGGCCGTCCCCGGGGGGGGGGTGGCCTTCCACTGTTGTGAGGGGCGTCTGGTGTCAGGCGCTGTCCCTCCCCCGGCCGCCCGTCCTCTGGCGCGACAGCCGGGGTTCTGCGGCCCGTGTGTCCCAGTTGCGGTTGGTGTGGGCGTGGGGACCCAGCACCGGCCCCTCAGTGTGCGCCCTTGCGAGCCGTCATTGCGCGCTGTGGGGTTGGCGGAAGGGCGTCCCCGGGGGGGGTGCCTTTCGCCGTTGCGAGCGGCATCTGAGTTCAGGCGCTCCCCCTCCCCCGGCTGCCCGCACTCTGGGCGGGCTGTCGGGGTCCGCTACCTACGTGCTGTGGGCGCGGGTGTGCGGGTGTGGGGGCCCAGCACTGTCCCCTTGGCTTGCATGCCCTGTGGGGGCTGCATGCCGCGGCGGTGGTGGGGGCCGTGCCCGGGGGGAGGTGGCCTGCCACCGTTGTGAGGGGCGTCTGGTGTCAGGCGCTGTCCCTCCCCCGGCCGCCCGTCCTCTGGGACGGGCGGCTGGGGTTCCGCGACCCGTGTGTCCCGGGTGCGGTTGGTGTGGGCGTGGGGACCCAGCACCGGCCTCACAGCGTGCCCCTTGCGAGGCGTCGTTGCGCGCTGCGGGGGTGGCGGAAGGGCGTCCCCTGGGGGGGTGCCTTTCGCTGTTGTGAGGGGCGTCTGAGTTCAGGCGCTCCTCCTCCCCCGGCTGCCCGCCTTCTGGGCGGGCTGTTGGGGTCCGCTGCACACATGCTGTGGGTGCGGGTGTGCGGGTGTGGGGGCCCAGCACTGTCCCCTTGGCTTGCATGCCCTGTGGCTCTGCGTGCCGCGGGGGTGGTGGGGAGCCGTCCCCGGGAGGTTTGGCCTTCCACCGTTGAGAGGGGTGTCTGGTGTCAGGCGCTGTCCCCCCCCCCGGCTGCCCGTCCTCTGGGGCGGGCAGCCGGGGTTGCGCAACCCGTGTGTCGCGGGTGCGGTTGGTGTGGGCGTGGGGACCCAGCACCTGTCCCGCAGCGTGCGCCCTTGCGGGCCCTTGTTGCGCGCTGTGGGGGTGGTGGAAGGGCGTCCCCAGGGTGGGTGCCTTTCGCCGTTTTGAGGCGCATCTGAGTTCAGGCGCTCCCCCTCCCCCGGCTGCCCGCCCTCTGGGCGGGCTGTCGGGGTCCACTACCCAGGTGCTGTGGGCGCGGGTGTGCGCGTGTGGGGACCCAGCACTGACCCCTTGGCTTGCATGCCCTGTGTGGGCTGCGTGTCGCGGGGGTGGTGGGGGGCCGTCCCCGGGGGGGGTGGCCTGCCACCGCGGTGAGGGGCGTCTGGTGTCAGGCGCTGTCCCTCCCCCGGCCGCCCGTCCTCTGGGGCGGGCAGCCGGGGTTCCGCGACCCGTGTGTCCCAGGTGCGGTTGGTGTGGGCGTGGGGACCCAGCACCTGTCCCGCAGCGTGCGCCCTTGCGAGCCGTCGTTGCGCGCTGTGGGGTTGGCGGAAGGGCGTCCCCGGGGGGGGTGCCTTTCGCCGTTGCGAGGGGCGTCTGAGTTCAGGCGCTCCCCCTCCCCCGGCTGCCCGCCCTCTGAACGGGCTGTCGGGGTCCGCTACCCACGTGCTGTGGGCGCGGGTGTGCGGGTGTGGGGGCCCAGCACTGTCCCCTTGGCTTGCATGCCCTGTGGGGGCTGCGTGCCGCGGGGGTGGTGGGGGGCCGTCCCCGGGGGGGGCTGGCCCTCCACTGTTGTGAGGGGCGTCTGGTGTCAGGCGCTGTTTCTCTCCCGGCCGCCTGTCCTCTGGGGCGGGCGGCCGGCGTTCCGCGACCCGTGTGTCCCGGTTGCGGTTGGTGTGGGCGTGGGGACCAGGCAGCGGCCCCAGAGCGTGTGCCCTTGCGAGCCGTCGTTGCACGCTGTGGGGGTGGGGGAAGGGCGTACCCGGGGGGGGTGCCTTTCGCCGTTTTGAGGGGCGTGTGAGGTCAGGCACTCCCCCTCCCCCGGCTGCCCGCCCTCTGGGCGGGCTGTCGGGGTCCGTTACCCACGTGCTGTGGGCGCGGGTGTGCGGGTGTGGGGGCCCAGCACTGTCCCCTTCGCTCGCATGCCCCGTGGGGGCTGCGTGACGCGGCGGTGCTGGGGGCCGTCCGCGGGGGGGGGGTGGCCTGCTATAATTGTGAGGG
Organism: Eutreptiella sp. 'Long Island Sound 2002'; assembly: GCA_964036045.1. Taxonomy (NCBI): domain Eukaryota; phylum Euglenozoa; class Euglenophyceae; order Eutreptiales; family Eutreptiaceae; genus Eutreptiella; species Eutreptiella sp. 'Long Island Sound 2002'. Next base: position 31,668,179 of record OZ038381.1, on the reverse strand, counting down.
GCGTCTGGTGTCAGGCGCTGTCCCTGTGCCGGCCGCCCGTCCTCTGAGGCGGGCAGCCGGGGTTCTGCGACCCGTTTGTTGCGGGTGCGGTTGGTGTGGGCGTGTGGACCCAGCAGCTGCCCCACAGCGTGCGCCGTTGCGAGCCGTCGTTGCGCGCTGCGGGGGTGGCGGAAGGGCGTCCCGGGGGGGGTCGCCTTTCGCCGTTGTGAGGGGCGTCTGAGGTCAGGCGCCCCCCCTCCCCTGGCTGCCCGCCCTCTGGGTGGGCTGTCCGGGTCCGCTACCCACGTGCTGTGGGCGCGGGTGTGTGGGTGTGGGGGCCCAGCACTGGCCCCGTGGCTTGCATGCCCTGTGGGGGGCTGCGCACCACGGGGGTGTTAGGGGGCGTCTGGGTTCAGGCGCCCTCCCTTCCCCGGCTGCCCGCCCGCTGGGCGGGCTGCTGGGGCCCGCTGGCCACGTGCTGTAGGCGCGGGTGTGGGTGTGTGCGGTCTGTGTGGTGTCTGTGCGGTGCGTGCCGTGGTGCGTGGGGCTGCCCTTCGTCTGTCCCCCTGGTGCCCCCCTCCCCGGTGCTTTGTTGCGGTGTTGTGCTCGTCGTGTGCTTGCAGTCCCCCCTTCCCCGCGCGCGTCCCTCGCTTGGCTGCTGGCTACCTCCTGTTTCTTCTACGGTTTTGTCACTCTTTACCCTTTCCTCTACTCTCCGTCGGCCCGCCCTCCTCCCTGGCATGCACGTTTTCCCTGCCTCCGCCTGGTGTTTTTCTCGTTCTTTCTCCTTGCCTGCTTCCTTGGTCCTGGTTCCCGGGTCCTCTTCTTTCTCTCCTGCTGGGTCCTGTCAGACAGGGGATGGATGGGGGTGTGGGCCTTCGGGCGGCAGCATGGTACGGTCCGGGCGTGTGGGCATGGGCACGGCTCTACATACCTCGTTGGTTACCTTTGTTCGTTGTTTTTCCCGTTTGTTTGTCGCGGCGTGGCATGTAACATACTTGCACTTGTCCCTCCTTACCCACATCTTATCTTGTTTTGCTTGCTGCGGCGGCGGCACACCTGTTGTTCCCTTGTGCTCCCTGCACTTGTGTTTATGTGTGTGCGCACTTTCTTCACCTTTCTTGTCCCTTCATACCATGTTGCTTGTCCGTGGCGGTGGCGGTTGTGTCGTGCTTGCGGCGACTTGCTTGTGCGGGCATGCATTTCGTTCCCCGTCTGTGCAGCGTGCGGGGGTGGGCGTGGGTCACCCGCGTGTGTGTGGGCATACCTTTCTCTCCTTTTGCCAGCTGATGTGGAGGATTCCCATTTCCCAGGGCCAACCTATGGTGCCCTGGACCGTACGGCCGAATTACTGCCCAAACTACTGTGGGTCCGAAAGTCCAGATGTGACAGCCCTGTCTGAGACTGTCAATGCAAAATTGGTATCACTGAACCCTTACCCGAGCAAGCGTTGGCCTCACCCTCTCCCGGATTGAGCACGCTCGCTGATGATCTCAAACGATCAAGGATTTCCAGGTTGCTACCCAAGGTCACATGCCCCAGCCCTCTTCATCCCCGTGCCAGAACAGTCCCCATCACTGAGCTACAGGACGTGCCCGTGACAGAGACTGAGTAAAAGGGGCCAAAAGCTCTGGCACCTCTCGAAGGCGTACCATGCCCCCCTTCGGGCCTAACCCCAGGGGGTGTGAAGAGTGGCAAACCAATTGCCCAGGCGAAAACCAAGGTGGAGGTACCGGAGTTCGACCCCAAAACCCTGCCCGAATCCACAGAGGAATTTGCCGAGTTTTCTTTGCTTACCAGCCAATCTCATGTAGATGTGGCCACTAAATGTTCTCTTTTAAAACGCTCACGTAAAAAGAATTTTTGCAAAAAAAGGTGAAGCAGATTGTGAAAACCTGTTCTACATGGGCCGAGGTTCTCCAAGGACTGGAGGAAACTTTACCGGTCTATGAAACAGACCTCAGTGTACACACACAGATAGAGGAGCTCCCTATGGTCCCTGAATTTCCTTCCGCTGCGCAAGTCTCTGAATACGTGTTCGACCTGGAGTATCTGTTCTCACGAATGACCGTGGGTTCCTATGGACCCACAGAAACCCAACCGGTGGCTTGTGAGTAAAAGCCTACACGTACGTGGGACGATTGCCGCACCACCTCAGAGAGGAAGAGTCGGATCCACACGTACGATTACCTTATGGACCTGCTCATCGAGCTGGCCCTTGAGAGGGGGAATGACTCCCATATGGAGAAATTCCTCAAGAGACAGCTGGGTTGAAGTGGCACCCCTACCCCTGAACGTAGCGAGGGAAAGGGCCTAAACATCCCACTAGCGCCAACAAGGGTGGTGGTAAAGGGGGGTAAGATGCGTGCCATGAGTGAGTTTCAACCTGAAACAGGCACACCCCAACTCTTCTACTGTAAGCCTGTCAATGACAAGGGAGGACCCTGTCATGCCCCTGACTGCGACCATCGCAGTGGTTGTTTGCTGCAACTGGAAAGACAGCAGCACACTAAAGATGGGAAAACAGTGACCCATCAGGATCATTTCAGGTGTACCATCACCTGTGGGTACTGTGGCAAACGTTGTCACTACGAGGACGAATGTCACATAAAAAATGTGAATGTGACAAACACAAACGGCAGGAGGCTGAACGCCAGAAAGCCCAAACACCCTCCAGAAGTTTCCAAAATGGGGACAAGGGTGGTAAAGGAGGACGCAAAGGGGGTGGCAAGGGTGGAACCTCCAACCCCCGGAGGGGCTCATCAGCGCCCGCTATTTCTCCCTCTCCTGCCGATGTTGACCCCAAGAAGCGCCCACAGGGGGATAACGCCTCCTCTGACTTGTCTAATTCCAAGAAGAGGCAACTGGCCTGCATGGTCAAGTCCCTCATGGCTGCAGGGGTTGATGTGAAATTCCCTGCTGAGGAGTAGGGGGGGGGGCTCTGAAGAGCAGGACTTGATTTTCTGGATCCTCTTGAAAATTGGGGATCAGGTTTTTGGAGCAATGCTTGACGCCGGCGCAACACTCTCTATAGTGGCCCAGGGATTGCTAAAGACTTTCAAGAAAGCTAAGACGTGGCCATAACAGTAGGGGATGGGCGTACCATCCATTCCTTGGGGTGTGTCGATGTGACTATTTGTCTTGGCAACGAAACAGTGACCCAACACTGCAGGGTGTTGGACACTGACGCCTTTGACATTGTCATTGGCACCAACTTCCTACGAAGAAACCCCCCAGTAAAAATGGTGTCTCTCCGGCGCCCCTATTCTCTACACTGCGACTTCGGCACTGGGCTCTTCTCCGTACCTTTGGAGCTGTCAGGACGGAAAGAGTCTGGGCTGCGCTACGCAGCCAAGACTAACTATCGTACTGAAAACTAGCAATTGGCCCGTCACGTTCTTGAAAATGGACTGGCTGCCCTGCAGGTATCCCTGGATTAGATCCAGGTGAAATTGTTCGCGGGCCAACCACAACACATCATGCAGTTGTATTGCTCGAAACATTTGAATAACGCTTTCCGTCTCTCCTGAAAAGCAATGGGACTAGCATATGACAACCCCCCCTTCTCCCTGCTCGCGAAGGTTCTAACCAAAATCACTTATGACGGAGGAAGGGTTGTCATGTGCACCCCTGACTGGGGTTGTTCAGCTTAACACGCTTATTGGCGCCGACTGCTGGACCGAATGACTGTGGGAAGAGTGCAACTCCCCGACGGTCCCATCTATGTGCCTGAGGATTCAGACACAGCAATGCAGGCCCATGAATGGGCCAGTTTATTATCCATTGTACATGGATCCCTCAACCCTGTACCCCTGTGTGATCTGGACCAGGTGCTACTGAAGGAGGTCATGGCCGAAAATCGTGGATTGACCCTTTTTGATCTCAAAAAAAGATCTCCTGTGCACCCTTCTGCCACGCTTGCAGGGTGTGAATCCCCTGATGGCGGTCTGGAACCTGCTGCTGTGAAGGAGGTGGCTGACAACCAACTGTCTGAGGTCGCCAGCTCTATCCCTCCTGTTGATCCCAGTTGTGTTGAACTCAAACACAGTGCCTTCCTGGCCCAGATGTTGCTAGAGGAGGTAGACCTAGAGTCAACCTCAGAACCAACTTTCCCTATTGGGAAACCTGTGCTGCACATGCAGCATACTTGCTCAGGTGAACCGGTGGCTCAGAGTCCTGAACCTCTAGCGCAGCCTGCTTCTAATAACATGCCACTGTTGGAGCATGAAACTCAGGAACTCCGACGGCTGTTGTACCTGAGGGCCGAAGGTAATGAGCGCCAGGAACGGCTGCAATACCTCAGACAGACTTGGAAATCCTTCATCTGGTCTGAGGAGGACGATGATTCCTACACGCTACCTGACCCTGAGATACCCCTAGTGTATTCTCTGCACTATGGGCAACAATGTCCCCCTGAGTGGGACGACGGCTCTGTACCTGCCGAAGCGGCTGATCGGCAGAAAAGGAAAGAGCAGAGTAAGAGCAACCTCCATGCTGAGGAGGATTTCCTGCAGAAAATCGAGAGTCTGAACCTTGACCCCCGACTGAAGAAACTGCTCCTAACCTATGAGCAGGTGTTCGGCGCCCTGCCGCCTCCCCTGTCCTGTGAAACTGGTCCAGATGGAGCTGAAACTGAAACCTGAATTTGAGAAGACGCGAGTGAGACGTCATCCCTATCCCACTCCTCAAGAACAGGTTGAGAAAATCGAGCGGCAGATCCAGGAATGTATTGATGCTGGCCTCGTTGAAGAATGTAAGAAGAGGGACTAACCCCACCACTGCAGTCCCTGCTTCCTGGTTGCTAAACCAGGATTGACTGCCCTGCAACTGGTTGTTGACTATGGTGAGGTCAACAAGAAAACCCAAAACCACTCAGGGAGTATTCCCAACATGGAAGACACCCTGGAGCACATTGCCAAATGCCGGTACAAGACCAAAATGGACAAACGCAGTGGTTTCTGGCAGGGTGACCTAACAGCTGCAGCTCAGGAACTGCTGGCTTTTACAACCCCTAAGGGTCGTGTGTTTAAGTGGCAGGTCATGCCTTTTGGGGTGGCTAATGCCCCGGCACTCTTCCCAGAACTGATGAACAAAATTTTGTACATACTGAGGCGCAGACCTCTAGTACAGGAGTTGATTTCCCGGGGGGCAGAAATGGAGGCCCACATCGATGACGTGAGTTTGGGTACCAATACCCAAGAGGACCATGTCCTTCTCCACCGTGAGTCTTTGATTGTTTGTCAGGAAAACCATCTCCGAATCAAATCCGAAAAATGCGAGTTCATGAAAGAAGAGATGGAGTATTTGAGTTTCGACCTGGGGTATGGCTGGTGGAAATCAGCCGCGTCTAAGACTTAGGCGGCCGAAGCAGGTACGCTTTTGTACCGCCCTTATTAGAAAAAAACACCGAGAAATGATGTTGGCTTTTTCAGTGAATTACCCTGTTTTTGTGACCCTGATTTTTCATGCCTGTTTTTTCAGTTAAAAAGGGTACCTTTCTCCTGTCGTTGCAACAAAAGAGGCTCCTTTGTACTGGTGCGTACGATGGTATCTCAATAAAGAGGGACAACCCACTGTGGGTCGCACCTCGTGTTGGTTATTACGCCCTTTTTTCTGCAACAGATTGCGAGGCCTCGCAATGCAAGGATTCGATTTCATTTGTTTTACCAGAAGCGAATGCACGGAAAATTTGCATAAGGGTAATTACGACAAATAACGTTCATTTTTGAATGCGAGGCCTCACATTCCATTTCGAAATATGCGCAAAAGGTATAGTTTCAGGAATCGAAATGGGAGGCCTCGCAATAATGGAACGGAAAACAATAAAATGGAAAGATCCACCAACTACACAGCATGTGCATTCCATTGATGCGGCGCTGCTGCATGGGCGCCCATACAGGTCCTGCCGGCATCTCCAGTTTTCATACTGTGGTCACCGCTGGCTTCACTGCCCAACAGCGATGGTTGCGGTTTGCAACTGGGTACCGCAGATGTGATAAACAAGAGAAATGTGGGACCAGCTGACCGTTACCAGCAACCGAAAATGCGCACTCGCGGCGGATTTGCGCGCAAAGATCGATATGCGCGTGTCGCGTGTGCAGCGCTGTGCAGGCAAGAAATTTTATTTACCTGTAGTATTAAAGAAGCCTGTTTTTCGTGGAATTGTATACGAAAATGCACATTTTTGATTCTTTGAGATGATTGTTTATGCCATGTAACATTGCGCATCTAGCAAAGAGGGAGCTGGAACGGACTGTCAGGCAATTTCGAGCTTTCTGTGCAACGGAACAGGGTATACCACTGCTGAATGACTATGGGCTGCCGTTGAAAAGGACAAGAGTGGAGCTGTTTTCTTTTTTGATTTTGCGCGCCTGTTGCGACTGAACCGGAAAACACGGCACTCACTACTGAGGTTAAAAAGCAGACCAAAGGGCCGAGCCGCCAATCAATTCAAAGAGGAGTTGTTCAACTTATACAAAATTTTGCGCTTGCGATGCACACCCAAGCACCAGGACGAGGACGCGCCGGGGTTTGCCTCTATCGGTCGGCAGAACAGGCGCCGGTTGCGCAGAACAGGACTGCTGCGGCTCCGCGAGGAAACCATGAAGGAACGGTCTGCGGGAAAGATGCTTGAGACATGGAGATGGATGGAGAACCGGCAGGTTTGCGTCTGGATCGACAATTGTTACATTGAGCAGTATGGAACGCATCCAACGATCCAGGATCAGTCGCAAAATTGCACAGCCCTTTGCGTCATTGAGATTCTGTGCAGGTTGCCGTATTTCAGAGGACACCCAACCATAGATGTGCTCATTGGCAGCATCGGCAGAGGAGCCAAGAGGAGCCCCCAGAGGAGCCCCTGACCGTGACTGCATGGCAATCACCAGGTACGTAACGCGGTCGCACTGTTGCTGTTTCATGTTCATCCTCTGAAACCCATGTTTTCATCTCCAGCCGACGATTGGATCGTCATCGCAAAGGAGCACTGCGTCTGTGCGCTGAAAGCACTCCGAGACCAACGTCTTGAGAAGGGCCTCGGCCCACCGCAGTGGATGCAAGTGGTGAAGGTCAACCTGTTGAAAACAGAAACCAGTTGGGGTACACAAGTAGCAATCGCCGGTCGGAAGCAGGCCATCGATCTGGACATCTCCGCCGTGCCACCGTCGGAAGCAGCTGGCAACTTCCTTATGCATTTGCGAGATTCACCGGCTGGGCCTGACAAGACTGCAAGGGAACACATTAACCGAACCATCCCAAAAGCCGCGAGCGGAAGTGCTTGGGTTAGACCACAGGTTTCCGAGGATGAACTCCAAGTATGTTCCATTGTGGAATGCGAGGCCTCGCAATCCGAATATGGCTACTCATCCTCCTCATGTACAGAGTTATTCAGTCAAGGCGTTTGGACCGTTCTTCACTTGGGTGTACCAATGCGGAGGAGGCAGCGGTGACGTCGCTGGAAAGTTTCGAGGAGATGGACATGCCGGTGACGATGAACCAGCTGAAGTTCTTGCAGGGTCTTTTTTGCTCTGTGCATCCCCGCGTTACCCCTGGATTCTTGCAGGGTCTGTACGGGCCATCGCTCCTACAACGAGTTGCCGCCAACATGTCGAGACCAAAAACGAATATCAAGGAAATCCCGGACCGGGCCTCTGCCTACCAGAAGCAGCAGTGGAGCAATTGGCATTGGGGAGCCGCGCCGGACAGAGTTATCCATCCGACCCGCAGTATGTTCCCCTCACAAGCGGGTAGGCAATCACGCAAACAAGGTAAACGCAACCTTTCACATGTGTACAGAGGCGAGTCCGGCAGAGAAGGTACCATTGCACCACTGGGATGTCCTTTGGTTTTGGATCCCTTTCGGGGCTTGGCAGTGGAAATCTGAGGCTCCGTCGCCGAAATGGGAAACGCTCAGCAAGGCGCGATTCTGGACGGCGATGGGATATACTCATCCAAAGCATGGTTCATCAATGGACCTTGGTCGCCTGCGTGCATGACTTGCATCGCCCTTGACCGAGGTCAAGTCCACAGAGTCCGGAAAAGTGGACGTGGTGAACATTGAGGTCACCGCAAAGGTGGTCAAAATGCTGTGCGCCCCCTACAAAAATCCGCAAGATCCCCTGAAGTTTTTGGAGGCTCTGGACACCGACATTATCATTCTGAATGCGAATCTGGCGGACGGTGCAGATCCTGCGAGTCCTGTTGTAATGGCCACGTTGATTGACAACCCTGAAACTGTGCTTGTGATCTACGGCGAGGTGGAGACTGTTTGGGACGCCGTGCAAACAGTTTTGGAGACGCGTAGAATTGCCGAGAACAACTACTGTTATGAAAAAGTGCACGTGTTTTACTGGTTACCTGGCGCAGGCAAGACAGGAAGAGGCAGAATTCAAGTTAAAGCACTTGTTCTGCTGGCCGGTGTAAAGATCAAGAAAAAGGTCTGTACAACGCTTTCGGATTGCGAGGCCTCGCAATGCCTTTGCCATCTCGCTACTCCTCACTACAGATCCCACCATACATCGGTTTGGGTCGCCGCGAACTTGATGAACCAGGGTTCATGCCCCTTGTGCTTTATACGTGGATGGCAACGCTGATGTGGACCAAAGACCGCACGGAGAACGCCATGATCTTCGTCGCGATGTGCACATGGCCGCGAAAGTGGCAGCGTTCGATGATCCTCCGCAAGTTTGTTCTTTGCAATTGACCAAACAGAAGCGGTCGGATTGGGCACGGAGCTACCATCACGAGGTGACGCAGCGCGTGCAGGCGGGAATTGACCAGACCAGGTTGGCGCAGTGCGAGCTCTGGATCCAGTTCGGCATGCCAATGTGGGTTGAGGACGAGCACGTGGGGTATACGCGTTTTGAGGTGTCCGCGGCAGAGGAACCAAGTCAGGATGCCCATGCAGAAGGTGGAGACGAAGACGTGGATGAGCCTGGGGACGATGACGATGAACCGCTGCTGACAGGATCTGATCGGCGATCTCCTCGGAAGTCCACGCAGGCTTGGGCGTTCCAGGCTGGCGAGGCAGATGAGGACGAGCCGAGGGCAAGCCAGGCGCCGAAGCCGAAAAACCAAAGACCCAGGCGGCAGCTGAACCGAAACAGACGACACTGACGCAGCCCCAGGGAGTGAAGAGGACGCTGAGCCTTCCGGATCCGGGAACAGCAGTGGGCTCGGCAGCGCGAAGCAAGATGTTGGCAGCGGGATTGAAGAAGAAGAAGAAGTGCTAAAGGGCGTTGCAGTCCTATTTTGCGTGATATGTTGTCTCCCATAGCGAGGCGTCGCATTCCAGATCAGGCAATTCGCCATTTCAGCTCTGTTTTCAGAAGCGTCATATGGAGATGATGATTATACTGACCCTAAGGCAACAGTCAGTATTGCCAGGCCCCGCATTCCGAAAGCCTCACGTCTCAACGCACAGAATGTACTGATACTCTGCATTCTTCTTTTGTTTGTTTCTGAGTGCTCTGAAGCTGTGTGTAATTGCAGTGAATCACGTTGTTGCATGTCTCATATTGCGAGGCCTCGCAATACGAATAGGAAAATGGTGTCATTTTGCAGCATTTTGGAAACCAGAGGCGTAAAAAGTGAATTTTCAAGGTAGGAGAAAAAGACTTGCAGAGGAGAACAACAAAAAACACGATTTTCTAGTTTGAGAACCCCAAAATGTGGTGCATTTCAGAGAATAGTGGGTAAAACGGCAAGAATTGTGGGAGCTTTTTTGGAGGAAAATCATGCATTTTTTGGGTAATTGGGCCAAAAAACTGCGTAGTCAAATTTTGTGGTAGAAAAAAGTAGGTAAATCGGGCAAATTACCCCTACCTAATTTGCAGAGACCCCGGTACAAAAGCGTACCTGCTTCAGCCGCCTAAGTAAGATGCAGCCCCTACAGGACATGCAGAGTCGCGATGACCCTAAGAAGGGTCTACACGACGTGAGGAGGTTTGTGGGCGCCTGTAACTTCTATAGGCGACACATCCACAATTTTACCTACTCTTCTGCCCCTCTGTAAACCTGTAGAAGAGCTCCTCTGAGAGTTCATGGTCAGCACTGCCCAGGGCACTAGGCGTACCCAATCTTTGATCCGTTCCTGTTTCATCAGGATTCTCAGGTTCTGTTCCACTACACGGTTGTGTCTCTCGCAGAGAGGATTAGACGTCTGGGTATAGGGCACACCTGTGGTTACCTGAACGTTGAGGGCATTCAGCACTCGTTTGTACCATCCCGTCACTGCGGATCCGTACATCCTCATCAGAGTGCACCTGTTTAGGTGCTCCGTATGGTTCGACCAACATTTTCACAGTCTGCTCCCCTGTGATTTTCTTATAGCAAGGGAACACACGGGTGAAGCAAGACAGGCCACAGGTGACCACTAGGCAACTATCGTAGCCGCCGAAGCGAGGTAGGCCGTGGATGAAGTCCACGTAGAGAAGAGAGTTAGTACAATAGGGTATGGTTAGGCTGGAAATGAGTCCCCTATCCCTACTATTGCTCTGCTTGCTGGCATGACGGCCACAAGCATCAACAATGGTCTGCATTCGGGACCTCAGGTCAGTCAGGGCTAGACCAGAGTAGAAACACTCACGAAAGAAGTCCACCGAGCGATTACCGCCAGTGTCACCTGAGCTGAGATGGGACCACTGTAGACACAACTACACGGTCCTCGTAGAAGAGGTACTGGTTTTTTTTATACCACTGGTGCCCGTCAATGACACGGGGTTTGGAACCAGTGCTGAGGGTCTGGAGAATTATTTTATATTCTGACTGATACTCAGTTAGGCTCCAACCCTCGAGGATTCCAGCAGTCCGCATAGACAGGTCAAGCTGGACATCCATACGCTGGAAAGCCCCTTTGGCGAGTGCCTCAGAGCTCTCACCAATAAGCGCATCGAATTTGTTCCGCGATATGTAGTCAGACAGTTCATTTTTTATACCAGGGATATGATGGACTGTCAGCCTGAGCTGGCTCACCACCGTTTTAGTTTCGCTTTATCCGGTGGTGGGCCCTTCTGAAAGGACTTCACCGGTTCCAGGTCACAGAGCCAGACAATAGGGTTAGATCCCAATAGTCGGGACTGTGATGAGAGCACCAACATACCGGCCAGGAGCTCCTGGTCGTAGGTGCTGTAATTCAAACGGGCCTGGTTCCATTTCCAATTCCAGTGTCCCAGTGGTACAAGTCGCCACTCACTAGAAGGATAGTCGTGCTTCAGGGAGCCATCACGGTTCAGTCCTGTGGTGCAATAATGGCAATGTATTAGTTCAGCTGGGTTGAGCTCTTGCCATTGGTATATAGTTCCACCCCCCCCTACATCACTGGCATCAGTGATCAGGACTATCTCGTTCTTGGGGCGGGGTACGCCCAGGCAGTTGGAGGAGGCAATTTTCTTCTTCAACTCCTGGAAGCACTCCTCCTCTCTGGCGGTCCACCTCCAGGGAGTAGTTTTCTTGATTAGGTCCCCACGAGCTGTTTCATGGAGGACGACCTGCGTGGCTCTTCAAAACCCACTTTCCTGAGGACTTCAAGAGCCCTGTTGGAGATTGGCTGGAACACAAGCAGTCTATGGCTAACCAGGCTGGGACTAACCTGAGACATATCCGTGAACCTGAACTGAGCCAACGAAATCGCCTACGGCGACCTGCCAGCTTCAAGGTTGGTGACCTTGTTTTGGTTCACCGTTCACGCCTACCCTCCTAGCCCCGCAACTGCCTACAGGACCCTTTTTTGGGGCCCTATCGTATCAACAGGATAGATGGATCTAGAATCCATGTCAGGTGCAGTCCACGTCTAGGTGGTGAACTGCTTTGTGCACCTAAGCAGTTGAGGCACTATCACTCCCCTGATGATTTGTCCTGGGGTGAGTGGCGCCTCAGCGACAGTGAGGTCGAGCATGTCCACCTAGAGAATGCTGCCAGTACCGAGGAGGCTAACCAACTCGAAGACATGACTGCCAATGAGATGGCGGTCGATGGCTACTACGTGGTTGCAGGTATTGCACGCCACGAGTGTAAACAGGGCTAGAAGTTTCATACCCTGTGGGACGGCTATGGGCTATCTGAGGCGACCTGGGAACCCATGTCCGCCTTTATACAACCAGATGGGCGTATCAACCCCATCCTTTGCTTCTACCTCGTTGAGAACAACGAGGGACAGCTACTAACCCGTGCTGAGATTCTGTCCCAGCGGAAAAAGAAAAACTAATCTCCTTGTGTCTATCTATTACCTGTTTTCTAACCTCCGGGGGGCGATGAGCACTCCTGTGCTGAATAGCTAGCCCTACTCAGTGTGTGCCAGGACAGGATCAGGAATCCTGTAGAGCTCCAGTTACGCTGAATGAACTAACTCCCACCCTCAATCGGGTGCCGCACTCCAAACACCTACACATCCGCTGCTTGCGGAGTACTGTTCCTGCCCTAGCTGTGCCCTGCAGTCCCATGCCTATGGTTACCAGCGTGAGCCAGATGGCCGCTTATCAGGTTTGCAGCCACCCAGCCAGTGTGTGCCTTGTTAACCATGTGTTGCATAGAAACTGCCCTGATGTAATGACCTTGGGGGGCCAACAAAGAGCGGTGGCTTACTACTCCAGGGGGGAATGACAAGCAAGGTGCAGTAAAGCAAGGTGGTCCACCCTCTTTGCGGACAAGTGTGCCCACAGTTAGGACCCCTGACTGTTCCAGACCCATGGGGTTCTACCCTTCCTTACCGGATTACCATACCCCTAAGTGTGCTACGTATGTCCGTATGTGTCTCACTTCACTCCCCGGCGTGGCTCCCGGAGACCGGGCTTCGCTGACGTCCGACCGAAGGTCCTAATCAGGTACTATTACCACTCCTATGGCGCCAAGTTTCTGTGCTGGCGCCTATCCTTTGGGGAAAGACGGCAAAGCCCCACCTACTAGAGGGGAGGGGTGGTCAAGTGTGCTAAGGGCATACAAAACGCCCATTTGTCTAAAGGCCAAAAGCTAACACACTTCCCTGCCCACGAGGAAAAGCACGCGGAGCAGGAGACACCACTACACTACACTCACTAACGCCAGCACCAGCCTTCGAAGGCAGGGTGAGCACAACCGCACTCAGTCCCTACCAGGCTTGCTGACCCTAACCCCTACACACGCTACTGCGTGGTCAAGACAAAAATGTCTCGAGCCCTTCTGGCTCTCCTGTGAGATTACAAGAGAACACAGCGCCGCTCGGCAGCTGTGGCCTGCCAGGGACGCCCTCGCGCGTTTCCCTAACAGGGCTTGGAGGATAGGAGTGCCGTGTGCACAGCGTGTAGTAAGGGTTTTCCTTGAAGATGTAGTTCACTGACCCAATTTGTTTGTGTGATCTGCGCCCTTTTTAGCTTTGGCAGCAAAATCCAAAGTCGCCAAAGGCAACTGCTGCTGCACCAATCACCCTGACCTTGCCGACCTGAGAACAAAGGCTGATGACGACTCGGTTAGCGGCTGAGCCACCTAACCAGCCTCCACGTATTATACGCTTCTCAGGCTGGAAAAAAATACACTGTCCTCTAACCGCGCCGCAAGCAAGCAAACTTAAGGACTCCGTCGCTCTCTTATAGAACGTAGGGCGGAGCCCTGGGTAGCCTGAACAAGGGTTATACGGTGTGCACTGCGCGTGGCCTACATCCCTTTAAAGCATTCTGAGTATGCAAGGAAGGGAGACGAAGGGCAGCAATCTTTTCCTATCATTTACCCACTACATCCAACCATCACATGAGTCAACCAGGAGGTGAGCTCCTCCCGGGCTTACCTACCTTACTCACCACGCACCATGTGAACGCCGAAGGGGACACGAACGCAACGACAACCCCAAGCGTTGAAACAACCCTACATCGACTTGTAATCAACCCTACGCGATTGATGCATCGTGTGTCATGCATGCCCTTCGTACCTTGTTTCCTGCAGGAGAAGAAAGGGAATGGCGAGCAACTGCACAGCGCAAAACAAGCCTAAGCGTTTTAAGCAACCGTATTTTAGCGCTACGGCAACACGAGCCTGAGCAAGCACTTTCCTTTCGGACCTGTGAAGAGAAGAGAAGGGTGGATTTGGGCACAGGGAAAGCGCCACAACGTGTGAATGCCTGGATTAGGCACATGCATCGCGAGCACAGCGCATACACTAACCCTACGTGCGCGCTGCGTGCTCCATTCGTTTCGCATACCTTTCATTTCTGTATTGACCTGTGCAGAGCAAAGGAAGTAAACGCCCGAACCCTTAGCGAACGCAACAGTGACAACCCTAGCGTTGTAACGAAACAACCACCACGAACGCAATGCATGTGTATATCATGACATCAACATACCTGTGAGGTGGTTTGTCCACCTGCTCTGTTGTGTGAGGTTCTGTTCAATACTTTTTCCTAAAGTTTATAACATTTTTGATGCAACTGTGCGAAACTTTCTTTTAAAGGCTTTCAAAACCACGGCTCATACCTTCTTTTTCAGGAGCCGTTTACGCTTGCGCAGCTCTTTTTGGGAGTGTGCTCCTGTTGCGCTTGTCTTCGACTTTGGGTTTTAGTCTAAAAATGACGATTTCTAACGTCTATTCGTTAATTTGTAGCGATTTGACTTCTTAAATCACTAGCTCTTTCGCTAAAACACAGCATTCACTCCATGTTGGTTCCATTTTCTTTTTTTTCCAGCTCCTGGAGGTTTGTGCCCTCCATTGGGAGTATTGCTCTGCCCGGGCCCTTGGTCAGGACGTTTACTAAAACGCTGTTTATACAGCGATCGCCGTCGGCATTAGAGCGTTCGACTGTACCCTAGTGGGCAAGCATGTGTGCTCTAGGGAGGGAGTCCTGGGTTCAAACCCCACTACCCCCAAATTTGTACCAAAAGTGTTCGGCGCACGCTGGCGCCTTTTGAGGACTGCCCCATCGAAGGGACATCATTTACCGTACATTACACTGTTTTTCAAGGGTACCTACAGTGTGATAGACTTCTATGAACTGATAAGAATGTCTTTGGCTGGTTTAATGCATTTTCTGAGGTAATTTTGAGGACATTAGAGCCTTTTTCCTTGGTCCTAGTAGCTTGATCTACTAATACTCCAGGCGTGAGTAAGAAACAGTCACTGCCATGTCTTTCTTGGAGAACTTGATCCAGGCCAAGCCCTCCCTGAAACCCTTTTGTTGATGTTGAGACTAACTTAATCATTTTTGTCTTTCGTTTGGAGTTTAAAGTACACTTTCTCAAAGTAACTAGGGTTATAACCCTAGCCCCCCTATGAAGTTCTCCCCTACCACTCAACTGAGCGGAGGTATCTTTCTTCATGGAGGTTATACTGAAATAGAGTAGGCACTTCATGCCTAACGCCTTGTAGGTTAAGCCTAGAGGTCTCCCACCTAAAGACCGCTATACTCAATTGATTCTATCACTTATTGTGGTTCTACGTTTTGACTGTTTCCAAATTCAGTTGCTTGGCAATGCTGGCCAAGTCATATTCTGTGTCTGGTCCAGCTCATAAGCCCCAGATTCCTAACCAACTCCATTTCATCCAAAAGAGTGCACATGAAGTGCTTGATGCTAACATGGAGACAGCGTCATGCCAGTTTACACATAATAATCATTTGTTTTATCCGATCGTGATCCATTCTTTGTACTTAAGCCTGCTTTGTCTATCTGCAGCCCTTCTGTGATACACTGGGTTTCGAGACTATTCATTGATTCAATCCACATCCTGAACTTGCTCTACTTGCTGCTTTGGGTCTGTTTTTCAACACCAAAACCTGCATGATTTCATCAAAACTATTAGGGCACCAATCAAGGACATCTTTCTGGGAATCGTCCCCCAGCCCACTTAAGGGCACTGAAGGTACAGGCTCCTCAGGTTCAGGTTCACCAGCAGGTTTGGGCGCTGGCGCTGGCTTGGCTGGTGCCACTGAGAGCGCTGTGTTCTCGGAAGTGTCCTTGGTGTCCATGTTGTATTTCTTCGCCCTTCAGTGGAGTCAGTCTCGACGTACTGGTTGTACTGCACGGGGTTGCAGGTACGCAAAGACTGAAAATCTCTGCTACCAGAAAGTGAAAACAGGGATATTGTTTGTTTGTGCCTTTGCTTGCTCCTGCTGCTTATTGATGTAGCTCAGGTTTTCGGAATACATATGATTTGATGAAATCAGCAAGAAATACAATCACCCACAGTGCAAGCAAAGGACTACGGGATCAAATCCACAACATGAAGGGCTGCAGTCAAAGGAGATAGTGTATCAACAAGGAAACTCACAATAACTACAGATTTATGAAAAGATAGTTAGAAAATATCCTACAATAATGTGGGAACTGCCTTCATGGGCACTCTCTCTTTTATAGTGCCATCTAGAGATGTGCATTCATGCGAAAATATAGAAAAATGTATAGGCTCTGGATTAATGTCACCGCCTCAGTCAGTCGAGAAAATGGTGCATATGTCCAATCAGTTGGGGGGTCAGGGGTCCATACAACATCCATAGCTCAATGCTTGGTTTTATAGGTCAAAATGTTTTGTCACCCCTTTTTGGATAGGCCAATACTAAGATAGGAATGTGTTATGCCTTTAGGCGTCTCTATGACAACTAAAGCTAACCTTTTGGCATGAAAATACGTTTTCTTACTTCTACAGGTTTGACCCCCCACGAGATGTTTCATGGAGGATGACCTGCTTGGTTCTTCAAAACCCCCTTTCCTGAGGACTTCCAGAGAGTAAGAAAAAGTGTATTTCCCTGCCAAAAGGTTAGCTTTAATTGTTATAGAGAGGCCTAAAGGCATAACACATTTTTATCTTAGTATTGGCCTAACCAAAAAGGAGTGATAAGACATTTTGACCTATAAAACCAAGCATTGAACTATGGATGTTGTGTGGACCCCTGACCCCCCAACTGATTGGACTTATACACCATTTCCTGGACTGACTGAGGCGCTGACATTGATCCAGAGCCTATACATTTTTCTATGTTTTCTCATGAATGCTTAGCTATCCTAGCCGTCTGCACCCTAGGGGGCTGTTGCACCTCTTTTTGAGAGGTCCTTGGTTGAATGCCCAGTCAGCCTAGCTAACCAGGATCATCCCATGTGACATGGCAGTGACCTCAGCGCCACAAGCCATACCACCTCAGCACCTATGGGACCCAAGACAATGAGTGCACATCTCTAGATGGCACTAGGAAAGAGAGGATGCCCATGTGGGCAGTTTCTCCCTGATTGTAGGATATTTTCTGACTATCTTTTCATAAATCTGTCGTTATTGTCAGTTTCCTTTGTTGCTACATTATCTTCTTTGACTGCAGCCCTTCATGCTGTGGATTTGATCCGTCGGCCCTTTGCCTTGCACTGTGGGTACTTATTTGTCGTTGACTTCATCAAAACTTATTTGTTTGGAAAACCTGAACTACATTAAGAAGCAGCACGAGCAAGCAGGGGCATCATCAAAACAATATCATCAAAGCAATCAACAGTGAAAGCCTGCTCTAACTTTCTGGTAGCAGTAGTTTTCAGTCTTTGCGTACTTGCAAACCCCGTGCAGTACAACCAGTACGTCGAGACTGACTCGCTTGAAGGGCGAAGAAAGGTAACATGGACACCAAGGACACTTCCGAGATGACAGCGCCCTCAGTGGCACCAGCCAAGCCAGCGCCAGCACTGAAACCTGCTGGTAGACCTGAACCTGAGGAGCCTGTACCTTCAGTGCCCCTAAGTGGGCTGGGGGATGATTCTCTGGAAGTCTTGAGAGCTGCTTTCAGTGGTCTATCCGTCAGAGAACCTGAAGGCAAAGAGAAAGAGAAGGAGACAAGCAGTGGACATGGGAGCCGAAGAGGTAGACCCTGGAGATGGACACGGACCAGCTGACGAGGTGCCCTTCGCGGACATACCTGTTGAGAGCGCGCTGAGCGCCTCAGATTACCCTGCAGTACCCTCTCCAACAACCACTACACTCCCAGCCACACATCCAGCTACATCCTCACCCACAACCACTCCACCTATGGGTGAGGGTCTAGGCTTTACTGGTATGCCTTACCCCGCCTATGGTTTGACTCCAGCCGCGACTGTGCCAGCTATGGCAACTGCAGTCAGCGAACCAGTGGCATCCAGCTCCACCTACACCGGTGTTCCTGAGCCTATGCCACGCCGCTATGAGGATGGCTATCACAGACCCGCAGCGGCCGTGTACATGACTGGGATACCTGGCTATGCGGCGGCCGAGCCTGGCTATACTATGCCAGCACCCGGTTTCACTTCTCTGAGTGGCCTACGTGGCCCTGAGTCTTGTGGTGGAAGGAGCAGAGGATCAGGAAGATCCTCAAACAGATCTCTGACACGGTCCGAGATACGAGAAGCTCTTCGAGGAGCCACTTCTGAAATGGTTGGTGATCTAACTCAAGAAATTCGGGCTAAACTGGAGCCCCTGATTCCTCCCCAAGCGTCGCCTACCACCGTGGGAGTTTCACCTCATCGTGTACAAGCCAATCATTTGGTGGCGGGGCTGACGAACACCCTGGGAAGCTTGAGGAGCCAACCTATGCCGACCCCTGCTGTAATACTAAGAAGCCCTCTCATACCAAGAACGGCCCAGCCCCCCTACAGCCACATGGAGAACTCCACAGGAGCCAAGCTGGACCGGTTGGGGTTGACAGCCCTAAGGGCTATGGTCGATGTTGAGCCCTACGGCTCTGGTGACCTCGGTGGGGAGCCTTCTGACGATGAGCCGCCATCATTGACTTCTGCTTCGCCCTCTGAGGACGATGACCCTGAGGACCCCGAGAACCCGAGCAGGAAAAAGAAGAAGAAGATTAGGAAGACCAAGCGCCATGATGGACGCAGGTCCCAGGAGGCTAAGGCAATAGCCATCTCCAAGATCATGGTGAACTTGCCGGAGTTCACGGGGAAGGACTTCAGCGAGTTCGCTGAGAACTTTGGCCGGTTCCTGAGGATGACAGGCCGAACCCGTCCTAGTGGACGAGTGAAGTGCGATCTGCTCCTGCAGTGCTGCAACACCAAGTACCTGGACAAGCAGGTCAAGCAGATCGTGACGAAGTCCGCCAGCTTCGCCGATGTGTTGGTTGCCTTGGAGCGGCAGTACCCAACCTACGAGACCGACCTCTCCATCAGGGCCGAGATCCAGAACCTGGCTGTGCTGCCCAACAATCCGAAGCCTGCCAGGATTTCCGAGCTGCTTGCTGACTTGGACCACTGGGTAGGGCGACTGACTCCCGGTTCCTACGGCAGCCACGAGCTGCCATTCTGGTTGGTGGCCAAGCTTCCACGAAAACTGTGGGATGAATGCCGGGCAACGGCAGAGCGCAAGGCAATAGCCCTCAACTACGAGGACCTGTCTGTGCTACTTTTGGAGCTGGCGCTGGAGAAAGAAAGCGACCAGAACCTGAACGCCTACCGTCCTGGAGGAGGCGGCTCTGGAAGCCAAGGCCGTGGGTGCCAAGGAGACCGACCAGGAAAGGGGACTACCCCCGAAAATGCTCGTATCATGAGCAATGTCCAAGACCTCTTCTGGTGTGATGCCAGAGATGAGCAGGGTTCCCTGCTTCACGCCCCTGACTGCAACCAGCGGGACTGCTTCGTGGTCCAGGGGAAGACGCAGGAGACCAACACTGGCGGCAAGGCAAAGCTGCCGGACCACTACAGGTGTGCAATCACCTGTGCGTTCTCAGGGAAGAGGAAGCACTACGAGGACAAGTGCTACCACAAGCAACGCTCATCGGCGAAGCTTAAGACCGAGAACGCCATTGGCAAGGACAGTTGCAAGGGCAACGCCAACAAGGACAGTGGCCAAGACACGTCCAAGGGCCATGGCAAAGACAAAGGTGGCAAAGGCAAAGGTGGACGAGGAGGCTCTGACCGCAAGCCGGACAAGGACAAGAAAGCGACCCCGTCCGCAGGGAACCCCAATATTACGCCAGGGGGGAACTCTGAGCCCTCTGGTGGGCAACCAAACACGGGCCCTACGACCCGTTCCCAGACGCAAGCCCAACAAGAACAAGGGACTAAGCGTGCCAACGAAGATGGGGACCAGTCTAACGCCCGCAAACGCTCCCGTTTCATGCGCATGGCGCGGAAACTTCAGAAGAAGGGGTTTAAAGTGACCTACCCCGCTGAGTTCTGACAGGGACGCTCCGGGGGACCTACAGATCTGGTGTTCTGGGTACGTATCCGTCATGGGGGACGCGAATACCTGGGGGTACTGGATACAGCAGCCACTATATCTATTGTGGGCAAGAAAATTTTACCTTGTGGGGACCTGAAGAACATCTTGCCTACCGCAGCAATCCGCATGGGAGATGGGCATGTCGTGCACAGTTGGGGGACTGTGAGGTCGAAGTGCCTATGGGTTCTAGAAGCAATGCCCATCGGTTCTATGTGATGGACACCGAAGCCTTCGACTTTGTACTGGGGACCGACTTCTTCGTTGAGCACTCCCAGATCCTTTCCCTCACCCTACAAGCACCCTACGTCGTCCAAGTGGACCATGGTGACGGCTGGGAATCTGTACCTCCGGAGCAGTCTGAGCACACGTCTAGCTACCTGAGGGTATGCAAAAGGGAGCCTTCAAGCATGATTGTCGCCTCCGAAGCTGAGGACTATCAGCTCCTCGGGGATGTCTTGGACCAAGGTCTGGAGGAATTGGGATACTCCCGGGAAGACCTGAACGTGGAGCTATTCGCATGCGACAAGCAACATGTCCTGGACCTCTACTGCAGCAAGGGGAAAAATTGCTGCTATGAATTTTACTGGCCCTTTTTCGGGATGGCCTACGGGAACCCAAGATTGAGTGAACTGGGGAAGGTGCTGACCAAGGTGGCCCTGGAACGTTCCCGTATGGTCCTTTGCTCCCCCGACTAGGGAGCCCATGGGGGAAATGAGTACTGGCGTACTCTATTGGACAAGCTGACGCCCACCTCCATCCAGCCGCCGGATGATGCCATCTACGTGCCTCTGGGCCGCAAGACGCCCATCAGGATACCTGGATGGCAGAGCATGCTAAGCGTGGTGGACGGGAGTCTAGCTCCAGTGCCCTGGGAAGATCTGGAACCTGCTATGGTCCAGGAAATTCAATGAGAGAGCAGCAGCTTCACCCTGGATGTCGTGAAAAATCAACTACGACCTCGAGACGCCGTGGAGACTACTCCTGGGGGAGAGTAGTACGTCGTGTCTAACACTATTGCCCCCAACTCCCCCTGCCGTGTATCTAATCCTGATGTAGTCTCAGAGTCCGGGCTATCCGAGCTACCCAGCTCTATACACTCTGATGACGAGAATGAGCATGACGCCATCTTCGTGCAGACGTGCGTGGAGGAAGTGGAGAACGCCGAGTACGCTGCCCCACTGAAGCCCCTACTCGCCATGAGGGGAGAGGAGCCCCTGGACGAGGAGCTGAATGCCCCATCCAGGATGAGAGAGTACGTGGACTCCAAGAGGAGATTGGTGGCGAAAAAAATATGCTACACTAGGCCTACTCGCCGCTCTTGGCCGCTGAAGCAAGGTTTGATGGGAGATATCTCCGAACGGAAGGAGGACCTCGAACAGAAGATAACCACCTGGCAACGAGACGTGGATATGAAGCCCATGAAGAGCGTATTGGGTGCCCATGTGAGGACCCCAGAAGAGGATGAACTCTCAGAGGAATGCGTATGCAAACCCCCTCGAGTGTGCCTATGTTGTCACCGACCACCTGAGACTGTGGAACGGGACCTTCTCTAAGCTTATCAAGGACTGAAGGATACGAACAAGGACGCTGAGCCGGTTGAGGATCACCTCCCCGCTTCTATACACGAAGAGGGAAGCAATCTACACTCTGACGGGGACATGGAGGACAAGATCAAACTCTTGGTGCCTACAGTACAGAAGCTGATCAGGACCTACCTGGAGGTATTCGGAAAACTACCCCCTCCAGCTTCCTGTGACAAGCCGGTACAGATGGACCTCAAGCTGAAGCCCGAGTTCGTGGGTCACAAGATACGTAGGAGACCCTATCCGGCTCCATAAGAGCAGGCTGATGAGATAGAGCGACAGATACAAGAATGTATCGACGCTGGCCTGGTTCTGGAGTACAAGGATGGGGAATACCCCCAACAATGCAGCCCCTGCTTTCTGGTTGCTAAACCTGGGTCTACAGCCAAACGGCTGGTAGTGGACTATGGAGAGCTGAACAAGAAGACGTTGAACCACTCAGGCTCCATTCCTAACATGGAGTCAACCCTTGAGAAGATAGCCTCCTGCCGCTACAAGACGAAGATGGACAAGCGGAGTGGTTTCTGGCAAGTGGACCTGACGCCCAATGCCAAGGGACTCCTAGCCTTCATCAGCGCTCAGGGGAGGGTGTTCAAGTGGAAGGTCATGCCCTTTGGCGTGGCTAACGCACCCGCTCTTTTTCAAGAGCTGATGAACAAGATCCTATCCATCCTACGTCGAAGACCTGTGGCGCAAGAACTGCTATCCCGTGGCGCCCAGATTAAAGCACACATCGACGATGTATGCCAGGGAAGGAACACCCAAGAGGACCCCCTTGTAAGTGCGGCTAACCCCCATCTGCTCAGATTTTAGCAGATCTGCCCCAGATTGACTACGTTTTGGTCATTTTCTCTGCCTCGGCGGAATCGCCGCCTCGCAGCTCAGTCTCAGGATCAGACCTATATATTTCTGATATGCCGGATCTGATTCCGCGGTCCATTCATCGTAAATCCGTCGCGTTCGGATCATTTACCTGGAATCGCCAATTGCCGCTGATGCGCGCCCGAAGCCAAATCAGCCAAATAATTTTTCACAATCGGATTTATATAAATCTTTTCAGACAGATATGGACACTCAGATGTACTTAGGATAATCCGCATCAATTTTCTTCATAGACTGGGATTTTCTGCCGGATAACAATCAGCATGGACCTTGCTTCTGTTGTTGCTGCTCTCGCCTCCGTTGGTGTCCGCGTATCCGGTTCTACCCCCAACAGCAGCGTTCAGGTCGACTCCTCGCGTGCCTGCCCCACTGGTCTTGCCGGCCGCGAGCCCTCCGGCACCATCAACGACCCAGGGCAGCACTTTCATGGTAGCAGAGGCTGGCTGAATGTTGTTCCTTTGGTGTCGCAACCACAGCCCGCTCCCCAGTACGGCCCCGTAGACCCCGCCGCTTCTGGAGAAGTAACGATTACACTGCCTTGGTGCTGCGCGAACGAGGCCTTGAGAGGAATGCCTTGCGCGAGTCCAAGCTGCCCAAGAAGGGCACAAATCAGCAGCTGTGGGGACCCAGATTACCACAATCCCAGTCGAATTTGGCCATCGAGTAGCTGGAATCAGCCGGCCTACGGCGATGGCAACGCTCCGGTAGACCTTACGGAGCTGGCAGGTACCAACATTCCTTACCAATGTCCAACATTTGAGACCACGGACGCCGATCTTGACGACATTGAGATGGGTGGTCCAGGTGAGGTACCTAGCTATAATCGACCAGCCTCTTGGGCACAATGGGACGACCATTTGTCCCTAGAAGTGACCCGTAAATTTGAGGCCCTTGAGGCCCTTTGTCTATTAGCCACGTCTAAGCTGATCGGACAAGAAAGAATCGCCTCTGATTTTTTAATGGAATATTTTTTCCTTCTTCAGGACGAAATTAATACCAGGATGTGGTGTCGTTCTCAAGAAGATGACTCTTTTGCCATTTTTTTGCAGATCTGGAAGGCAAGCCCCTTCCCGAAGGAGAAGGGCACGGCACCTGTTCCCGGGCCCTCCGCCCCTCATCCCCCTGTTTCCATCCGCGACGATCTAGCCGCCGCGGTTGAGGAAGGAATTTTAGAGGCGGCCAGGCAGGCAAGCCTGGAAATTAGGGCTGAAGGAGCTCCCCAAGTGGACTCCTGGCTGCGGACCACCGAGATCAGCGGTCCGACAGCCTGCTCAGGCCCTTCAGGACACGGTATGTACTGTCCTGCCGACTGCTCCTGCAGATTCCAGCGAGATTCTGAGCTCCAACTGCTCAAAGATCAAATGCAACTCATCATTCAAACGCTGGGAATAAAAGATGTTTTCAAGACGCACATGCGGTCTGAGGGCGCATCATCGGTGGAACAAGCAACAGAGCCGTCGGAGGAGGCGACAGAAATTTTTTCAATTGCTCCTTCGGTGGACTCCAGGACCACCGATGCAAGGATCAGCAGGACCAAGCTAAAGGAAAGGGTTAAAATCTCTCGATCTGAGAGTAGGACGGCGAAGGCTAGGACTGAGGCTCAGAATGCCAAGCGAACTGCCTCCCGTACTGCCCCTCCTGCTGCTGATTCCAATGCCTTAGCCCAGTTGTTGCTCGCCCAGACCCTCGCCGGAGCTGGTGTGGCGAATGATGCCGCCAAGGTGTCTGCCATTACGGCCGGTGTTGGGCTGGATTCGCTCCTTAATCCTACTTCATTGCGACTTCGTCAGGTTGCCAAGCAACCGAAGTATAATGCGAACCCCCAACGTTGGCCTCAGTTCCAACGGGAATTTAAACTGTGGGTTAAGACTCAAAAACTCCAAGATGATCAGTTCCTGATGGCCCTCTTGGATTGCCTTGAGGGAGCGCCGGCCAACACTTGGCTCAGGACTTGAAGTGATCGTGAGGATACAAGTTCCCCCCTTACCTTTGATGAGGTGTGGGAACAGTTGGAGGTACGTGGATCCCGGCTGCCAGAGGACCATTACCACCAAATGTTGAAGAATTTTCCTTCATTCTCACGATTAATCTTGCACGAAGTGCAAGACAAAAAACAGCGCTTCTGGAATTTAGTGGAAGAAGCTGAACATTCAGGCGAAAAATTTTCTAGTGCCGAGCTGAAAAATCTGGTTTTTGACAAGATCCCCTCAGAAACTGCCGCCACCCTTCGGAACAGACAGTCCGAAGAAAAGGTCAAGACCTGGTGGGCGGAGGTGGAAGGCTTCCATGCCTCTGCCAACAGGTTTTCAGTCAGGGAGGCACTTCAAAAGTGCTCCCCCAGGTCGTTTTCCAAGGTGAAATTCACTGAATACACGTGGAAAATCAAGTTTAATGAACACGAGGATCGGGACTTGTTTGTCCAAGTCCTCAATAGGGGAGTAAGCTTCCATGGCCATCGCCTGAAGGCCAAAAACTGGGTGTTTTCGTTAACCCCGAAGGAACTCCGGGAGGAGGTTGAGCGGCTCGCCGACGCCGCCAATCAAAATTTCCATGAGGGTCTTGGGGGAAACAAGAATACCCAGCAAAACACCCAAAATGGGGCCCAAAAGGGCAACAAAAAGGTGAATGACACCCGGAATGTTCAGGATCACTGTAGCATCTGCCTTCTTTTAGGTTCTACGAACCGAGCTAAGACGCATTCTACTGGTAATCACCGATGGTCTCCTTACAATCACAAGGTGATTGGTGAAAATATCAGTAATCCGCAGAATTCAGACAGGAATGACAGACAGGTGCATGGTGGGAAGGCTGGAAAAGGGAATCCGACCCCCTCCGGTGGAAACAAAAATCCTGGGGGCCCTGGCGGGTCCCAAGGCACAGGAAATCGGACTCCATCCGGCTCTGGTGGGCAGCCGAACGGCCAGAAAAATCCCAATAGCAACGCCGGAGGCGGAAATCGAAATCCAGGCCAAACCCCTCAATCCGGTACAAACAAGGGAAATGCTCCAGGATCCCAGGGTAAAGGTAAGGGAAATCCTTCTGGGACCCCTTTCTCTGGTAAGGGCAGAGGGCGTGGCGACGGTGGAGGTCCATCATCCGGCGGCCGTGGCCGTGGACGTGGAAAGGGCAACCATCGTGTGGATCAGGTCTCAGGTGCAGATCAAGTGTCCGATGCGGATCGAGATTACGCTGAAAATGCCTTGAATCCAGCAGATGATCCGCTCCAAGATGAGTGGGTCGACAAATCAGGGTGTGTTCACAATGTTAACGCAGTCACTGGAGGTCAGAACGCCTAGGGGAGCCACGAAAATCGCCCCTCCCCAGGCGATTTCAGGCATGATCCCCAGATTCCTGCTCGACCACTACTTGATGTAGGGTCGCTTGTTTCCTCTCCCCTGGATCCGGCAGCGGATCCTTCTGTTGTAGTGGACGAGGTTGGTGTACAGTCCAAGCACAGGGCCCGTCAGTTTGTCACAAAGCTGTGGGTCTCTGATCGCAAGGGAAATTTCCACCTCGCCACCTGTTTGTGTGACAATGGATCAGAGGTAAATCTCCAATCCAATTCTTTCTTACCCGACGACTGCGTGTTTGAGTCGCCTCATCCTGTTACCCTCGAGGGAGTTTCTGGACATTCTCTCGCAGGTGGGCAACGCGGTTGTTATATATCAACTCATTTGGTCGCTCAAGACCTTTGGGAAGAAGGCAATGTGGAGGAAGTTATCCTTAAGGATGACTACTTCTGTCGTGCCGACATAAAGTATGACCTTTACTTGGGCCATCCTTGGCTTAGCAAGAACAGGGTGGCGCCCGTAGGTCATCGGCGTTGTTTTTTGCTGGAGTCAGGTCCCTTGGAGCGTCCTGAATTTCGTTTTTTGCACGCAGGGTTTAAAAGTGCAGAAGAATTTTTGAAGCGAAAGGTTACACCAAAGTTTGGCGAAGATGTCACCATTGCAGAGGTGAATGGGAGTGCCGATTACTCCCGAGAGTTACAATGTCTTCGTAGGGACTCCCAGCCACGACGCCCTTCGCGCTGGCACTCTTCATCCTACAGAGTTGTCGACAAATGGCGCGATACAATTTGTGAATATTTTTATGAACACCATTCCTTTTGGCCACAGTATGATGCCTTTGCTAACCGCGAGAACAAGCGCTTTGACAAGCATTTTCGCGACGCTTGGACCCATAAATGGGACAAGAAGTTGTGGATTAATCCTCTGTTTCACTTAATCCAGCAGGTCATCCACAAAATCAAGCAAGATAAAACCCAGGCGATTTTAGTTGTGCCCTTGTGGGACGACAAGCCTTGGTTTCAGGAATTGCAAGACATTTGTGTAGATTACATCGAACTTCCCAGGAAGATTAAGCTGTATGCCAGGGACGACACAGGTCCCCTGCCACAGCGGCCCTGGAGTTCGCTTGCATTCCTGGTGGATGGAAAGCTTTCTGACTCTGATTCTGCTGATTCTGGTACTGATTCCTGTGTTGGGTCTGAATCTGAGGTTGAGCGTGGTACTGATGATGAATCTTTTTTTTCTGATTTTTGTCCGTCAGATGCCCAAGGTGATCCAACGTCAAATGGATCCGCCTCGTCTCCCTCTTCCCCAATACGATCTACATCCAAAAGAATCTTCAGTGCACAGGCTAAGAAAAATTTTAAATCGCGCCGCAAATTCAGAGTTTTTTATGAAAAACCCCGTGTGGAAGCTTTCATAGATCCTTTCGAGGAGCTGGATCACGAAGAGAATCTCTGGAATGTCGACACTCGACCCACCTATCTTCAAGAGGCAGTTGATACGGACCTCTTTAGGGACATCCGTAAGAAGATTCTTCCTGCTAAGGCCGAAGAAGTTGCCCAAGTTTTTTCGAGAGTAATTCCTGGCGATCAGGTGGACACTGAATTGTGTTCCAAGAAAAGAGATAAGATTTTTGAGGAACGGAAGGACACAAACCTTTCGGGGAAGTTGATCAAAGACCCCCCTGTCCGTGGGCAGTTCGGTGAAGCCTTCATCGAGCTTCGTGAAGGTTACAAGGCGAAGAAACAGCGTCCTTATTAGAACCATGGACACAAACATGAGATACTCAGAAAAATAATCGAGAGAAATCTCAGGGAATTTGGTTGGCTTGAGGGTTGTATGACCAGCGAATGGTGCTGTGCACCCTTCACAGTCCCGAAGCCGCCGCCTGCAGACCAGAACACTATTGATGGTTGGCGAATGGTTGTTGATTTTCGCAACCTCAACGCCGAAACCAAGGCGGATTCGCACCCCCTGCCCCTCATTGAGGAGGAAATCGCCAAGAGGGCAAGAGGTCGTTTGATTTCTGTGCTGGATCTCCGTCACGGCTTTCACCAAATGCCGTTGAGGAAGGACAGCCGACCTCTCACCTGTATGTGCACGCCATGTGGCCCAGTCCAGTGGACGGTCATGCCCATGGGCCTGAAGAACGCCCTTTCGTTTTTTCAAAGAATGATGGAGGATGTGCTTTTTACAGCTCATCCTGAGCTTCGTGCCTTCGTGAGTGTGTACATAGATGACATAATCATCGCGACAAAGGGGGAGGGACTGACCGAAGCCGAGCTGGTGGCCCTACATGAAAAGCAGCTGAACCAGGTTTTGGACATTCTTGATGCCAATCAGCTGATTTGTGGGGCAAAGAAGGGAAAACTATTTTTAAAATCAGTCGAATTTTGTGGTTCTCTCCTTGAGAATGGTACCCGACGACCCAGTCCAGGGAAGCTCGTCGCTATTCAGAAGTGGAAGCGCCCTGAGACGATCACGGAATTGAGAGGATTCCTGGGTTGTTGCAATTTTTACCACACTTTTGTGCCGAATTATGCCAAATTTGCTGCCCCCCTCACTGAATTTTTGAAGGTAGGGAGAGATGCGGGCAAGGCAGGTTCAAAGGTTCGTGTCAAGTGGACTGACGAGTGCGAGGAGGCCTTCCATCACTTGAAGGCGGCCCTCTGCGAAGTCGCCACGTTGCATGTGCCGAAATTTGACCGACCCTTCTACATAAGAACCGACGCTTCTAGGTACGCGATCGGAGCTGTCCTTGAACAGGTTGATGAAGCCACAGGTGATCATTACCCTCTTGCATTTTGGTCTCGGAAGCTAGCCCCACGCCAAATGCAATGGTCGCCGCGTGAGCAAGAGACTTACGCCATAATCTGCGCTCTGAAGAAGTACCAATCGTGGGTTGGCACCAATCGAGTCGAGGTCCTGACGGATCATCGATCTCTGGAGTATTGGGCCACCGAACACATTGATACTGTCGCGAGCCCAGCTGGTCGACGGGCCAGATGGCACGAATTTCTCTCTCTGTTTGACCTCCATGTGTCGTATTTGCCTGGAAAACATAACACGGTAGCGGATGCTCTGAGCCGATGGGCTTACCCCGCTTCAGAGGGGCTGCAAAGTACCAACATCCATGGTACGGAGCAGGACCGCCACGTCGTAATCGAGTGGGATCAGGAAGAAAAAAAGCTCCTACGACGTGAATGCATGCAATGCGCTGTTAAACAGCATGCATTACCGCGCCATGACATCACGGCCTTTTCAGATCCGGCGCATGCTCATGAAATTATAACCAAATCACTGAAAGTCGTGGAGAAAGTCACCGATTCCTCCTCAGGGAGTGTGAAACGGTTTGACTACACCCGACCTATAAGTGGATTTCGGTTGATTCAGGGCATTAAGCGTCGAGATCCGGCCAAAACTCCACCCCTGCCGAAAGATTCCCTTATCATCCGTGACTGGACGAACGATTATGTAAAAGATTCCATGTTTAAAGAGGTCTTTGAGAATCTCAAATCCAAAGATGCTCACAAGGATGGAATTTTTTCTGAATATTCGTTGGATGGGGGGAAGCTGTGGATGGAGGGTAAATTGTGCGTACCAGACGCCCTGGCCCCCCGAGTGTTAAACTGGTGGCACAAATGGGAGTCCCCCCACGCACATGGCCGTCCATTATGGTCGATGATTAAACATAGGTTGTTTGGCTCAAGGCTATATACTCATTGCATGAAAGTAGCCGCCGGATGTGCCCAATGTGCTGTCGCGACGCGACCCAGCGCGAAGAAGCACGGCCATCTGAGGCCACATCCTATTCCGGAGCGCCTCTTTAACAGAGTCACCAGTGATTTTTTCTATCTTGGTGAACTCGACGACGAAGAGTGCCATTGGACCAATAAAAAAGTCAATGGTGTGCTCCTTATTCAGTGCCGTCATTCCGGCTACATTCAGGTGTTGCCTTGCAACATCGAGTCGATGACTGGCAAGGCTGCCGCCAAATGGTGCGCGCAGACCTGGATGGGAGGTTGGGACGTCCCATCCAAGGTGGTTACGGACTCAGGCAAAGAGTACACCTCCGAATGGTGGAGAGAATTATGTGCTCGCCTTGGAATCCAACACCTCAGGTGTGAAATCCACTCGCATCGAGCGCTGCCTGGCGAAAGAGCCGGCCGCTCTGTTATAAATATGCTTCGTAAGGAGCTCGCGAGTGAGAAAGATTTCCATTGGCTTGAAGTTCTCTTCGCATTGCTTCGCCGTTACCACAACACGCCTTTGTACCATGGCCTTTCTCCAAATGAAATTGTCTTTGGACGAAAGAAGTGTTGGTGGAACATGCCGTTGAATAATCCTCGCCCTTGTAAAGATGCTTCGTTGTTCTTGGACGAAATCCAACGAGCAGAAAAAACTGTCTCGAAATTAATCCATAAGCATCAAGCTGACTGGCTTTGGGTCCAGAATCAAGGCCGAAAAAACCCCCACAATTTTGAAGTCGATGATCGAGTTTGGTTTCGAAAATCCGAAACCACCCTGGACGGAGATGATAAGCTTCTTCCCTTGTGGGAGGGGCCATTCGCTGTTACAGCGCGTCTAGGTGAGAACAGGTGGAGGATTCGTGTGGATGTCAGCAGGGAAATTGACGTTTCAGGCGATCGCCTTAAGAGAGAGATCCCCTCCCCCAAGGATCGGGTTAAACCCCTTTTTTGGACTTCGAAATTTTTGTCCGATCGGGTCATCGAAGGGGGGAAGTACAAACTCAAGAGGATTTTAGAAGCAAGACGTGACGCCAAGGGCGAATGGGAATTTCTATGTGAGTGGAGTAGCTTTGATTCCAGTCACAACAACTGGGAACCAGCCCATTCTTTTGTCCATGGGTACACCAAGGGGTTCATCGACTTCCTCAAGAAGCACCCCGAAATTGGCGTACTCCTGACAGACTGTTTGTCGAAACCAGACAGACAGGTGGAGAGCGACGGAAAAAGACCTGTGGTGAATCGAGATCCAGCCTTTTACGGCCCTCAGCAGCCACATTCCAGGGCTGATCCGTCGATCCCCCCTCCTGCGGTCAGGCCAGCCCAGGACCCAAATGAGGACCAAGCTTCGAGTTCGGCCGCTGATTTGCAGCGCCCAAGCCGTACGAGGGCCCCACCAGACAGGTTGGTGGTCACATGTATTCGTGCTTGGCCGAATTGAGGGAGATCCGTCGTGACTTGAGTCGCCGACGCCATAATCTGGGTAAGAGTCGTCTAGTCCAGGGCGTCATGGCACTCGTCGCTAGGGCTCAAGGGTGTAGGTTCGAAACCCTTGCATGTCCAACTCCTACAAAAGATCCAGCCTCGCCCCGTCGACCACTTATTCCAATGTGAGTGTTCTGACGACTTGAAAAAACCACATTCTGCTCAATCCACTGTTCATTCTTCCTGATTACATCATGATGTGGAGAACTGCGAATGTTTGATAATTTGACGTCAATCAACTTTTCTTTGGTCTCCGTTCGGCAGACAAGGCGTAGATACGCTGCCGAAAGCCACGGAGTGTGCTGCCGTGTCCAGAAAAAACCAAACTCAGGCTTAATTCAGGCAGATTCGGGGTGATCTTGTCTCTGTTGGTCTGTGCATTTTTGGAATTTGGCTACTCGTGCAGATGGAAGCAAATGTACATAGTAAAAACACCGGCCGGTGACATTCACCCCTACAGGCACCCCCTGTAGTTCTGGCTGCACCAGTTGCAACGCCAGGAACTCAGATCTTACCTTCATTTGCCGTGATGCTGAAGTCAAAGTCCAGATTCAGATCCAGATTCCTTGAATTTACCTTGAATTCCTCAGGTTTGTCCATCATTCTGCCACTGTTGCACGAAACCCAGACGTCAATTGTTCAGACAACCTTCAGATAGGAGCTCTAGGGACTTCTAACAGCAATCTCTGAAGTCCGTAAGCTTCGTTGTATTTTTGGCACACGCCAATGTGAGGTCAATCCGACCTGAAACTGTCGAAAATGGTGAATCCAAGTGTCTTGTGGGACTCAATCGAAAGATTGGCCTTGTCCAAGTCGATTGACACCGCCGCCACTGTAAATAAAGGACCATTCGGTGTCTCTCAGTTATATACTGTCAGTAAAGCGCCTTCAGCGAACCTTCAGCGCGTTACATGCCAAGGATCCAGGGCTATCATGTCCCATCATGATGCATCATCACATGATCCACATTTTCATGGAATCTGTTGGATGCTCGCGAACCAACGTGCCGGAAAGCACAATTGAGCTGAATAAACGACAATATATATTAACTCTAGTCTAAACACCTTCGTTACACCTTTGTTAGTAGTTTCAGTTCTAGACATTCCGCTTCATTTAACCTTCATCTTAGGGAATTTCCTCATTCTAGGACAGTTTAGGTTGATTTCTTTGTCATCTCCTCTCATTCCTCGAAGATCTGTGTACAGATAAGTGAACAGAAAAACATCCCTACCTTCTGTGGTTCACTTAGGGCCTGTAGACCACACTTGTTTTTGTTTTCCCTCTCTGTGATTGTTTCATCTCCTTCATCCCTGCCCAAATTGACTCTCAATCTTGCTGAATCTAGTGATCATCCACCAGATGCGCCAAATCTGAAGCACATGCTGAACTTTTCAGAACGAGAAAAGCGGGAGTAACACGATGTAGAGTTCGGCGAGGACACCGTAGCGTGCCCGCGACAGCGAAACTGTGCCAGAGCGCTGAGATGTCACTCCATTTCTTGATTCCCCCACTCAATCCACCAATAATCGACCTCATTCTCAACCAGGGCATGGTTTGGTATCGATTCTCGATACGTTTACATGCTTTTTAGCACTTAACCTAATGCTTTACTGCCCGGAGGACTGTTCGTCACTCCTCATTCTGTCTCATTTCAGGTTCATCCATCCTGATTCAGTGCCAATTCAGCCCAAATCAGGTCAGATCAAGCAGATTTCGCCCCATCGAGGCTACATCTCTATTTTTTTCTGGGACTTACCCGCACTACGTTCTTCGTTGACGTAGCGACACACCCCAGTGTGTTTTTGGAGGGGGAGTGTAAGTGCGGCTAACCCCCATCTGCTCAGATTTTAGCAGATCTGCCCCAGATTGACTACATTTTGGTCATTTTCTCTGCTTCGGCGGAATCGCCGCCTTGCAGCTCAGTCTCAGGATCAGACCTATATATTTCTGATATGCCGGATCTGATTCCGCGGTCCATTCATCGTAAATCCGTCGCGTTCCGATCATTTACCTGGAATCGCCAATTGCCGCTGATGCGCGCCCGAAGCCAAATCAGCCAAATAATTTTTCACAATCGGATTTATATAAATCTTTTCAGGCAGATATGGACACTCAGATGTACTTAGGATAATCCGCATCAATTTTCTTCATAGACTGGGATTTTCTGCCGGATAACAATCAGCATGGATCTTGCTTCTGTTGTTGCTGCTCTCGCCTCCGTTGGTGTCCGCGTATCCGGTTCTACCCCCAACAGCAGCGTTCAGGTCGACTCCTCGCGTGCCTGCCCCACTGGTCTTGCCGGCCCCGAGCCCTCCGGCACCATCAACGACCCAGGGCAGCACTTTCACCCCTACTCATCTTGGGCGAGTTGTTTGCAGTCTGCCAGGAGAACCACACCAGACTCTAGCTGCAGAAGGGTGAGTTCATGCAGGACACTATGCAGTACCTGGGGTTCGACATTGGCTATGGGTGGTGGACCCCAGCGGCCTCTAAGGCCACACCTCTGATGGATGCTAAGGTACGACATGAAGACCCCAAGAAAGGACTACATGATGTACGCAGTTTCATTGGGGCTTGCAACTTCTACCGCCGCCACATCAAGAATTTCACCTACACCAGCGCCATCCTGACGGACCTCATTAAGAAGACTACTGACTGGCGTTGGGGCCCTCAAGGGCAACAAGCGTTTGACGAGCTCAAGGACAAAGTGGCCGGCGCTAAGTGCCTGGGCGTGCCTACAGTACAAAGGGAAATTCTCCTGGTGACGGACGCCAGCAATGTGGGCGGAGGTGGAACGTTGTTCCAGTGGCAAGCACTAGAGAAGAAGGAGTTCGACTCGGCCATTTCCCAATGGGGTACTGATGGACTAAACCGAGACGGTACTCTCAAGCACAGCTACCCTGACGACAAATGGGTCCTGGTTCCCCTGGGTCATTGGAACTGAAAATGGAACCAGGCCCACGGTAAGTACTCTACCCATGAGCAGGAACTGCTCGCGTGTATGCTAGTGCTATCCTCTGAGTCCTGACTGTTGGGGAGTAACCCAGTGGTTTGGCTGTGTGACCAACAACCGGTCCGCACCTTCCAGAAGGGACCCCCACCTGAGAAGGCTAAGCTCAGACGCTGGTGGACCTAGCTGAGCCAGCTACGGCTCTCAGTGCCTCATATCCAGGGCGTCAAGAACGAGTGTGCGGACTACATCAGCCGCAAAAACTTTGAGGACATGATTGGCGCCAGGTCTGAGGAGCTACCCAGGGAGGCATTCAGCCGTATTGATGTACACCTGGACCTGAACATGACCATGATCAGACCTCTAGATGGACTTCGACAAGTGGAGTACCTGAAAGAGTTTGGGGACATCTACAAACGCCTGGAGAAGCGTCTGGACCCTGTCCTGGTCAACCAGGAACAGTGGAAAAGCGGCAAGACCTACCTCTGGCATGAGGACCGGATAGTCATGCCTAGCGACGGTATCCCAGCACTCATCAAGTGGACCCATGAGTCCAGTGGTCATGTGGGGGCTAACCGTACCCTGAGGTTGTTCAAGCAGTGTTTTAACTCTACGTGGACAGACGACCAGTTGCGGAAAACCCTCCAGCCCATCGTGGACAAGTGCCCCTGTCGGTCCTGTAGACCTGGGGATATCAGGCACATGGGTCTCTATTCGACTCTCCCTATCGCCCACTGCGCCAACAGTGTTCTCTACGTGGAATACACGGAGATGCCTAAGTTCGGGGGCTATGACCTTGCCCTGGTGGTAACCTGTGGGCTGACCAGGTCTACCGGGGTGTTCCCATGCACTAAACACATCACCGGCGAGGAGACCATCAAGATACTCCTGGAAGAGTGGTTCTGTGTCTATGGGGCACCCAAAGAGATTGACTCAGACGAAGACGTCCGAGTACGCTCCGACACCGGCTGGTACAAGAGAATCCTGAGGTCCCTCAATCTCCAGGTGTCAACGGGGATTCCCTATACTCATACGAGTAACCCCTATGTGAGCGACAGATTTGAGTTCTCAAAGAGAACGTAAGGATATGGTGCAAGACTGAGCGCACCAAAGATTAGGTGAGAGTACTCCCCGTCATATCCTTTATGATGAACTCCCAGGAGAGTTCGGCAACTGGCTACACGCCCCATGAGCTGTTCATGGGACGCCCGGCGTGGTTCCTACACGCTCCCTATCCTGAGGATTCCTACTCCACTGTGGGTAAGTGGGTGAAGGAGCAGCAAGACAAGGTGGACAAGGCCAAGGCAATGCTCCAGAGGGTGAGGGAGCGCCAGTGGAACAAGAAGAACAAGCACCTGGTGCCCGCCTCCTACCAAGAGGGGGACTGCGTGCTGGTGCACCACAGTCCTCTATCCGCCTGGCCACGCTCCACCAACGATTACCCCTACTTTGGGCCCTACAAGATCCTGTCTGTGGATGGTCACCGCATCACTGTGCCGTGTTCTCCCCGACTAGAGGGGACCCTGGTGTGCGCTGCTCAGCAGCTCAAGCGCTACTACGACCAAGAGGTCCTCTGTCGGGAAGAATGGGAACTAAACGAAGAGGAGATCGCCGCTCTGGACCTACAGGGCGCTGCCAGCCCAATCGAAGTTGAAGGAGAACTCCCTGACATGAATGCCGAGGAGATGGCTAAGTAAGGCTTCTACCTGGTGAAGTCGGTTATACGACACCGCTATCACCCAGGGTGGTGTTTCCTCACCCTCTGGGAAGGGTTTGGAATTGAAGAAGCTACCTGGGAACCCTTCTCCGCCTTTGTGCCTCCTGAGGGACGCCTGAATTCTGTTCTGGTAGACTACTTGTCCCAGAACAAGCCAAGAGATTTGCTGAGGCTCGCTGAAACGCTTGCCTCTCAGAAGAAATCTAGGGACTGAACCCTTCCTATACCTGCCTAGGTGTGCGTGACTGTGCTGATCGTGAGGACCTATGAGCAAGCTGCAGAAATGGTGTTCTAATTATACCAAAGTCTGCACCCTTGCTGAACCCGGCGGATGTCTTTGCACGATGCCACGGGGTACGCCCCGGGTCTCTCCGCCCCTAGGTGCCCAATTTGTGTGCTGGCACCAATCTTCCTTGGGGAAATACCCAGCGTTAACGCCAAGGTATTGGTTTTCCTACCTGCCTGCCTACTACAGGGGAGGGGTGGCCAAAAGCCATGAGGCATGAAAACGCCTGTTTGCTACACGGCCAAAACCTAGACTACCACTGCCACTGCCCACCAAAACCCTGATCAGATTTCGGGAAACAGGCGGGACAGTGGCAAACACACTACAGGTCCTACACACACTACAGTGGCGCCAGCCATCGAAGAACGAGCGAGCTCTGGGCTCAAGCCCTCACCCTGGCTTGCCAGTCCTACACACACACGCTACTTGGTGTTGTTGAT
The DNA here is from genome assembly GCA_964036045.1 of Eutreptiella sp. 'Long Island Sound 2002'. Classification (NCBI taxonomy): domain Eukaryota; phylum Euglenozoa; class Euglenophyceae; order Eutreptiales; family Eutreptiaceae; genus Eutreptiella; species Eutreptiella sp. 'Long Island Sound 2002'. The sequence goes on along the minus strand of OZ038381.1, from coordinate 31,631,685 downwards.
GAACGTGTCACAGGCCCTAGTGGCCTACCTGTGAAAGGACAAGAGAACACAGCGCTACGAAGCGACTGTGGCCTAACAGGGACGCCACTACGCGTTTCCCTGTCAGGGCTTGGAGGGAATGGGGGACGTCAGCCCCAGAACAAGTTGATGCGGCTAAGAACATTCAAAAAAGGGCTTGGAGGGAAGGAGTGCTCTGTTTGCGTGCACAGCGTGTATGTCGGAGATGTCGAACTACCCTCACCACTCCTGGTTGAGGTGCAATTTGTTGATTGTGTGATCAGCGCCCGTTTTAGCTTGGGCAGAAAAAGTCCAAAGTCGCTGAAGGCAACTGCAGCTGCACCAATCACCCCTACCTGCCCACCTGTAAAGCAAAGGCAAATGAACTGGGTAAGTGGCTGAGGAACCAAGACAGCCTCCACGTATTATACGCTTCTTAGGCTGCCCTATAATACGCTGTCCTGTTACCCAGTTACAAGCAAGCAAGCTTAAGGAACTCCACCCGTTCTCTTAAAGACCGTAAGGTGGAGCCCCTGGGTAACCTAAACAAGGGTTATACCGTGCTCAACACGTGTGGCCTACCCTTTAATGCGCCATATGCACGCACAGGTATGCACGAGTTTTCCAATCTTCTATTTTAACCACTTCTTTCCTACCAATCCATACCACAATCACGAACTCCACCAGGGGATGGCCCCTCCTGGGCTTACTCACCTTACCTACTGCTGGAGAGCGAAGCAAGTGGAGGAGGAAACGAAACACAAGGGAAGCAAGCGTTTATGCACGCGTGTGTATGTTCCAATCACCCGATCTCACCTCTAATCATCATGCAATCTTCTAATCTGTCCCTCTACTCTATGTTTGCGTTGCTATCCGGCGAGTTCACGGCAACACGAGACAAGCAATGTGCATGCTGCATACGAAGCAAACAAAACCTGTATGTTTATACCTTGTTCTTTGAATTCATATTGAATTTTTCGAATTCTTAATTTTTGATTGCTTCTAGAAGCATGCGTGGAATCTCTACGTTTATTATTTATTGTGTGTCTAGTCATTTCCTTATTAATACGTGACATATTGTTATAATCTTATTATTTCTGTCTTTTCCGGCGCCCAATTAGGATGCGCTCCGGCGCGCCGTTTTTCTCTGCGTGTAAATCCAGGAATTTAAAAATTCCTGTGATGAAAGAAAATTGCGTAAGAATGTGCATTTCATGCACATGGAGATTCTGGACAGGTGTGTGCCTTCAGAAAAATTCTAGGCCGTCATTTGACGGATTTTGGTGTTTGCGTCGATCGTTGCGTGTTTGCCAGTCCCTCAACCCTTCGTCCCTTCTCTGCAGATATCCTGCAGCGCAAACAGTGGAGTAGGCCGTGTTCAGGCCGAAAAACTGACTCCTGGACCACTGTCCAGAATCCCAAACCCCCCAAGAGGGTAAATTATTTTCAACGCACTAAGGACAGATCAGGTCAGACAGCAGGTTCATCCAGACCCCATACAGCGTGCCCTGATCGTATCCTGCGTTGGGTTTTGCGTATTGCACTGCGTTTTGCTATTTGGAGGGAGAGGTGTATGCACACATGAATTGGCATGCCCATACTAACCCCCTGCCAAGCCACAGCTGCCCCAGCGACGCCAATGAGCGCAGTGGGAGCTGTAGGTGTCTGTTGTAACTCAGCAAAACCTGGCGACTGCCCTGATGCAGCGCCTTCTTTCCAATGTTGTGGATGTTATAGAAAATTCCAAAAAGATGTTGAAGCCATGGGGAGGCCAAGACAAATTCCCTTTTTCCTTTAAAATGCGACAGTGGTGGCCACCACAGCACAAGGAGGAAGTGAGAAAAAGTGTATTTCCCTGTCAAAAGGTTAGCTTTAGTTATCACAGAAAGGCCTCAAGGCATAACACATTTTTATCTTAGTATTGGCCTGACCAAAAGGGGGTGATAAGACATTTTGACCTATAAAACCAAGCATTCAACTATGGATGTTGTGTGGACCCCTGACCCCCCAACTGATTGGACTTATACACCATTTCCTGGACTGACTGAGGCGCTGACATTGATCCAGAGCCTATACATTTTTCTATGTTTTCTCATGAATGCTTAGCTATCCTAGTGGTCTGTACCCTAGGGGGCTGTGGCACCCCTTTTTGAGAGGTCCTGGGTTCAATTCCCAGTCAGCCTAGCTAAGTAGGATGATCCCATGTGACATGGCAGTGACCTCAGCGCCACAAGCCATGCCACCTCAGCACCTATGGGACCCAAAACAATGAGTGCACATCTCTAGATGGCACTAAAAAAGAGAGGATGCCCATGTGGGCAGTTTTTCCCTGATTGTAGGATATTTTCTAACTATCGTTTCATAAATGTTTAGTTATTGTGAGTTTTCTTTGCTGCTACATGATCTCCTTTGACTGCAGTCCTTCATGTTGTGGATTTGGTCCTGTGGTCCTTTGCCTTGCACTGTGGGTACTTATTTGTGGTTGATTTCATCAACACTTATTTGTTTGTAAAACCTGAACTACAGCAAGAAGCAGCAGGAGCAAGCAGGGGCATCAACAAAACAATATCATCAAAGCAATCAACAGTGAAAGCCTGTTCTGACTTCTAAGAGCCCAATCGGGGATTGGCTGGAACACAACCAGACTATGGCTAACCAGGCAGGGACTAACCTGAGACAAATCCGTGAACGTGAACTGAGCCGACAAAATCGCCTACGGCAACCCGCCAGTTTCAAGGTTGGTGACCTTGTTTTGGTTCACCATTCACGACTACCCTCTTGGCCCGGTAACTGTCTACAGGACCCGTATTTTGGGCCCTATCACATCATCAGGATAGATGGATCTAGGATCCATGTCACTTGCAGTCTACGTCTAGGTGGCGAACTACTTTGTGCTCCTAAACAGTTGAGGCACTATCACTCCCCGATGACGTGTCCTGGGATGAGTGGCGCCTAAGCGACAGTGAGGTCGAGCGTATCGACCTGGAGAACGCTGCTAGCCCTCAGGAGGCGGACGAACTCGAAGAAATGACTGCCGATGAGATGGCAGTGAATGGCGACTACGTGGTTGCAGGTATTGCCCGCCACGAGTATAAACAGGGCTGGACATTCCTTACCCTGTGGGACGGATATGGGCTATCTGAGGCGACCTGGGAGCCGATGTCCGCCTTTATACAGCCATGTGGGAATATCAACCCCATCTTTCGCTCCTACCTCGTTGAGAACAACGATGGACAGTTACTAACCCGTGCTGACACTCTGTCCCAGCGGAAGAAGAAAAACTAATCTCCTCCGGCCGAGGCCAGACGCATTCGTTTCCTTCGGCTACGGCGGAATGCCCACCGCTGTGTTTATTCCGTTCGCCGCCAGGGAACTTCCGCACCTGGCCCCTGCCCTTCGGTTTTCCTTGTGCCTATCTACTTACCGTTTTCTAACCTCCCAGGGGCGGTCAGCACTCTTGTGCAGATAGCTAGGCCTACTCAGTGTGTGCCAAGACAGGATCAAGACTCCTGTAGAGCTTCAGTTACGGTGAATGTACTAACTCCCACCATCCATCGCGTTCGGCGCTCCAGACACCTACACATCCGCTGCTTGCGGAGCTCTCCTCCTGCCCTGGCTGTGCCCTGCAGTCCCATGCTATAATTACCAGCGTAAACCAGATGGCCGCTTATCAGGTTTGCAGCCACCCAGCGAGTGTGTGCCTTGTTGACCATGTGTTGCATGGAATCGGCCCTAATATTATGACCGTGGGGAGCCAACGAAGAGCGGTGGCTTACTACTCCAGGAGGGAATGACAAGCAAGGTGCTGTGAAGCAAGGTGTGTCCACCCTCCTTGGGGACAAGCGTGCCCACAGTTAGCACCCCTGACTGGTCCAGACCCATGGGGTTCTACCCTTCCTAACGGGGTTACCATACCCCTAAGTGTGCAACGTATGTTTGTATGTGTCTCACTTCACTCCCGGGTGTGGCTCCCGCGGACAGGCTTCGCTGACGTCGGACCGAACGTCCTAATCAGGTACTATTACCACTCCTATGGCGCCCAATTTCTGTGCTGGCGACTATCCTTGGGGGAAGACGGCAAAAGCCCTACGTACTAAACAGGAGGGCTGGCCGAGTGTGCTAAGGGCATACAAAACGCCCATTTCTCTAAGGGCCAAAAACTAACTCACTCCCCTGCCCGCGAGGAAAAGCACCCGGAGAAGGAGACACCACTACACTACATTCACTAATGCCAGCACCAGCCTCCGAAGGCAGGGTGAGCACACCGGCACTCAGTCCCTGTCAGGCTTGCTGACCCTAACCCCTACACACCCTACTGGGTGGCCATGACAAAGAAGCCTCGAGCCCTATTGGCTCCCCTGTGAGATTACAAGAGAACACAGCGCCGCTAGGCAACTGTGGCCTGCCAGGGACGCCCTCGCGCGTTTTCCTAACAGGGCTTGGAGGGAAAGAGTGCAGTGTGTGTTGTCCCTGAAGAAGTTGTTCACTGACCCAATTTGTTTGTGTGATCTGCGCCCTTTTTAGCTTGGGCAGAAAAATGCGAGGTCGCCGAAGGCAACTGCTGCTGCACCCATCACCCTGACCTTTCCCACCTGAGAGCAAAGGCAGATGGAGCACCGTTCGCAGCTGAGGAACCTAACCAGCCTCGCTGTGTTATACAGGTCTTAGGCTGGAAAAAAATACAGTGTCCTCTAACCTCGCTGCAAGCAAGCAAGCTTAAGGACTCCGTCCGTTCTCTTATAGAACGTAGGGCGAAGCCCTGGTTAGCCTAAACAAGGGTTATACCGTGTGCACAGCGCGTGGCCTACAGGCCGTTAATGCATCCTGTGTATGCAAGGAAGGGAGACGAATGACAACAATTGTTTTTCCTAACTTAACCCACATCTGACCAATCATCACGAAACTCAACCAGGAAGTGAGCTCCTCCTGGACTTACCTACCTTACTCACCACGCATGATGTGTATGCCAAAAGGAAAACGAACGCAAAAACAACCTTAAGCGTTTAAACAACCCTACGGCGAGTTATAAACAACCCTAAGCGATGAATGCATCGTCTGTCATGCATACCCTTCTTACCATGTTTCCTGCAAGAGAAGGAGAGGGAATGGCGAGCAAATGCACAGCGCAAAAAGAGCCTAAGCGTTTTAAACAACCCTATTCTAGCACTACAGCGAGGCAAGCACGAACAGACACTTTCCTGTTGACCTGCGAAGAGAAGAGAAGAATGAATGGATGCACAGGGTAAGCGCCGCAACGTGTGGATGCCTAGCTAGGCGCCCACATGCACATGCATCGCGAGCACAGCGCATCCTCTAATCCTACATGCGCGCTGCGGGCTCCATTCAACTCACATACCTTTCATTTTTGTTTTGACCCGTGCAGAGCAAGGGAAACGAACGCCCAAACCCCCAACGAACGCAGCTGTGACAACCCTAGCCTTTTAACAAAACTACCAACACGAACGCAATGCATGTGTGTGACATGACACGAACATACCTGAAAGATGGGTTGTCCGCCTGCTCTGTTGTGCCGGTGTCTGTTCAATACTTTTGCCTAAAGCTTATAAAATCTTTGGTGCAACTGTGCAAAATTTTCTTTTAAAAGCTTTAAAAAAGAGCGGCTCATACCTTCTTTTTCAGGAGCCGCTTACGCTTGCGCAACTCTGCTTGCGAGTGCGCTCCTCTTGCGCTTGTCTGCGACTTTAGGTTTTGGCCTAAAAATGACGATTTCTAACGTCTATTCGTCGATTTTTAGGGATTTGACTTCTTCAATCGCTACCCCTTTCGCTAAACCACAGGATTCACTCCCTGTTGGTTCCATTTTCTATTTTTTTCAGGCCCTGGAGTTTTGTGTCCTCCATTGGGAGTATTGCTTCGCCCTTGCCCTTGGTCAGGACATTTACCAAAACGCTGTTTATACAGCGATAGCCGTCCACATTGGAACGTTCGACTGTACCCTAGTGGGCAAGCATGCGTGCTCTAGGGAGGGAGTCCTGGGTTCAAGCCCCACTATCCCAAAATGTTACCAAACATTTTTGCCGCACGCTGGCAACTCTTGAGGAATGCCCCATCGAAGGGACATCATGCACGGTACATGGCACTATTTTTCAAGGGTACCTACAGTGTGATAGACTTCTATGAGCTGATGGGAGTGTCATTGGCTGGTTGAATGCATTTTCTGAGGTAATTTTGGGCGGATTTGACCCTTTTTCCTTGGTCCTACTGGCTTGATCAACTAGTACTCCAGGGGGGAGTAAGAAAAAGTTGCTTCCATGTCTCTCTTGGAGGTCTTGATCCAGGCCAAGCCCCCCCTAAAAGCCTTTTGTTGATGTTGAGACTAACTTAATCATTTTTGTCACTCCTTTGAAGTTTGAAGTACACTTTCTCAAAGTCCATAGGGTTATAACCCTAGCCCCCCAAACCGTTCACCCCTACCACTCAGCTGAGTGGAGGTATCTTCCTTCATGGAGGTAATACCGAAATAAAGTAGGCACTTCTTGCCTATGGCCTTGTAGGTTAAGCCTAGTGGTCCGCCACCTCAACACCCCTACTCAACTGTTTCTACAACTCATCGTGGTTCTACTTTTTGACTGATTCAGAATTCAGTTGCTTGGCCATGCTGGCCAAGCCGTATCCTGTGTCTGGCCCCACTCGTATGCTCCAGATTCCTGACCAACTCCATTTTATGCAAAAGAGTGCACATGGAGTGCTTGATGCTACTTGCAGGCCTGAGTCATGCCAGTTTTCACATAAAAATCATTTGTTTCATCCATTTGTGATTGAATCTTTGTACTTAAGCCTGCTTTGTCTATCTGCAGCCCTTCTGTGATACACTGGATTGAACAACTATTCATTGATTCGATCCACATCCTGTTCTTGCTCTACTTGCTATTTTGGTCCTGTTTTTCAGAACCAAAACTTGCAGGATTTCATCACAACTATTTTGGCATAAATGAAGCATATCTTTCTATCGATATCGAGCGCATGATGGAGGAGGAGGGGCCGAAATGCTTCATCGTCATGGCCGCCAAGGATCCCCCAGTCAGAGACTAGACCGAACGGTCCGTGTAGTCGCCCAGACTGGTACAGCGGCTACATTGTGGCCGTACCAGCGTGCAAAAGGGGGTTGCTAGCCAAGGAGGTTGCAGTCATGACTAACTTTGAGCCACTTCCGCCCAGCCATTGAACCTGCTGAGGTACGCAACGCTCTTGGCATGTCTTATTCCCATGAGCGAGTACATAGCCTTGAACAAGCCTCCTGTGAACTGGCAAATAGGGCCCGGAATACCAAAAACGGTCACCGGTGGCAAACCGACTCTTTCATAAGTTGCGCCATATCCATTGAAGAACATCTCGCCAACAAGACCCGTAACTGGTTCGAAGAGATGTGGCGAGCCCTGAAGGCCCAACACGAAACCCCCACACCGAGAGGGTTGTCACCTCACCGGATTCTCTTCCGCAGGGACCCCCTGGGACGCAGACTCCCATGTCAAGTGAAGTCGTGGCAATGGATGCCAAAGATTTCTTTGCGCGAGAGGAGACCGCGGCGCGGGACATCCGTCAGCTGCTCAAGAAGCAGCATGCTGTGCCGGCCAAGGAAGTCCTGAATTCGACACCGCAGAAGTTCGGTGTAGGTGACCCGGTGTGCAGCTGAGACCCCAACACATGAACACTCACCGCTCCAAGACATGTTTCACAGCTGGAGAGGTGGTTCGGATGATTCGTGAGGATAGCTACCGTGTCAAGGTAAGCGCCGGACAGTTCAAGGAGAGGCATGAGAATCAACTCCGTGGGAGTGAGCCCGACATCCGGGGCAAGCATGTGTCTCTAGACTGCACCACCCATGACGCCGATTTGAACGACGATCATGCTGAGCAAGATGGCTACACAGTCAACAAGATCCTGGACCAGCATCGAAACGCCTCGTTGGCCCGAGGCCTGGGCTTCCAAGTGCGTTTGCAAGGCTACTGGGCGTTTCACGACACGTAGGAAGCCGTCTCATCCTTCGTGCCGTGGATCAACACCTCCCACAGTGAGTACGTCCATAGGCACAAGACCAAACTCCAAGTCACTGACTCATATGCTGTTACCCGGGCGATTGAAGCCTCAAGCAACTAATCTCCCCTCTGAGCTCCCTCGTGAAAGAGAAGGTGGAGCAAGTCTATCAAGTCTTCCATGCGTATTTTGCTTGCTTGTTCTCTTCCACCTCTGGTGCAATGTCGTTCCGTTGGAGTGGTTGAAATGTTGCACATGTGGAGCAGCCCCGTAATCAGGGAGTTGGGGACAACCATAGCTTGTTGCCCAGACCTCTGCGTGATGCCAACCTCTCAAAGCCAGGTTTGGCGGACCCAGTTTTGCAACCTTTGTTTCTCTCACGTGTGGTGGACTTGCAATAGCCCGGGAGATGTTTGCCTACTGGGACAGGTGAGGTCAGAGTTCAAACAGCATTGTTGGGCTCACTAGCACAATTTTTGCCATGTTTTTCATGGAGGTCTTGATCCAGGCCAAGCCCCCTAAAAACCTTTTTGTTGATGCTATGACTCATTTAAGCATTTTCTTTCTCTTTTAGAGCTTAAGGTACACTTTCTCAAAGTAACTAGGGTTATAACCCTAGCCCCCCCATGGAGTTCACCCCTACCGCTCAACTGAGCGGAGGTATCTTCCTTCATGGAGGTTATACCGAAGTAAAGTAGGCATTTCATGCCTAAGGCCTTGGGGGTCAAGCCTAGTGGTCCCCCACCCCAGGGCCCCTATACTCAACTGGTTCTACTACTCATTGTGGTTCTACTTTGTAACTGGTTCTGAATTCAGTTGCTTCGCCAAGTCATATTCTGTGTCCGGCCTAGCTCCTTTGCCCCACATTCCTAACCAACTCCATTTCATCCAAAAGAGTGCACATGGAGTGCTTGATGCTAATTGGGAGGGAAGAGTCATGCCAGTTTTCGCATACAAATTATTTGTTTTATCCATTTGTGATTGAATCTTTGTACTTAAGCCTGCTTTGTCTATCTGCAGCCCTTCTGTGATACACTGGATTTCAAAACTATTCATTGATTCGATCCACATCCTGGTCTTGCTCTACTTGCTGCTTTGGTTTGGTTTTCCAACATCAAAACCTGCAGGATTTCATCAAAACTATTAGGGCACTAATCAAGGACTTCTTTCCGGTAGCAGAGGCAACCCTTGAGAACCTTTCGAACTGACTCTGAGAAGTACACAAGCCAAAACCAGAAACAATATGTCCACACCATCAGTACAATTGTCTGCCAGGACCTGGCCAATTCGGAGTGTACAAGTACAACTTGGCAGCAGTGGGCCCATCTCAATGAGTGAGTCCAAGCTCAGAGTCGCATCTGGGTCTCGAGAAGATCCAGTTCACAGAAGGGCGGAACAAGAAGCTGAAAGTGCTGCCCTAGGTCGTGGATGGTGCCGGAGGGCTCAGGGCCGGCAAGACCAGGGGGGCAGGCACGCGAGGAGTCGACCTGAACGCTGCTGTTGGGGGCAGAACCGGATACACGGACACCAACGGAGGCAAGAGCGGCGACAACGGAGGCAAGATCCATGCTGATTGTTATCCGGCAAAAAATCCCAGTCTATGAAGAAAATTGATGCGGATATTCCTAAGTACATCTGAGTGTCCATATCTATCTGAAAAGATTTACAAAAATCCGATTGTGAAAAAATATTTGGCCGATCTGGCTCGCGCACGCGCGTCAGCGGCAAATGGCGATTCCGGGTAAATGATCGGAACGCGGCGGATTTACGATGAATGGACCGCGGAATCAGATCCGGCACATCAGAAATATATAGGTCTGATCCTGAGACTGAGGTGCGGGGCGGCGATTCCGCCGAAGCAGAGAAAATGACCAAAATGTAGCCAATCTGGGGCAGATCTGCGAAAATCTGAGCAGATGGGGGTTAGCCGCACTTACACTCCCCCTCCAAAAACACACTGGGGTGTGTCTCTACGTCAACGAAGAACGTAGTGCGGGTAAGTCCCAGAAAAAAATAGAAATGTAGCCTCGATGGGGCGAAATCTGCTTGATCTGACCTGATTTGGGCTGAATTGGCACTGAATCAGGATGGATGAACCTGAAATGAGACAGAATGAGGAGTGACGAACAGTCCTCCGGTCAGTAAAACGTTAGGTTAAGGGCTAAAAAGCATGTAAACGTATCGAGAATCGATACCAAACCATGCCCTGGTTGAGAATGAGGTAGATTATTGGTGGATTGAGTGGGAGAATCAAGAAATGGAGTGACATCTAGGCGCTCTGGCACAGTTTAGCTGTCGCAGGCACGCTACGGTGTCCTCCACGTACTCTACATCGTGTTACTCCCGCTTTTCTCGTTCTGAAAAGTGCAGCATGTGCCTCAGATTTGGCGCATCTGGTGGATGATCACAAGATTCAGCAAGATTGAGAATCAATTTGAGCAGAGATGAAGGAGATGAAACAATCACAGAGAGGGAAAACAAATACAAATGTAGTCTGCAGCCCCTAAGTGAACAGAAAAACATCAGCGTCAACGAAGTTAGGCAAAGCCGTAAACAGATCTTCGAGGAATGAGAGGAGATGACAAGGAAATCAACCTAAACTGTCCTAAAATGAGCAAATTCCCTAAGATGAAGGTGAAATGAAGCGGAATGTCTAGAACTGAAACTACTAACACCTTCGTTTAGACTAGAGTTAATATATATTGTCGTTTATTCAGCTGAATTGTGCTTTCCGGCACGTTGGTTCGCGAGCATCCAACAGATTCCATGAAAATGTGGATCATGTGATGATGCATCATGATGGGACATGATGGCCCTGGATCCTTGGCATGTAACGCGCCGAAGGTTCGCTGAAGGCGCTTTACTGACAGTATGTAACTGAGAGACACCGAATAGTCCTTTATTTACAGTGGCGGCGGTGTCAATCGACTTGGACAAGGCCCATCTTTCGATTGAGTCCCACAAGACACTTGGATTCACCATTTTCGACAGTTTCAGGTCGGATTGAGCTCACATTGGCGTGTGCCAAAAATACACAGAAGCTTACGGACCTCAGAGGTTGCTGTTAGAAGTCCCTAGAGCTCCTATATGAAGGTTGTCTGAACAATTGACGTCGGGGTTTTGCGCAACAGTGGCAGAATGATGGACAAACCTGAGGAATTCAAGGTAAATTCAAGGAATCTGGATCTGAATCTGGACTTTGGCTTCAGCATCACGGCAAATGAAGGTAAGATCTGAGTTCCTGGCGTCGCATCTAGTGCAGCCAGTACTACAGGGGGTGCCTGTAGGGGTGAATGTCGCTGGCCAGCGTTTTTACTATGTACATTTGCTTCCATCTGCACGAGTAGCCGAATTCCAAAGATGCACAGACCAACAGAGGCAAGATTACCCCGGATCTGCCTGAATTAAGCCTGAGTTTGGTTTTTTCTGGACACGGCAGCACACTCCGTGGCTTTCGGCAGCGTATCTATTCCTTGTCTGCCGAACGGAGACCAAAGAAAAGTTGATTGACGTCAAATTTTCAAACATTCGCAGTTCTCGACATCATGTCGTAATCAGGAAGAATGAACAGTGGATTGAGCAGAATGTGGTTTTTCCAAGTCGTCGGAACACTCACATTGGAATAAGTGGTCGACGGGGCGAGGCGTCGGCGACTCAAGTCACGACGGATCTCCCTCAATTCGGCCAAGCACGAATACATGTGACCACCAACCTGTCTGGTGGGGCCCTCGTACGGCTTGGGCGCTGCAAATCAGCGGCCGAACTCGAAGCTTGGTCCTCATTTGGCTCCTGGGCTGGCCTGACCGCAGGAGGGGGGATCGACGGATCAGCCCTGGAAGGTGGCTGCTGAGGGCCGTAAAAGGCTGGATCTCGATTCACCACAGGTCTTTTTCCGTCGCTCTCCACCTGTCTGTCGGGTCTCGACAGACAGTCTGTCAGGAGTACGCCAATTTCGGGGTGCTTCTTGAGGAAGTCGATGAACCCCTTGGTGTACCCATGGACAAAAGAATGGGCTGTTTCCCAGTTGTTGTGACTGGAATCAAAGCCCCTCCACTCACAGAGAAATTTTCATTCGCCCTTCTCGTCACGTCTTGCCTCTAAAATCCTCTTGAGTTCGTACTTCCCCCCTTCGATGACCCGATCGGACAAAAATTTCGAAGTCCAAAAAAGGGGTTTAACCCGATCCTTGGGGGAGGGGATCTCTCTCTTGAGGCGATCGCCCGAAACTTCAATTTCCCTGCTGACATCCACACGAATCCTTCACCTGTTCTCACCTAGACGCGCTGTAACAGCGAATGGCCCCTCCCACAAGGGAAGAAGCTTATCATCTCCGTCCAGGGTGGTTTCGGATTTTCGAAGCCAAACTCGATCATCGACTTCGAAATTGTGGGGGTTTTTTCGTCCTTGATTCTGGACCCAAAGCCAGTCAGCTTGATGCTTATCGATTAATTTCGAGACAGTTTTTTCTGCTCGTTGGATTTCGTCCAAAAACAACGAAGCATCTTTACAAGGGCGAGGATTATTCAACGGCATGTTCCACCAACACTTCTTTCGTCCAAAGACAATTTCATTTGGAGAAAGGCCATGGTACAGTGGCGTGTTGTGGTAACGGCGAAGCAATGCGAAGAGAACTTCAAGCCAATGGAAGTCTTTCTCACTGGCGAGCTCCTTACGAAGCATATTTATAATAGAGCGGCCGGCTCTTTCGCCAGGCAGCGCTCGATGTGAGTGGATTTCACATCTCAGGTGGTGGATTCCAAGGCGAGCACATAATTCCTTCCACCATTCGGAGGTGTACTCTTTGCCTGAGTCTGTAACCACCTCGGATGGGACGTCCCAACCTCCCATCCAGGTCTGCGCGCACCATTTGGCGGCAGCTTTGCCAGTCATTGACTCGACGTTGCAAGGCAACACCTGAATGTAGCCAGAATGACGGCATTGTATAAGGAGCACTCCATTGACCTTTTTGTTGGTTCAATGGCACTCTTCGTCGTCGAGTTCACCAAGATGGAAAAAATCACTGGTGACTCTGTTAAAGAGGCGCTCCGGAATAGGGTGTGGCCTCAGATGGCCGTGCTTCTTCGCGCTGGGGGGCGTCGAGACAGCACATTGGGCACATCCGGCGGCTACTTTCATACAATGAGTATATAGCCTTGAGCCGAACAACCTATGTTTAATCATCGACCATACGGCCATGTGCGTGGGGGGACTCCCATTTGTGCCACCAGTTTAACACTCGGGGGGCCAGGGCGTCTGGTACGCATAATTTACCCTCCATCCACAGCTTCCCCCCATCCAACGAATATTCAGAATAAATTCCATCCTTGTGAGCATCTTTGGATTTGAGATTCTCAAAGACCTCTTTAAACATGGAATCATGCAGATAATCGTTCGTCCAGTCGCGGATGATAAGGGAATCTTTCGGCAGGGGTGGAGTTTTGGCCAGATCTCGACGCTCAATACCCTGAATCAACCGAAATCCACTTACAGGTCGGGTATACTCGAACCGTTTCACACTCCCTGAGGAGGGATCGGTGACCTTCTCCACGACTTTCAGTGATTTGGTGATAATGTCATGGGCATGCGCCGGATCTGAGAAGGCCGTGATATCATGACACGGTAATGCGTGCTGTTTAACAGAGCATTGCATGCATTCACGTCGAATGAGCTTTTTTTCTTCTTGATCCCACTCGATTACGACGTGGCGGTCCTGCTCCGTACCATGGATGTTGGTACTTTGCAGCCCCTCTGAAGCGGGGTAAGCCCATCGGCTCAGAGCATCCGCTACCGTGTTGTGTTTTCCAGGCAAATACGACACATGGAGGTCAAACAGACTGAGAAATTCATGCCATCTGGCCCGTCGACCAGCTGGGCTCGCGATAGTATCAATGTGTTCCGTGGCCCAATACTCCAGAGATCGATGATCCGTCAGGACCTCGACTCGATTGGTGCCAACCCACGATTGGTACTTCTTCAGAGCGCAGATTATGGCATAGGTCTCTTGCTCACGCGGTGACCATTGCATCTGGCGTGGAGCTAGCTTCCGAGACCAAAATGCAAGAGGGTAATGATCACCTGTGGCTTCATCAACCTGTTCAAGGACAGCTCCAATCGCGTACCTAGAAGCGTCGGTTCTTATGTAGAAGGGTCGGTCGAATTTCGGCACATGCAACGTGGCGACTTCGCAGAGGGCCGCCTTCAAGTGATGGAAGGCCTCCTCGCACTCGTCAGTCCACTTGACACGAACCTTTAAACCTGCCTTGCCCGCATCTCTCCCTACCTTCAAAAATTCAGTGAGGGGGGCAGCAAATTTGGCATAATTCGGCACAAAAGTGTGGTAAAAATTGCAACAACCCAGGAATCCTCTCAATTCCGTGATCGTCTCAGGGCGCTTCCACTTCTGAATAGCGACGAGCTTCCCTGGACTGGGTCGTCGGGTGCCATTCGCAAGGAGAGAACCACAAAATTCGACTGATTTTAAAAATAGTTTTCCCTTCTTTGGCCCACAAATCAGCTGATTGGCATCAAGAATGTCCAAAACCTGGTTCAGCTGCTTTTCATGTAGGGCCACCAGCTCGGCTTCGGTCAGTCCCTCCCCCTCTGTCGCGATGATTATGTCATCTATGTACACACTCACGAAGGCACGAAGCTCAGGATGAGCTGTAAAAAGCACATCCTCCATCATTCTTTGAAAAAACGAAGGGGCGTTCTTCAGGCCCATGGGCATGACCGTCCACTGGACTGGGCCACATGGCGTGCACATACAGGTGAGAGGTCGGCTGTCCTTCCTCAACGGCATTTGGTGAAAGCCGTGACGGAGATCCAGCACAGAAAACAAACGACCTCTTGCCCTCTTGGCGATTTCCTCCTCAATGAGGGGCAGGGGGTGTGAATCCGCCTTGGTTTCGGCGTTGAGGTTGCGAAAATCAACAACCATTCGCCAACCATCAATAGTGTTCTGGTCTGCAGGCGGCGGCTTCGGGACTGTGAAGGGTGCACAGCACCACTCGCTGGTCATACAACCCTCAAGCCAACCAAATTCCCTGAGATTTCTCTCGATTTTTTTTCTGAGTATCTCATGTTTCTGTCCATGGTTCTCATAAGGACGCTGTTTCTTCGCCTTGTACCCTTCACGAAGCTCGATGAAGGCTTCACCGAACTGCCCACGGACAGGGGGGTTTTTGATCAACTTCCCCGAAAGGGTTGTGTCCTTCCGTTCCTCAAAAATCTTGTCTCTTTTCTTGGAACACAACTCAGTGTCCACCTGATCGCCAGGAATTACTGTCGAAAAAACTTTGGCGATTTCTTCGGCCTTGGCAGGAAGAATCTTCTTACGGATGTCCCTAAAAAGGTCCGTATCAACTGCCTCTTGAAGATAGGTGGGTCGAGTGTCGACATTCCAGAGATTCTCTTCGTGATCCAGCTCCTCGAAAGGATCTATGAAAGCTTCCACACGGGGTTTTTCATAAAAAACTCTGAATTTGCGGCGCGAAGAAAATTTTTTTGTCGTCCGTGCGCCGTAGATTCTTTTGGATGTAGATCGTATTGGGGAAGAGGGAGACGAGGCGGATCCATTTGACGTTGGATCACCTTGGGCATCTGACGGACAAAAATCAGAAAAAATAGATTCATCATCAGTACCACGTTCAACCTCAGATTCAGACCCAACACAGGAATCAGTACTAGAATCAGCAGAATCAGAGTCAGAAAGCTTTCCATCCACCAGGAATGCAAGCGAACTCCAGGGCCGCTGTGGCAGGGGACCTGTGTCGTCCCTGGCATACAGCTTAATCTTCCTGGGAAGTTCAATGTAATCTACACAAATGTCTTGCAATTCCTGAAACCAAGGCTTGTCGTCCCACAAGGGCACAACTAAAATCGCCTGGGTTTTATCTTGCTTGATTTTGTGGATGACCTGCTGGATTAAGTGAAACGGAGGATTAATCCATAACTTCTTGTCCCATTTATGGGTCCAAGCGTCGCGAAAGTGCTTGTCAAAGCGCTTGTTCTCGCGGTTAGCAAAGGCATCACACTGTGGCCAAAAGGAATGGTGTTCATAAAAATATTCACAAATTGTATCGCGCCATTTGTCGACAACTCTGTAGGATGAAGAGTGCCAGCGCGAAGGGCGTCGTGGCTGGGAGTCCCTACGAAGACATTCTAACTCTCGGGAGTAATCGGCACTCCCATTCACCTCTGCAATGGTGACATCTTCGCCAAACTTTGGTGTAACTTTTTGCTTCAAAAATTCTTCTGCACTTTTAAACCCTGCGTGCAAAAAACGAAATTCAGGACGCTCCAAGGGACCTGACTCCAGCAAAAAACAACGCCGATGACCTACGGGCGCCACCCTGTTCTTGCTAAGCCAAGGATGGCCCAAGTAAAGGTCATACTTTATGTCGGCACGATAGAAGTAGTCATCCTTAAGGATAACTTCCTCCACATTGCCTTCTTCCCAAAGGTCTTGAGCGACCAAATGAGTTGATATATAACAACCGCGTTGCCCACCTGCGAGAGAATGTCCAGAAACTCCCTCGAGGGTAACAGGATGAGGCGACTCAAACACGCAGTCGTCGGGTAAGAAAGAATTGGATTGGAGATTTACCTCTGATCCATTGTCACACAAACAAGTGGCGAGGTGGAAATTTCCCTTGCGATCAGAGACCCACAGCTTTGTGACAAACTGACGGGCCCTGTGCTTGGACTGTACACCAACCTCGTCCACTACAACAGAAGGATCCGCTGCCGGATCCAGGGGAGAGGAGACAAGCGACCCTACATCAAGTAGTGGTCGAGAAGGAATCTTGGGATCATGCCTGAAATCGCCTGGGGAGGGGCGATTTTCGTGGCTCCCCTAGGCGTTCTGACGTCCAGTGGCTGCGTTCACATTATGGACACACCCTGATTCGTCGACCCACTCATCTTGGAGCGGATCATCTGCTGGATTCAAGGCATTTAATTCATAATCTCGGTCCGCATCGGACACCTGATCTGCACCTGAGACCTGATCCACACGATGGTTGCCCTTTCCACGTCCACGGCCACGGCCGCCGGATGATGGACCTCCACCCTCGCCACGCCCTCTGCCCTTACCAGAGGAAGGGGTTCCCGAAGGATTTCCCTTACCTTTACCCTGGAATCCTAGAGCATTTCCCTTGTTTGCACCGGATTGAGGGGTTTGGCCTGGATTTCGATTTCCGCCTCCGGCGTTGCTATTGGGATTTTTCTGGCCGTTCGGCTGCCCACCGGAGCCGGATGGAGTCCGATTTCCTGTGCCTTGGGACCCGCCAGGGCCTCCAGGATTTTGTTTCCACCGGAGGGGGTCGGATTCCCTTTTCCAGCCTTCCCACCGTGCACCTGTCTGTCATTCCTGTCTGAATTCTGCGAATTACTGATATTTTCACCAATCACCTTGTGATCGTAAGGAGACCATCGGTGATTATCAGTAGAATGCGACTTAGCTCGGTTCGTAGAACCTAAAAGAAGGCAGATGCTACAGTGCTGCTGAACATTCCGGGTGTCATTCACCTTTTTGTTGCCCTTTTGGGCCCCATTTTGGGTGTTTTGCTTGGTATTCTTGTTTCCCCCAAGACCCTCATGGAAATTCTGGTTGGCGGCGTCGGTGAGCCGCTCAACCTCCTCCAAGAGTTCCTTCGGAGTGTACGAAAACACCCAGTTTTTGGCCCTCAGGCGATGACCATGGAAGCTGACTCCCCTGTTGAGGACTTGGACAAACAAGTCCCGATCCTCGTGTTCGTGAAACTTTATTTTCCACGTCTCTTCGGTGAATTTCACCTTAGAAAAGGACGTGGGGGAGCACTTTTGAAGTGCCTCCCTGACGGAAAACTTGTTGGCAGAGGCATCGAAGCCTTCCACCTCCGCCCACCAGGTCTTGACCTTTTCTTCGGACTGTTTGTTCCGAAGGGTGGCGGCAGTTTCTGAGGGGATCTTGTCAAAAATCAGACTTTTCAGCTCGGCACTAGAAAATTTTTCGCCTGAATGTTCAGCTTCTTCCACTAAATTCCAGAAGCGCTGTTTTTTGTCTTGAGCTTCGTGCAAAATTAATCGCGAGAATAAAGGAAAATTCTTCAACATTTGGTGGTAGTGGTCCTCTGGCAGCCGGGATCCACGTACCTCCAACTGTTCCCACACCTCATCAAAGGTAAGGGGGGAACTTGTATCTTCGCGATCACTCCAAGTCCTGAGCCAAGTGTTGGCCGGCGGTCCCTCAAGGCAATCCAAGAGGGCCATCAGGAACTGATCATCTTGGAGTTTTTGAGTCTTAACCCACAGTTTAAATTCCCGTTGGAACTGAGGCCAACGTCGGGGGTTCCCATTATACTTCGGTTGCTTGGCAACCTGACGAAGTCGCAAGGAAGTAGGGTTAAGAAGCGAATCCAGCCCAACACCGGCCGTAATGGCAGACACCTTGGCGGCATCATTCGCCACACCAGCTCCGGCGAGGGTCTGGGCGAGCAACAGCTGGGCTAAGGTATTGGAATCAGCAGCAGGAGGGGCAGTACGGGAGGCAGTTCGCTTGGCATTCTGAGCCTCAGTCCTAGCCTTCGCCGTCCTACTCTCAGAACGAGAGATTTTAACCCTTTCCTTTAGCTTGGTCCTGCTGATCCTTGCATCGGTGGTCCTGGAGTCCACCGAAGGAGCAATTGAAAAAATTTCTGTCGCCTCCTCCGATGGCTCTGTTGCTTGTCCCACCGATGAGGCGCCCTCAGACCGCATGTGCGTCTTGAAAAGATTTTTTATTCCCAGCGTTTGAATGATGAGGTGCATTTGATCTTTGAGCTGTTGGAGCTCAGCATCTCGCTGGAATCTGCAGGAGCAGTTGGCAGGACAGTACATACCGTGTCCTGAAGGGCCTGAGCAGGCTGTCGGACCGCTGATCTCGGTGGTCCGCAGCCAGGAGTCCACTTGGGGAGCTCCTTCAGCCCTGATTTCCAGGCTTGCCTGCCTGGCGGCCTCTAAAATTCCCTCCTCAACCGCGGCGGCTAGATCGTCGCGGATGGAAACAGGGGGATGAGGGGCGGAGGGCCCGGGAACAGGTGCCCGGACCTTCTCCTTCGGGAAGGGGCCTGCCTCCCAGATCTGCAAAAAAATGGCAAAAGAGTCATCTCCTTGAGAACGCCACCACATCCTGGTATTAATTTCGTCCTGAAGGAGGAAAAAATATTCCGTTAAAAAATCAGAGGCGATTCTTTCTTGTTGGATCAGCTTAGACGAGGCTAAGTAACAAAGGGCCTCAAGGGCCTCAAGGCTACGGGTCACTTCTGGGGACAAATGGTCGCCCCAGTGTGCCCAAGAGGCTGGTCGATTATAGCTAGGTACCTCACCTGGACCGCCCATCTCAATGTCGTTCAGATCGGCGTCCGTGGTCTCAAATGTTGGACATCCGTAAGGAATGTTGGTACCTGCCAGCTCCGTAAGCTCCACCGGAGCATTGCTATCGTCGTAGGCCGGCGGATTCCAGCTGCTCGATGGCCAGTTTCGACTGGGATGATGGTAATCTGGGTCCCCACAGCTGCTGATGTGCGCCCTTCTTGGGCAGCTTGGACTTGCGCAAGGCATTCCTCTCAAGGCCTCGTTCGCACAGCACCATGGTATCGTAATCGTTACTTCTCCAGGAGCGGCGGGGTCTACGGGGCCGTATTGGGGAGCGGGCTGTGGATGTGATGCCACTGAAGCAACATTCAGGTAGCCTCTGCTACCATGAAAGTGCTGCCCTAGGTCGTGGATGGTGCCGGAGGGCTCAGGGCCGGCAAGACCAGGGGGGCAGGCACGCGAGGAGTCGACCTGAACGCTGCTGTTGGGGGCAGAACCGGATACACGGACACCAACAGAGGCAAGAGCGGCGACAACGGAGGCAAGATCCATGCTGATTGTTATCCGGCAAAAAATCCCAGTCTATGAAGAAAATTGATGCGGATATTCCTAAGTACATCTGAGTGTCCATATCTATCTGAAAAGATTTATAAAAATCCGATTGTGAAAAAATATTTGGCCGATCTGGCTCGCGCACGCGCGTCAGCGGCAAATGGCGATTCCGGGTAAATGATCGGAACGCGGCGGATTTACGATGAATGGACCGCGGAATCAGATCCGGCACATCAGAAATATATAGGTCTGATCCTGAGACTGAGCTGCGGGGCGGCGATTCCGCCGAAGCAGAGAAAATGACCAAAATGTAGCCAATCTGGGGCAGATCTGCGAAAATCTGAGCAGATGGGGGTTAGCCGCACTTACAGAAGCGCCCCGAGAAGAAATACCAATACCCTTAACCACTGAGGTCTTAGCGGCCCGTGGTGACAGCCTGCAGCACCTTCCCCGAAGAGTTGCTGTATCCATCTCCCGTTCCGCCTGCCCGGCTTCTTCGTCTACGGCTACGGCAGCTGGAGGACCTGAGGAACAATACAAATTTAGAAGGGGAATGGACGAGTGTCTTCTCCACGAGGAGTACTACAAATCCGTCCGATGAGAAGATGGAGAGGAACCACTCGAAGCCTTGGGATCTTCACAATACACAGACATGGGTTCCTGCCCTTACTCCGGCCCACCTACGGACCTGGCCGACACTGTGTCTCTACCCAGGCGACCGAGAGACCAGTATGGCGTCCAGAGCTGCCAATCACTAGTAGGAGCCCTGAAGTGTGTCCCGCTTATGTGAAAGATCCTGATCTCCCAGAGCCAACTTATGGGGCCCTGGACCGTACGGCCGAACTACTGGCCAAACTCCTGTCTGGGTCCGAAGGCCCAGATGTGACAGCCCTGTCTGAGGCTGTCAAGGCTGAATAGGGTATCACTGAACCCTTACCCAAGCCAGCGCTGGCATCATTCTCTCCCGGATTGAGCACGCTTGCTGAGGATCTCAAACGATCAAGGGTGTCAAGGTTGCTACCAAAGGTCACTTGCCCCAGCCCTTTTCATCCTCGCGCTAGGACAGTCCCCATCGCTGAACTACAGGACGTGCCTGTGACAGAGACTGAGAAAAGGGGGCTGACAGCCCTGGCACCCCTCGCCGGCGTACCTCCCCCCCCCTCAGGGGTAACCCCAGGGCGTGGGAAGAGTGGCAGACCAATTGCCCAGGCGAACATCCAGCTGGAATTGCCGGAGTTCGACCCGAAGAATCTGCCCGAATGGGCAGAAGAATTTGCCGAGTTTCTTTTGCTTACCGGACAATCCCGTGTGGATGTGGCCACTAAATGTTCACTGTTGAAACGCTCGTTGAAAAAGAAATTTTTGCTAAAACAGGTGAAGCAGATTGTGAAAACCTGTTCAACTTGGGCCGAGGTTCTCCAAAGACTAGAGACAACTTTCCCGGTCTATGAGACTGACGTCAGTGTACGCACACAGATTGAGGAGCCTCCTATGCTCCCTGAATTTCCTTCCGCTGCGCAAGCCTCTGAATATGTGTGCGACCTGGAGTATCTGTTCTCACTAATGAACGTGGCTTCCTATGGGGCCACAGAACCCCACCTGTGGCTCATGAGTAAGATCGCCACACGTACGTGGAACGATTGCCGCACTACCTCTGAGAGGAAGACTCGGACCCACACGTACGATGACCTTATGGACCTGCTCATCCAGCTGGCCCTTGAGAGGGAGAATGACTTCCATATGGAGAAATTCCTTAAGAACCACCTGGGTCGAGGTGGCACCCCTACTCCCGAACGTGGGGAAGGGAAAGGGCCTAAACATCCCACTAACGCCAACCAAGTTGGTGGTAAAAGAAGGGGTAACCTGCGTGCCATGAATGAGGTTAACCCTGAAACAGGCACACCCCCACTCTTCTACTGTAAGCCTGTCAATGACAAGGGGGGACCTTGTCATGCCCCTGACTGCAACCTCCGCACTGGTTGTATGCTGCAAATGAAACAACAGCAGCACACCAAAGATGGGAAAACAGTGACCCATCAGGACCATTTCAGGTGTACCATCACCTGTGGCTACTATGGCAAACGTCGTCACTACGAGGACGAATATCACATAAAAAAACGTGAGAGTGACAAACACAAACGGCAGGAGGCTGAACGCCAGAAGACCCAAACACCCTCCAGAACTTCCCAGAATGGGGATAAGGGTGGTAAAGGAGGAGGCAAGGGTGGTGGCAAGGGTGGAGTCCCCAACCCCCGGAGGCGCTCATCAGCGCCCGCTGCTTCTCCCTCTCCTGCCAATGTTGACCCCAAGAAGCACCCACAGGGGGATAACGCCTCCCCTGAGCTGTCTAATTCCGAGAAGAGGCGACTGCCCTGGATGGCCAAGTCCCTCATGGCTGCAGGGGTGGATGTGAAATTCTTTGCCGAGGAGTAGGGGGGCGGCTCCGAAGAGGAGGACTTAGTTTTCTGGATCCCCGTAAAGATCGGGGATCAAGTTTTTTGTGCAGTGCTTGACACGGGCGCAACACTCTCTATAGTGGCCCGGCGCCTGCTAAAGACTTTCAAGAAAACTAGGACGGTGGCCATAAGAGTAGAGGATGGGTGTACCATCCATTCCTTGGGGGGTGTCGATGTGACTATATGCTTGGGCGACGAAACTGTGACCCAACACTGCAGGGTGTTGGACACTGACGCCTTTGACATCATCATTGGCACCGACTTCCTGCGAAGAAACCCCGAGGTGAAAATGTTGTCTCTCCAACACCCGTATTCTCTGCACTGCGACTTTGCCATTCGGCTCTTCTCCGTACCTTTGAAGCTGTCAGGACGAAAAGAGTATGGGCTGCGCTACGCAGCCAAGACTAACTACCGTACTGACAACTACCAATTGGCCCATCACGTTCTTGAAAATGGACTGGCGGCCCTTCAGGTAACCCTGGATGAGATCCAGGTGGAATCGTTCGCGAGCCGACAACAGCACATCGTGCAGTTCTATTGCTCGAACATTTCAATAACGCTTTCTGTTTCTTCTGGGAAGCAATGGGCCTAGCGTATGCTAACCCTCCCTTGTCCCTGCGCGCGAAGGTTGTAACCAAAATCGCTTATGAGGGAGCAAGGGTTGTTATGTGCACCCATGACTGGGGTTGTTGAGGTGAACACGCTTGTTGGTGCCGTATGCTGGACCGAATGACTGTGGGAAGAGTGCAACACCCCGACGGTCCCATTTACCTGCCTGAGGACTCAGACACAGCTATGCAGGCCCCTGAGTGGGCCAGTTTCTTATCCATTGTCGATGGATCCCTCAACCCTCTACCCCTGTGTGATCTGCATCAGGTGCTACTGAAAGAGGTCATGCCCGAAAATCGTGGCTTGACCCTTTCTGATCTCAAAAAACGATCTCCTGAACACCTATCTGCCACATTTACAGGGTGTGCATCCCCCAATGGCTATCTAGAACCTGCGGCTGTAAAGGAGGATGCTGACGACCAACTGTCTGAAATTGCCAGCACTATCCCTCCTGTTGATCCAAACTGTGTTGAACTCAAACACTGTGCCTTCCTGGCCCAGCTGTTGCTGGAGGAGGTAGACCTAGAGCCAACTTCAGAACGAACGTCCCCTGTTGGGAAACCGGTGCTGCACATGCAGCATACTCACTCAGGTGAACCCGTGGCTCAGACTCCTGATGCTCCAGCGCAGCCTGCTTCTAATAACATGCCACTGTGTGAGCACGACACTCAGGAACTCAGACGGCTGTTATACCTGACGGCCGAAGGTATTGAGCGCCAAGAATGGCTGCAATACCTCAGAGAGACTTGGAAATTCACCATCTGGTCTGAGGAGGACGATGATTCCTACACGCTACCTAAACCTGAGATACCCCTGGTGTATTCTCTGCACTACGGGCAACAATGTCCCCCTGAGTGGGATGATGGCTCAGTACCTGCCGGAACAGCTGATCGGCAGAAAAAGAAAGAACATGGTAAGAGCAACCTCCATGCTGAGGAGGATTTCCTGCAGAAAATCGAGAGTCTGAACCTTGACCCCCGACTGAAGAAACTGCTCCTAACCTATGAGGAGCTGTTTGGCGCCCTGCCGCCTCCCCTGTCCTGTAAAAAACTGGTCCAGATGGACCTGAAACTGAAACCTGAATTTGAGAAGACGCGAGTGAGGCGTCATCCCTATCCCGCTCCTCAGGAACAGGTTGAAGAAATCGAGCGCCAGATCCAGGAATGTATTGATGCTGGCCTCGTAGAGGAGTATAAGAAGGGGGACTACCCCCACCACTGCAGTCCCTGCTTCCTGGTTGCTAAACCAGGATTGACTGCCCTGCGATTGGTTGTTGACTATGGTGAGGTCAACAAGAAAGCCCAAAACCACTCAGGGAGTATTCCCAACATGGAAGACACCCTGGAGCACATTGCCAAATGCCGGTACAAGACCAACATGGACAAACGCAGTGGTTTCTGGCAGGGTGACCTAACAGCCGCAGCCCAGAAACTGCTGGCTTTTATAAGCCCTAAGGGTCGTGTGTTTAAGTGGAAGGTCATGCCTTTTCAGGTGGCTAACGCCCCGGCACTCTTCCAAGAACTGATGAACAAAATTTTGTACATACTGAGGCGCAGACCTCTAGTAGAGGAGTTGATTTCCCGAGGGGCAGAAATGGGGGCCCACATCGTTGACGTGAGTTTGAGTACCAATACCCAAGAGGACCATGTCCTTCTCCTCCGTGAATTTTTCATTGTTTGTCAGGAAAGCCATCTCCGAATCAAACTCGAAAAATGCGAGTTCATGAAAGAGGAGATGGAGTATTCGGGTTTCGACGTGGGGTATGGCTGGTGGAAACCAGCCGCGTCTAAGATGCAGCCCCTACAGGACATGCAGATTCGCGATGACCCTAAGAAGGGTCTACACAACGAGAGGAGTTCTGTGGGCGCCTGTAACTTCTATAGGCGACACATCCACAATTTTACCTACTCTTCTGCACTCTCACTGACCTAATCAAGAAAAATACTCCCTGGAGGTGGACCGCCAGACACGAGGAGTGTTTCCAAGAGTTGAAGAAAAAAATTGCCTCCTGCAACTGCCTGGGCGAGATAGTCCTGATCACTGATGCCAGTGATGTAGGGGGGGATGGAACCCTATAACAATGGCAGCAGGTTAACCCAGCTGAACTAACCCACTGCCATCATCATACCAGCGGACTGAACCGTGATGGCTCCTTGAAGCACATTTATCCTTCCAGTGAGTGGCAACTTGTGCCACTCGGGCACTGAAACTGGAAATGGAACCAAGCGCATTTCAATTACAGCACCTACGACCAGGACCTCCTGGCCGGTATGTTGGTGCTCTCATCACAGTCCCGACTATTGGGATCTAATCCTATTGTCTGGCTCTCTGACTAAGACTGGACTGGGGTAAGGGCATCACAGGTCAATAGACACTCAGTCCTAACTCGTATCCGTATCCCAGGTCCGACCCTCTCAGTGGCTGGTGGGGGCGGGGGCTCAAACACAACCCATGCCCTGCTCAGTCCGGACCCTGAAACCCTGCCGATGGGGAGGGTGTCCCGCCCGGCCACACGCGAGTTCCCAAGAACCAAGGCGCTCCAAGGCCAACCGACAGTGGCTCCCCATGCTCCCTAAATGGCAGGTCCCAACTCCCCTCTGAGCCAGAGATATGGCTCCGCCATCATGCCCTAGCAGTTGGTAGCTGAAAATGGGCTGTTTCAGCCCAAACTGAAATTAGCTCAAAAATCTCCAAAATTGACCCCTTGTCCGGACCTGCCAGAGGTAGGGACGAGGCAACTGACCCTATGCTCTTCGAGTACAAACTTCCTGGAGCCCTCACCCAACCTGGTTCCCTCTGAGGTCCCGGCATCAGGGCACCACGGGTTCGTCAAGTGGGGTCATGATGCCAAAATCACCAAAATTGGCATCATTCTCACGCGTGGCTCGCCTGGCCAGGGCAAGGCCAATGACTCACAGGGTAGAAGGCAGGGCCTAGGACCTATATCTGAGTGTACAGCTTGGAATTAGGTCCAGGCTCCCTGTGGGCATAGAGATATGGGGCCGCCAATTGACCAAACGGGGGGTTGAAATTGGGGTCCCAAAAGGGGGTCATTTTGGCTGCTCGAAATGAGCCACAATTTGGGGTGCTCCCAATAGTATATCTCCACGCCGGCTCGGAGATCGGATCCGCCATTCCATACGCAATCCACCAGGAGTCTAACAGAGACTCCCATGGACTTGGCTCTCAAAGATCTCCATGCCACTCGGCGTGGTGACAATCCCAATTGGGTCCACAAATGCCAAAATGGCAAAATTGTCCACACTCACTTTGGGCTAGCGCCTTAACGAAGGTTGCTCCGCTTCGCCCACGTGGTGTGTGAACCATGGGGACCAATAAACGTAACACCCATGTCATATATGGTCCATTGGTCCATGCGTCCGGCGTGCACGGGGGGCTGAACATAGTGCACGGCGGGCAGAAAATGTGGAAAATTGCTCAAAATGGCCGAAAATGCGCACACTCATGGGTGGGGCAAATGAGGCACATGACCGACTTGGACCGGAGTGTGCCATAGGATTGGTATCAAGTCATATGTGTCCAACAGATCTTTTGGGCGTCCCCCAACTCCTCCGGTATTGGGAACGGCAGGGTCGCCAAGTGAGCCCATGATTTGGGATAGTCCCAAATCGCCAACATGGCGGCCACGGTATGCCAAGCCCAAGAGGAGTTATTCGCCGGGTCCAAGATATGTTGGGCACCGAAGTATGTACCCTCAAAACATACTTGGGTCATGATGTCAATTGAGCGCAACGTTGAGATACACGGTCGCCACTTGACATCATGACGGTCAAAAAACAGCAATGTTGGCGAAAAAACACTCAAAAGTGCCTTGAAAGGCGCACAAATATATTATAATATCTTCGGCTTGGATTGAGTAATCGACCAATCCTTCTAAACACAATGACTTGACTCCAATGACCTCCGATTCCACATATGTGCTCCACTTGGGGCGCTTTGAAAGGTCACGAGCGCTACTTCCCAAGTGGGCACATGAAAATGTGGGAAATTGCAAAACACACACCTTGCTCCCAGCGCATCGCTTTGGGATCGCCACACAAGCTTTCCTCCACGAAGGTTAGGCTTGCAATTGATCGTGGGGAGTATAAGGAAGGGCCTCGTGCAATATGAGGTCCATTGGTGGGTGTATCGCTCTTAGCCAAACCCGCCAAATGGGCACGGAATACAACACATGGCACATACCACATATTGCCCAAAAAGGTAGCTCCCCCCACGATATGTCATGCCCCTCCAAGGGCATAACTTTGTGTCAATCGCTCATAGGAACTCAAGAAGAATTCCTATGCAACACCAACACTCGCGCGCTACACTCGAAAGTTATCTTAACGCACACAATATCATGGCCAAAGAGTTATAACGCAAACTCTACCCTCTTGACCATGATCCATTACGCTAGCGCGCACGTGTGGAGACGCAAGGCATATAAAGCTTCCTAAATTACGTCGGGAGTATTGTGAATACATCCCACGTTTCCTTATTGTCATTCCTTGCAAGCGGCACGAGATATGACCCTCACAAGTGGCCTCACGAATCAACTTTGTTTTGCCCATATCTCTAAGACAAATGGAGGGCAAGACAAAAGGAAAGTTGATTCGTGCATAGGGAAGCACGTAGCTCCACTCGAAAGAGGTCAAATCAAGTGCGGGGATGTCGAAGTCGAAAATCCGATTTCGACATCCTGAAAAATTCGGATTAAGGTTGCGAGTGTAAGATGTGAAAATTGCGGATGCATCAATGCAATTCCTGAAGACTTTAGAGTCTTCGTCACGATTTGCGCTAAAATATCTGTATATAACAGTTAAACTGGCGGTTACGCTAAAGTCGCGAACTAACCGCCAGCTGTCAAAACAGTGAATATCAGAACGGAAGCGTAAAGATTGACGGAAACAATATGAAAATAAAACCCTGTTGATTCCTGATATTCTGATATATAAATCTCCGCTGGCGGCGCATCGGTTGCCGATGCGGGGCTTTACGGCACGGAACACGCTCCCGCCGGGCTCGCACCGGGCGTCAACGGGCGTCTTCCCTTCCGTACATGGGGTTAGTGGACCGGAGACCGGTCTTCCCTTCCGTACATGGGGTTAGTGGACCGGAGACCGGTTGTATGCCCTACCCTAGCCATGGGGTTCTGGGTACCGCTTCACCCCACTCCTTAGAGCAAACCCTGGGGGGGGGCTCGATAACACCCACGCATGGCAGCGGGTACCCAGGACCATCCCCTGAAGGGGGAGGTGTCACATCCTCACTTCAGGTTGATTCTGGGTTAGGCTGCCCATTGCAATTCCACGGTAAGACAGGTATGATGCTGTAAAAGGTTGTAACTGCAAGTATAGTATCAAGTATCAAGTCCCGGGTCCGGGCGGCGATTGTTCGGCATCCAAAGGACCCGTTAACCCATACCAGGCGCACCGGGTGCCGGCTGCTACGGTCACTACCACAGTGGCAGTGGCATACACGGCCAACATAGGCGTCACACGACGACCGAGGTGGTCCCACAGGTCGAAAGCGACCACAAAGATCCATCAGGCTACCCCAAGCTTCCCAAGGCCCGCCGGCTGGGGAAGAGTCCCCACGGGTCCTTCCTCGGGCGCACCATGTCCATATCCACGACGCGAGTCCAGAGTGGTACAGCCGAACGAGCTCCTCCTTAAGGGATCGGGCCTCAAGGCCGTCTTTTCCCTCGCCCTATTACCACGAAGGCCATACATGAGGGAGTCCTCATGCAGTGTGGGCGGAGGCGTCGACTCCTCAAACCACCAGTTTCCCAGGCAAACCTTCCCCAACCAACTGCAAGTGCGTCTGCGAGTCGGCAGGCTCACACTGGGACTGACAGTGGCGGACCGCTGGGAGTGTAGTCAGGCAACTGGGCTTCCCGCCTGGCGCCATCAGGATCTCCACACATCACAGCGAATAGGGCACACGGTATCACGGGCACTCAAACAGTAGAATCTGTACTTGGGTACTGGGCCAGGATGGACCTTATGTAAAAGCATGTATACGGCAACTCAGGGCGCCTTCGTAGTCGATTCGCTTCCCCTCGGGGGGGGAAAAAAAACAGTCCATCTGTCGGTGATGGGCTGACAATCGCAACATACAAATGCACATATCCTGGGGGGTAGAAAAATAAGCAATAAACAGGTAAACAGGCGTGTAAACACACTCTGGACAGAGTGCCAAACCACGCCCCGGTTAGGATAAGGCATATGCAGGAGGGTGGACAGGAAGACGCCTGAGTTCAGGCCATATATAGTCTGCAGACACACGTCGACTGGTCTGGATTCCGCAAGTGCCATGGAACCAGACCACACACCAAAAAATCGCAATGCCGATGACAGCGGCATCCGTTGCGCAACGTCGTATGGGCTTCAAGGCCCCAAGAGCTCAGAAAATAGGTCAGTCGCCCTACCTGGTTTCCCAAGGATTCAGCAGGGGGGGAGTGACAGATAGGAGTGAAAAAGAGGGGCCATCCTCCTCTGGATTCAGCAGGGGGGGGTATATGGCCACTCTGATGGCAGGTCACGGAAAGATGGAAGAGAGTAAGCAAGTAAGGGACGATCCGTCGACCTCACAAGCGCTCAAAATGCATCAGGGGAGAGCTCAGGGCGCTGATCAGGCACCCCTGGCTGCAATCGCCCGGGTGAGTGCTGCCAAGTCCGAGACGTGGATCTTGGTCTTGTGCTTGCGGATGTACTCCATGAAGGGAGTATTAACCCGCGGCACGAACGAGAAGACGGGTTCCCAGGTGTCGTGGGACGGCCCATAGCCTCGCCAACGAACCTTGAACTCCATGCCTCCGGGTGCCGAGGCTTTCGGACGCTGAGCAAGGATCTTCTCGACTGTATAGTCGTCCTGCTCAGCATAGTCGTCGTCCGAATCAGCCTCATGTGTGGCATAGTTCAGGGACACATGTTGGCCACGGAGGTCGGGTTCCCGCACACGGAGTTGACTCTCGTGGCGCTCCCGGAACTGTCCGTGACCCACCTTGATGCGGTAGGTGTCCTCACCAATCCTGCGGACCACCTCTCCGGGTGTGAACCAGGTTTTGGTGCGGTGGGTGCCCGTAGGGCGGGGTCTGATCACCCACACCGGGTCTCCCACCCAGAACGTCTGCGCTGTCGAGCTCGGGGCGGACTTCTGACGCTCAGCATGCTCCTTCTCGAGCTGCTGGCGGATGTCCCGCGCCGTCGCCTCTTGCCGCGCGAAGAATTCCTTGGCGTCCATAGCCATACCATCACCAGACAAGGGAAGTCCCCGACCCGGGGGGTCCGTGCCGAACAGAATCTGGTGAGGGGACAAACCACCGGGAGTGGGGGTGTCATGATGGGCCTTCAGAGCAGGCCAGATCTCCTCAAACCAGTTCCGACGTAGATTGGTGATGTGAATCTTGCGCAGCTTCTCGAACAGCTGCCGTCCAGCCACTTCAGCACGGCCGTTAGACCGGCTGAGATAGGCGACGCTCTTGGCATGACGTATTCCCATAAGGGAACACATAGCCTTGAACCAGCCACCAGTAAACTGGGGCCCTCGGTCCCTGCAAATGGTGCGGGGGATGTCAAAGACGGTCAGCCAATGACGAATCATCATGACTGCCACTTCCTTGGCAAGCAACCCCTTTTTGCGTGCCGGAACGGCTACTACGTAGCCACTGTGGCGATCCACGCAAAGAACCACACAGTCAAAGGTCTCCTTGCCAATGTGCACTTCGGCCATGGAGAAGACGTCCATGGCCACGCTCTCCATGGGCTGGTCAGGAACCGGGGTCCATTGGGCTTCCCCCTTGACGTTCCGGTTATCGGGACTGCAGGCCTGACAGACCGAGCAACACTTCGTGACCTTCTTGATGGCGGGGTAGAGAACGATATGGTCGATCTCGAACCGGCGCTGCATGTCAAGGGCTTGCTTCTTGACCCCTGGGTGCAGCATGTGGTGGTGCCAAGCTTCACACAGCTCGAGCACTCGGCACTCCGGTACTAGCAGCTTACCATTCCGGTAGAGCTTGCCATCTTCCTCAGTCAGCCCCTTTGGCCACTTCTGCCCGTCATCAGGGTCGGTCACAGCCCTATACTCGGCCGCAAAGGCCTCAGACTTGGCGTAGTCATCGGTCCAGTCGTCCTGGAGGCAGGATTCAGGGAAGAGGTGCTTGTCGGACTCAGCTCCATCAGGGGCGAGTACTCTGACTGCTCTGCCCATCCTCGTTCCGAGGGGGGCATCCGCAGCCATGACGACGAAGCATTTTACACCCTCCTCCTCCATCAGGCGCTCCATTTCGATGATCTTCTTGGCTTCAGCGGTCTCAGCCTCATCCCCATGGGCAGAGATATCCGTCATGCCCTTGCTGGCGGGATAGGCCCACCTGCTGAGACAGTCCGCCACGGTGTTATCCTTTCCAGGAATGTACACAACCGTGAGGTCGAACTTGGCCAAGGTCTCATGCCATCTTGCCCGTCGGGAGGCGGGACCAGAGGGGGTGTCCACGTGCTCCTTGTGCCACGACTGCAGACTCTGATGGTCGGTGCAGACGGTGACGGGATGGAGGGCTATGTACCCAGCCCATTTCCTGAGAGCCATGACGATGGCATACGCCTCCTTTTCACGGGGCGTCCACGTCCGTCTCTGGCCTTCCGCCAGGACTCGGCTCCAGAAGGCCACGGGCACGTGCCTCCCACCGTCAAGCACTTGCTCCAAAACAGCGCCAAGAGCGTAGTCGGAAGCGTCGGTGCACAGGACGAACCCTCGGTCGGGATCCACGAGGTGCAGACCCACTGCGGATAGCAGCGCCTGCTTCATCCCCTCAAAGGCACGGTCGGAATCAGCATCCCAGACCAGAGGCTTCTTGGACCCCTTCCTGGTCTCCTCTCGGTTGCCCTTGAGCATGGTCGTCATGGGGGCTGCATACTCAGCATACATTTTGATATACCCCGAGTAGTAATTGCAGAACCCCAGATACGCCCGTAGCTCAGAGACCGTTTTGGGCTTTTCCCAGTGCTCGATCGCGGCCACCTTGCCAGGTATGGGCTTTCGCTGCCCGTTCCCGACTACGTGGCCAGCGAAGACCACCTCGCTTACCGCAATGGTGGCCTTGTCACTGCTGCCCGTGAGTTTGTGCCGAACCAGAAGGTCCAGCACTCGAGTGACGTCCCTCTCATCTGCCTCCAGGAGCTCCTCGTAGCTCATACTGGGGTCCCCGGACGCGATGATCACGTCGTCCACGAAGGGGTCCGCACAGTCACGCACCGGCTCAAGCAGGTTCTCCAGCATCCGCTGAAAAGCCGCATTGCCGTTGGTGACGCCCATGGGCATCACCTTCCACTGGAGAGGTCCAAGTGGGGTGCTCATGGCTTCGCAGGCACGGGACTCTTCGGCGAGAGGCATCTGATGATAACCATGTTTCAGGTCAATCACGGTGAAGATCCTCCGCCGGTGTTGCTTTTGCAGCATGTCCTCAATGAGGGGCAGCGTATAGCTGCCGTGCTGCATTTGGGCATTTAGGCCGCGGTAGTCGACCACGAGCCGCCATTCACCGGCCACCTTCTTGGGGACGACGAAGCACGGAGAGGCCCATTCGGAGTGGCACGGCTCGAGCCAGCCTCTCTCGATGAAGTCACGGAGGATCTTCTCCATGGCCTCCTTCCTCTCGCCCCTCAGGGCAAACTCCCGGTGTCGATACACACGGGGGTCCTGCTTCAGTCGTATCTTGGCCTCGCCATACGGTCCACGCACCGGTGGGGGAAACACAGGCTTACCGCTGAAGAAGGTATCACCATACTTCTGCTTCAGCCTGGCCCTCAATGCCTGGATCTTGGGTCAATCATCGGACTCCGCCTTGGCTTTACCGGGCACCTGGACCACGGAGCTTACTTGAGGGGTAGCGACCCCGCTCGGTTTCGGCTCAGGTGGTCTTCCCAGGTGGCCCAAAGGGCCATCTCTGGTCTTGCCTCGGAATAGATCGCCGTAGGTGGGTGGGTTACCCCCGATTGGCTCGTCCTGGCTGGACAGGTGGTCCAGCACCCTCTGCACGAAGGTGTTCCCATCATAGGAACCAGAGACGATCGAGTCCACTTCCCACCAGGCTTTGTCCTGGCCTTTGCCCTCACGCTGGGTTCCCCAGTCGTGAAAGGGCTGATCCATATACCCCTGAACCAGATCCAGCTCCTCTTCCGTGAGGGGGTCTTCCGATTCTCCGATGTCAACAGGGGGAACCGCAAAGCATTGCCTCCATGGCTCCGCCACGATGCGGTTGACACACACGAAATCCGTGGTATCAGCCTGATCAAGGCCCCCATCCACATAGTGGAATTCCGTTGGCCATGTCTGGGGTGGCATAGGCTGTCCCTTGGCGTCCTGATAGACACTCTCTCCAGCCGGTAGGACGACCTTGTTTAAGGTCATGTTGGTCAATGAGACCACCCAATGTCGGGTACTTTCCTCCTCGGTGCATCCCATAGGAACAACCAGCACTGCCTTGGAGCGGTCCTTGCGAATCTTCGCTATCGCTCTTGGAATGTCCCAACGGGGGCAATGGATCCACATCAATCCCTGATGCGGACCTCAGTGCTTCTTCCACGCGGAGTCCTGGGCGCTCCAGTACTTCTCACAAACCCGAAGATGGGCGGAGGTTCCTGAAGAGAACGCATCCAGGGCCAGATCCGAAGCTCCCAAGTCCGCGACAACTCGGCTCGCCACTTCTGGCATTACGCCGTACTCCTGGTTTGCAGGACCAGTTGGCTCAGTGTCCAGCGCGGCCACTTCGAGCTGATTGCGTTCGGGGTGGATCCATTGGCATTCCACATGGTGCTCAGGTGACAAAAGCCACGAGAGCTGGTCGTTCTGGTACAGGGTCATGGAGGCCTGGGCCGGGAGGACGCCCGAGTCCGTCTCCATCATGAAGTCGTACCCAACGATCATGTCCCAGTCCATCTCGGCCTCGTAGAAGCGACCGTGCAGGAGGATTTCCTTGCCGAGGTCTGGGCGGCTCAGCTCACAGCCGTTCACGAACTGCAGCCCAATGGCCGCTTCCTTCCTGCCTCCCACCATGTACTGGCCGTTCGCCACCTTCAGCCTGACAGGTTTCCGACTGTCGGTCAGACACTCTGGCGGAGGTAGGCCAGCCTTGACCAAGCTGACCTGTGCTCCCGTGTCGACCAACACGTCGAAGACCTTTTCCACTTCCCCGCATAAGGCACGGACCTTAAGGTGCAACTGCCGCTCACGCCCAACACGGCGCACGGCGTGCAAGCTCAGGATCTCCGGCCGTTCCAGAAGCTCAACAAGCGACTGGTGCAGGTCGTGGACAATGGGCTCAGGCTGCCCATCTGCAGCATCCAGCTGCGGTCCGGGTGATCCTCGGATACTCTCGGATAGATCTTGAAGTACATCAAACACATTCTTGGTCGCGAAGGACGGTCGGGTGCAAGGGTTCGTGCCTTCACTTGCCCTCACCCCGCCTCCGCGACTGGGTGCCGGACCGGGCCTTCCGCCCGCGGCAGTCCCTTTGTGCTTATCGACTCCCGACTGGGATGGTTCGGCGCTTCCCACGTCACGATCCTGCGACCGCCCTAGCTGGGGCCCTTGGCTGCAGGGGCTCCGCTAGGGGGCGTCGGTTGTGGAAGTAGGGGTGTTCTCCTCCGCATCAACCTCGTTGACGCCCTTCTTCCTTCCCCTTCTAGTCTTCTTGTCCTTGTCCTTGTTCTGGTCATTCTGGTTGTTCTCCTTGTTCTTGTTGTCCGACCTGGGGACCCAGTTCCTCTTGATCTCCTGGATCTCCTTTGCCAACTCGGTCCCCTGCGACATCAGCTTAGAGAGCTCGTCCTTGTCCACCTCCACCTTGGCTTCCCGGATACCCGCGGGTGCACGCTTCTTCGACCCGTGCGCCTTCTTGTAGGCCTCCGTGTCAGCCTGGTGGATGGGGCATGTTCCGTGGTCATGGTTGAAGCCTTTCTTCCTCCCATAACACACGAAACAGCCCTGAGGGTGAGTTTGTATGAACTCCCCAAAGGACAGCGGAGGGTCGCCAATGCGGCGAGGGTCCCTCTCCTCCTTCTTCTTCCAACCCGGCTGCAGGGGCTTCCAGCTTCCCTGTTTGCTCCCCGCGCTCAGGTTGTTGGCCACGAAGGCACAAGCGGCCACTTCGGCGGGCTCATCGTCGTCGTCATCGTCGACGAGGGTCTCATCGCCGCCGGCTCCCGCTGGGTCCATGGCAGCTTCCCCGCCAGGTCCCTCGCCAACGTAGTTGACGTCGCGGTCGCCGGGCCTCAACCCGCGGTTATGGTGGAGGTTCAGGTACTCTTTGAGCACCTCCTCTCCAACCCACTCCAGGATCTCGTCGCAGCTCATCCGCGCCGGGATAGCCTGCAGACGGATGGTCTGGCCGCTCACGTCACACTCGCCAAGGCGCCACATCGTGGTCTTCTCGCGATCGCCCGAGACGGTGATGAGGAGAGCGTTCCGCAGGGAGTGCCGTTTGACATCCGGGGCCACGTTCTTCCTCGTCCAAGCCACCACGTTCGTATGATACTCTTTGGGGAACATCATCTTGACCGTGTGGTTGGACTTGGCCCTCTTGGCTTCCTCCTTGGTCACCCTCTTGATCCATGCTTCCGGCAGCATGGAGAGCAGGCGAGCCTGCTCGTCACCCTCATTCCAATCCTCCACGTTGCGGCGGAAGAGGGTGTATTGCCCTCGGAAGTCCCGCCAATCCCGTAGGCGGATCTCCCGTCCATCATGCTGAAGCTTGATGGACTTCCACCGCTTGGCAGCCACCTGCGGAGCGTCCACCCGCTCCTGCTCGTTGAGCCACTTCTTGGCTTCCTTGAGGGTCTTGATTTTCCCCTCCTTGGTCGCCACGAAGTATAGCTCTTGGAGCACTTCCGGCAGGCGGTACCTGAACCGTCTGAAGACATATTTCTCCGCATCTGCGGGAGGCATGTCTTCAGTGACGGTCACCCCCCAATCGTCCAGCTTCTCCAAGAAGCGGTCGAGGTTGAGGGGGTTGCCATCGTACATGGGGGGCTTGATGTCCTTCAAGTCTTCCCACACGGCGGCATCCGCGGCCTTAGAGACCATGAACGCCGGCCGCGAGGTCGACCGAGGTTCCCATCGGCCTCTCCCACGGACTCCCACGGCCGCCACGTCCATCTCCTCCATGGAATCCCTGTGGCTACGCTGCGGTTCCTCCATGTACGCTGAACCCAGATGTTCACGCCGTACTCCTTTCATGTACGCCTCCTCATCACGGCGCCGGCGGCTGCGTTCAGCGGCCTCCCGTCGTACACCACGCAGCGGGGAGATGTCGAACTCCTCCAGGTCGAGGTCCAGGTCCTCACCTCCGCCGACGTCCCACTCCACGTCTCCTCCGGGGACCTCATCCCTGAGTCCACCATAACGTCCTCCAGCCATTGGGATTGGCTCCGGGGCTGGTGCGGGGCGTCGGGGGCGTACAGGCGTCCGCGGTGGGGCACGGCGGTTGTGGTAGTCCGCCATGAGCCACTCATCACGCCACTCCTCACTGCCACTGCCGGGCGGCACGCGCTCGTTGCGGCGGCCCGCGCTGTGGTGAGAGGGGGCGGTGAGAGAGGGGGCACTGGCGCTGGGGCGACTCCTGGGGGCTCCGCCGGGGGCGCGGGGTCTGCCTGGACCTGGTCCGGGACCCCAGCCGTTGTCCGACGAGCCAGACTGCAGGGGTGGGTGGTCGCTGCCGACGCTCCCACGGGCTTCCAGCGCGTCCAGCCTCTGCTGCAGGCCGCTGATGACCTTGTTCAGCGACCTGGTCTCGCCCCTGGCGATGTCCAGCAGCTTCTGGGTGGCGGTGGCGACACCGGCGCTCTTGACCATCTCGATCTTGGCGATGTTCAGCTCCCTCTGTGCGCGCGCGGCGACCCTGGCGATGCGAGTCATCTCGCCCTTGCCCGTGTCTACCTCGCGCTCGAGGGACTGGACCCTCCTGCGGAGGTAGACAATCCACCGCCAGGTGGTATCCGGGTCGCCGTTCCCTGGTGGGTCGTCGGGGTCCCCAGGGGGTCCTCCAGGAGGGCCTCCACCGGGTCCGCCCAGTCCAGGGGGTCCTCCCCCGCCCGGTGGTCCGCCTCCAGGGGGTCCACTTGGTGGGCGTCCTCCAGGGGGTCCTGATGGTCCTCCGCCAGGGGGTCCCGGTGGGTCTCCGCCGGGTCGCCTCGGTGGGTCCGAGGATGGGCGCTTCCTCGTGATGTCGAAGTCCATGTCGTCATCCTCGTCCATGTCACCCCACCTGGGCGTCTCGGTCTCAGAAGACTCCGAGCTCCGGTAGGGGGGAGGGAGATCCTCATCGTCACCTTCCGGCTCCATGGGGACGTCTCCGCCTCCTCCGCCCGTCCAAGCCACCACTCGGCGATGTCGGCGGTCTCGTTCATCCCCGTCGCTGGCGGTGAAGAAGGGGTCACTGTCGTGGGGGTGTCCACCCGCTGGCCTCCGCGGCCTCTCGGGGGTCTTCCCCTTGCCCTTCCTCCCTCGATGAGCAGTGGGGCCACTGCTCCCACTGCTGCCCGTGTCCGCCTCATCCAGCGTCATCCCGGAGGAGGCGTCCCCTTCGAAAAGCTTTCGAAGGGTCTCCACTCGTGATCCTCCCGGGGGAGTCTCGCGGTGTAGTTTGGCCTCTGCCTCCTCCATTGCGGCGGCGGTGGCTGCGGCAGCTCGCCTTTCGGCCTCCTCCCGGGCACGAGCCGCCTCGGCTTCCCCGGTCTGCTGCAGCCGCGCCTTCTCCGCTTCCAACGCCGCCAACTCCGCCTCCGTCTTGGCCCTCTGCTCAGCGACCATCCGTCGCGCGGCCTCGATGGCGTCCTTCTTGGCGGCGTCCGCCTGGGCCTTCGCCGTTGCCTCGGCATGGGCCCTTTCCTCCGCCTCCTTCTTTGCCCTCTCTTGGGCAAGCGCCTCTTCCAGCGCCTTCACCTCGGCCTCCTTGCAGGCAATGGCCTCCTGCGTCAGGCGGGCTTCCTCGTCGGCTGCCGCCAACTCACCGTGGACGTGGGCAGTCGCTGCCCCATGGGCGGCTACGGCCGTGAGTCCGGCCGCAATGGCCGCCACGGTCGAGGCGTGGATGGCCATGCCATGCGCCCACTCCGCAGCCTCCTCCTGGGCGATGCCGACGGCGCCCTCCATGGCAGCGCTATGCTGCTTGGCCCGTTGCCGGGCAACCCGAAGGTTGCAGGGCACCCTACAGGCGCGCTCACAGGCGCGCGCCACGTCCCTTTGGTCGGGAGCGACGCTGCTGCGGGAGCTGGCCCGGTCGGCCGGCATCCTCCCGCAGTGGGCCGACTCCACGTCGCTGCTGGGGCCTGACTTCCTCAGGAGAAGCGGACGGGGCTTGGCCTTGGTCTGCTTGGCGACTTGGATGAAGTCGCCAAGGGTGGTGTGGCCGGGGTGGTGACCACCATTGGCCCGTTGGGGACTGTGGGCTGGGGTTCCGCCCCTGGCGCTTTGGGAGGCTTCGCCGGCCAGGGACTCCTGGTACTCCCGCCACTTCCGGTCCCGCTTCCTGTCCCCGGCGGACCGCTTCTCCTTCCCCGGAGACGCGCTGCTGCTGCTGCCCTGCAGCCTGCGCTCGCTCCCCGGTTCCGGGAAGTTCTTCTCGATCATGTCCCACATGGAGACGTTGATCGAGGCGCCCGACGGGTACTCGTTGGGCTTCTCGTCCTCCTCAATCCCGTCGGGGCGCAGCCCTTCGCCGGGCCTGTCTTGCCGGGTCCAGGTCCTCCAGCGCTTGTGGTGGAAGCGGTACTCATACCCTTCCACCCGCAGCCACTCCTCCACTGCCCGCAGGCAGTCCTTGCCCATGTCCTCGCGGAGCTCGAAGCTCCCGGGCATGCCGCCTTCGCACTGGGGATTGCTGTGGCGGTACTGCTGCCCCCACAGCAACCCACGCAGTAGGCGCGCCGCATGGGGGTGGGGCTGCGGCCAGGTTTTGCCCGCCTCGTCCCAGTTCACCATCGGTGCTCTCGATGGGGTGGTCCTGGGGTGGTTGTTGAGGTGGGTGATGTAGCACTGAACTGGGAGTGCGGCTGGTGCTGGTCGGCCGGTGGTTGTGGAGGTGGTTGACGCGACTGGGTGTGCGGCCTTGCTGGTCGGCCGATAGGACTCGCTGATGAGGGAGTCCTGGTCTGTCCACCTCCTTCACGGTCGCGGCGCGGTCAGGGCGATGCTCTGGACGGCGCTGCGGGCTCCGTGACGAACTCGACGCGGTCGCTGGGCGGCGCTGCGAGCCGCTGCGCTGCGCTGCGAGCTGCGAGCTGCGAGCTGCTGCGCCGCGCTGCTCGGGGTTGGTTGCCCCGAGTGGCACGCGAGGGATGGGTAACCCCGTGGCGGTGAAATGCTTTTGACGCGTTCCCGTGGGGGGCCTGGCCACAGGACGCTGCGGTGGACACGCGCAAGTGAGCAGGCAGGCAAGGCACTACGCTCACAGGGGCATCAATGCGCTCATGTCATGTAACAAAGCGTTTCAGGATCCTTGCCACTCTGAAACAAGGGAACAAAAGTATGTACAGCAACACATCAGGATATGTACACATGGGGTTAAGACTGGACTGGGGTAAGGGCATCACAGGTCAATAGACACTCAGTCCTAACTCGTATCCCAATCCCAGGTCCGACCCTCTCAGTGGCTGGTGGGGGCGGGGGCTCAAACACAACCCATGCCCTGCTCAGTCCGGACCCTGAAACCCTGCCAATGGGGAGGGTGTCCCGCCCAGCCAAAAGCGAGTTCGCGAGGACCAAGGCGCTCCAAGGCCAACCGACAGTGGCTCCCCATGCTCCCCGAATGGCAGGTCCCAACTCCCCTCTGAGCCAGAGATATGGGCGGGGCGAGGGGAGGGGGGCAGAGGGCGGAGCACCCCCGCAGCCGGACGTGCAGCCGGTGAGGTGCATCCCCCCCGGCATCCAACAGATGCCGGCACACCACACCTACCACCACCACCACCACCACCACCACCACCTCTACAACATCGACCCTGACGCCGGCGAGCTCATCCCCCCCCAACCCCCACGACACCAGCACCAGCAAGCCCCCCCCGCGCCGAGGGCGGAGCCGGCGCGGATGGCCTCGGCGGAGGGGGGACGGGGCGTGGCATCGGCGCCGCAGGTGCAGGAGCAGCGAGGGGGGCCGGCACGGGGGGCGGAGGAGAGCCGGCCGTGGAACGTGGACTGGGGCGCAGTCCCGGACCCGCTGGGGGGGGAGACCCTCCCCCTGGTGGGGGAAGTGTACGGGTGGTTGTGCTGGGCCAACCAGGGGACCTCCAGGAGGTCGCGGAACCGGCCCTTCGATGCCGTGCTCCTCCGGAGGGACGGAGGAAACCGAGAGGCACCCCCGGGGGGGTGGGCGGCCCCAGAGGACCACGAGAGGGTACTCAGGTCAGTGATCAGGGCGGCGTGGCCCGACAGGGAGCCGACGTGGCCGGCCTTCCTGGAGGGGGGAGCGGTGCTCCGCATCACGGATGCGGACGCCAACAACTGGCTCCCCCGAGCTTTGCGTAGCGCCCTCGCCCACTGGCGCTACCGCCGGCACAACCCGCCGCCGCCGCAGCCCCAGCCCCCACACAAGCGGCGGCGCAAGTGAAGGCCCAGACGGCGGGCACGGGAGGGTTGGGGGGGGGGATGGGCCCCCTGACCCACGCCCCCCCCACGGTATGGCACGACGTGCGGGGACGCGCCGCCACCGGCGGGAGGGAGTGCGGGGGCGACAAGCGCGGGGAGGAACCGGCTGCCCCGCAACCTGCTAACCACTGACCGCTAACCCCCACGGCCACCCCCGGCCGGCCGGCGCCGCGCGGCAACGGCCGGGGAGGTGAGGGCGCCGGCGAGGGCCTGCGCGGGCATCCAGCTCTCGATAGGGGGGGCGGGTGACGGGCGCGACCCCCTGGCCGATGGCTGGCCCCCGGGACCAGGGCCGCCATGCCGCCCCCGCCCCCCCCCCCCACGGCCGACGAGAGGCATCACCAGGGGGCCAAAGGGCCCCCCCCAACCCACCCCCCCCCCCCCCCCCGCACAGACCCGGGGGCGGGCGAGGGGGCGGCCCCCCCACCCCCCCCCCCCCGCACCCACCGCAGCAGGGGAGCCACAGGCGCGGCCCTCCGCCCCCCCAGGGCCGGGGGGGCGCCCCCCCCTCAGGGGGAACGGCGGCGCAATGCGGGCAACGGCGGCTGGGCCTGCTCCCGCGAACCCACACCGGCGTGCCGGGGCAACGCGCACGACGGAGCAGGAAGGAGGCCGCGCCCCACATGACCCTCCCGTAACCACAGCCCGCTCCGAGGTGACGGAGGGAGGGTGTCAAGTCAGATGGGGCCCCCAGGGGGGCGGTCCACGGGCCGCCCCTCACCCCCCCCACCCCGGGGCGGCACTTCAGCCCCGACCGCAAGCGCGCGCCGGAAGGGAGCGCACCGGCGACGCGGAGAGAGCCAGGAAGGAGTACCACAGGCCGCCGCCTGGAACGAGAGCAGGGAGGCCGCGGCGCGACACCCCCCCCCCCCCCCCCCACCGGCCCGCCAGCCGCAGGGGCCCCGGCCCCCACCCCCCGAGGCTGAAGGGACGGACCCCCCCACCCGAGAGGGGAGCAGGAGTGTGGCCCGCCCCGACGCCCCAGCCGCCGGCTCCAATGGGGGCCGCGAAGAGCAAGTGGGCCCACGCCTGCGCACCGGGACGCCGCGCAGATCGTGCCCAGAGAAGCCGGGTGGGCGCGAACCGGGATGGTATGGGTGGCCAGGCCCCCCATGGACAGCACGACGCCAAGGGACGCCCGCTTTGTTGCCTACCCGGGGAAAGCGGCCGCAACCCGCTAACCACTGACCGCTGACCCTCACGGCCACCCCCGGCCGGCTAGCGCCGCGCGGCAACGGCCGGGAGATGAGGGGCCCCAGGGGGGGACTGCGTGAGGATCCGGCACTCGGTAGAGGGGGGCGGGGGAAGGGCGCGACCCCCCTGGCCGATGGCTGGCCCCCGGGGCTGGGACCGCCAAGCCACCCTCCCCCCCCCCCCTTTTGGCCGACAGGGAACTGAAGGACCCCCCCCACTCCCCCCCCCCCCCCCCCCCTCCCACACAGGCCCGAGAGCGAGCGGGGTGGCGCCCCCCCCCCCCCCCCCCCCCCCGCACCCACCCCAGCTGGGGAGCCACAGGCGCGGCCCTCCGCCCCCCCAGGGCCGGGGGGGCGCCCCCACCCGCAGGAGGAACGGCGACACGGTAAGGGCAACGGCGGCTGGACCTGCCCCCACGAACCCACACCGGCGTGCCGGAGCAAAGCGCACAACGGAACACGAAGGAGGCCGCGCCCCACATGACCCTCCCGTGACCACAGCCCACTCCGAGGGGACAGAGGGGGGGTTTGCAGGTCAGCCGGGGCCCCCAGGGGAGCGGTCCACGGGCCGCCCCTCACCCCCCCCCGCCCCGGGGCGACACTTCAGCCCCGACCGCACGCGCGCGCCGGAGGGGAGGGCCAGAAAGGGGTACCGCAGGCCGCCGCCCGGAACGAGAGCGGGGAGGCCGCAGCGCGACACCCCCCCTGAGGCAAGGGGGATGGACCCCCCCCACCCGAGAGGGGGGCCGGAGTGTGACCCGCCCCCCCGCTCCGGCCGCCGGCCCACAAGGGGGCCGCGAAGAACAAGCGTGCCCGCGCCTGCGCACCGGGACGCCGCACAGATCGTACCCGGAGAGGCTGGGTGAACACGAACCGGAGTGGTATGGGGGGCCACGCCCCCCATGGACAGCGCAACGCCAGTGACGCCCGCTTTGTTGCCTGCCCAGGGAAGGCAGAGGGACGGAAAGAGGCAGAGCGACCCCCCGCCCTACAGTCAGTCGGCGACCCG
This sequence comes from Eutreptiella sp. 'Long Island Sound 2002', assembly GCA_964036045.1. Classification (NCBI taxonomy): domain Eukaryota; phylum Euglenozoa; class Euglenophyceae; order Eutreptiales; family Eutreptiaceae; genus Eutreptiella; species Eutreptiella sp. 'Long Island Sound 2002'. The sequence continues at coordinate 31,588,900 of OZ038381.1, read as the reverse complement.
GTGGTGCTACTGCCCGCCTCTTACCCCTGTGCACGTCAGTCGGCGATCCAACGCACCCCACCCAGCCCCCTCCCCTGTCCCGACCCCGTGCGCGTGGACTGAGGCCTCCCGGCACGCGCAACACGCTACACAGCGCACAGCCCCACCCTCAGGACTGGATTCATAGCCGACGACACCCCTCAGTGGCGTAAGAGACTCCCGCGGCCCAGTAGTGAGAGCGTCGGTCTTCAATCGTCCAGTGCGGGGGTTCGATCCCGGGCGTTGGTGCTCCTGGGATCCCTGCACGTAGAGCTCTCTAGTTGGCGACGTGGGAACCACCCCCCCCTCCAGCAACTCGCGCCACCACCGATACCGGTGGATCGGGTGGAGGTCTCGTTCGTTTTACCCCCCACCCAAGAAAAACAAAAGACATGGGAACCACCCACCCCTGCAGCAGTGCGCACCGTCACCTGTACTCAAACAGGTCGATGGGAGGCCTCGCCCGGTATTCGAAGGGATCGGTGGGAGACCACCGATCCCGGGGTTCGAACCAGCTCCTTCGCGGCGCGCGCCTGGTGCGCTACCTCCGGGGCGGCTGCCTTCAGAGATACACCGGCACCCGGGTCACAGAACAAACGCGCCCGCAACCCCCTCCCCCTGTACTAAGAGTAAGCCCGCGGTAGGGCTGCTCTGCTGGGCCATGAACCGGGACATTGGAGCACCACTCCAGCCACGGTCACCCCAACCCCCCCACGCATCCCGCAGGGCGAAGCTCCGTGCGCATCAGGCTCGTCATGAGAATCCGGCGGGCCGGCGCCTGGACACCAAGACGACACCTCTCTCCCCCCCCGCAAGAACAGAGCGGGGCCCCCACAACCGCACGCCCGCAACGCAGACCCCGACAGCCCACCTAGTGGACGGGCAGATGAGGGAAGAGGAACGCCCCACGCCCCACGCAACGGACGAAGGCACCCCCCCGGGGACGCCCAGCCGCCGCCCCCGCAACCCCAAGCCAAGTAGGGGGGAACCGGGACCGGACCGCCCCCCCCCAAGCACGCCAGACGGAGCACGGGACCGGGGCAGGACACGCGGAGGGGCACGGACCACATGGAACGGCCCTACCAGCGCCCAGTGCCGGGACCACGCGAGATGCGCGCGCCACACCACCCAGCGGGGAGTGGACACCGCGAGAGCACGAGCGCACACACACGAAAAGGACACGCGGGGACCACCAGAAGGGCAACCGGACCGAGCGCGCGGAACGCACAGACCACATGGAATGGCGTACCAGCGAGCGAGGATAAGGGACACCCGGACGGGACGGCCCGCCACACGCAACGCGGGATACGCGGGGCGGGAAGGGGGAAGAAGGGGAGACACAACACCAGGTACCGGCCCGAACCCCCCCGAACCGGCCGCGAGCGCCGCGCACACACAGACGGGACACTGCACCCGCCAAGGCAGTAGTGGCGCACAGCGCCACGCCCCAACCCCTAGGCTAGGCAGCCACCGCGCCAGCGCAAGGGGGTCCCACTGGCGACAAGCCAGTAGCACGGGCCCGGCGGCGCCGGTGCCCCGGGGGACCACGCATTAGGGGGGCGACGCAGTGGGTAAGCGCCCGCGGCCACGGCTGCGAATTGATGCACTGACCGGGGAGTGGCGAAACGGGGACGCCGGGGAAGGACGGGGCTCCGAGCTCTGTGAACCCGGGGGACTCCGCCACCAGGCAGGAGGTGCGTCTTGGAGGGCCCCCCACTAGGACCCGGTGGGGAGGATATCACCTGGCCCGACCAGGTGGCCCCCCGGGGCCGAAAAGCGTCTAGTACCCGCAAAATAAAACCTCAAACCTCAAACCCATGCTCCCCGAATGGCAGGTCCCAACTCCCCTCTGAGCCAGAGATATGGCTCCGCCATTATCCCCTAGCAGTTGGTAGCTGAAAATGGGCTGTTTCAGCCAAAACTGAAATTAGCTCAAAAATCTCCAAAATTGACCCCTCGTCCGGACCCGCCAGAGGTAGGGACGAGGCAACTGACCCTTTGCTCTTCGAGTACAAACTTCCTGGAGCCCTCACCCAACCTGGTTCCCTCTGGGGTCCCGGCATCAGGGCACCACGGGTTCGTCAAGTGGGGTCATGATGCCAAAATCACCAAAATTGGCATCATTCTCACGCGTGGCTTACCTGGCCAGGGCAAGGCCAATGGCTCACAGGGTAGGAGGCAAGACCTAGGCCTTTTATCTGAGTGTACAGCTTGGAATTAGGTCCGGGCTCCCTGTGGGCATAGAGATATGGGGCCGCCAATTGACCACACGGGGGGTTGAAATTGGGGTCCCAAAAGGGGGTCATTTTGGCTGCTCGAAATGAGGCAAAATTCGGGGTGCTCCCAATAGTATATCTCCACGGCGGCTCGGAGATCGGATTCGCCATTCCATACGCAATCCACCGGGAGTCCAACAGAGACTTCCATGGACTTGGCTCTCAAAGATCCCCATGCCACTCGGCGTGGTGACAATCCCGATTGGGTCCACAAATGCCAAAATGGCAAAATTGTCCACACTCACTTTGGGCTAGCGCCTTAACGAAGGTTGCTCCGCTTCGCCCACGTGGTGTGTGAGCCATGGGGACCAATATACATAACACCCATGTCATATATGGTCCATTGGTCCATGCGTCCAGCGTGCACGGGGGGCTGAACATAGTGCACGGCGGGCAGAAAATGTGGAAAATTGCTCAAAATGGCCGAAAATGCGCACACTCATGGTTGGGGCAAATGAGGCACATGCCCGACTTGGACTGGGGTGTGCCATAGGATTGGTATCAAGTCATATGTGTCTAACATATCTTTTGGGCGTCGCCCAACTCCTCCGGTATTGGGAATGGCAGGGTCACCAAGTGAGCCCATGATTTGGGATAGTCCCAAATTGCCAACATGGCGGCCACGGTATGCCAAGCCCAAGAGGAGTTATTCGCCGGGTCCAAGATATATTGGGCATCGAAGTATGTACCCCCAAAACATACTTGGGTCATGATGTCAATTGAGCGCAACGTTGAGATACACAGTCGCCACTTGACATCATGACGGTCAAAAAACAGCAATGTTGGCGAAAAAACACTCAAAAGTGCCTTGAAAGGCGCACAAATATATTATAATATCTTCGGCTTGGATTGAGTAATCGACCAATCCTTCTAAACACAATGACTTGACACCAATGACCTTCGATTCCACATATGTGCTCCACTTCGGGCGCTTTGAAAGGTCACGAGCGCTACTTCCCAAGTGGGCACATGAAAATGTGGAAAATTGCAAAACACACACCTTGCTCCCAACGCATCGCTTTGGGATTGCCACACAAGCTTTCCTCCACGAAGGTTAGGCTTGCAATTGATCGTGGGGAGTATAAGAAAGGGCCTCGTGCAATATGAGGTCCATTGGTGGGTGTATCGCTCTTAGCCAAACCCGCCAAATGGGCCCGCAATACAACACATGGCACATACCACATATTGCCCAAAAAGGTAGCTCCCTCCACGATATGTCATGCCCCTCCAAGGGCATAACTTTGTGTCAATCGCTCATAGGAACTCAAGGAGAGTTCCTATGCAACACCAACACTCGCGCGCTACACTCGAAAGTTATCTTAACGCACGCAATATCATGGCCAAAGAGTTATAACGCAAACTCTACCCTCTTGACCATGATCCATTACGCTAGCGGGCACGTGTGGAGACGCAAGGCATAAAAAGCTTCTTAAATTACGTCGGGGGTATTGTGAATACATCCCACGTTTCCTTATTGTCATTCCTTGCAAGCGGCACGAGATATGACCCTCACAAGTGGCCTCACGAATCAACTTTGTTTTGCCCATATCTCTAAGACAAATGGAGGGCAAGACAAAAGGAAAGTTGATTCGTGCATAGGGAAGCACGTAGGTCCACTCGAAAGAGGTCAAATCAAGTGCGGGGATGTCGAAGTCGAAAATCCGATTTCGACATCCTGAAAAATTCGGATTAAGGTTGCGAGTGTAAGATGTGAAAATTGCGGATGCATCAATGCAATTCCTGAAGACTTTAGAGTCTTCGTCACGATTTGCGCTAAAATATCTGTATATAACAGTTAAACTGGCGGTTACGCTAAAGTCGCGAACTAACCGCCAGCTGTCAAAACAGTGAATATCAGAACGGAAGCGTAAAGATTGACAGAAACAATATGAAAATAAAACCCTGTTGATTCCTGATGTTCTGATATATAAATCTCCGCTGGCGGCGCATCGGTTGCCGATGCGGGGCTTTACGGCACGGAACACGCTCCCGCCGGGCTCGCACCGGGCGTCAACGGGCGTCTTCCCTTCCGTACATGGGGTTAGTGGACCGGAGACCTGTCTTCCCTTCCGTACATGGGGTTAGTGGACCGGAGACCGGTTGTATGCCCTACCCTAGCCATGGGGTTCTGGGTACCGCTTCACTGGAACCGGTGAAGTCCTTTCAGAAGGGCCCATCACCAGAGAAAGCGAAACTAAAACGGTGGTGAACTTACCTGACCCAGTTCAGTCTGACAGTCCATCATATCCCTGGTATAAAAAATGAAGTGCCTGACTATATATCGCGCAACAACTTTGATGCGCTCATTGGTGAGAGCTCTGAAGCACTCGCCAAAGAGGCTTTCCAGCGTATGGATGTCCAGCCTGACCAGTCCATGCGGACTGCTGGAATCCTCAAGGGTTGGAGCCTAACTGACTATCAGTCAGAGTATAAAGAAATTTTCGAAACCCTCAGCACTGGTCTCGAGCCCCGTGTCATTGACGGGCACCAGTGGTATGAAAACAACCAGTACCTCTTCTAAGAGGACCGAATTGTCGTACCTGAGGCCGAACTTAATGGGTGCCTACAGTGGTCCCATCTCAGCTCAGGTCACACTGGCGCTAATCGCTCAGTGGACGTCTTCCGTGAGTGTTTCTACTCTGGTCTAACCATGACTGAGCTGAGGTCCCGAATGCAGACCATTGTGGATGCTTGTGGCTGTCATGCCAGCAAGCAGGGCGACAGTAGGGATAGGGGACTGATTTCCAGCTTACCCATACCCTATTGTACTAACTCCCTTCTCTACGTGGACTTCAATCTCGGCCTACCTCGCTTTGGCGGCTATGATAGTTGCCTAGTGGTCACCTGTGGCCTGTCCCGCTTCACCCGTGTGTTCCCTTGCAATAAGAAAACCACAGGTGAGCAGACTGTAAAAATCTTGGTCGAACGATGGTTCGAACCCTATGGAGCACCTAAGCAGGTGCACTCTGATGAGGATGTACGCATCCGCAGTGACACTGGATGGTACAAGCGAGTGCTAAATGCCCTCAACGTTGAGGTAACCACATGTGTGCCCTCTACCCACACGTCTAATCCTCTTTGTGAGAGACGAAACCGTGTGGTGGAACAGAACCGGAGAATGCTGATGAAACAGGAACGTACCAAAGATTGGGTACGCCTAGTGCCCTGGGCAGTGCTGACGATGAACCCTCCGGGGAGCTCTTCTACAGGTTTCACCCCCCACGAGCTGTTTCATGGAGGACGACCTGCTTGGTTCTTCAAAACGACGTTTCCTGAGGACTTCAAGAGCCCCGTTGGGGATTGGCTGGAACACAAGCAGTCTATGGCTAACCAGGCTGGGACTAAACTGAGACATATCCGTGACCGTGAACTCAGCCAACAAAATCGCCTACGGCGACCTGCCAGCTTCAAGGTTGGTGACCTTGTGTTGGTTCACCATTCACGAATACCCTCCTGGCCCGGTAACTGCCTACAGGACCCTTATTTTGGGCCCTATTGTATCATCAGGATGGATGGATCTAGGATCCATGTCAGGTGCAGTCCACGTCTAGGTGGTGAACTGCTTTGTGCACCTAAGCAGTTGAGGCACTATCACTCCCCTGACGATTTGTCTTGGGATGAGTGGCGCCTCAGCGACAGTGAGGTCGAGCGTATGGACCTAGAGAACGCTGCCAGCCCAGAGGAGGCTGACGAACTCGAAGAAATGACTGCCGATGAGATGGCAGTCGATGGCTACTATGTGGTTGCAGGTATTGCCCGCCACGAGTATAAACAGGGCTGGAAATTCCTAACCCTGTGGGATGGCTATGGGCTATCTGAGGCGACCTGGGAACCCATGTCCGCCTTTATACAGCCAGATGGGAATATCAACCCCATCTTTCGCTCCTACCTTGTTGAGTAAAACGAGGCACAGCTACTGACCCGTGCTGAGACTCTGTCCCAGCGTAAGAAGAAAAGCTAATCTCCATGTGCCTACCTATTTGCTGTTATCTGATTCCCCATTATCTAATTCCCCAGGGGCGATGAGCACTCCTGTGTTGAATAGCTAGGCCTACTCAGTGTGTGCCAGGACAGGTTCAGAACTCCTGTAGAGCTTCAGTTACGGTGAATGTACCCATTCCCACCCTCCATCGGGTTCGGCACCCCAAACACCTACACATCCGCTGCTTGCGGAGCACTGTTCCTGCCCTGGCTGTGCCCTGCAGTCCCATGCCTATGGTTACCAGCTCGAGCCAGATGGCGACTTATCAGGTTTGCAGCCACCCAGCAAGTGTGTGCCTTGTTGACCATGTGTTGCATGGGAACTGACCTCATGTAATGACCTTGCGGAGCCAACGAAGAGCGGTGGCTTACTACTTCAAGGGGGAATGACAAGCAAGGTGCAGTAAAGCAAGGTGTGTCCACCCTCCTTGGGGACAAGCGTGCCCACAGTTAGGACCCCTGACTGGTCCAGACCCATGGGGTTCTACCCTTCCTTACAGGGTTTACCATGCCCCTAAGTGTGCTACGTGTGTCTGTATGTGTCTCACTTCACTCCCCGGCGTGGCTCCCGGAGACCGGGCTTCGCTGACGTTGGACCGAAGGTGCTAATCGGGTACTATTACCACTCCTATGGCGCCCGGTTTCTGTACTGGCGCCTATCCTAGGGGGAAGACGGCAAAAGCCCTACCTACTAGAGGGGAGGGGTGGCCAAGTGTGCTAAGGGCATACAAAACGCCCATTCTTCTAAAGGCTAAAAGGTAACGCACTCCCCTGCCCACGTGGAAAAGCACGGGGGACAGGAGACACCACTACACTACACTCACTAACGCCAGCACCAGCCTTCGAAGGCAGGGTGAGCACTCAGCACTTGCACTCAACACCTGCCAGCCTTGCTGACCCTAACACCTACACACGCTACTGGGTGTCCATAACAATGAGGTCTTGGGCCCTATTGACCCTCGTCGTGAAATGACAAGAGAACACAGCGCTACTAAGCGACTGTGGCCCAACAGGGACGCCACTACGTGTTTCCCTGTCAGGGCTTGGAGGGAAGGAGTGCTTGTTTTGCGTGCGCGGCTTGTATGTTGAACAAAGCGGACTGCCCTCGCCACTCCAGGCTGAGGCAGAGTTTTTGTTGTGATCTGCGCCGCATGTTTCAGCACGGCAAGGAACTGCACCAATCACCCTCACCTGCCCACCTGCACAACAAAGGCCAATGAACAGGGTAAGTGGCTGAGGAACCAAGACAGCCTCCACATATTGTACGCTTCTTAGGCTGCCCTATAATACACTGTCCTCTTACCCTGTTACAAGCAAGCAAGCGTAAGGAACTGCACCCGTTCTCTTAAAGAACGTAGGGTGGAGTCCCTGGGTAACCTAAACAAGAGTTGTACCGTGCGCAATACGCGTGGCCTACCCTTTAATGTGTCATATGCCATGCACAAGTATGCACCAGTTTTCCAATCTTCCACTGTTTTACCTAATCTAACCCACAACAACGAACCATAGCGTGACTCAACCAAGAAGAGAGCTCCTCCTGGGCTTACCTACCTTACTCACCACGCATCATGTAAATGCCAAAGTTAACACGAACGCAAAACAACCCTAAGCGTTTGAACCACCCTACGGCGAATTATAAACAACCCTAATCGATTAATGCATTGTGTGTCATGCACGCTTCCCTTACCTTGTTTCCTGCAGAAAAAGGAGAGAGAATGGCGCACTGCACAGCGCAAAAAAAGCCTCAGCGTTTTAAGCAACCCTATTTTAACGCTACGGCAACACGAACGCGAGCAAGCACTTCCTTTTCTGACCTGTGAAGAGAAGAGAAGGGTGGATTAGGGCACAGGGAAAGCGACACAACTTGTGAATGCCTGAATTAGGCACAAGCATCGCAAGCACAGCGCATACTCTAACCCTACGTGCGCGCTGCGTGCTCCATTCGCTTTGCATACCTTTCATCTCAGTTTTGACCTGTGCAGAGCAAAGGAAGTGAGCACCCGAACCCCCAACGAACACAGCGGTGACAACCCTAGCGTTTTAACGGAGCAAACAACACGAACGCAATGCATGCGTGTGAAATGACACTGACATACCTGACAGGTGGGTTGTCCACCTGCTCTGTGGTGTGAGTTTCTGTTCAACCCTTTTTCCTAAAGTTTATAAAATTTTTGATGCAACTGTGCAAAAGTTTCTTGTAAACCTTTACAAACTACGGCTCATACCCTCTTTTTCTAGAGCCGTTTGCGCTTGCGCAACTCTTTTTTTGGAGCATGCTTCTGTTGCGCTTGTCTGCAACTTTAGGTTTCAGTCCAAAAATGACGATTTCTGACGTCATTTCGTCAATTTTTAGCAATTTGACTTCTTAAATCGCTACCCCTTTCGCTAAACCACAGCATTCACTCCCTGTTGGTTCCATTTTCTTTTTTTTTCAGCTCCTGGAGATTTGTGTCCTCCGTTGGGAGTATTGCTCCGCCCTGGCCCTTGGCCAGGACGTTTACTAAAACGCTGTTTATACAGCGATAGCCGTCCACATTAGAGCGTTCGATTGTACCCTAGTGGGCAAGCATGTGTGCTCTAGGGAGGGAGACCAGGGTTCAAACCCCACTACCCCCAAATTTTTGCCAAAAGTTTTCGCCGCACGCTGGCAACTTTTGAGGAATGCCCGATCGAAGGGACATCATTCACGGTACATTGCACTGTTGTTCGGGGGTACCTACAGTGTGATAGGCATCTATGAACTGAAGGGAATGTTCTTGGTTGGTTCAATGCATTTTCTGAGGTAATTTTGGGGACATTTGAGCCTTTTTCGTTGGTCCTACTAGCTTGATCAACTGGTACTCCAGGGGTGAATAAGAAAAGTCACTGCCATGTCTTTCTTGGAGGTCTTGATCCAGGCCAAGCCCCCTTAAAACCCTTTTGTTGATGCTAAGACTTATTAGAGCATTTTTCTTTCTCTTTTAGAGCTTAAAGTACACTTTCTCAAAGTAACTAGGGTTATAACCCTAGCCCCCCCATGAAGTTCACCCCTACCACTCAACTGAGCGGAGGTATCTGCCTTCATGGAGGTTTTACCGAACTAAAGTAGGCATTTCATGCCTAAGGCATTGGAGGTTAAGCCTAGTGGTCCCCCACCCCGAGACCCCTGTACTCAACTGGTTCTACTACTCATTGTGGTTCTACTTTGTAACTGTTTCTGAATTCAGTTGGTTGGCCATGCTGGTCAAGTTATATTCTGTGTCTAGCCTAACTCCTTTGCCCCACATTCCTAACCAACCCCATTTCATCCAAAAGAGTGCACATGAAGTGCTTGATGCTCATTGGGAGGCAAGAGGTTTGAGGTTTGACGTTTGATTGTGCGGGTACTAGACGCCTTTCGGCCCCGGGGGGCCACCTGGTTGGGCCAGGTGATATCCTCCCCACCGGGACCTAGTGGGGGGCCCTTCATGACACACCTCCTGCCTGGTGGCGAAGTCCCCCGGGTTCACAGGGCTCAAAGCCCCGTCCCTCCCCGGCTTCCCCATTTCGCCACTGCCCGGTCAGTGCATCGCTTAGCAGCCGTAGCTGCAGGCGCTTACCCACCGCGTTGCCCCGCTTATGCGTGGTCACCCGGGGTGCCGGCGCCGCTGGGCCTGTGCTACTGGCTTGTCGCCAGTGGGACCCCCGTGTGCTGGGGCGGAGGCTGCCTAGCCGTCGGGCTGGTGCGTGGCGCGGTGTGCCACTGCTGCCTTGGCGGGTGCAGTGCCCTGGTCGTGTGTGCGCGGCGCTCGCGGCCGGTTTGGGGGGTTGGGGCCGGTGCCGGGTGCTGTGTCTTCCCCGTTTCCCCCTTCCCGCCCCATCCAAAAGAGTGCACATGGAGTGCTTGATGCTAATTGGGAGGCAAGAGTCACGCCAGTTCTCACATAAAAATCATTTGTTTTATCCATTTGTGATTGAATCTTTGTACTTAAGCCTGCTTTGTCTATCTGCAGCCCTTCTGTGATACACTGGATTTCAAAACTATTCATTACTTCGCTCCACATCCTGTTCTTGCTCTACTTGCTGCCTTGGTTTGGTGTTCCAACATCAAAACCTACAGGATTTCATCAAAACTATTAGGGCACTAATCAACGACATCTTTCTGCTTTACCGGGCAAGGGCGCCTAGGCTGTCAGTTCGTGTTGTGGCCGATCAGATCTAGGGGATGCTTGTCCACCCTTGCAATTGAAGTCAGGGCTGGAAGATTTTTTGGGCTTTCAAACACCGTTGTCGTGTGTGGCAGTACCGGAAAACGGCACCACCCTCCTTCTTTCATGTGTCCCACCGTGAGCGCTTCTTCCCGCAGGAACGAGCTTGACCTGCCTCGCCGGATGGTCCAATTATCTTCATCTTCTGGAGTAAGAAAAAGTCACTGCCTTGTCTTTCTTGGAGGGCTTGATCCAGGCCAAGCCCCCTTTAAAACCCTCTTGTTGATGCTAGGACTAACTTAAGTATTTTTGTAACTGTTTTGAAGCCTTTAGTACACTTTCTCAAAGTAACTAGGCTTATAACCCTAGCCCCCCATGAAGTTCACCCCTACCACTCCACTGAGCGGAGATATCTTCCTTCATGGAGGATATACCGAAATAAAATAGGCATTTCATGCTTTAGGCCTTGGAGGTTAAGCCTAGTGGTCTCCCATCCCAAGACCCCTATACTCAATTGTTTCTACCACTTATTGTGGTTCTACGTTTTAACTGTTTCTGAATTCAGTTGCTTGGCCAAGTCATATTCTGTGTCTGGCCTGACACCTATGCCCCATATTCCTAACCAGCACCATTTCTCCCAAACGAGTGCACATGAAGTGCTTGATGCTATCTTTGAGGCTAGAGTCAGCCCAGTTTTCATATAAAATCTTTTGTATTATCCATTTGTGATTGAATCTTTGTGTTTATACCTGCTTTGTCTATCTGCAGCCCTTCCGTGTTACACTGGATTTCAAACTATTCATTGATTCGATCCACATCCTGTTCTTGCTCTACTTGCTCCTTTGGTTTTGGGATTTCACCATCAAAAACCTGCAGGATTTCATCAAAATCTATAGGGCACTAATCAAGGACATCTTTCTGGTAGCAGAGGCAAACCCTGAGACCCTTTCAAACCGACTCTGAGCAGAGGCACAAGAAAAGCACACTGAAAAGCACATTGAACATGTCCACTCAACTGTCCTCCCGAACCTGGCCGATCAGAAGTGTACAAGTGCAACATGGCAGTGTAGCCCACCCAAAGAGTGACCCGCCACTCACAGCAGCATCTGGGTCTCAGGAAGATCCAGAGCACAGAAGGGCGGAACTAAATCCGCCCAGAACAATCCCATTAACCATGGAAACCTTAGCGGCACATGGTGAAGACAGCCTGCAAAGGCTCCGCAGGCGTGTCGAAGCTTCCATCCGGTCGGCTTGTCCGGCCTCCTCTTCTACCGTACTTGGAGTTGGTCCTGAAGAACAAGAGGACCTACGAAGGAGGATGGACGAGTTCATGCTCCACAAAGAGTACCACAAGTCCACCGTAGGAGAAGATGGAGAAATACCTCTTGATGCTCTCGGGTCGCCGCCCCAAACTGAGATGGGCTCCTTTCTCTATTCCCGGCCATCTACAGACATGGCGGACACAGTATCACTACTGAGACAACCGAGAGTACACGAACACCCGAGAGCAAGGCATCCAGACCTGCCGATAATGGATCCTCTTCACCCAGAGCCCACCCATGGGGCTCTGGATCGTACGGCCGAACGTTTGGCCAAACTTCTATCCGGATCGGACGACCCGGATGTGACAGCTCTGTCAGAGGCTGTCAAGGATAAATGGGGTATCACTGAACCCTTACCCAAGCCAGCGCTACTCTCACCTTCACCAGGGTTGAGCACGTTGGCTGATGATCTCAAGAGATCAAGGGTGTCCAGGTTGCTACCCAAGGTTACTTGCCCCAGCCCTTTTCATCCTCGCACCAGGACAGTCCCTATTGCTGAACTACAGGACGTGCCGGTGACGGAGACTGAGAAAAGAGGGCTGTCACCCCTGGCACCTCTTGCCGGCGTATCTCCTTCTCCTTCTGGCCTAGCCCCGGGGGTTGGGAAGATGGGCAGACCTATTGCCCAGGGGAACATCCAGCTAGAACTGCCGGAGTTTGACCCAAAAAATTTGCCTGAATGGGCAGAAGAATTTGCTTAGTTTCTTTTGCTCACTGGCCAATCCCATGCGGATGTGGCCACCAAATGCTCCTTGCTGAAACGCTCCTGCAAAAAGAAATTTTTGCAAAAACAGGTGAAACAGATTGTGAAAACCTGTTCAACCTGGGTAGAGGTACTCCAGAGGTTGGAGAAAACGTTCCCAGTCTATGAGACTGACCTCAGTGTGCGCACAGAGATAGAGGAGCTACCTCTGCTCCCTGAGTTTCCTTCCGCTGCGCGAGTCTCTGAATACGTGTGCGACGTGGAGTATCTGTTTCCACGGATGAACGTGGGCTCCTACGGAGCCACTGAGCCCCACCTGTGGCACATGAGTAAGATCCCCCAACGTACGATGGATGACTGCCGCGCTACCTCTGAGAGGAAAAGCCGGACCCACTCGTACGACGAACTGGTGGACCTGCTGATTGAGCTAGCTCTTCAAAGGGAGAATGACTCACATCATGGAGAAATTCCTCAAGAAGCACTTGGGTCGGGGTGGTACCCCTACCCCCGAACGTGGCGAAGAGAAAGGGCCTAAAAATCCCACTAACACTAACCAGGGAAGTGGTAAAGGGAGGGGTAACCTACGTGCCATGAATGAGGCTAAACCTGATGCAGGTACACCCCCTCCGTTCTACTGCAAACCTGTCAATGACAAGGGGGGGCCTTGTCATGCCTCTGACTGCGATCATGGCAGTAGCTGTATGCTACAGATGAAACAAAAGCAGCACACCAAGGATGGGAAACCTGTGACCCATCAGGATCATTTCAGGTGTACCATCACCTGTGGCTATTATGGCAAACGTCGTCACTACGAAGACGAATGTCACATAAAGAAACTCGAGAGTGATAAACTCAAGCGACAGGAGGCTGAACGCCAGAAGACCCAAAAAACCAACCAAAAATCCCCCGAATCGGGATAAAGGTGGTAAAGGAGGTGGCAAGGGGGGGTGGCAAAGGTGGACCCCCTAACCCCCAGAGACGCTCATCAGTGCCCGCTGCTACTCCCCCTCCTGCCGCAGGTGACCCCAAGAATTGCCCACAGGGGGATAACGCTTCCCCTGAGGGGAATAACTCTAAGAAGAGGCGACTGGCCTGGATGGCCAAGTCCCTCATGGCTGCAGGGGTGGATGTCAAGTTCCCTGATGAGGAGTAGGGGGGCGGCTCCGAAGAGGAGGACTTGGTTTTCCGGATCCTCGTGAAAATTGGGGATCAAGTTTTTCGAGCGGTGCTTGACACCGGTGCAACACTTTCCATAGTGGCCCGGCGCCTGCTAAGGACTTTCAAGAAAACTAAGACCGTGGCCATAAGAGTAGGGGATGGGCGTACCATCCATTTCTTGGGGGGAGTCGATGTGACTATATGCTTGGGCGACGAAACTGTGACCCAACACTGCAGAGTGCTGGACACCGACGCCTTTGACATCGTCATTGGTACCGACTTCCTACGAAGAAACCCCCAGGTAAAAATGCTGTCTCTCTAGCACCCCTATTCTTTGCACTGCGACTTTGGCAGCGGGCTCTTCTCCGTACCTTTGGAGCTGTCAGGACGAGAAGAGTCTGGGCTGCGCTACGCATCCAAGACTAACTATCGTACTGAAAACTACCAATTGGCCCGTCACGTTCTTGAAAATGGACTGGCGGCCCTTCAGGTAACCCTGGATGAGATCCAGGTGGAATTGTTTGCGAGCCGACAACAGCACATCGTGCAGTTGTACTGCTCGAAACATTTAAACAACGCTTTCCGTTTCTTGTAGAAAGCAATGGGCCTAGTGTATGCTAACCCTCCCTTCTCCCTGCTCGCGAAGGTTCTAACCAAAATCGCTTATGAGGGAGGAAGGGTTGTCATGTGCACCCCTGACTGGGGCTGCACTGGTGAACACGCTTACTGCGCCGTATGCTAGATCGAATGATCGTGGGAAGAGTGCAACTCCCCGACGGTCCCATCTACGTGCCTGAGGACTCACACACAGCTATGCAGGCCCCTGAGTGGGCCAGTTTCCTATCCATCGTTGATGGATCTCTCAATCCTGTACCCCTGTGTGACCTAGACCAGGTGCTACTGAAAGAGGTCATGGCCGAAAATTGTGGCCTGACCCTTTCTGATCTCAAAAACCGATCTCCTGAGCACCCATCTGACACACTTACAGGGTGTGAATCTCCTGATGGCTATCTGGAACCTGCAGCTGTTAAGGAGGATGCTGACGACCAACTGTCTGAGATCACCAGCACTATCCCTCCTGTTGATCCCAGCTGTGTTGACCTAAAACACAGTGCCTTCCTAGCCCAGCTGTTGCTGGAGGAGGTAGATCTAGAGTCGACCTCAGAACCCGCTCCCCATGTTGGGAAGCCAGTGCTACACATGCAGCCTATGCACACAGGTGAACCCCTGGCCCGGAGTCCTGATGCTCTGGCGCGGCCTGCTTCTAATAACATGCCACTGTCTGAGCATGACACTCAGGAACTCCGGCGGCTGTTGTACCTGAAGGCCGAAGGTATTGAGCGCCAAGAGCGGCTGCAATACCTCAGACAGACCTGGAAATCCTCCATCTGGTCTGAGGAGGACGATGATTCCTATACGCTGCCTGATCCTGAGATACCGCTAGTGTATTCTCTGCACTATGGGCAGCAATGTCCCCCTGAGTGGGACGATGGTTCTGTGCCTGCCGAAACTGCTGATCGGCAGAAAAAGAAGGAACATGGAAAGAGCAACCTCCATGCTGAGGAGGATTTCCTGCAGAAACTCGAGAGTCTTAACCTTGACCCCCGACTGAAGAAACTGCTGATAACCTATGAGGAGCTGTTCGGCGCCTTGCCGCCCCCCCTCTCTTGTAAAAAACTGGTCCAGATGGACCTGAAACTGAAACCTGAATTTGAACGACGCAAGTGAGGCGTCGTCCCTATCCCGCTCCACAAGAACAGGTTGAGGAAATCGAGCGCCAGATCCAGGAATGTAATGATGCTGGCCTCGTTGAAGAATATAAGAAGGGGGACTACCCCCATCACTGCAGTCCCTGTTTGCTAGTTGCTAAACCAGGGTCGACTGCCCTACGAAAGGTTGTTGACTATGGTGAGGTCAACAAGAAAACCCACAACCACTCAAGGAGTATTCCTAACATGGAAAATACCCTGGAGCGTATTGCCAAATGCAAATACAAGACCAAAATGGACAAACGCTCTGGTTTCTGGCAGGTGGACCTAACCGCCGCAGCTCAGGAGCTGCTCGCCTTTATAACCCCTAAGGATCGTGTCTTTAAGTGGAAGGTCATGCCTTTCGGGGTGGCTAATGCCCCAGCGCTATTCCAGGAGCTAATGAACAAAATTTTGTACATACTGAGGCGCAGGCCTCTAGTGCAGGACTTGATTTCTCGGGGTGCAGAAATGGAGGCCCACATCGACGACGTGAGTTTGGGTACTAATAGTCAAGAGGACCATGTCCTTCTCCTCCGTGAATTTTTCATTGTTTGTCAAGAAGACCATCTCCGAATCAAACTCGAAAAATTTGAGTTTCTGAAAGAGGAGATGGAATATTTGGGTTTCGACGTGGGGTATGGCTGGTTGAGACCAGCCGCGTCTAAGATGCAGCCCCTACAGGACATGCAGATTTGCGATGACCCTAAGAAGGGTCTACACGATGTGAGGAGTTTTGTGGGCGCCTGTAATTTCTATCGGTGTCACATCCACAATTTTACCTACTCCTCTGCCCCCCTCACTGACCTAATCAAGAAAACTACTCCCTGGAGGTGGACCGCCAGGGAGGAGGAATTTTTCCAGGAGTTGAAGAGGAAAATTGCCTCCTCCAACTGCCTGGGAGTGCCCCGCCCTAAGGGCGAGATAGTCCTGATCACTGATGCCAGTGATTTAGGGGGGGGTGGAACAATCTACCAATGGCCAGAGCTTAACCCCGCTGAACTAACCCACTGCCATTATCATACTAGTGGACTGAACCGTGATGGCTCGCTGAAACATGACTATCCTACCAGTGAGTGGCGGCTGGTGCCACTAGGACACTGGAATTGGAAATGGAACCAAGCGCGTTCCAATTACAGCACCTATGACCAGGAATTCCTGGCCGGTATGTTGGTACTTTCGTCACAATCCCGACTCCTGGGAGCTAATCCTATTGTCTGGCTATGTGACCAAGACCCTGTGAAGTCTTTTCAGAAGGGCCCACCGCCAGAGAAAGCAAAACTAAAGCGGTGGTGGACTTACCTGAGCCAGTTCAGGTTGACAGTTCATCATATCCCCGGTGTAAAAAATGAACTGTCTGACTATATATTGCGCAAAAACTTCGATGCGCTTATAGGTGAGAGCTCTGAGGCGCTCGCCAAAGCGGCTTTCCAGCGTATGGATGTCCAGCTTGACCTGTCCATGCCCACTGCTGGAATCCTGGAGGGTTGGAGTCTAACCGACTATCAGTCAGATTACAAAGAAATTCTCCAAACCCTCAGCACTGGTCTGGAACCCCGTGTCAGGTAGGTAGGTATCTTCGGGAGCTCGGGATGCCTCCTTTGACGGTGCAGGAAGAAGGTCTTACCAAGGGGACGTCCTGTCCCTCCCACTGCCCTATGTTAGGTGCCTCTTGAGCCGCTCCCGCATGTGCTTGGGAAGGCATTGTCGCGGCCACCCGGTCCATGTGTCCCAGGTGGGAGGGTGTCCCCACATGTGTCCATGAGTAGGGCCACATGCCCCCTCCTTGGGGCGGCAGCTCTGGGGGCTGCCCAGCCGTGTGGAGTATCTCTCACCACAAGGGGTATTGCTCCCGCTTGTCTACGGTACGACCGCCTCACCCTTGTGGCTTGAGTTGCGGGGCCGCTCCGCTTGGCAGGCGACCCCCTCCTGGGCTGTGTACCGGCTCGCCTGTCACCGGTTGCATCCATGGCTCCGGGTGACGTTTGCCATGGTCCCCGATGCAACCTGGCCGGGCTCGGACCAGCAGCCTTGGAGTACCGCTCCTGCCACTGGACCGGTGGGTCGGCTGGGTCGCCCCCGTGTGTCCGACCCATGGGGTGTTGGTTCTTTCCTATCTCTCGGCCGCCCTACGTGTGTGCGGTGTCCTGGGCCTCCCGGCTCCTGTTCACCGGTGTGCCCGCTCGGTGTGTTGTGTTGCGTGTGCGGTGTCCTGGGCCTCCCGGCTCCTGTTCACCGGTGTGCCTGGTCGGTGTGTTGTGTTGTGTGTGCGGTGTCCTGGGCCTCCCGGCTCCTGTTCACCGGTGCGCCCGCTCGGTGTGTTGTGTTGCGTGTGCGGTGTCCTGGGCCTCCCGGCTCCTGTTCACCGGTGTGCCCGCTCGGTGTGTTGTGTTGGGTGTGCGGTGTGCTGCGCCTCCTGGCTCCTGTTCACCGGTGTGCCCGCTCGGTGTGTTGTGTTGCGTGTGCGGTGTCCTGGGCCTGCCGGCTCCTGTTCACCGGTGTGCCCGCTCGGTGTGTTGTGTTGCGTGTGCGGTGTCCTGGGCCTCCCGGCTCTTGTTCACCGGTGTGCCCGCTCGGTGTGTTGTGTTGCTTGTGCGGTGTCCTGGGCCTCCCGGCTCCTGTTCTCCGGTGTGCCCGCTCGCTGTGTTGTGTTGTGTGCGCGGTGTCCTGGGCCTACTGGCTCCTGTTCACCGGTGTGCCCGCTCGGTGTGTTGTGTTGCGTGTGCGGCGTCCTGGGCCACCTGCCTCCTGTTCTCCGGTGTGCCCGCTCGGTGTGTTGTGTTGCGTGTGCCGTGTCCTGGGCCTTCTGGCGCCTGTTCACCGGTGTGCCCGCTTGGTGTGTTGTTTTGTGTGCGCGGTGTCCTGGGCCACCTGGCTCCTGTTCACCGGTGTGCCCGCTCGGTGTGTTGTGTTGCGTGTGCGGTGTCCTGGGCCTCCTGGCTCCTGTTCACCGGTGTGCCCGCTCGGTGTGTTGTGTTGCGTGTGCGGTGTCCTGGGCCTCCCGGCTGCTGTTCACCTGTGTGCACGCTCGGTGTGTTGTTTTGCGTGTGCGGTGTCCTGGGCCACCCGGCTCCTGTTCACCGGTGTGCCCGCTCGGTAGTTGTGTTGCGTGTGCGGTGTCCTGGGCCTCCCGGCCCCTGTTCACCGGTGTGCCCGCTCGGTGTGTTGTGTTGGGTGTGCGGTGTCCTGGGCCTCCTGGCTCCTGTTCACCTGTGTGCCCGCTCGGTGTGTTGTGTTGCGTGTGCGGTGTCCTGGGCCTCCCGGCTCCTGTTCACCTGTGTGCCCGCTCGGTGTGTTGTTTTGCGTGTGCGGTGTCCTGGGCCTCCCGGCTCCTGTTCACCGGTGCGCCCGCCCGGTGTGTTGTGTTGCGTGTGCGGTGGCCTGGGCCTCCCGGCCCCTGTTCACCGGTGTGCCCGTTCGGTGTGTTGTGTTGGGTCTGCGGTGTCCTGGGCCTCCTGGCTCCTGTTCACCGGTGTGCCCGCTCGGTGTGTTGTGTTGCGTGTGCGGTGTCCTGGGCCTCCCGGCTCCTGTTCACCGGTGTGCCCGCTCGGTGTGTTGTGTTGCGTGCGCGTGTCCTGGGCCTCCCGACTCCTGTTCACCGGTGTGCCCGCTCGATGTGTTGTGTTGTGTGTGCGGTGTCCTGGGCCTCCCGGCTCCTGTTCACCGGTGTGCCCGCGCGGTGTGTTGTGTTGCGTGTGCGGTGTCCTGGGCCTCCCGGCTCCTGTTCACCGGTGCGCCCGCTCGGTGTGTTGTGTTGCGTGTGCCGTGTCCTGGGCCTCCTGGCTCCTGTTCACCGGTGCGCCCGCTCGGTGTGTTGTGTTGTGTGTGCGGTGTCCTGGGCCTCCCGGCTCCTGTTCACCGGTGTGCCCGCTCGGTGTGTTGTGTTGGGTGTGCGGTGTCCTGGGCCTCCTGGCTCCTGTTCACCGGTGTGCCCGCTCGGTGTGTTGTGTTGCGTGTGCGGTGTCCTGGGCCTCCCGGCTCCTGTTCACCGGTGTGCCCGCTCCGTGTGTTGTGTTGCGTGTGCGGTGTCCTGGGCCTCCCGGCTCCTGTTCACTGGTGCGCCCGCTCGGTGTGTTGTGTTGCGTGTGCGGTGTCCTGGGCCTCCCGGCTCCTGTTCACCGGTGCGCCCGCTCGGTGTGTTGTGTTGCGTATGCCGTGTCCTGGGCCTCCCGGCTCCTGTTCACCGGTGTGCCCGCTCGGTGTGTTGTGTTGCGTGTGCGGTGTCCTGGGCCTCCCGGCTCCTGTTCACCGGTGCGCCCGCTCGGTGTGTTGTGTTGCGTGTGCGGTGTCCTGGGCCTCCTGGCTCCTGTTCACCGGTGCGCCCGCTCGGTGTGTTGTGTTACGTGTGCGGTGTCCTGGGCCTCCCGGCTCCTGTTCACCGGTGTGCCCGCTCGGTGTGTTGTGTTGGGTGTGCGGTGTCCTGGGCCTCCTGGCTCCTGTTCACCGGTGTGCCCGCTCGGTGTGTTGTGTTGCGTGTGCGGTGTCCTGGGCCTCCCGGCTCCTGTTCACCGGTGTCCCCGCTCGGTGTGTTGTTTTGCGTGTGCGGTGTCCTGGGCCTCCCGGCTCCTGTTCACCGGTGTGCCCGCTCGGTGTGTTGTGTTGCGTGTGCGGTGTCCTGGGCCTCCCGGATCCTGTTCACCGGTGTGCCCGCTCGGTGTGTTGTGTTGCGTGTGCGGTGTCCTGGGCCTCCCGGCTCCTGTTCACCGGTGTGCCCGCTCGGTGTGTTGTGTTGCGTGTGCGGTGTCCTGGGCCTCCCGGCTCCTGTTCACCGGTGTGCCCGCTCGGTGTGTTGTGTTGCGTGTGCGGTGTCCTGGGCCTCCCGGCTCCTGTTCACCGGTGTGCCCGCTCGGTGTGTTGTGTTGCGTGTGCGGTGTCCTGGGCCTCCTGGCTCCTGTTCACCGGTGTGCCCGCTCGGTGTGTTGTGTTGCGTGTGCGGTGTCCTGGGCCTCCCGGCTCCTGTTCACCGGTGTCCCCGCTCGGTGTGTTGTTTTGCGTGTGCGGTGTCCTGGGCCTCCCGGCTCCTGTTCACCGGTGTGCCCGCTCGGTGTGTTGTGTTGCGTGTGCGGTGTCCTGGGCCTCCCGGATCCTGTTCACCGGTGTGCCCGCTCGGTGTGTTGTGTTGCGTGTGCGGTGTCCTGGGCCTCCCGGATCCTGTTCACCGGTGTGCCCGCTCGGTGTGTTGTGTTGCGTGTGCGGTGTCCTGGGCCTCCTGGCTCCTGTTCACCGGTGTGCCCGCTCGGTGTGTTGTGTTGCGTGTGCGGTGTCCTGGGCCTCCCGGCTCCTGTTCACCGGTGTGCCCGCTCCGTGTGTTGTGTTGCGTGTGCGGTGTCCTGGGCCTCCCGGCTCCTGTTCACTGGTGCGCCCGCTCGGTGTGTTGTGTTGCGTGTGCGGTGTCCTGGGCCTCCCGGCTCCTGGTCACCGGTGCGCCCGCTCGGTGTGTTGTGTTGCGTATGCCGTGTCCTGGGCCTCCCGGCTCCTGTTCACCGGTGTGCCCGCTCGGTGTGTTGTGTTGCGTGTGCGGTGTCCTGGGCCTCCCGGCTCCTGTTCACCGGTGCGCCCGCTCGGTGTGTTGTGTTGCGTGTGCGGTGTCCTGGGCCTCCTGGCTCCTGTTCACCGGTGCGCCCGCTCGGTGTGTTGTGTTACGTGTGCGGTGTCCTGGGCCTCCCGGCTCCTGTTCACCGGTGTGCCCGCTCGGTGTGTTGTGTTGGGTGTGCGGTGTCCTGGGCCTCCTGGCTCCTGTTCACCGGTGTGCCCGCTCGGTGTGTTGTGTTGCGTGTGCGGTGTCCTGGGCCTCCCGGCTCCTGTTCACCGGTGTCCCCGCTCGGTGTGTTGTTTTGCGTGTGCGGTGTCCTGGGCCTCCCGGCTCCTGTTCACCGGTGTGCCCGCTCGGTGTGTTGTGTTGCGTGTGCGGTGTCCTGGGCCTCCCGGATCCTGTTCACCGGTGTGCCCGCTCGGTGTGTTGTGTTGCGTGTGCGGTGTCCTGGGCCTCCCGGCTCCTGTTCACCGGTGTGCCCGCTCGGTGTGTTGTGTTGCGTGTGCGGTGTCCGGGGCCTCCCGGCTCCTGTTCACCGGTGTGCCTGTTCGGTGTGTTGTGTTGCGTGTGCGGTGTCCTGGGCCTCCCGGCTCCTGTTCACCGGTGCGCCCGCTCGGTGTGTTGTGTTGCTGTGCGGGGCGTCGCTGTGGGGCGCTCACTCATCCATCCGGACGGTGGCTATCGTAGCCGGCAGGGGCTGGGTGCCCTCCGGGCGCACACACATCCATCCGGACGGCGGCTGTTCGTAGCCGGCAGGGGCTGGGTACCCTCCGGGCGCGCACTCGTCCATCCGGACGGCGGCTGTTCGTAGCCGGCAGGGGCTGGGTACCCTCCGAGCGCGCACTCGTCCATCCGGACGGCGGCTGGCGTGCGTGTGCTTGCTCTTTGTGGCCGGGTCGGGCGGGCCGGCCTCCCGGGCGCGTTTCGGTGCGCCTCACCTTTTCCTTTGGCCGCTTTGTCTCTCTGCTTTGCTTGGCCCCCTCCGGGCTGGGGTTGCCCCCCTCTCTCTCGCTGCCCTTGCCGTTCCTCGTTGCCTTGGCGCTGTGCTTTGGTTGTTTTTCTCGGCCTCTCGCTGCCTGGCTCTTCGTGCGCTCGCGCCTCGTTTGTGTCTCCCGCTTGGCCGTTGGCTGCTCTTTGGTGGTTTCTCCCCCCCCCCCCTCCCCTTTTGTGTCTCGCGGTTTTCGTCGCTCCTTCTTGGTGCCTTGGTGTTGCTTTTTTGGTTTTTTTTTTCTTTTCCCCTTCTTCCCCTGTGCGCCCCCGTTGTCTATGGCTTTCTCTCGTTTCCGGCCCCGGGTGTCCTGGGCCTCGGCGCTGTGCGTTGTTTGCTTTGTTGGCCTTCCGCCTCTCGGCTCTCCGTGCGCTTGTCCCTCCTTCGTGCTGTCCGCCTGGCTGGTGGTTGCTCCCCGGTGGTTGCTGCCCCCCCCCCTCCCCCCCTTTTGTCTCGCGGTTTTCGTCGCTGCTGCTCGGTTCTGTGTGCCGTGTGCTGTGTTGTGCTGTGCGTCCCTGGGTGCGGTGCTGCGCCGCGCTGCTGCGCGTTGTGTCCTCCAGTATGTGCTGTCTTGTGCTGTGTTGTGCTCGTTGGGTGCCGCTGCTTGTTGCGCCGTGCCCTCCGGCGCTGCCCGTTGTCCTGGGGCCCTGTGCTCTGCGGCGCTGCGTTTTGCGCTGTTCCCCCGCCCTGTGTGTGTTTTGTCTAGCGCGGTGGTGCGTGCTGTTGTTCGCCGCTCTGCTTTGCGCTGTGTGTGTCCCGGGGTGCTGTGCTGTGCGTTCCCTGTCCCCTCCGCTCTGTGTGGTGCTGTGCTTCGTTCTGCTGGTGCGCTCGCGTTGCGCTGTTCGTGTGGTGCGTGCTGTTGTTGGCGCCTGGTGCTGTGGTGTCCCGTGGTGCGGTGCTGGGTCTGGTGGCCCGTGGTTGTCTGCTGGTGGCGTGTTTCGGTGTCGGTGTCCCTGTCTGTCCGCGTAGTCTGTTTCCCTGTGTTTGGTGTGGTTTGCTGTGGTGCCCTGATTTCCTGTGTCATGTTCTGTGGTGCTGTACTGTCGCGTGGTGCTGTGCTGTTGTGCTCTCCTGTCGTGTTGCGGTGCTGTTGGGGCTTGCTTTGCCCTCCTGTGGGCTGTCGTGCTGTGCTGTGTTGTGCTGTTGGTTGGCTGTGCTGTTTTTTGCCCGCTGGTGGTGTCTGCGTGCTGTGGTGCTCTTTTCCTCGTGCTGTGCGTTCCCTGTCTTCTCCGCTCTGTGCGCTGCGGTGCCTTGTTGTGCTGGCTGTGGTGCCCTGCTTCCCTGTGTCGTGTGCTGTGGCGCTGTTCTGTCGTGTGGTGCTGTGCTGTCGTGCTCTGCTGTCCTTTTGCGGTGCTGTTTGTATTTGCTTTGCCCTCCTGCGGCCCGTCGTGCGGCGCCAGTGTCGTCTGCGCTGTTGTTGGTGCCTCGTGCTGTGGCGTGTCCCTGTGCCTTGTGGTGTCTCCCTGGGCGCTCTGCGGTGTGGTGGTGCTGCTCTGGTGTGTCGTGGTGTCTTGCTGTGCTGTGCGTTGTCCTGTGGTGTCCTGCGCCCTGTGCCGTGTCCTGCGGTGCCGTGCTGCCCTGCGGTGCTGTGCTGGTTGGCTGTGCTGTGCGGTTGTCTGCGCTGCTGGTGTTTGTTTTTCCTTTTGTCCTCTGTTCCTTTGCTAAAAACCCCTGCCGTTTTTCCTTGCCTTTCTTGCGTGGGTGTGGTTGTACCTACTTGAAAAACCGCTGAAAAATTTCGTAAAATATTTTTTTTCCTCTTTTTTTTTTTTTTTTTGAAAATAAAATAAAATTATACACGACCCAACACACTCGCGTGCAGCAAGACCATGTTCGCTGCTGTGCCTTACGTGCTACCCGTCGTTCTTGATGTTCTCGGCCTTGTTCTTGTGCGTGGCGTCGTGGAGCGTGTTGGTGTCCATTGCTAAGGGTTAACCGCGTTCCCCCAGGGCCGCCGCCTGAGCTGCAGGGCAAGGGGAGTGATGGGTACGAGGGTGGGGAGGGAGGTGCATGAAGAATAAGAAGAAAAAGGCGGCAGGGCGCGACGTGAGGGGTCGTGGCGAGTTATGAAAAATTTTCGAGTTTTACGCGCTGCTCGCGACGCGTTTTTCTTTGCGCCTATAGCGAGTTAGACGACGGCAAGGACGGCGTTGGGGTCCCACGTGCGTTACAGTGCTTACGGCGTTAACTATTCACCTATTTCACGTCGAAAAATTTTTCGTCGCGTTTTTACGCGTTTCGCAGCGCGCTTTTTGGCCTAAGTGTTTTTTATGCTAATTAGCTTTATTTTCAGCTATTCAGAGAAAATTTTGCGTCGTGTTTTACTCATCTTTTTATTTCGTTCTGGGACAGGGCCCCAGCGCGCGCGACAGCACGCCCCTGGAGGAATTTTTCCAGGAGTTGAAGAAGAAATTTGCCTCCTCCAACTGCCTGGGAGTGCCCCGCCCTAAGGGCGAGATAGTCCTGATCACTGATGCCAGTGATTTAGGGGGGGGTGGAACAATCTACCAATGGCCAGAGCTTAACCCCGCTGAACTAACCCACTGCCATTATCATACTAGTGGACTGAACCGTGATGGCTCGCTGAAACATGACTATCCTACCAGTGAGTGGCGGCTGGTGCCACTAGGACACTGGAATTGGAAATGGAACCAAGCGCGTTCCAATTACAGCACCTATGACCAGGAATTCCTGGCCGGTATGTTGGTACTTTCGTCACAATCCCGACTCCTGGGAGCTAATCCTATTGTCTGGCTATGTGACCAGGACCCTGTGAAGTCTTTTCAGAAGGGCCCACCGCCAGAGAAAGCAAAACTAAAGCGGTGGTGGACTTACCTGAGCCAGTTCAGGTTGACAGTTCATCATATCCCCGGTGTAAAAAATGAACTGTCTGACTATATATTGCGCAATAACTTCGATGCGCTTATAGGTGAGAGCTCTGAGGCGCTCGCCAAAGAGGCTTTCCAGCGTATGGGTGTCCAGCTTGACCTGTCCATGCGCACTGCTGGAATCCTGGAGGGTTGGAGTCTAACCGACTATCAGTCAGATTACAAAGAAATTCTCCAAACCCTCAGCACTGGTTCCAAACCCCGTGTCATTGACGGGCACCAGTGGTATAAAAACAATCAGTACCTCTTCTACGAGGACCCGATTGTTGTGCCTGAAGCCCGACTGGATGTGTGCCTACAGTGGTCCCATCTCAGTTCTGGTCACACTGGCGCTAATCGCTCAGTGGACTTCTTCCGTGAGTGTTTCTACTCTAGTCTAACCCTGAATGAACTGAGGTCGCGTATGCAGACCATTGTGGATGCTTGTGGCTGTCATGCCAGCAAGCAGAGCGACAGTAGGGATAGGGGCCTGATTTCCAGCTTACCCATACCCTATTGTGCTAACTCTCTTCTCTACGTGGACTTCATCCTCGGCCTACCTCGCTTCGGCGGCTATGATAGTTGCCTAGTGGTCACCTGTGGCCTATCTCGCTTCACCCGTGTGTTGCCTTGCAATAGAAAAATTACCGGTGAGCAGACTGTGAAAATGTTGGTCGAATAATGGTTCGAACCCTATGGAGCACCTAAGCAGGTGCACTGTGATGAGGATGTACGCATCCGCAGTGACACTGGGTTGTACAAACGAGTGCTAAATGCCCTCAACGTGGAGGTAACCACAGGTGTGCCCTATACCCGCACATCTAACCCTCTCTGTGAGAGACAGAACCTTGTGGTGGAGCAAAACTTAAGAATCCTGATGAAACAGGAGCGTACCAAGGACTGGGTACGCCTAGTGCCCTGGGCAGTGCTGACCATGAACTCACAGCGGAGCTCCTCTAGGGGTTTCACCCCCCACGAACTGTTCCATGGAGAAAGACCTGCATGGTTCTTCAAAACCTCCTTTCCTGAGGACTTCAAGAGCCCTGTGGGAGATTGGCTGGAACACAAGCAGTCTCTGGCTAACCAGGCTGGGACTAACCTGAGACACATTCGTGACCGTGAACTGAGCCGACGGAACCGCCTACGGCGACCTGCCAGCTTCAAGGTTGGTGACCTTGTGTTGGTTCACCATTCACGACTACCCTCCTGGCCACGTAACTG
This sequence comes from Eutreptiella sp. 'Long Island Sound 2002', assembly GCA_964036045.1. Classification (NCBI taxonomy): domain Eukaryota; phylum Euglenozoa; class Euglenophyceae; order Eutreptiales; family Eutreptiaceae; genus Eutreptiella; species Eutreptiella sp. 'Long Island Sound 2002'. The sequence continues at coordinate 31,562,919 of OZ038381.1, read as the reverse complement.
CCTACAGGACCCTTATTTTGGACCCTACCATATCATCAGGATAGATGGATCCAGGATCCATGTCAGGTGCAGTCCACGTCTAGGTGGTGAACTGCTGTGTGCACCTAAACAGTTGAGGCACTATCACTCCCCTGACGATTTGTCTTGGGATGAGTGGCGCCTCAGCGACAGTGAGGTCGAGCGTATAGACCTAGAGAACGCTGCCAGTCCAGAGGAGGCAGACGAACTCGGAGAGATGACTGCCGATGAGATGGCAGTCGATGGTTACTACGTGGTTGCAGGTATTGCTCGCCACGAGTGTAAACAGGGCTGGAAATTCCTAACCCTGTGGGATGGCTATGGGTTATCTGAGGTGACCTGGGAACCTATGTCAGCCTTCATACAACCAGATGGGAGTATCAACCCCATCTTCCGCTCCTAACTCGTTGAGAACAACGAAGGGCAGCTATTGACCCGTGCTGAGACTCTTTCCCAGCGTAAAAGAAAAAACTAATTTCCCTGTGTCAGTCTAATGACTGCGTTCTAACCTCACAGGTGCAGTGAGCACTCTTGTGCAGACGTGCCTGTGTATGGGTGTAAGAGCAGTTGTCACAGTTGCCCCAGATTGCATCGCAGGACAGGACCGTTAGCCCCCCGTGACAACCACTCCCTGGCCGAAGGCCATTGGTTTTTCACAGACTACTGCTTACTGAGCACTGCACTGACCCTGTCTGTGCCCTGCAGACCCATGCCTATGGTTTCCAGAACAGATGGCCGCTTATCACGTTTGCAGCCACCCAGTGAATGTATGCCTTGTTGACCATGTGTGGCATGGGGACTGCCCTGATGTAATGACCTTGGGGAGCCAACGAAGAACGGTGGCTTATTACACCAGGGGGGAATGACAAGCAAGGTGTTATGAGGCAAGGTGTGTCTTCCCTCCTAGGGGACAAGCGTGCCCACAGTTAGGACCCCTGACTGGTCCAGACCCAAGGGGTTCTACCCTTCCTTACAGGGTTTACCATACCCCTATGTGTGCTACGTATGCCTGTGTGTGTCTCACTTCTCTCCCCGGCGTGGCTCCCGGAGACCGGGCTTCGCTGACGTTGGACCGAAGGTCCTAATCAGGTACTAGTACCACTCCTATGGCGCCCAATTTTTGTGCTGGCGCCTATCCTTGGGGGAAGACGGCAAAAGCCCTACCTACCAGAGGGGAGGGGTGGCAAAGTGTGCTAAGGGCATACAAAACGCCCATTTTTGCTAAAGGCCAAAAGCAAACGCACTCCCCTGCCCACGTGGAAAAGCACACCGGACAGCAGACACCACTACACTACACTCACTAACGCCAGCACCAGCCTTCGAAGGCAGGGTGAGCATTCATCACTTGCGCTCAACACCCGCCAGGCTTGCTGACCCTAGCACCTACACACTCTACTGGGAGTTGAAGGCAATGAAGTCTCGGGTCTTACTGACCCTCCTGTGAGAAAGCAAGAGAACACAGCGCTACTAAGCGGCTGTGGCCTAACAGGGACGCCACTACACGTTTCCTTGTCAGGGCTTGGAGGGAGGGAGTGCTCAGCATGCGTGCACAGCGTGAATGGCGGTGAAGTCGGACTGCACTCACCACTCCTGGTTGAGCTGCAGTTATTTGTTTTTGTAATCCACGCAGCATATTTTAGCGCTGCCAAGAGGGACTGCACCAATTGCCCTTACTTTCCCACCTGTAAAGCAAAGGCCAATGACTGAGGTTCAAGACTGAGGAACCAAGACAGCCTCCACCTGTTATACGCTTCTCAGGCTGCCCTATAATACACTGTTCCTGAACCTCAGTACAAGCAAGCAAGCTTAAGCAACTCCACCCGTTCTCTTAAAGAACGTAGGGTGGAGCCCCTGGGTAACCTAAACAAGAGTTATACCGTGCGCACTCCGCGTGGCCTACCCTTTAATGCGTCATCTGCATGCACAAGTATGCACTGATCTTTCCCTTCCCCACTCTTTCTCCTAATTTAACCCAACATAACCAATGTCAGCGTGACTCAACCAGGAGGTGAGCTCCTCCAGGGCTTACCTACCTTACTCACCACGCATCATGTGAATGCCGAGAAAAACACCAGCGCAAAACAACCCTACGCGCTTAACAAACCTACGGCGAATTAGAAACCACCCTAAGCGATTAATGCACTGTGTGTCATGCATGCTACCCTTGTTTTTTTTCCTGCAGGAAGCGGAGAGAGAGTGGCGCACTGCACAGCGCAAAACAAGCCTAAGCGTTTTAAGCAACCCTACTTTAGCGCTACGGCAACACAAACACGAGCAAGCACTTTCTTTTCTTACCTGTGAAGAAAGAACAAGGGTGAGTTGGGGTACAGGGAAAGCGCCACAACGTGTGAATGCCTCAATTAGGCACATGCATCGCGAGCACAGCGCATATTCTAACCCTACGTGCGCGCTGCGCGCTCCATTCGCACCGCATACCTTTCATTCCTGTTTTGACCTGTGCAGAGCAAGAGAGAGGAGAACCCGAACCCCCAGCGAACACAGTGTTGACAACCCTAACATTCTGACGAAACAACCAACACCAATGCAATGCATGCGTGTGAGATGACACTGGCATACCTGAGAGGTGGTCGTCCACCTGCTCTGTGGTGTAGGTTGAGTTTGAATACTTTTCCCTAAAGTTTATAAAACTTTTGATGCAACTGTGCAAAAATTTCCTTTAGAACTTTAAAAACTACGGCTCATACCTTCTTTTTCAAAAGCCGTTTACGCTTGCGCAACCCTGTTTTTGAAGTCCGCTTCCGCTGCGCTTGTCTGCGACTTTGAGTTGTGGTGTAAAAATGATGATTTCTCGCGTGATTTCGTCAATTTTTAGCAACTTGACTTCTTAAATCGCTACACCTTTTGCTAAACCACAGGAATCACTCCCTGTTGGTTACATTTTGTATTTTTTTCAGCTCCCGGAGATTTGTGTCCTCCATTGGGAGTATTGCTCCGCCCTGGCCCTTGGTCAGGAAGTTTACTAAAACGCTGTTTATACAGCGATGGCCGTCCACATTAGGGCGTTCGACTGTACCCTAGTGGGCAAGCATATGTGCTCTAGGGAGGGAGTCCTGGGTTCAAACCCCACTACCCCCAAAACTTGACCAAAGGTTTTCGTCGCACGCTGGCGACTTTTGAGGAATGACCCATCAAAGTGACATCATTCACAGTACATTACACTGTTTTTCAAGGGTACCTACAGTGTGATAGGCTTCTATGAACTAATGAGAATGTTTTTGGTAAGTTTAATGCATTTTCTGGGGTGATTTTGGGAGATTTTGAGCCTTTCTCCTTGGTCCTACTAGCTTAGCTAACTAGTACTCCAGGGGGGAGTAAGAAAAAGTCACTGCCTTGTCTTTCTTGGAGGGCTTGATCCAGGCCAAGCCCCCTTTAAAATCACTTGTTGATGCTAGGACTAACTAAAGTACTTTGGTCACTCTTTTGAAGCCTTTAGTACACTTTCTCAAAGTAACTAGGGTTATAATCCTAGCCCCCCATGAAGTTCACCCCTACCACTCAACTGAGCGGAGGTATCTTCCTTCATGGAGGATATACCGAAATAAAATAGGCATTTCATGCTTTAGGCCTTGGAGGTTAAGCCTAGTGGTCTCCCACCCCAAGACCCCTATACTCCATTGTTTCTACCACTTATTGTGGTTCTACTTTTTAACTGTTTCTGAATTCAGTTGCTTGGCCAAGTCATATTCTGTGTCTGGCCTGACACCTATGCCCCATATTCCTAACCAGCACCATTTCTCCCAAAAGAGTGCACATGAAGTGCTTGATGCTATCTTTGAGGCTAGAGTCAGCCCAGTTTTCATATAAAATCTTTTGCATTATCCATTTGTGATTGAATCTTTGTGTTTATACCTGCTTTGTCTATCTGCAGCCCTTCTGTGTTACACTGGATTTCAAACTATTCATTGATTCGATCCACATCCTGTTCTTGCTCTACTTGTTCCTTTGGTTTTGGGATTTCACCATCCAAAACCTGCAGGATTTCATCAAAATCTATAGGGCACTAATCAAGGACATCTTTCTTCTGGTGCAGATTTTTTGTGCTTAGTCTCGGTTTTTCTTTTCCTTTATTTCATTGTTTTTACGCTGCTATCCGAGTTGTGCCCTTGCCTTTCGTGAGTGTCTGCAGTCCTTCGCTTTGCTTTTTCCTTCTTGTGTCCTACGCTTGGTGGTTCATCTGATTCTTTCTTCCTTGTCTCCGTTGATGCCCCTATGTGCGATCCACCCGAGACTTGCGTGGACGGGTGCTCCCAATCGCTTTGGCATTCCTTTCTTAGCGAGGGCTCATGCTGCTGATGCTTTTTCATTGTTGCTCTAGGTCACGTTTGTTCCTTCATTCCTTACATACTTTTGTGTAGGGTGTGGCCCCGTGTTGTGTCCACAGATGGTCTTTCCTACCTCAAGTTCTGTTTCCCTTTGGATTTTCTTGGCGCTGGTTTTGCTCCTCCTGTGGTTCCCGCCCCTGTTGGTTGTGCTCACGACATGGTGCCGCACATGTATTGCCCTTCTGCATGTCCTTTGCGCTGTACGTCCCTCTCGCTCTCCGGGTTTGCGGCACCCGGCAATAAAAACATTTTATTGCAATTAGTTGTGATTTAAAAGATCATGCAAAACGGTTATATCCGACCCTAAAACAGTCAAAATGCGCCTGTTCTACCGCCCCGCGGTGTCAGCGACTCGATGCATTTCACGTCCAATCCACAATGTAAATGAAGAGCCTGATTGTTATACCGCCTCTAGGGCATAAACCTTCTTTGTAACATAGACCTCTAGAAAGCAGAAAAAACAAACTAGCGGATCAATTTGGTCAAACTTGACCCTCGCGGAAGACCGCAAAAAGAAAACTACACAATTTTTACATGCTTTGAATCCATCAATCAATGATAAAGATAATTTTAATTTATTTAATTCCAACTCCGAATGAATTGAGAAATGTTACACAACGGCAACCTTTTAGGACCTGTGCACGCATTTGAAACCAGATTTGAGTGATAAATGGACAAGTATATCACTGAAACCCTTGCCCAAAAAATAGAGAAACCGTATGCCAAATGTCTTGAAAGACTTTGGCGGCGATTGCTTCCTGTAAACACTCTATATGGGCTAAAAGGCTCACTAGAAAGCCGAAGTTGGTCGAAGGAATCCCAAGGTGGTTTGAGTCGGCTGGGGGTCACAAAGAGTGCTACTACACCAAGCCAACGTATCAGAAGCAATCCCCGTGATTTCTGCCGTGTGTTATTGATTTTGTATATTTGTGTTATTTAACCACGTTCACAATTTTGTGTAGTAAAGGTGCCTAGGGTGTGCACTAACTCAATGATCACCAGTTGGCCTCTTGCCTTGATGCTTCCAGTATGCATTGGGGGGGTATCATTTGCAACGATGTGTTTGAATTGGAATGTTTTGCGGGAACCACGTAAACTTGTGTGTGTAAGCACCAGTGTCCCTAGAGAGCTAGGGACCTATGCGGAGATTTCATCACAGAAAATAACTTGCGATATCCGAAAATTATAACGAATGGTAATCAACCACCTCAGCTAGAACCCATGTGCAAAGTTTCATCGGCTCCTTCCTTTGTTGGGGCACCTATGCAAAAACTTCATTTAGAGAATCGTATATAATGAGTGAATTTGGTAAAGTAGGGTACTCAGGCATGTTGCCTAGACCGGGGGTGCACAATTTCAAGTTTTCGGGGTACCAATGTCTCCGGATTGAGGAAAAAACATAGTGGTAACTAGAGCAAAGATCTAAATCCTACTCCATGGGCCCCCTATCTTCGTTGCGTTTCACACCCATGCCTAACACTTTCATGAACTGACCGCGTTCCTTTCACTCTTTACCTACCATGCGTCAGAGCTGTGTTTGTAGAGCACATGCAACCGTGCGAGTGGCCAAGCTGGATGATGCTCCCCCTCGTGTTATCGTTGCAATGTTGTGACAATGCCCCAACTATTTGCACAACATGTTTCCGGTTCATTCTGAGAAGTGCCCTACCTACTCGAAAACAAAACAGATACCCAGTGTGGATGTTCAAAAACTAACGGAGGCTGCCCCCACCCTCCCCCAAAGCCTTGCCGTTGGTCGTGCTCCTTCTTTTTTACTAGACATCGGTTTGACTCCCTGTTCCTGTGAAGCCAAGGAGGAAAAACCAAATAGAGAGTTTGCACCTTAAAAAAACAAATTTTTGCGACTCACAAGCTAGCCAATGATGTTGCTCGCAGAATGGATGGGTGTTTGGTGTCCACACATTCGTGCCCAACATGTATTTATGCACATTCTTGTGAAGGGTTCGACACCCAGCAATACGTGCGATATGAGGGGGGGGGGGGGGGAATTTCGCCCGGGGACAATTTCGCAGGGGATAATTTCGCCGTGGGAAAATTTCGCCATCCTTGAAATCCCCAAAGCCCCAAGCAAGCATGTGTCTCGCAAAATATCTCTCAATTTTCGAAAAATTTTTTGTCTCTCGGTCTCTATATGCCCCTTTAGGACATAGATGTCAGATCTGGTCATTACTCCAGTGGTACATTCACTTGGTTCTGATTACACCGGCGTTGGTTCAATTCCCGTTGATGCCGTTTGCGCAGCTTCATGCGTGGCCATCCAGGACACCACATTTTTGAAGTGCTACCATATTAATAAGAGTAAGCTCTTTCATGCATGCAAATCCAGCAGCTGCAAGTGGCACTGCATACTGTGAATATCCAAGGTGTTGCAAAAAATTCACAATATCAGCCTTGGGTTTTTTTCAGGATGATACTGCTACGCCAAAATTTCGCCACCTTTGTTAACGGCAAAATTTTCTCCGCGAAATTCTCCCCTAGCAAAATTTCCCCCCCTCCTGTAGACCGGGGGTGCACAATTTCAAATTTTCGGGGTACCAATGTCTCCGGATTGAAGAAAAGACATAGTGGCGACTAGAGCAAAGATCTAAATCTTACTCCATGGCCCCCCTATCTTCGTTGCCTTTCACACCCATGCCTAACGCTTTCATGAACTGATCGCGTTCCTTTCACTCTTTACCACCCATGCGTCACAGCTGTGTTTGTAGAGCACATGCAACCGTGCGAGTGGCCAAGCTAGATGGTGCTCCCCCTCGTGTTATCGTTGCAATGTTGTGACAATGCCCCAACTATTTGCACAACATGTTTCCGGTTCATTCTGAGAAGTGCCCTACCTACTCCAAAACAAAAGAGATACCCAATGTGGATGTTCAAAAACTAACGGAGGCTGCCCCCACCCTCCCCCAAACCCTTGCCTTTGGTCATGCCCCTTCTGCTTTACAGCACATCGGTTCCACTCCCTGTTCCTCTGAAGCCACGGAGGAAAAACCATATAGAGAGTTTGCACCTTAAAAAAACAAATTTTCGCGACTCAGAAGCTAGCCAATGATGTTGCTCGCAGCGTGGATGGGTGTTTGGTGTCCACACATTCGTGCCCAACAATGTATTTATGCACATTCTTGTGAAGAGTTCGACACCCAGCAATACGTGCGATATGAACGGGCAGCTACCCCGTGGACAATCCGCAACATTGTCCTTTGTGAACAAAAAACGAATTCAGAAAAATTTGGGGGATGAGTCTCGCCATTTGCTGCTGTACAACCCTAACCCTAACCCTAACCCTAACCTTGAAAGACAAAAATCTTCTGCAGTGCAGCTCGACGGGCTCTACCTTTGATGCGGGAGACATTGTTCTATCCTCATTTTTTTGCGCAGCGCACCGTGCCACGCACCTGCACCTGCGTTACTGCAATGTTTGACAGCCGGTGATCCACTCCAGGGAGCCTTGCATCCCAACACATCTATTCCGACATTGTATGCTCATTGTCTGCAGCTTGCCCAGTCAGCCCCAGGGCTGACTGGGCATTCATTCATTCCTTGCTCAAACTTTGCGTACACACATATTCATTGCACAACGACGACACAACGACGAGTGCTTTTGCCTGGGAGAGGTTGATTTCAGGCACTACTCAGTGAGTGCAAAATGTAGCCCATAATTTCATGCTCATGTTTTGCACTTTCCAAAGATCTTTCCATGGTGGTCAACATGGGCGGACCAGGGTGCACACAGCGATGGATGCAGGGTCTGTATTTATTTAGGGCTCGAGGTGGTCATGTCCCAAATTCCACAACAATGTAGCAGTTCACCACAAAAAAAGCGTGTTGTGCATGATTTGCGGAGTGGCACGTTCCAACACCATCAAGTGGTTTAAATGATCTTCACCTGCTGTAGTGCGCACTGCAACAGCCAATTCTGAAAAAGCTCGGCCAACTGCCATATGGCATTAGGTGGTATTCTTTGCTATTCCTTGCTGCTGTGCCTTGTTTTTCAGGGTTTGCTAGGGGTTGTGGGAATGTGGGAACCAGCAGCCATTTTTTGTTTGTTGAATTGTTTCAATTGCTTCAATTTGAACTTGCACTTGAATTGGAACACGTAACTTGAGGAGTCTCACTTGCAGTGTAAACAAAGCGCATTCCAGAAAAGAAATCAATGAATCAGAGGAATCTGGCAAGTGGAGACATCAATGGGTATTTTGCTCAAGGGTGGGTTAGATGAGAGGGTCAAAATGTTGGATAGCGGAACAACAGCAGACCTTTGGCAGGCTCGATCTTTTCTCCAATTCTCACCAATGCTAGCAATAATAAGCGGGGTAAAGATGGGGTAAGAAACCACATATGGTAAATTGATGCTGCTATCCAAAGGACTGACCCATCCGTCCTTCTGTCGTCGACAATCTGGTGCAATGGCACAGTCTGGATGTGTGATGCAACCCTACCGGGCTGAGCAGAGGTTGAGCCAGGAAATGGTTACAAATCTCCAAAACATCAGATGGAAATCCCTCAGCAAGTAATTACACAAACCATGATACCAAAATGCATGACCCCATACCACCCTTCAATCCCCAATCACTGTCAGGGCGATGAATGGGGATTAATTGCACCAGCAGGTCACTGGTGGCTGGAAAGGTGGCTGGAATCACAACTTGGGCCAGAAACAACAATGCAAGCAACATGGAGTGCAACACACTTCTGCAACCAAGTCAGGGAACTGAGGGGAACCGCTGCACCACCCTGTGTGAGGATGGTTGTGCCATCCTTACACTGGGGAACCACCTCCCCTGGACAGCACTCCCGGATATGGGATGCCCCCCTTGGCCTCCTCCGACACACGGCTACCAGCTGCCAAAAAGATCGACGGCTTGTGGCCCTGTGTTATTGCCGGCTGGAAAATGATTTGATTAATGGAGGAATTCAGACTTGGACTCGCTGAGAACTGGTATGGGAAACACAGGAATCCTTTTCCCAGAAAGACCAGGCTGCTGGCCTGGATGTTGCATGACTTTGTAACAAAATACCAAGCAAAACCACAGATCACGTGGTGATCTATGATTCCTTCCCAAACCCCTTCCACGAACAGCCTATACCAAAACAACACCTCCCATCATTCCCCACAAAACCCAGAATAAACAACAAAAAACCCGTTCTTTACCAAGAATAAAAACGCATTTCCTACTAAACTCCCCAAATGCATAGAGAGGCCCCCAACACACCCACAAACAATGCAATGGCACAGTACAATGACACCCTGACCAGCTTCCAACCTCTGGTACTTATAAAAAATCCCGCTGTTTACCAAACGAAGCGCCGTGCAAGCCCTGCCGTTTGAGGGAGAAATGAAGTGGCTCCATGACCCCTGCCATTTCGGGAGGACATGGAATGGCTTCCGTGCCGTCGAGGAAGAAGTGAAATTGTCGTCTTGGGGAGAAGCAGAACGGCTGTGTGACCCCTACCACCTTGTGAAGGAGCGAAATGGCCATGTAACTCCTTTTTTCTTTTGCTTAGACTCAAGTGTGCCTCGTAAGTGCTCAGTCAAACGGACCGGGTCAAGCTGACAGCCTAAGTACAACATATTTGTCCTGTGCGATCCATAGTTCTTTTTTTTGTGTTCAGGTGCCACATGAGTTCAGAGTTTGCAGAGGAGCTATGAACAAAGAAGACGCGCTTAAGGTGATTGCCTGGTGAATGTACAACCACTGAAACGATAGCCACAGACTTCATGTACATTATGCAAGTCCACAAATGGACATCTATGGGGACACGTGATGACACGTGTGGGTTGCCATGTGAGTGCAGTCCCGTGTGATCCATAGTTCACATGCCGCCCATGGCGGTAGGACGTGTATTTGGACTCTGGTTTCCTGTCATCTGTACTTGCAGCAGAGAGTTGCTGCCAAGCCCCAGGGGCTTCAAAAAATGTAGAAAGGCTATTAATCAAGCAAAATTGAGTCTGCATAGTCCTGGCCGACCTGTCCTAGTTCTACGTAAAGAGAAATCTCTGTGGGGTATTCCATGTTCGGTGCGTGCCTCAGGGACGCGTGTGAATCAATGGTATCAATGGTTGCCTCCAAAGCATTGTGTGCATGGGTTTCAAGCAAGTGTTTCAGGGACGATGCAAAACCAACAATCTTGATTGTTCGCACTCAATCTGAGCACCACGCTCTCTACAGGGACTCAAGAGCACAGTGCCATCATGAGACCTGCAGACAGCCAGGACTGCACTGAAAGAGGTGTGTCAAACAAGAGAGATTGGGTGTGTTGAATACTGAACCGGATGTTTTGATCCCTTCTGGTTGTATGGATCAATTGTTTCCTTCAGAGTTGGCTTTTTGCAGGCGCTCTGTTATTGGTTAGTAGCCACTGCTATTGTTGCTGGTTCTGTGAAATACTGGTTAGGCTACACAAGCAGAAGGTACACTAACTGCCATTGGCCAGCTGGTTGTTGTTTTGAGATCCCATAAGACACAATAGGCTGTCTCATGGAAAGACGGTCCCTTTCAAAAAACGGTGCGCTTACCCCTGAGGGAGCAGGAATGTGCACCTACACGAACGTCTGACAAATGTTGCGACACTTGCGAGACACGCTGCCGTGCACCAAGTGGTCCTGGAAGCAGTCCACTCCTGGAATTGAACACTCGTCTTGGTCAAGTCTTATTCCTTCGAAAAGAATCCTTGATTCACTTTCTGGTTGCTCAATTTGTTCACCCTCATCCATGGCAGCCTTTGGTCCGGAGGGGGGTTAGGGGCCAGAGCACAGGTTGAATAGGTGGACAAATGCTGTACATGTGCTGCACGTCATCAGGGGACATCATCACATCAACATGGCATACATTGCAGAGTCAATTGTCTCCAGGCCCTTTATGGTGGTTTGGGGAGACCATCAGTGTGGATCTCCAGTAGGGGTAAATGTCCCAAAGCATCAACAGATGGCATTGAAACAGCTCAATGTAATGCAAAGGGTGCATGACATTGCTATGCTGACAGGAAGCCGTGTTTTGCTGACGGAACACATTGAGACAACAAAATTATTTGATGAAATGTGGCACAGAAAAAGGGCTGTCCTAAAATGGCAAAGCACAAAATTGCACAACGCCTCAAAAAAAACCCCACACCAGGGACAGGATGTCCGCCCCGCTATGGAGGGCAGGGTCCATCATGTGTCCAGCGCAACCATGAGGAGGCATCAGTCCCGCTACACCCCATGGACAACTGTTGTCGTGCTGTTAGCTGCTGACCATCATGAGTTGTGGCCTGCAACGTGCTCCCTGTTCGGGCAGGCAGGGAGGGAAGGGGGGGGGGGGGGCTTAATACAGAGTGCTTACCCCAAGTAGGGATACACTTACCAAATTGGGGTTGCATATGGATGTGTAGCCACGGGTCTTGGTTTGTGCACGTCTCTGGGTGAGCTTGAAAGCTGCTGTTGAGCAAGGTGCCAGGGCTGGAAACAGACAACTGCAGGACTGCACCTTCGGGGTGCATCGTAGCGGGACGGGCGGGGGTCCTAAAATCTCAGAAGAGTTTGAGCATGTGAGGAACTGTTGCTTGAAAAAAAAAAAGAAAAAAAAAAAGGAAACAAAATTGGGTGATCCCACCTGCTCTTCAATATGGCCTTGTCAAGCGACTGAGAAGGTTTAATTGTTCTTTTGAGGTCACGAATGCATGCATTTTTGCCTCTTAACATCGCCACCTCCTGCCTTTGCCAGCCTGATGGTGCCTGTGTGCTCTAGCAATCGCACTCTCGTAGTCCTTCCCTTCAGTGGTGCATGGCCTGCAAAAGCGGGCGCGGGGGGGGGGGGGAGTATAGTCGTCTTGTGCGCCTGAAGCTCACCCAGCAAATATTCTCGCTGTGCCCAGCCCACCTTGCAGCCGCAATCCATCAATGTCCGCCAAATCCCAATCTCCACACGTTCCCAATCAGCAAGGCATGTGTCTCCAACACAGTGAGTGCTGGAGAAAAGACGTTCCAATGAACTGTTCATATGTCTCAATTAGGAGCAAAGTAAAAAGAAAATACCATTCCTGAAGGACAGCCCTGCAATGCGCCACCAGCAGAGCAGCGACCTTGTTTTGTGCGAAAAGAAAACCATGCACCATGCCATGCACTGTTGTCTCACACATCAGGAAACATGAAGCCATACCGTGCAAAATATCAACACCAATCGACCGATGGCGGTTGGCTACACCCCCATGACCTGAGTAAGTGACTGACGATGCTGGTCAGGCATTCAACAGATGAGGATTGGCAGGTAATCTCAGGCGTACAGCCAGCAGCCACAGGCTTATGGCAGTGGCTGTTGACTGCGAAACCCGTGACTTGGGCCAGCGGAGGTGCCATCAAAAATGATGCTGCTCAAAATCCAAACGATTGAGAGCCCATGTTTTGGCCTCTGTGATCGCAATGAAATCACATCCCAGGCTCAGCGAAGATGTGGTATCCAGAACCAAAAAATGAAGAACTTCATCTGGTTGAGATGTGGTGCCTGTGACTGAGCCATGATGAAAATTGAATGCATGGAGCTACAAATGAGCCACACACCACTGGGTTATGCTTGCACTCACGAAACGGTTACAGATTGAACATGCTGTCAGTTGATGGCCTCCAAGGTGAAAAGCTGTCTATGCTTGAAAGCAAGTTTCCCCCATCCTACAAAAAGGCAGTGCACACGCCGTAAAGGGTTGGATCGCTGCTGTTCTCACCAATCTCACCAATACCCAGCGAGGAATTGCTCATGACAACGAACCTTCTCTCGAACTTGAGCTGAATATGCAAGAGAAACACTGAGGTAGCCACAGGGTGTAACTGCAACGCAAACTGTGTTTGTGAAGGTGCGAAACGCCCAGGGCTGTGTAATCTGGCATTGAGGTCATCCTTGGAATGGGCGCGACCATGGGGGAGGGGACTCCTCAGTTCTGGAGGCCAACTACCCCCAACTAACTGTTGGGGTGGGGGGCGGGGGGGCAGTGAGGAGGGCAGGGGGGATCTGAGGAGGCTTTTGCCGGGGGGTCCAGGTGGGGCGATTTGGGGGATACATGCGCCCAAAGCCAAGTGTTGGTCCATCGCAAACTCCCTTTACCTCCCCTTGCCCTCCCTCTAACCGTACGAACAAGATCCCCCAAATTTCGGTCATGGCTGCTTTTGTCACATCCTTTCTTTGTTTTGGACCCAAACAATAACTCTGACCCTACCCTAGGGTTCAAGCTAGGGCTAGGGTCACCGAGCTGGTGGAACCAGTCTTGGTTTTATAACCCTCTTTAGTGTCTAGGGTGGACCTACCAGGTTTAGCAGCAGCAATCAAGCAGCAAGCAGCACGCGCGAAATGGGGAAAAATCAGAACTCTGTCGTGGTGCTTCAGATTCGGCTGAAATTTTGGTGCATGATACATATGGGTGTGAAGTACAATCACACAAAGGTTGAGCGAGAGACTCAATGGTGGCGGCCGGGAACGGGATTCGCAAGTGGCGGACCTCGCTTTCAAAAACTGCAATTTAGGGCCAAAAACAGCCATTTTTGGGCCAAAAAAGCCCTGGAACACATTCAAAACGGCCAAACAAAGGGAAACGGTGGATACACTCCACGTGCGGCTTGACTTCCCCGTGTCAACGAGCTCTTTGCGGCCCTCTAACCCCATGATATGTCCCGGAAACGGCCCAAAAAGGCCCCCAGAGGCTCCAAATGCCAACAGCAACAAACCAAGAATAGGCCATATCTTTGGCTATATGGCTCAAAATGCGATTCCGAGGGCACCTACTCCACCCGCAACCCCCCACTTTTTGTGGTTTCCACCCCTCAGAATTGCCCAAACGGACGCCTAGACCCCAATACCTAGGCCCACTAGGCTGCGGCAAGCTGCAAGCTCAAGCCCAAACAGGTGGGTGCCCAAATGGGTCAACAGGGTCCAGTGGGGGCAAAAAGATGACTTTCTCAAAAATGATCCCAGACCATGTGCGACGCTAAAACAAGTGTTGTTGGACCGTTTTAAGCTTGTGGTGGCGCATTTTGGTCGTCCGAAAATCCCAAAATGCCTTGAAAATGGGCTGTTTTGGGACCAAAAATGGGTCAAAAATGGGTCAAAAACGCATTTTTCCAAACCTCATCAGAGACCATTTGGGGTGCACAAACGGGTGAAATGAGCCCATTTTGAGCCCATTTTGGGGCATTTTGGCCCCTCAGAAGTCCAAAAAGCCTTGAAAGTGGGCCTCGTGGTGATGGGGTTCACTTGCAAGCTAATTTCACTTTGTCAGGAGCCATCAATGTGTGAATCATTCTTGATGTCCCTCACCAGTCATAGTTGATGTTCCCTCCCCCACCAGCTCGGTCCCAATATTCAGTCTTGATTAGGGCTAGGGTTAGGGCTCGGGTCACCGAGCTGATGGAACCAGTCTTGGTTTTATAACCCTCTTTTGTGTGTAGGGTGGACCTAACAGGTTTGGCAAGCAAGCAGCAAGCACACGCGAAATGGGGGGAAATCACAGCTCCGTTGTGGTGCTTTGGATTCGGCTGAAATTTTGGTGGAGGCTACCTATGGGTGTGAGGGACAACCACACAAAGTATGAGCCGGATGCTCAACGGTGGCGGCCGGGAACGGGCGTCGCAAGTGCCGGACCTCCATTTCAAAATCTGCAACTTAGTGCCAAAATCAGCCTTTTTTTGCCCAAAACCGCCCTAGAACGTGCTGAAAACGGCCAAATGAAGGGAAATAATGGCTACTCTACACATGCACCTAGACTTCCCCGTGCCCAAGAGCCCTCTAGGGCCCTCTAACTCCACAAAATGTCCGCGAACCGCCCCCAAAAGGCCCCCAAAAGCCCCAGAATTTGTGCACGTTGGCCGCCGACAGCCCCAAACCAAAAACAGACCATATCTCGGGCTACGTGGCTCAAAACGTGATTTCGAGCACACCTAATCCACCCGCAACCACCCACTTTTGTGGTTTCCACCCCTCAAAATTGCCCCAACTGAGGCCTAGACCCCCATACCTAGGCCCACCAGGCCGCGGCAAGCTGCAAGAGGTAGCCCAAAGAGGTGGGTGCCAAAATGGGTCAACAAAGTTCACCGCGTGCAAAAAAATGACTTTTTTCAAAAATGATCCTGGACCACATGGAATGCCAAAACAAGTATTTTTGGCGCGTTTTGAGCTCGTGGTGGCGTGTTTTGGCCCTCCTAAAATCCCAAAATGCCTTGAAAATGGGCTGTTTTGCGACCAAAAATGGGTCAAAAATGGGTCAAAAGTTGTGTTTTGCCAAAAATGATCCTAGACCATTTGATGTGCACAAACAAGTGAAATGAGCCCTTTTCAAGCCCATTGCAAACCATTTTGGCCACTCCAGACTCACAAAATGCCTTGAAAATGGGTTCTTTTGCGACCAAAGATCAGTCAAAAATGGATCAAAAATATGTTTTTCCGAAGAGACATTTGGGCTATTTGGGGTGCACAAACAAGTGCAATGAGCCCATGTTGAGCAATTTTGGCCCCGCTCAAGGCCGAAACGGCCTTGAAAATGGGCCAATTTGGGACCACAAATGGCTCAAAAACGGGTCAAAACCATGGTTTTCCAAAAATCATCCTAGACCAGTTGTGGTGCCCAAACGGACGAATACAGCTCATTTTGAGCCCCTCTTCAGCTGCTGTCATCCACTTTCCAAGGTCTACCTCATTTGTCGTTGAAGTCTCCCAGGCGATGTTCCTTCCCCCACTAGCTCGGCCCCAATATCCCATCCTAGTAAGGGGCAGGGTCACCAAGCTGGTGAAGCAGTATTGGTTTTCTAACCCTCTTTAGTGTTTAGGGTGGATCTAACAGGTTTGGCAAGCAAGCAAGCAAGCAGCAAGCAACAAGCACGCGCGAAATGGGGGGAAATCATAGCTCTGCCGCACATGGCGCCGGAACGCACACATAGAAGGTAAAAAATGGCAGGAAAAGCTGGGCATTTTGCAGGGGATTTTTGGAAACGCTTAGCACTTATGGTCACCAAATGGAATTTGTATTGCACAGTACATTTCTTAGGCGGCTCTATACGCACGTAGCAAAATTGCCACAGTTCCCAAATGGGTACCACCCCAAAACGGGGGCTGAAAAACCACTTTGAAAAATTGCACAATTGTGCTTTGCAGGGAACACCCCCAAAAACCTGTGAATTATCAAAAATGACTGTGTGTAGGGGGTACAACATGTGCCAGTCAAAAGTCATGTATCCCCTTCAAATTTGGGCACTGCAGTGTCCATCCAAAGAAAAATCCAATTCTTCCAAATCATCCGCTGCTGCATTTCAAACCACACCGTAAAATGCAACCTAAAAAATGAAGCAAGGAGGACGACAGGCAAACACATGCAAAACTCTGGTTTGCTTTTTGTTACCGCGTCTGCTAACCCAGTCACTGTGATTGTATGCGAAGCGTGACAAACAATGCACCACCAGTGCAGCCAACAAGCAATGGAGGCGCCGCCAGTGCAGCCAATGCAATAATAAATGAGGGCAACAATGCCTGCAAAAGAAATGGCGCAAGAGGGGTAGAAAAAAGGCGAGTGGATGAATTTGGGCACTGCAGCGCCCAAAATTACGAAAACATGAAAAAGGGCACCAGTCTCACACCTGTGTGACACAAGACACATGGCAGTGTGCAGTCCGCGCCCAAAACAAAGCAGAAGGTTACACCAAGCTTGCGACCCTATTGTGAAATGGGTCGTAATGTGTTGTTGTTGTTCTCATAGGCGCTTGTACGATGTATTGAAACGGAACTCTCACATTCATGTACCCAGTATGGGCTAAAATTTGACTTTCACTACTTTTGAGCACTGCAGTGCCCAAATTTTTAAAAAGTTGGCAAATTTACCCGCTTCAATTCATTGTGGTGCATAGGTTCCTCGAAGGGCAAGAAAGGCCAACGCTTGTGCTTGCGTTGCGTTGGGTGGCATTCATGGTACCAAATATTTTTTGGCTACGGAGAGACAGACAAACCGACAGGCAAGCAGACAAACAGACAGATAGACAGAGAGACAGTCCGATGGACACCCCGACAAACGGACGAACAGATAGACACATACACGGACAGACAGACCGACAGGCAAACAAACAGACAGACAAATAGACAGACATACAGGCAGACAACAGACAGACGGACGGACGACTGGACGGACGGACTGTGGGACAGAGAGACACAAAGAGAGAAACACAGAAGACAAACCGTCAGACAAGACAAGACAGACGGACGGACGGACACATGGACAGACGGAGAGACAGGTACAATGGTTGTCCTCCTACTACCACACGGTTGCTCCCTCATGCATCTGCACAACGTTGCGCACAGAATATTGACCTCCTTCCGCCCAGATTATATCATGCAAATGGGTTTTGAGTTCATTTGGGAGCTGCAGTTCCCAAAATATTACAAACCAACATTTTGAGGTCTCTAATGTACTATGTCGGGTGCCTGCCTCAAAGTCTCACCCCCTGTAGCAACCATTATCGGGTCTTGCCATCAGTTGTGCACGATATGTGCAATGTAATCATCCACGTGATCAAATCCCCCCCTCTAAACTACTGCGCCATTCCATGTTGATGAAATACACCCCGTATAGGTGTTGCCTTGATCTTCAAAACTTTGGCACACTTATTCTAGTAGGGGCATTGTTGGTTGATGGAGTTTGGTTGTCCGTGTGTAGTGTAATGGTTGATATGATGAACACCCCCACTCTCCAGTGCACCACCGTTGCGCGGTGCTGAGGTACACTCCTGCACAAGTGTTATGCCATTGGTCCAACACTTTCACACGCATTTTTTACTAGGGGCCTTGAAGGTGGATGCGGATTCGGTCGTCTATAGGGTGTCTTCCAACACGGAGTCAATCGTGTTTTCGAGTGTTTCATCACAATTTGTGGTTGTTATTTCTAAAATGGCTGTAGATGGTGCAAGACTCCGCACAGACAACCAAGTTTGTCTCTACCTTCAATGCCCCTGGTAAAAAGCGTGTGTGAAAGTGTTGGACCAGTGGCACAACAATTGTATAGAGGTCTGCTTCATCACCGCGCACGGTCGTGCTCTAGAGAGGGGTGGCATTCATCATGTCAACCATTATACTACACACAGACGACCAAATTGCATCGACCGACAATGCCCCTACTAGAATATTGGTGCCAAAGTGTTGAAGATCTAGCACAACACTTATACGGGGTGTACTTCATCACCGTCGAATGGGGAAGAAGAATAGAGGGGGGTGTTTGATCATGTGGACGATTACATTGCACATACCTAGCATGAATTGTGGCGAGATCCGGTAATGCTTGCCATAGGGGATCGGACTATGAGGCATGCACTGGACAAGACATTAGAGACCTCAAAATATTGATTTCCTAAATTTTGGGAACTGCAGTGCCCAAATGAACCCAAAGCCCATTTGCATGATCATCTGGGCGGAACGCTGTCAATATTTTTTGCAAGGTTGTGTACATGCATGATGGAGCAGCATTGTGGTAGCAGGAGGACAGATAGTGTGTCTATCTCTCTGTCCGTCCGCCTGTCCATCCGTTCGTCTGTCTTGTTTTGTATGTCTATTTGTCTTCCGTGTGTCTATCTATGTGTCTCTCTGTCTATCCCTCCGTCCGTCCATTTGTCCGTCCGTTGTCTGTCTGTGTGTCTATTTGTTTGTCTGTTTGTTTGTTTGCCTGTCGGTCTGTCCGTCTGTCTATGTGTCCATCTGTCTACCTGTCTGCCCGTCTCTCAGGATGTCTGTCGGACTGTCTGTATGCCTCTCTGTGTCTATCTGTCTGTTTGTCTGCTTGCCTGTCGGTTTGTCTGTCTCTCCGTAGCCAAAAAATATTTGGTACCATGAATGCCACCCAACGCAACGCAAGCACAAGCGTTGGCCTTTCTTGCCCTTCGAGGAACCTATGCACCACAATGAATTGAAGCGGGTAAATTTGCCAACTTTTTAAAAATTTGGGCACTGCAGTGCTCAAAAGTAGTGAAAGTCAAATTTTAGCCCATACTGGGTACATGAATGTGAGAGTTCCGTTTCAATACATCGTACAAGCGTCTATGAGAACAACAACAACACGTTACGACCCGATTGACAAGAGGGGGGCAAGCGTGGAGTAACTTTGTGCAATGTGGATTCACCTATAGAGACAACTAGACACACACTTTCAATGACCCCCCTAAAAAGTACAACCAAAAGGTTTGGGCACTGCAGTGCCCAAAAATTTCAAATGCTAAGATTCCAAGCCCCGAAGCGGGGGTGTATATGTGCAGCTCTAAGAGCAACAAAAGGCGAGGTTGTTGTATCCCACGATGAAAATCCACGTGGGGTTGGCCGAAAAAATGATATGCTTTTTTTGGGTGCAAAAAACGGATGTTGAAATCGCCATGAATCGTGCCTTTTAGCAACGAAGTCTACGTGCGTATAGAGCCGCCTAAGCATTTAGAAATCGGCACCAAAATTTCTTCCGAGCTACCCGGGGACGGTTGCCTGGAAGGTCCATAGAACATTCCAAGTGATATTGGTTGCGTTTTGGGTCCCGAGCTGGCTGCCAAAACTTCCGAGCATTTTTCCGTGCAACTTTGAAAACTTCCAGGCGATTTTCAATTGAAATTTGCTACGTTGAGAGAGGGCAATGTTGTCCACCCATATACCTCACCTCAGCAAAGCAACATGCAAAAAAGAAAAAAATACTTGTCCTTAATTGGAACTGTGAATGCTGTACTCCCCTTCACTGAGCATATGCACAAGACAACCATCACTTGACATGGCGTCCACATCCAACACCCGCTCCCCCTGACTATGTACAGCCGTACGCCGATACTTCTTGGGTTGCGGTTGAGGTTCAGGGCTGTCATGAGATGATGATGAAGAATCTGACCCTGCGGCACTTACCGACACGTACACATACGATACGTACAGGAACCGCCAGACACGTACACATCATCATCCTCGGAATCATCATTCTCGGGACTGCTACTACTCCCACTGTCACTGCTGCTGCTGCTACTACTGCTGCCTTTGGGAAACACCAGTTGCTGCTCAATGTCGCTATCAACAATGGGGACGCGCAACAACTTTGCCTGCCTCATTGGTTGTACGCCTTGGTGGTCGCTTACATCACTTGGACCTTGAAATGAGGCAGACTTGTCCTCCGCCTCCGAAGCAGGAACCACAAGAACGGAACTTGGGTTAGAATCCACTGGTCTGTGGATGGGCCCCACATCAGATTTACCCTTACCCTTACCCTTACCCTTACCCTTACCCTTGCGATCTTTACGCCGTGCGGCACAGGATTTGAATTTGGACCGGCTCTTCAAAGCCATGGTAGGCCAACTTTGGACAGCTTCCACCTCAAGTGGGACCCATTGACGTATACCACGCTTTGAGCCACAACTCCCACACACACAAACCACATCACTTTCCGGTTCTGCACTTGGAAAAGTGCAATTAACCGAATTGGTTGCTGGGTGCATATATAACTTGCAGTCGCTTGCTTCTTGACAAGTCATCAAGTGCCGTAACAGGCGTTGGACGACTGTATGCCACAGTGCATTGGCAGCAACCATGCAAGCCTCCAAAACAAGGTTCCGATGGACAGTGGCCCAAATTTTGGCAGTGGGGATCTTCTTTTTCTTACGCAAAAACTTTTCATACAGCTTAGTCCTGGGGGCCCTTCGGGTCTTGGGGGCCCGAAGAGGATGCACTGCCCTGGCTGGCGTTGGACATGTCTATTGCGAATGCCGGAGCAGAAAGCGCAACGTCACACAAGAGCACAAGGTGCAGAGAGGCACAACCAACACAATGGACACAAATCTTGTTCACAAATATTTGCAAGTACCGGGAATGGCACGCAAAGCATGTGGAAGCAAAGAAAAAAAGAAAACCCCTGAAGGCCTCCTTCTCGAGCCGGGGAGTAGCTCGAGGCAGGGATCTTCAGTCGTCTTACCTGATTTGGCCTAGTGTTATCCGACATAGGAAACGGACATCTATAGAGTGTGCAATTGACAAAAGACACAAATCTTGTTCACAAATATTTGTAACTACCGGGAATGGCATGCAAAGCATGTGAAAGCAAAGAAAGAAAGAACGCCCCTGAATGCCTCCTTCTCGAGCCGGGGAGTAGCTCGAGGCAGGGATCTTCGGTCGTCTTGCCGGATTTGGCCTAGTGTTCTTTGGCACAGGTAATGGACATCCACGAAGTGTGCATTTGGCAGTGGACACAGGACAAAATCTTGTTCACAAATATTGTTCATGGACCACCTTGCAGGCAACGCAGGCACCAAGCATCCAACTAAAGTTCCAATAGCTTCAGGTTCCACAAATGCCACCAAAATTTCTTCCAAGTGTTCCATGGAACCCCGGCTGGAAGGTCCCTAGAACATTCCAAGCGATATTGGTTGCGTTTTGGGGCTCGAGCTGGCTGCCAAAACTTCCGAGCGGTTTTCCAGGGGTCGTACCCAGCCGTATCTAAAACACGGGGGGGTGACCACAACCGGTCCTGATGCGACCCACCCCCCAACTATCTTTCAAAACTCGGGGGGGGGGGGGCTGGGGGGGGGGTCCAGCCGGGGGTCGGGGGGGGGGGGGTTCCTCCCCGGGGTCGGGGGGGGGGTGTTCCTGCCAGGGGTCGGGGGGGGTCTGGCCGGGGGTCATGGGGGTGTCCACCCAGGGGTGAGGGAGGGGGGGGTTTAGGGCTAGGGTTAAGGTTAGGGTTAAAGGTTAGCCCTAGGGTTAGGGTAGGGTTAGGGTCACCGAGCTGGTGGAACCAGTCTTGGGTTTTATAACCCTTTTTAGTGTCTAGGGTGGACCTACCAGGTTTAGCAGCAAGCAAGCAAGCAAGCAAGCAAGCAGCAAGCAAGCAAGCAAGCAGCCACGCGGCGAAATGGGAAATCAGAACTCCGTCGTGGTGCTTCAGATTCGGCTGAAATTTTGGTGCATGATACCTATGGGTGTGAAGTACAATCACACAAAGTTTGAGCAGGAAACTCAACGGTGGCGGCCGGGAACGGGATTCGCAAGTGGCGGACCTCAGTTTCAAAAACTGCAGTTTAGGGCCAAAAACAGCCATTTTGGGCCAAAAAAGCCCTGGAACACATTCAAAACGGCCAAGCGAAGGGAAACGGTGGGTACACTCCACGTGCGGCTTGACTTCCCCGTGTCAACGAGCTCTTTGCGGCCCTCTAACACCATGATATGTCCCGGAAACGGCCCAAAAGGCCCCCAGAAGCTCCAAATGTCGACCGCCACAAACCACGAATAGGCCATATCTTTGGCTATATGGCTCAAAATGAGATTCCGAGGGCACCTTCTCCACCCACAACCCCCCACTTGTTGTGGTTTCCACCCCTCAGAATTGCCCAAACGGACGCCTAGACCCCAATACCTAGGCCCAGTAGGGCTGCAAGCTGCAAGCTCAAGCCCAACAAGGTGGGAGCCCAAATGGGTTAACAGGGTCCAGTAGGGGCAAAAAGATGACTTTTCTCAAAAATGATCCTAGACCATGTGCGACGCTAAAACAAGAGTTTTTGGACTATTTTGAGCTTGTGGTGGCCCATTTTTGGTCCTCCGAAAATCCCAAATGCCTTGAAAATGGGCTGTTTTTGGGACCAAAAATGGGTCAAAATGGGTCAAAAACGCATTTTTCCAAACCTCATCAGAGACCATTTGGGGTGCACAAACGGGTGAAATGAGCCCATTTTGAACCCATTTTGGGGCATTTTGGCCCCTTAGAAGTCCAAAAAGCCTTGAAAGTGGGCCTCGTGGTGATAGGGTTCACTTGGCAAGCTAATTTCACTTTGTCAAGAGCCATCAATGTGTGAATCATTCTTGATGTCCCTCACCAGTCATAGCTGATGTTCCCTCCCCCACCAGCTCGGTCCCAATATTCAGTCTTGATTAGGGTTAGGGTCACCGAGCTGGTGGAACCAGTCTTGGTTTTATAACCCTTTTTAGTGTCTAGGGTGGACCTACCAGGTTTAGCAGCAGCAGCAGCAGCAGCAGCAAGCAAGCAGCACGCGCGAAATGGGTAAAAATCAGAACTCCGTCGTGGGGGTTCAGATTCGGGTGAAAATTGGGTGGATGATACCTATGGGTGTGAAGTACAATCACACAAATTTTGAGCAAGAAAATCAACGGTGGCAGCCCGGAACGGGATTGCAAGTGGCGAACCTCGCTTTCAAAAAACTGCAGTTTAGGGCCAAAAACAGCCATTTTTGGGCTTAAAAAGCCCTAGAACACATTCAAAACGGCCAAACGAAGGGAAACGGTGGGTACACTCCACGTGCGGCTTGACTTCCCTGTGTCAACGAGCTCTTTGCCGCCCTCTAACTCCATGACATGTCCCGGAAACGGCCCAAAAAGGCCCCCAGAAGCTTCAAATGCCGACAACCACAAAACCAAGAATAGGCCATATCTTTGGCTACATGGCTCAAAATGCGATTCCGAGGGCACCTACTCCACCCGCAACCCCCCACTTTTTGTGGTTTCCACCCCTGAGAATTGCCCAAACGGACGCCTACACCCTCGTACTTAGGCCCACTAGGCTGCGGCAAGCTGCAAGCTCAAGCCCAAACAGGTGGGTGCCCAAATGGGTCATTAGGGTCCAGTAGGGGCAAAAAGATGACTTTTCTCAAAAATGGTCCTAGACCATGTGCGACGCTAAAACAAGTGTTTTTGGACCGTTTTGAGCTTGTGGTGGCCCATTTTGGTCCTCCGAAAATCCCAAAATGCCTTGAAAAAGGCTGTTTTGGGACCAGAAATGGGTCAAGAATGGGTCAAAAACGCATTTTTCCAAACCTCATCAGAGACCATTTGGGGTGCACAAACGGGTGAAATGAGCCCATTTTGAGCCCATTTTGGGGCATTTTGGCCCCTCAGAAGTCCAACAAAAGCCTTGAAAGTGGGCCTCGTGGTGATGGGGTTGACTTGCAAGCTGATTTCACTTTGTGAAGAGGCATCAATGTGTGAATCATTCTTGATGTCCTTCACCAGTCATAGCTAAATGTTCCCTCCCCCACCAGCTCGGTCCCAATATTCAGTCTTGATTAGGGTTAGGGCTAGGGTTGTTGTTGCTGTTAGGGCCTGCAATCCTCCAGTAGCCCTCCTTCAGGTCAAAATTTTTTCTTGTTGTTTAACACAAATATGATTTCTTCGCACAATTTTGAGTATTTTGAGTATAAACACATAGTATGAAAATAAATTTGGCGCCTTCGGCGCCAGACAGTTTTCTCTAGAGACACTTGTTGGTGGCCGACCCGGCACCACTATCTTTTCAAAACCCCCGGGGGGGGGGGGGGGGGGCTGGGGGGGGTCGCATACAAGGACCGGGCCCGGCCACCCCCCCCGTGATCTAAAATGGGGGAAGCGACCCCACCGAAGCATATCGCATGCACCTCGGCGGGTATCCCCCAAAATTGCCCCCGGTGATGGCAAAATATTGGTCTCTCTTGCAATGTTCTATGCTAGGCACCGGTGGTACATGTGGTGGTGCTTCGGATTCGGCCAAAATTTTGGTGGATGTTGCCTATGGGTGTGAGGGACAACCACACAAAGTATGAGCCAGAAACTCAACGGTGGCGGTTGGGAACGGGTGTCACACGTGGTGGGCCTCCCTTTCAAAATTTGTGGAAAATGGCCAAAAATTGGCAGTTTTGGGCTAGCTTGGGTGTCTAGGAATGTCCATGGAGGGGTCCACTTGCATTGCAACAAACATGGATGATGAAGAAACACTGTTGATCCCCGTTTAGTGTGTTACGGACGTGACTGGTTGCCCTAATGATCCCCTTTTGGGCCCAGAAGACTGCACAATGAGACTTGAAAAGCACCTTATTTGCATACCTATTTAGGTTCCACCTTCCTGAACAGTGTTGATGGCCATGGATCGTGTTGGGCACCCTTGTGGTGATAACGATGATGAACAGGATCGGTTGCAAGCTATTTCCGTGCCGTCAACACCGTTCAATGCCCCATTTTGGCACCGGGGAGGGACGGAGCGCTCGCAGTGTGTGTGCTAGGGTAGGGTTACGGGGTCACCTAAGTGTCCAAAAATGGTCAAAAATGATTTTTTCCAAAATTGTTTCTAGATCCTTAGGAGTGCTCAAACAAGTGGTTTTAAGGCTATTTTGAGTTGTATTATTGACCCATATTAGCCCATGCAAGTTCCCAAAAAGCCTTCGCAATCCTATCAACCTTTGTTGACTAGTTTGCAATCGTACTGTTTTATGCTCCCCCCCCCTTTGGCTACCTCTCTTTGTGTTGGCAAGTGGCTTTCGCTTCACCGCGATCCCATCAATGCCGGTTGAATAGTTTGTAATGATATCATTTTAGTTTCCCCCCGCCCCCCCCCTTCCCCCTTCCTCCCTTTTTGACTATCTCTTTTTGTGTTGGTTGGTGGCTTTTGCTTCACCGCGATCCCATCTATGTTTGTTGACTAGTTTGTAATGATACTATTTTTTATGGTGGTTTCCGCAGGGAGTCCCATAAGGACAATCACAGTTTCTGTTTATCACCGGAAGGCTGAGTTGTACACTGGATACTGCCTTTCTCTATTACATGACCACTCTGCAATAAGGGTATGGAAGGGTTAGGGTACTGTGGGATAGGTAACCCATGTGGTAACACTTCACCACATCCGAAGACAACAATTGTCTTATGGTCTCAAGGCGAAGCAAAGTGACAAAGCAAAGTGCCTTCCCCAGCAGCTCGGTCCCAATATTCAGTCTTGATTAGGGCTATGGGTAGGGGTAGGTGTAGGACTAGATTGAGGGTTGAGGTGAGTGTTAGGGTCAGGGTTGGGGTCAAGGATAATGTGCAAGATGAACAAAATTCTATTGCCTTCGGCAGATCCACCTCGCAAAGAATCTACCCCAAGCAGCACCCAAAATAGGGTAAAAACTACATAAATACTGCCTAAAACGTGCATTACATATCTTGGATGTTCATTTTAGGTGATCACAATATCAAAGAAATAAGTTTCACAATATTCAATTTTTGAGCGGCCCAGGGTGAAAAATTGCAATAGCAGGTTCCCTTGGGAGCCCCCCCCCGCACGCAATACCCAAATAAGGTGAAAATCATGTAAATACTGCCCAAATCATGCTTTACATACCTTGGATGGTCATATTGTGTGGCCACCGTATCAAAAAAAAAAGTTTCGAAAACGTGGCACGTCGGTGGCACCCAGTAGTTGGTGTGTTGAGGTTGTGCTGGTTGTTGCTGGGGTCGTTTGACTGCTTGTGCCGTCCACGCGCCTCTGTCGACAGGCCGTCCATAAACTGCCTCGCCGTGTTTCTGCGTGCGTGAGGCCCAGGTGCCTTGCCCCCCCCCCACCCCCACCCCACCCCGCACCCAATACCCTAATAAGGTGAAAAACACGTAAATACTACGCAAAACATGCTTTACATACCCTGGATGGTCATTTTAGGTGATCGCGGTATGAAAAAATTAAGTTTCGGAATCTTCGATTTTTGAGCTGCCCAGGGTGAAAAATTGCATCAGCACGTTGTGTACCAATCCCTTGGGAGCCCCCCCCCCCCCCCCCCCGCACCCAATACCCAAATAAGGTGAAAAATGCGTAAATACTATCTAAAACATGATTTACATACCTTGGATGGTCATATTGTGTGGTCACACCATCAAAAAAAAAATTCCATCCAGAAAACCTTCCATTTGGAGGTGCCCAAGGTGAAAAACTGCATTAGCAGGTTGTGTACCGTCCCATTCATTCATGTAAGCTAGTATCATTTCGCGTCTTTAGCACCGGTTTTGACCGGCCCTCGGCAAGGCTAGAGGGTGCAAAAAACGTCCTTTCATATCCTAGTGGGTATGTACTGTCACAACATCCCCACTTGCACCCCTTAAAGTGGATACCACGGGGTCATCGAAGTCGTCAAAACCGCCAACATAGCAAAAATGGCTGCCGAACGCTCGTCCCTCTCCGCTCCATACAAACCCCATGGAGTCAGGACCCGGAAACACTTTTTCGGCTCAAAATCGAAAAAAAGAAAAAAATTCATCGTTTTCAACCCAAAAAAAAGGGGGGGGGGTCTTTTTTTGACATTTTTGACCCCCCCCATCCCCCCTCAAAAAAAGGGGTTTCAAGTGGGGGGGGGGGGGGCTCTAGGGGAGTCCGGACCAAAGACTCATTGCGGGATGCGTTTATTGGACAATATACTGATTTTACAAGGGGTTAAACTAACACTTCAACCCCCTCGGACGGGGTGCGCGAATAGGCCCAAAAAGGCCAAAAGTGGGGGGGTATGTGGCGTTTGCCCATATATACAGGCCTGCCTGGCTTTGATCTAACAACCTCTATGGGGTGATTCTATTGCCTTCGGCAATGCACCTCGAAGAGAGGCCGACAGTCAGCCAATCAGTCAGCCGGTCAGGCAAGCACTCAGTCACACAGTCAGGCGGGCAAGCAGGCAGGCAGGCAGGCAGAAACACACAAGGCAGGCAGAAACACACAGTTTGGGTTTTTTCAGTACTCAGCTACAAGCAGCGGGGAGAGCTGCAACTATCACAACAAACAGGCAATGGTCGAATGGTAATGCAGCCGGCCACTGACATGCAGGTTGGCAGTTCGATTCCCGTCCGGCCGCCGACTGCCGGCAGCGCCGTGACCCTCATTCAAATCCTTCTGAGCACAAACTTTTGACCCCCACCCCACCCATCCCCCACTAAATGTGATATCCAGTTTCAGGGGATAGAGGCCTCAGAATCAAAAAATCCAATGGGGGATCATTTTATTGGGCAAAATAATGATTTTACAAGGGGTTGGACATCCAATATCATGCCTTGGAGTATGCTATGCGCATGACCCCCAAAAGGGGGGTATACGACGCACGTGCCTGCGCTTGATCTAAAAACCTCTCTTTGAGGTGATTTTCCTTTGGGCGCCTTTGGTGCGCATGGAGCGTCAGGCGCCTTCGGCGCCCATTGACTCCTGAGGGCGGCACCTTTGGCAACTGTTGTCTGGAGGCCCCTTGGGGGGGGGGGGGGGGGGGGTGGCGTCCTATAACCCGCGGAGTTGCCTCCCCCATGGGTGCAACAAAGAGCGGAATCAAGAGCAGGGTCAAGAAACATCATGACAGTTCCTTTGAACTGCCTACTAGCCATCAGAGTTTGGAGTCGTGCTCGATCTGCCTATTCAAGACACTTGCCCTTTGCAGCAGTGGCCCGCATGTCGGAAAAGAATGGGCAGCTTGCATTGATCTTCACCAACTGTTGTGAACAATTATGAGTCTCTTTCAGCATGTGGGCCAAAGGACGGGGGGGGGGCTTCACGGCGGGAAATTTTCATCATGGGATATTTTGAAGCGGGTTAATTTCACATGCAGTCCTGAATTTGCTGTGGGAAATTTCGCACCCACATGCTGTGAGCCAACCTTTGGTCGGTGGTGGTTGCTGCTATTTGCTGATGCTTTGCCGTTGAGTCCTAGAGGGTTGTTGTTCCTTCGTGATGGGTTGCTGGTGAGTCATGGAGGGTTGTTGTTCCTTCATTGTGGCTTGTTGCAAATTAATTCTTGGAGGGCTGCTGTTAATTCCTGGTGGCTGCTGTTGATTGCTGGTGGCTGCCAATACTTTGTGGTGGTTGCTGTTATTTCCTGGTGGTTGCTGATGTTTGTGATGCATTGCTGTTACCATTCAATCCCTGTAAGGCACGACACTCTGCACAAAGACCATTGAACAAAGGCTGCAATAAACAGTTGAAGAACTGTTTTAGATGGCTGCAATTGAGGGGAAATTAGCTGGGGACCCGTGATTTTAAGCAGATGTATGATATGACTTGGAGGTCACCTGATACTGCCTGCCCAGCCGCATCTCCAAGTTGGGGAAGTTGGGGGAGGTGGGGGAGTTGTGGAAGTTGGGGGAGTCGGGGAGTTGGGGGAGCTGGGAGAGTTGGGGGAGCTGGGGGAGTTCGGGGAGCTAGGGGAGTTGGGGGAGTGGGGGGAGTTGGGGGAGATGCAGGAGTTGGGGGAAGTGGGGGGAGTTGGAGGAGTGGGGGGAGTGAGGGGGAGTTGGGGGGAGTTGGTGGAGGTGGGGGAGTTGGTGGAGGTGGGGGAGTTGGGGGAGCTAGGGGAGTTGGGGGAGTTGCGGGAAGTGGGGGGAGTTGGAGGAGTGGGGGGGGTTGGGGGAGTTGGAGGAGTGGGGGGAGTTGGGGGAGTGGGGGGAAGTGGGGGGAGTTGGAGGAGTTTGGG